>OY776298.1:34336993-34936993 GCA_963675345.1 Trididemnum clinides | reverse complement strand
GAATAAACAACCTTTATACTCAGGAGCAGCAGGAAATTTTCCACTGCTATTGTTAGGTACCGGTGAGGCTTTGAATCTTCTTTTCTCACATATGAGGTTAGTGTCGGACTTGACCTCATCTGCAGTAGTAAGCTTTTCAACCAGAACGCTATATTAGACCATTGTAATTTAGTTGTGATCCAAGTAAACCACACCTGATTCTGTTTATTTTTTAGTTTTGTAACCGGTTTATGGTTGCTTGTATTATTGCATATTTATCCTTTAAATTCTTAGCTAATAAAAGTTGAATAAAAAATCATGTTTTTACATCAAAATCTGTTTGGTGATATTTTGAGGTATCCAAGAAAAATAAGATTTTGAGAAAATTTTGATTAAATCGAGAGAACCTCTTATTTTTTTCTGTTATTTAACAAATTGGCTTACAAATGAAAAAACAACAGATATTCGCAATAACAATCGACGCGATGATACTGTGGATAGAGCGTCCGGTTGATAATAAATCCGGGTTTAATTGCAATGACAAGTAATGCCAGGCTTAAAAAATGGTTTTCACCGTTTCCCTGCATAGCGCTCAGCCCCCAAAAAATAGTGTCAAAAAAATACGGAAGTTCCTTTTGTAACCCTTTGCGGAATATTTTCATCTTTATGTAAAAATCCAAAGCAGTCTACCCGTCACGATGTCTGACAGCAGACAAGCAAATAGAGCACGCAAGAATAAATGAATTCAAATACGCAGTGTAATGAATATAAAATTATTTTCTATGTTTCTGATAACTTGATGTTTTGCTTATAGGCTACATGCATGTTAGGCTATGCAATATCGTTTATATTTTCTTTGTAAAGTTGGTTTGGAAAGCCAGTGGGACTTACATACCACTAAAAATTGAAAACTATCTAGGGAGCACATTTTTGTCTTATAACTTCCTTCGCTTTGTAAAAAGAAATCCAACAATAATTCTGGCATACCAATCAGATATGGTAAACAAATCAGATATGGTACTGCTAAATTTTATAAAAATTAAGTTTAGCAATACCTTAGCCCAGTGGTTCTCAACCGTTTTTGTGCCCTGGCCCATTTTGAGAAGCCACAAATCCTCGTGGCCCAGTTTATTGCCGTGGCCAATCTTTTCCATGAGCCGTCGCCCACTTTAACCGGGACGCATATTTTTGTGGCCCACTTTGATTACGTCGGTGATGTGATGATAACAAAGTTGCTGGGATCAGCGTCAAAACTCATGGCAGCGGAGGTGATCTCCAAAGGAAAAAAAAAGGTTCATCCCAGTGCCGAGGATGGCCAGTACGCGGGCAGAATTGGAGCTGATTTGCAAAGGAAAACAAAGTCAATGCGCCTTTTATTCATGGGTGCTGATCCGTATGGCTGTTCATATGCAGCGGTATTTCTTAACCTCATTCGACTTGCAAACCCATTATTAAAGTAAGCAAACGTCTGTGGCACCCCCGACTTACGTGCTGTGGCCCATCGGTTGAGAACCAGTGAGCAGCAACTTCAACTACAAACCAACAACACTTGGCTCTATATATGGATCGCCATCTACGTTCGGTAGCTATCCTGATAGAAGTGACTAATCGCCATGAAGCGCAGTCATTTTAACTTGAATTATAGTCGGATGCCTGCCGTTGCGCTACGATGGTGACTCCGACGTGATGAAGCTACATCTTCTGCAATGTAATTGAATGGTAGCGTCTTCAGTCAAACAGCACAAGCCATCGTCGAGTCGCCGAGCCCTAACGTCAAGATCACCTTCTTGGCAGGAATCCCACTTACTTCGCCGGCGAGCCTATCACTCTCTCTCTCAACGTTGGCGGGGAAGGCATGTTGAAACCTCAGCAACTTCCTCCGTTCCTTCACATGTCTCCGCTAGCTGCGGGTGCTTGAGGAGGAGAATTGTGTAGCAACTTCAATTACAAACCACAACTTCAAATCCTGCCGTTGCGGATTTGCAGTTGAAGTTGCTACACTTTCTGTTTGTGGTTTGTAATTGAAGTTGCTACACAATTCTCCTCCTCAAGCACCCGCAGCTAGCGGAGACGTGTGAAGGAACGGAGGAAGTTGCTGAGGTTTCAACATGCCTTCCCCGCCAACGTTGAGAGAGAGAGTGATAGGCTCGCCGGCGAAGTAAGTGGGATTCCTGCCAAGAAGGTGATCTTGACGTTAGGGCTCGGCGACTCGACGATGGCTTGTGCTGTTTGACTGAAGACGCTACCATTCAATTACATTGCAGAAGATGTAGCTTCATCACGTCGGAGTCACCATCGTAGCGCAACGGCAGGCATCCGACTATAATTCAAGTTAAAATGACTGCGCTTCATGGCGATTAGTCACTTCTATCAGGATAGCTACTAAACATAGATGGCGATCCATATATAGAGCCAAGTGTTGTTGGTGACTTTCTGTTTGTGGTTTGTAGTTGAAGTTGCTGAGGTTGCTACAAGTGTCGTAGCCCATAACAGTTTTTTATTGAATGAATGAATGAAGCTATTCTTTTCGTTATTTAACAATGTTTTTCAATAACTTGATAACTGAGCAATTACTTTCAATGGGGGTGCCATCGACAATGCTCAGGGTCTGTAGTTTGACCACAAAACCTAAAATAAATACGGTAGCTAGTTCTATAGTTTGATCTGGTCTGTAGAATGTTGCTAATAATTACAAGTCTGCGTGAAAGTTTATGCATTTATTTTGTTTTTCAATTATCATCAATACAATTCCAGATTCAAGTCACCCATTACTACATCACAAAAAATCTAGTCACAAAAAAGCTAGTACCAAAAGAGCAAGTACAAAAATACCCAAAAATAACTAGCCGCCAAAAAATATAGTTTCACAAAAGAAGTAGTGCTACAAAATAGCTAGGCATACCGGAACCCTAATTTCGCGGCCCCAACTCTTTTGAGACTAGCTCTTTGGTGGCCTAGCTGTTTTATGACTAGCTCTTATGAAGAGATACGTTACTTTAGTTCCTTTTGACAACTTTGCTAGAGCTCAAAAATCTTAGCCATAGTCTAAAGATTTAGTGCGCCTAACTTTTTGGTCTAGCAAATTTATCAAGTAAAAAACCTTCATTGTTGTCGAACCGGAACTCAAAATTGAGTGTTGTTGATGCCAAAAAGAGCAAAAATGTTTGCGATATTGCTTAAAAAGTGCACAGGCTATTGTTTGAGAACAAAAACTTTAACATATACTTGGCGTGTGCCCAAAAAATTGGCTTCATTGCTGCCGATAATAATGAATTCTATGCAGATGCTAAAGCATATGACTCAATTCCTTAACGAAAAAACTGCTGAAGAAGATAACGAGACTGTATTTGGATTGAGTCCTTGATGTGTTGATGTCATGCGTCAACCGATGCCCGTAAAGATTGCATTTGTGGTTAATTAATTAATGGATGTGATCAATATTCAAAAATTTGTACAAATTATTTGGAAATACCCTGTAACCATCTTCATGATTATAGTGATTTGGGAAGCCAAATGACACTCTTCCAGAGGTTTTTAACAACTTTTCAGATACAGTCCTTTTTCCCTACGGTAAATTACAAAAAATAATTTTTTCATTTGAAAATCAATATTTTCTGAAACCAGTTGACATACTTTCGATACAAATTTTGAGTAAAATCTTTTGTTTGGTTTGCTAAGACCGTTTATTACTGAAACCGTTATTGATTTTTTAGGAATGTAGTTTTTCGTCTTTACATCTCAATAAATAAGTAACGGTTTACAGAAATACTGGCGTCTATACAAAAATTATAAATTAAAAACTTAAAAGCTTTATTTTTTTTTCTTTATTCTTATCTTGAACAAATTTTCTCCCTAGAATTACTGATTCCTAATTTGTGAGCCAAGTGGCTCCCATCTGAGAACCACTGGTTTAGGATGTACAGATTTAAGTATGGTGCCGACAGCGACCATTCATCGAGCAGCATCAGACATCAAAAGACAAAAACACTTGCAATTAGTACCTAGAGATTTGACATCATCGTCAACTGCTTAAGATATAGTACTTTTGCTGGTTTCGCGCAGTTGATGAAGATTGGTTGTCGTATATTAAACAGGTGTACGGTAGGTCAAGGTTTCCCAATAGAATAGTTCAGTGTGGTGTAGGCTAGGGATGTGGAACCTTTTTGCTGGTGAGTCCTTTTTAGATTTCTTGAATATTTTGCAGGTCAGTCAAAGTCCGTGATCAATGTTGTTTCTACGCCACAAATAAGCTTCAAAGCAGTAGCTGATCCCAGTGTTTATGCAAAATGGCGGTACAGATCTTTTTTTTACTTTTTTTTTGCCATGGACACTTTCCAAGCTGCATTTCGGCCAAATTCTACGTGCGAGGATCTTTATTTCTTTGGAGGCCGGTTTTCCGGGATAAAAGTAATGGTTTTGCTATCAAAGATCACCAAATTTCACGTGATGGGACTCATTTGGATCCCACGACCGCAGGTTTCACACCCTTGGTAAATCATTCAGTAGCTGACTGTTGATGTATAAAAACGTGTTATTTTTCAACAATTACCTTTCAGCTTTTGCTCTACTTCGTTCATTACAAGCTAGTTCGCAAGTGATAAAGAAAATAACTAGGGCCAAGAAAAGTGGTCCAATGCTAGCCATCAAAGTTCAGAAAATTTCAATGAAGAAGACCATCAGAAACTTTGCCATATTATTGATCCAGTTAATGCAGAATTAATTGCAGAAATTAAACACCTAAAAAAAGCGAGTTAATAAACATTAACACTAGAACTCCGGGGAAAAAAATATACCTAAAACTCCGACAATGTCGAAATCGACATTTTTCCAAACTTTAGCGTTCCTGTTACTTAAACTTGTTGGTATCATAGATGGTGTATTTTTAACAAATAAAAGGCACTCAGTGCTAAGTATAGTAATAGATGCTCATCTTTTAAATTTATTTAATTTGTTATAAATGAGTCTATTTTTATCGGTATTCATCTCACTCGCGCTTTTTTGGTTTTCATTTTTGAGTCATTTATTCACATGCTGAAGTTTTATTGATAGAAGAAGTAGCACGAACCAAAGGACACTTGAAAATCACTAGCAATTCTATACCATTTTTGCATGATAATAACTATTTGTCACATAGTTCAACTCACTGATGTGCTCTCGACCGATCAAAACACGTATTACACTGCGTTACTTTATAACTGGCCTGACACATTTTCCACACGTGCGCAACTTGCAGATGTGGCATACTGTTTTTGTAGTGTTCACACATCCTTTTACAGCACACTTCCGACGTTTAGGAAGTGGAACGGTGTTTGATATAGGGTCTGGACAAAGTAAAGCCCGCTCAGCGACGTACTTAATTCGCAAGCTTTCAAGCAAGTCCAGGATAAATTCACGCCTACTGATTTTCTCACCAGTGACTTTCTTATGGATAACCCATGAGTTCAAAGCTACTATTTCCAAGATGTATGTCCACACGGCAAAGGGCCACCTTCGGCTAGCCGTGTGAGTGGAATATTGCCGCAACAGTTGGTCGACAACATCTATGCCGACTTTGTTCTTGTTGTAAAAGTAAATAACGCAAGGTTTTTTCTTCTTGCTTTGGTCAATGCTAGGAGCATTGTGCATTGTGGAAACTAAATTTACACTCTTTTTTTTTCTTGCACTGGTAGTTTACAAAAAGTATCTCTTTGTTATCATTGAAAAAAACTGCTTTTATGCAGTTCATTGTCGTTTTTGGTCATAAATTTTGTAAGCTCTTTGCTGTTGCTCCTCACCGTGTCAACCATCGAAATTTTCTTTTCCAGAAGCAAAGTAGCCAAGTAGACACTTGTAAAGAAGTTATGCATAGTAACGTTGTATCCCCCTTGGTTGTGGATGTTTTGGGTCAATCTCATAACGACATCCTCTGCAAGTGGTCGCCCATCTCTCTGCTCTCTCTCTAGAGCTCCCAAGTACAGCAAAATATTGTACACGTACTTTGAGTCAACTTCTGTTAACATCCAAAATTTCATACCAAACTTTTCGGCCTTATTTGGCATGTACACGATAAATGGACACTTATTTTTAATTGCAAAAAGCTGCTCGTCTATAGTTAGGCTCCAATTAGGTGTGTAATTGAATAAGCAATTTGTCACAAAGCTTTCCAACTGCTCACGAATGTGAACAAATTTGTCTTTAGTGAGCCTTTGCCTCCGCCTATCTTTGTTATCAAATCTGATAAACTTCTTGATTTCTAGAAAGCAGTCTCTTACCATAGTATCTCGGAATATACTCGGTCCATAGGTTTTCTTGCATAGAAAATGCACAGAGTGATGTTTCCCGTATATACCTCTGGTATACTGAAGTGCAATAAATGCTTTTAACTGCTCCATCGTTGGTGAGAAATTTTGATCAATTTTCCTTGCTTTCCTGTTTGTGTGAGTTTGGATGGCTCTTAGCATGTTGTTGTCGATGAATAGCTTCCAGCACTCGTAGGGGCTAATACTTGCTCTGCGCCATATCGTCGGATGAACACCGGATTTGACTCAAAAAACGTTGGCTGCTGTGGCAGGTTTCACTCTTGCAATATCAAGAGGAGCCCAAGTCACACCATTGATACTTGTGTGCAGCTGTGGTTAGATGACATTACCTGATAAATTATCATTATCGTCGAAGGAAGAACCACTATAATCACTGTCCCCCAAGTCACTGATTCCGTGGGGGATTCATCAACACTGGTGGGCACAGTAGCAATGTCCTCTTGCGCTTCTTCCTCTGGCTCTGATGCATCAGAGTCTTCGTTCAGCATATCATAGGCCTCTTCTGCAGTATATCTACGACGAAAACTATTTCTAGACATAACGTTTATTTGTTATACACAAAATTATTGCACCTGAAAAAGTCAAGCTTAGTGTTACTCTATGCTCATGTAGTTTTGTCTCTAATGGAAACTCAACCTTCACCAAATGCGAAAAATAAAGCTGAATAGAAAAGCTAAAGTGCAAACTAGTCCAGATTTTAGACAAACTGCGTAAGAATGAAATAAAAATAGGTTGGCAATGCATGAACTCAGATTTTCAGGCTAACAAGGAGACAACACATTTTTGAGCACAAAACAGAATGGTGTCAATGCATTTAGAATGCTGGATAACAATGCAGTAGTTACCACCTTTTCACATATTTCTACTTCTAAACTGTTATGAAACGGTAATTAACCCGATCTTCTGCAATCAAAGCTTGTAGAATTGAACAAATGCTCTCAAGCTAATATAAAACGCACTATGTCGAAATCGACACGTCCGGAATTCTAGGTATAAGTTCTAATTACTTCTGCTCCGTTAGTCGGTCAAACAAAAACTTTATATTAAAATAAACTGTAGCAAAATTTGTTCGACAGTGTGAAATTTCAGGACATTACAATCACGAAAAGTACAAAAAAATTAACGTTGAAAAACCAAAATGTCGAAATCGACATAGTCCAGAATTCTAGTGTTAAAGCCAAAGTAAATTTAGTAAAAATTAAGAATAAACAGCTCAAACAAGCTCTGAATACTTCCATCTATAAACTCCATGAGCTTGTACAGTGCGGTCGGAGAGAAAGTATAAGAATACATGGAATACCAGAGAGCGGTAACAATAAAAACGACAGTTTAGGACCTTAGTAAATATTGCTTAAGAAATGAATATTCATTTAAAAGAAAATAACATCCGTCGTATAAATCACTTTGGTAAAAAGCAACTATCCAAAATAACAATAATTGCTCGTTTCTATTCAACGAAGAAAAGAAATGAGTTCATGTTTGGAAAAATAAAGTTAAAAAACAGCAAAATCTATGAGAAATCTTTTATAACCAAAGACCTTTCCTCACTTCGATCCAGGCTACTACAATATGTAAAATATGTATGTGTAAACGAATTTGTTCTATATCAATCGATTAATGAAAAAGTCGTTTAAAAGCTTAGGAAATCTGTTTTCCAGCAATACGTGACTCCAATTAGCTAGCACTAAGGATTAGTTTACAATGGCTGGTCGAAAAATGGTTGCCATTTATGATTTTTCAGTTTTAGTTAAACAATTATCTTACTATACCTAAGCAACTAGCCATTTTTATAAAAAGTTAGTTTTTTGGTTTCCATTCGGCTATTTTCTATCGAAAGTGTGCTTCTTTGCCATTATTTATATTAATTTTCAAAAGATCATCTCAACATGAGGTCTCTAAAACCTTTAAAATATAGCCTACCGGTTAAAAACACTCAAAATTTTGGTGTCTGGGCCTCACAAAATTGCAATTTCAACAAAAACTTATGTCCTTTGGTACATTTTGATTATTCTTCCTCAAAAGCATGATTCGTTGACATTATCTATCAAAGTTTTCAAAACGATTTATCTAAATCGCCCCCTACTCCACAACATTTAAATTATCTTTCTTGCAGTTTATAAAATGAACCGACAAAAGTTTTTTAAATCGTTGGTTGTATCAAGTAAGCAAGTCCACTTCCTAAGTACCAAACAGGGCAAACAAGACTTTGCCAGGAACTCCAGAAACTCGGGAAGAAATAGAGCGGCTATGCGCAACCCCTTATGGCTTAATGAATTGCCTTTAAGAAACAGTGTTTTTCATTTTGGAACGAGAATTAGCTATGCCAAAGAAACATTAACTTTTCATTTCTGTTTTCACGATTACCATATTCTTAACGACGACATTACTGATGAGCACTGCAACTGTAATTGCATCTCTTTGGGTCAGTTTGTTCTTTCCCTGACTGCGTTTATGCCAGGACCAGGCAACATGCGCACAGCCAGAGGCTTTAGGTGGTACAACTAGGCATATAAATGACGAAAAAGTACTAAGTAGTGGTCCTAATATTTAACACTAGCAATTCCCTCGGAAGCGTGCCAAGTAAGAAGCAACAAAAATTTCCGGACTAGGGACATCATTTATGCTAGATGGTTTTACTAAATCATAAAATATGCATACCACCAAGTAACTGATTTGTGTTATCGTAAAACAAAAGCCATTACGGCACCCATTCTCAACTTTGTGTTTGTTCTCCTACACATACTTGAAGGAACGGAGAGACTTTGTGAAATGATTAACAAAGACATAAGACCTCTCCCAATTAAAATTTTCTAAGACTTCTCTCGATTGAAAGCAATCGTACTACGATCGGGATTAGGGGGATAAGGGCCAAGTTCCCATTAGTACCAATTTGTCGCTTATGTTCTTAAAAAACGAATTTGGTTGAAGCTGGCGAAGAAGGCAAAACCAATGTTACTAACTGGACTAACTGATTGGTGGCCCTGCCGGGCGACGCCGGCGGAGGTGGCGTTCATTATATATCGTTAATAATATAAAAATTCATTGTAGTAAATCTGTGAAATATCTTGGTTCATGGCTGGATGATGATCTAAACATAATAGAAAGCGTATCTTGCAAAATATACTGGCACTAGCCGGCTTTGCCGGCGTCACCTGCAAGGCTCGCATTAGTAATGTTGAGGTTAGCGATTTCTGTTTAACCAGCTGCACTGGCTTTACCTATCGGGCTCTTGTGTGAATAGTAATGAAATGTTAATGAATTTTATGCACTTTTTGCAATTCCTGTACACGTAGTGGTGGTTTTCTTGTTCCCTTGATTAAGGCTAGTAATGGTCACACAAAAAAGGATATTACCAAAAACTACCATTAATACTTTTAAAAATTATGAGGAGGGAGAGATCAAAACACAGTCAAAAATGTTGGTGGCGGCCAAATAGTGGTTGTTTTCACAATTACAGAAATAAACTATTTAATGGTAAGCCTATTTTGCGATTTCTTTGCGGCCCCCTTCCCACTTGTTTTTGTGGTGTTAAGTTTTTTTTGGCGGCGTTATTGGCCTTGTTTTCAGCATAGCGACATCACATCTCAAATTTGTAGTATGATCTCAAAAAGTTTAGTGAAAAGTTACTTTCTCAGCTGTAAGAACAATATCTGTCAAGGTAAAGTTATTACTCTTAGATTAATGGTCACGAATTGTAAACCAGGAAGTTGTTAAATACACAAAATTGATGTAACCAGGATGTTGTGAAACACAATGTGCTAGAGAAAATGACTAAAAAGATACCAATCTCTACTGCAAACAAATGAAAATCGGCAAACGAAAAGGATATTTCAATCAGATCACTTCGTTCTTTCGACAAATTTTCTATTCAAATTTAACGTTTCGCTCCCCTTAGTTACCGGGGAGCTTCTTCAGAACACGGTAGATGTTAATAATGTGACATACAAACTGTACAACATAAAATTACAAAGACTACCTGTATTACTAAACACTAAAAATTATTTATCAACAGGGCAGGCAATCACGTAATAACAAAAACATTGTTACATCCCAGATACAGGAGAGGCCAAGTGAAAAGTGTTGTGAGAAACATGAGACATTACTTATTGGAGACGAACACACTATAAACAGTCGGAAAATTCGCACCATCATTGCGATTAATAACATTACATGAACAAGCCTTTTGATTTATCAAAAAACTTTCCGCAACGCGACGTCTGTATGCATGTGATTCTGACTTCAGAATTTTGACATTATCCCAAAATTTGATACACTAAAATTTGATACACCAAACCACGCTTTTGTTCAAAATTAATTTTGAACAATATTTAATGCACAATATTAATTTTGAACAAAAGCGTGGTTTGGTGTATCAAATTTCTTGCCGGGATTGCAATGCTGTATATGTAGGTGAAACAGGACGTAGTGTTAGAACCAGAAAACGGGAACATGTTGATGCGGTCAAGACTTTTAACACTAAAAAGTCAGCGCTGAGTCAACATGTTATGGAATTCGATCATAGAATAGATTGGGATAATGTCAAAATTCTGAAGTCAGAATCACATGCATACAGACGTCGCGTTGCGGAAAGTTTTTTGATAAATCAAAAGGCTTGTTCATGTAATGTTATTAATCGCAATGATGGTGCGAATTTTCCGACTGTTTATAGTGTGTTCGTCTCCAATAAGTAATGTCTCATGTTTCTCACAACACTTTTCACTTGGCCTCTCCTGTATCTGTGATGTAACAATGTTTTTGTTATTACGTGATTGCCTGCCCTGTTGATAAATAATTTTTAGTGTTTAGTAATACAGGTAGTCTTTGTAATTTTATGTTGTACAGTTTGTATGTCACATTATTAACATCTACCGTGTTCTGAAGAAGCTCCCCGGTAACTAAGGGGAGCGAAACGTTAAATTTGAATAGAAAATTTGTCGAAAGAACGAAGTGATCTGATTGAAATATCGTTACACTCGACATACGAGGAATGCCTGCTATATTTAAACGAAAAGGAGATGAGAAGCAATAAAATGTTTTAAGTGTAGATTGGAGACAGATGGTTTTTGAAATTACATGTAGTGGCGATATAAGTTTCATTCCTGTAAGTTTATGTTTGCATACAGGTCCATCACATTGAACCCATCACCTATCTGTAGTGGAAAACACACTTTTTTTGAAGGAAACTAGTTGTTTTTTTCTCTAAACAAACCTTTCATACTGAGCACTAAGCTGTAATCACTGTTTTAATAGTCTTTGACAAAAAAATCAAACCCAGGTCTTACGACTCGAACGGTTTAATTACCGCCACTGCGACGTCAATTGTTCGTTTGATAATTGGGAGAAGATTGCAATCGTCATAAGTTTAATTTTTGGTTGCATAAAATAACTTTATAAGGGAATTAAAATTTGACAAAAATTGATATTGCTTTGTTTCGGTGATATGTAGTGTCGAAAGTTACAAATATGAGGCTTGATACATAAACTTTTAAGAATTTTGAGATAAATTCAATTTACAGTTATGTACAGAGGTGATAAATGTGGTGAGGTGAGTGCGCGGTAAGAAAATTTGACATAAGTTTGAAAATGCTTTACACTGTAAGATAGGGTTTTTTGATTTAAATTGATATGCAACAGCAAAATATTAGATTTATTACATGGTGCAAAAAATACGTGATGGTTGAAAAACATTAGACTACTCGTTTACCATTGAACTGAGTTGTGGTAATAAGCTAAAATCAGAAAACAATACATTGATCGCACAAAATGTAGCTTAGTGGTCTTTATCTTAAATATTTCATGAGAGCTTCAGATAAAACTTTTTATTGTTCAATTGTCTCAAGGTGTTCAACATTTGGTGAAGATTTTAACAAGTGAATAAATTTGTATCTAAAAAGTTATAAGAAATGATTAAGTGTCCAACTACATGAACATTTTCAACCAAAGAATATTAGATTTTTTTTTGTAATTTTGATATGAATTTAAGTGTGTTGGTGTGAGAAGCTGATGTAAATCAGACGACAATTAAATTGCTTGTTGTTGATCTTTGTTGCTCAACGAGGTGTAGAGTAGAAGCAAATTTGTTGAGAAAGTTAGATAAAGAAAAACTGCAACTTAGATAACTCAAAAAGTTATTAAAATGTAAAAGTTCCATAGTTGGTGAGAGTAATTTCAACTAAAGGATATAAGTAGATTGTAAATTTATATGAATTCAAGTGTATTGACGTAAAAATTAAATGTAGTGAAGCAAATAAGAAGTAAATTCTATGAAAAATATGGATGATGATTGAATATAACTTAGATATTTTGCATATCAATTATGTATAACAGTGTTAGAAATTTAAACTTGATACTTGGTGGTTGTGATGAAAATAGTTTTAAAGTTGCATGCTGCTAAAGAAGTTTATATGAATTGCTATACTTTTTATGGTAATCACAACAAATAGTGCTGCAAATAGTAATTTTAATTGGAAAGAATAAACCGTACTGTGCAGATTTCTACCTAAACGGGTAATTTTTAAAGTAATTCGATGCAAGTTTGTTAGTATGTGTGGAGTGTATGTCTCTTGACAGTGATTAGTCTGATTTTTTTTTTGTGTCGGTAAGCCATGAAAAGCTTTGTAATTACTTTGAAATGGCGCAAATAGCGAGTTCAATCTTGGATGGAGGTTAACAGATAAAACTTTTACAGCAATTAATGGCAAATATTTTGTTGAATAAATGAATATCAAGATAATGAAATAAGTAAGAGCTAAACAATAAACCAAAAACGAATCGATCAGAACGAATCTATATAATTTGATAGGTTGAGAAATAGGAATTATTTATGCTTCAGAGTTATGTATAGCAATATCAGGAATTGTGATTGTGTTTCTTGAAAATAAACGATAAGTTTGAAAGATTTGTTGTGCAAATGAATGAGTTTAGAAGTTATCAAATTGCGAGTTTGGTGTTTGTTGATTAAAAACTTGAATGAAATTTTTAATAGTGGTGAGTTCAGACTTTTTGTGCGAGTCATTACTCGGTGAAGTTCAGATAATATTTTATACATTTAGAATTTGAGGTATTGAAAGCATTGAAACAGTTGATTGTGAGGAAAAATTTGTTTTGAAGATAAAAAGTAGCTTGTCAGAAAATTAGTCAAGACTTTCACGAGATCGCATTCAAAATTTGTGTGTGTGTGTGTGTGTGTGTTGGTCAAAGCAATTACTAATGAGGTCACTTAGAAAGACAACTGTAAGTTTATGTTGGATGCTACTATGAGAATTTGTTCGCTTCTAATAGAGTATTAGATTTGAGAAAGTTAGTAGAAAAACGTTTAGCAGTTGGTTTTGTAAGCTCAGATTTTACATTTTGTAACTAATTTATGGCATGTGGGTTATACCTAATACAACAGCATTTAAGTTGAAAGACAACTAAAAGTTTATGTTGAATGCTACTATCAGAGTTTGTTCGCTTCTAACATAGTATTAGATTTGAGAAAGCTAGTAGGAAAACGTTTAGCTTCAGGTTTTACATTTTTAATTTATGGGTTATAGTTAATACATCAGCATTGAAGTTGTTTAATAAAAATGGATAGTAAGAGATTTTGTAATCAATCAACTTGGCGTATTTGAAAATTTGCAATTGCAAACGTGTGTAGCAGTGATTACGAATAACAAGTGTATAATGCGAATTATAGGAGCTGGTGTTAGCCTGTTTAAGATATTGCTTTTAAGATATAATTAACAGCATCAGTTGAAAGGACCGATGGCGGAGTGGCATAAACCGCATGAAGCAATTCATGTGATCGTCGGTTCAATACCTGAGTCCACCTCACGAGTTCTAATAGGAACGAAACCGGTCGTGGAAGTGGTATGTTTTATTCAACTGATTGCAGTTAGCCTATATGCCTTAATATCAATTAATTAAAAGTGTATAATGGATATCAGTTAATGTAATTTTGCGAGGATTTAAGTAAAATTCTTGATTTAGTAATGCGGGAGACAATATGCTGAGAGCGGTTTCGCCTTAGTTGAAAGTTGTGAATTATAAATACGGGTTTCAACTTCCTATAGTTCAAAATTTAGTGCAAGAGTTTAATTGTACGAAACAAAAGCCTTTGATCAGCTAAGTCGACTTGTGACAACACAGGAGTGTGTTTGCTCAAGCTAAAGTGTTTACAAATTAACGGTTAAGTTGAAAATTTTTGTCAAAGCAATGAATTTTAGATTGGTGATAGCACACAGTCAGGTTTTGTTTTGAAGCTTTCTGTTTGTGGTTTTTAGTAAACAACGAAAAATTAAAAAATTGGATTAATAATTTCAAAATAAACTGTGAAAAATATGAATTTTATGTTAATATCCTACAAATAATGTCAAAAGTTGTGTTTATTTCTATGCAGGTGAGCTAAGGAGACTGTGAAAACCTTGAATTTTATGTTAATGATCTACAAATAATGTTAAAAGTTGTGCTTATTTCTATGTAGGTGAGCTAAGTAGACTGTGAAAAATATGAATTTTGTGTTAATGTCCTTGAAATAATGTGAAACGTTGTGTTTATTTCTATGTAAATGAGCTAAGTAGATTTTGAAAGGTATTAAAAATTTCGTGTTAGTAAGTTTAAAAGTTGTTAAATTTTGGAAAAAATCTTAAAACAGTGTGATGATAGGATACAATTTTGGTTTTTAGTTGTAAGAAAAATGAATGTAAATTCGATGCGTGGTGAATGTTTTATGGTTTGCACGCAATTAAAGCCAAATTTTCTCGGTTTTACAATGTAAAGTATCAGTAGTGATTTAAGTGAGGTATGATGTTTAAAAGAAAACGAAGATGCAATTTTAAGGAGAATAGAGAGAGTTAGGGTGAAAACCATGTGCGGTCAGAAAGTTGTTGACAGAAAGACTGAAGAACAGATGGGTATGCTGGGGTTGATAGTAAACCATTTTTAAAGTTTTGTGTCAATTGTGATTGGTTAAAGGTTTGCTGACGTGATGTTTATGCTTCCGTTTCCGTCAGATTTTTTGTTGATAGTAAGCTTAGCTGATTTCCTGACTTTGAAAAATATGAATTTGATGTTGGTGGATTTAGAATTTGATAATTTTTACTTAAAACAGTATTATAACAGGATACAATGTTTTGTTTTCTAGTTGTTGTATGAAAAGATATTGTAAATTAGATGCATGGTGAATGTTTACAAGTAAAAGTTTAACAATTATTGAAGTAGTCTCCAAACACAATCTGCACACAACAAAGGTTCAATCTTTTTTGGTTTAATAATATTTAGTAGTGATTAAAAACTGCTGAATTAAAACAAGCTTTTTTGTTGTGATCTTTTCAAAATGTTTCCACCACTGTACTAAAAATTTAACTACCTCACTGTCATATGTGAAGCAGATCTACATTTCACTCAAAGGTCTGGTCAATCTACTGAAATTGTCTTCCAAGAAAGTGTGAAACTAAGATCTAACGGTAAAAGTTTGATTGAAATTGTGTCAAATTTGATATTGTTTCTTTCACCAAACTCTTCTGGAAGCAATGTCATTGCATGTGATTTTTCTCCAACAAACCTGATGATCTAGAAAACTGTTGGTTATTTTACTCTGAAACTAACGACTAGCTGTAATAAACGTAAATGTTTTGATTGAAATACCTGTATGATCTAAAAAAACTGCATATTATTTTCTTCTGTAAGCCTACAACTAGTGATGAACGAGCAGATTTTTCTCCTTTAACATCTGTCTTTCGTCATACTGGTGGCTATTATAAAATCTATAATCCCTCAGCATTGTATCTGACGCTAGTTCCAAAATCTATACACCTCCAAAATTTATCTGCCCTACTTTTTCACAACTGCTGGTGGTACTAAAGTTATTTTTCTTATGTACGTTTTCAGCTAGAGATAGACACGCAAACTTTTTCCTCAAACATCTGTCTTTCATGATACTGGTAACTACATCTATATTCCTCCAAGATTGTATCTGTCGCTTGTTCTAAAATCTATACTCCTCCAAAATTTATCTGCAGTTAGTTGAGAACTACTTGTTGTACTTTCAAATTATTTTCTTATGTATATTTACAGCCAGTGATAGACACGCAAAATTTTCCCTCAAACATCTGTCGTTCATCATACTGACATCTATACTGCATTAAAAAAATTTTCTTTCTCCAAGATTGTGTTGTAATAAGACTGAATCCATTACCTACCTAGTTCTACTGAAATTGATGTAAATTAATTCCAACCAACTGCAGAAATATAACAAGTAAAGGAAAGTACCTCCAATAAACACATCTAGAAGAGTAAAGAAACAACATTCTAGGGGATCAAAAGGAGAAATCGATCAGAGGCTATATAATTTTATAAACAATTTCAAGAAATAAAGTCAACGATTGCGTGTGATTGATGCTTACATTCGCAAGGAAGTTGTTTATGATTTAGTATTAAAGGCTTCTATGTTCAGTCACGACGTAGAAGTTAATGTTTCCGTTTTACGACAGTTGTGCTTACAATAAGACAAAAAATCGTTAACGAGCTGAAAACCAAAGTGAAATTAATTGGAGAACTTTTGAAGTGGGGATATTCTGAAGCGAGGGTACAACAACAAATTAGGTCATTTTCAAAAATAAATAAAATCATTTCCAAAAAGAAATAAAACCATTTCCAAAAAGAAATGAAACCATTTCCAAAAACGAACAACATTTTCAAAACATTTCTGAAAAGAACTCAAACAAACAAAAACACAAAACATATAAAACCATTCCTAAAAACAAATAAAATCATTTCCAAAAACAAATATAATCATTCCTAAAACAAGAAACAACATTTTCAAAAACAAATAAAACAAATAAAAACCATTCCTAAAAAGAACTCAAACAAATAAAAATTCCAAAAAAGAATTCAAACAAATAAAATCATTCTTAAAAACAAACAAATAAAACATTTTCAATTGTTAAATCCAAACAACGTTACAAGTAAAATGTACTTCCAAGTTTATGTATCAGCACGTTCGGAAATGACGTACTTGCAAGGTTTTGCACGTTCGGAAATGACGTAGCGCGCCACAAAATCCGGATCGAAAATGATATTACATACTACTAATAACTTTGTGCACTTCCACAATTCTTCCACACGAAATCGTGATCATCACATTCTCTTAATCATGATTGGTAATGCTCACAAAGAGTCTTGTCACTAGTTATCGTTAATATTTGTGAGGGAGAAGAGATCAAAGCGTAATTAAAACTGATGGGAGCAGCAAAATGGTGCTTACTTTCACAATTACAGAAATAAACTATTTAGTGGTTAGCCTATTGCAGAAATAAACTGTTTCTTTGCGATGTGGTGCTGCCCCTTTCCTATTTATATTTGTGGTATTAAATTTTTTTGGCTGCGTTATTTGTCTTGTTTTTGGCAAAGCGACAAAAGTGGCTATGGCTTCCCCAAAATCATTCACCATATTTTAGTAGGCGCCCATCAGGTAGAGATATTTTCAAACAAATGTTCTCTCTAAATTCAGTCGTAAGTTACAAATTGTTAGGGTTAGGTTTTATTTTGATTTTTTCGCAAACTTGGGATTTTATTATAATGCTGTAAAGTATAGACATCAATACCTTGATAGACAGCATATCAGCAAAAGAAAAAATCTTTGTTTTACTGTATATATGACGGCGTCACCCATAGAGCCCTCATCAGTAACGTCGGGATTGACAGAGTCGTATCAGCCGGCAACGCCGACTTCACCTATCAGGCTCTTGTGTGAAGAGTTACCAAAAGTTTATGTGCTTTCTGCACATAAGATGTTCACGACTTTTTGTGCTTCTTTTCCTTATAGAATTTCTCATTTCAAGATCCTGGCTATGCCTTAGGTCTATGTACTATGTTCATTGCTGACACGAATCCAAAGGAGTCTTGCGTTTTCCGTAGTTTGGAAGTGGGGATTACATTTCTGATATTAAGCTATTCCAAAGCAATAAGGCAAAAATGTCTTACGTGTGGTGCGATTTGACACAGTGACGCTGTTTTCTTTTGAATTCCTCTTAAACTTTCTCAAGTCCTCGCTGGCTACGCATTATGTAGCATGTTCTTTTTTCCCCGCTTGACGTGCCCTGGGGAGTTTGAAGTGTCCTTGCTTTTCCTCAAATGTTTGATTTGATCCCAGTAGCTCTATAAAGCTATTATAAAGCAAAATATCAATAATATATCCCACGGGGTGCGATTTAACACAGTAACGATGTTTATTTTGATATGCCCTCAAACTTTCTCAAGTTCCTGCTTGCTACGCATTATGATTCATATTCGTTTTTCTATGCTGAGGTATGCTTATAGAAGTGAAATAAGACCTTGCTTTTCCCCAATTTTCAGGTTTGATACCGATAGCTTCATAAAGCTGTTATCAAGCAAAATATAAAATGTTTCTCCTAGGTATGGTGCGATTTTATTTCGGCAAGGGGTATCATCACCCGTGCCCAATTAAAACGTATCAATTAAAACGTATCAATCAATGCATCCTCACCGTAGCCTACAAACATTTGTGAGAGCAACAACGAAATCTTTTAGTAAATATAAGCCATAGCTCCTGTACATGTAATCATGTTGGTATATTAATCAAGACTGGAAGTATTCAAAACGAAAGAATGGCGTCACAAACTACCATTCGTAATTTTTAAAAGTGTAAGGGGATGAAACATACTCAAAATTGATGGGGTCGCTCAAATGGTGGTTGTTTTGACAATTAAAGAAATGAACTATTGAGTGGTAGGCCTATTTGACGATTTGGTGGCCCCGCTTTTGTATTAATATTTGTGACATTGAGATTTTTGCCTGCACTCTTTGGTTTAATTCGGCCATACCATGAAAAACGGGCCATGCCTTTCTCCTTAGTCATATAGCCTATTGCAAGGGCGTCTATTAAGCTCTTTTTAAACAAAAAAATTTTCTCTAAATCTAGTATTTCAAATTGATGCTATTATTGTTTAATTTTTATCTTTTCTTAAATTTGGGATAATATTACATTTAACTTTGCCCCTAATCCAGATCTTTCTACTGTTACATGAAGATTAGTATTTTGTACCGATACGAATATTCTTGCAATTACAAATATCAGTAATGGGCTTGACCATTTATGTTCGCTCTCAAATTGATAGTAGATAATTTTGCTGCTTGCTGTTGTTTCCACTAAATAGTGGCAAGCATTGTGATGCCATTTAAGATTATGATCCAACAGTTCGTTTTAAGCCATTAAATGTTGGGATCGCTACTTGCCACTTCTTCGTCACTGTAGTCCAATTAATATGAACTGGCGTCTCTTCCTGCATGCATGTGCCTGGCATAAACGCCGCCACGCAAAGAGCAAACCAGCCTGAAATAAAATACTCACAGTTGAGTTATAGCAATAGCGGGGCCCCCATTAATAATGTCGAGGTTAGGTATATCAAATCAGCTGGATGCGCCAGTCTCAACCAATTACAAATGAAACTGCTTCAACATTGAGATCATATGTAGCTCGACACTTATATTTTGTTGCAAAAGATAAGAAAGGATCATCTTTACCCCATCGTCTTTTTCTTGGGTGATCACCAAGTGTTTTGCTTGGAGTTGGCTACATATAAAAATTTGTAGACTTCATTTTTCGATAAATCCTTTTGAATAATTTGATGGATAATGCCAAAGATCCATGCTATCGAGAACAAATAGCCAAAATGTGTCAAAAATTTAGTTTTTCTAGAAATTGCAATTTTGTGAAGAGCAGGCACTAAAATTTTGCGTGTTTTTAACCGGTAGACTACATTTTACAAACATTTAGAGTCTTCAATTTTTGATGTATCTTTTTTAAAACGTCGGCAGATAATGCCAAAGTACCATGCTTGTGAGAAATAGTAGTCAAAATATAGGTTACCGAAGAACTAATTTTGTTTGACAATTGCCAGTTTGTTGGGTCAAGTAAGATAATTATCACAGCACAACAAAAATTTTTTTCTTTTATGTCAGGAATGTTGGAATGAATTTAAGGTAATTTAGGGTCGCTGATTCCAAAAATGATATTAGTTTTCCTAAATTGGCTCTAGTTTTTGAGATAAAAGGCATTTTTTTAGCCCAAGTGTACTCTGCCTGCAGGCTACTATGCTTAGTCGCACGTTGACCTTTGTGATGCAGGTGGAGATGATAAAAGCAGATAGTCTTCATGCTCATCATTCCACAGTCGACTAAAAAAAGAATGGAACTGAGCCTGAGCAAAAATTTTCACAACCATATAGCTAGCCTACTCATACTTTTAAGGTTTTTTGACTTGGACTATTGTGGTACAAGGCTTGCTGCTAGCCTACAGATTGCATTTAAAAAGTTCAGTAGCCTGCAAAATTAGCAGACTATGCTGTGCAGTTAATGGAATCAAAGCAAAATATGTTAAAAATGCAGGACATTCAGAACCTTAATTTTATTTTAAGGCTACTAGCCTAGTTAGCTGTTAAGAGTCTAGTTCTACTGGTACCAGTTTGAGCTGATTGCATTATGTTGCTTTGCTAGCTTGCTTTGCATTTACGTAATCACTTGTTTGCAGAATTTCTTATGCATGTTACTAATCTACTACCTAAGCTTCAGTACATTACATTGCAATGTCTTCTTGTCGACGCAGCTGTGCAAATAGTCCTGATGCATTCTGTTACATCTGCGGAGAGTATACGCCCAAACACCAAAGGAAAGGCATCACGGATTTTGCCTAGCAATCATATTTTGCATATTTTGATGTAAAGCTTGGTGACCAGGATAAGCCTTCGGCACCTCACAAGGTTTGCAAAACTTGTGTAAAAAACCTGAGACTATGGAAGAATGGGAAGCTTAAAGGATTAAGATTTGAAGTGCCTATGGTGTGGAGAGAACCACAAAATCACCATGACGACTGCTATTTCTGCATGGTTAATGTAAAAGGTTTTAACCGCAATAAAAAAAGGAAGTGGGAATATCCAGATTTAAAGTCAGCAAGACGACCAGTTCTGCATTGCGAAAGCATTTCTGTGCCTGTTTTCGCTTCACTTCCTCAGCTTCATGATTCAGATAGTGAAGAACCACATGCACTAGAGTGTAATGAAACAAGTGAAGGCAGTTGCAGTGAATAGCCTACGAAGAAAGCTCTTCAAGTCCAAAGCAATTTACCCAGCAAGAATTAAATGATTTGATCAGAGATCTAAATTTATCAAAACAGGGATCTGAGCTTTTAGCATCCAGACTGAAAGAAAAAAATTGCCTGCAACCAGATGCTAAAATCACATTTTACCGGAATAGGGAAACAGATGTTCTTCCCTTTTTTAGCCAAGACAATGACCTTGTATATTGCAACAACATAAGTGGATTTCTTCTCAAAATGAAAATCCCGAACTATAGACCAGAAGATTGGAGACTATTTATTGATAGTTCCAAAAGGAGCTTGAAATGTGTTTTGCTGCACAATGGCAAACGCTTTGCATCTATACCAATAGATCACTCTACAAAGCTCAAAGAAGAGTATGACAACATCAAAACGGTGTTACAAAGGATTTGTTATGAGGAACACCAGTGGTCAATCTGTGTTGACCTTAAAATGGTGAATTTTTTGCTTGGACAACAAACTGGATACACCAAGTATCCTTGCATTATGTGTTTATGGGATAGCAGAGCAAAGCAACAACACTGGATAAAAAAGTGTTGGCCTACAAGAAATGCTCTGAAAGTTTGTGAAGAAAACATCATAAGGGAACCACTAGTTGAAAGGGAAAAGATTATGTTGCCTAGTTGAAAGGGAAAAGATTATGTTGCCACCCCTCCATATTAAACTTGGCTTAATGAAGCAGTTTGTTAAGGCTTTGGACAAAAATGGAGGCTGCTTCAAATACTTAAGTAGATTTTTTCCTGGATTGAGCCTTGAGAAACTAAAAGCGGGTATTTTATATGGTCCACAAATTCGTAAGCTCATTAGCGACCCAAATTTTACAAAAAACATGACTGATGTTGAGCTTTCTGCTTGGTCCAGCTTCGTCCCTTTGGTTAAGAACTTTTTAGGTAATCACAAAGCACTGAATTATGTTGAATTGGCTGAAAATATGCTTACAAAATACTAAGAAATGTGAGCAAACATGAGCATCGAAGTCAATTTCCTCCATAGTCACTTTGACAGATTTCCTGAAAACTTGGGTGATTTTTCGGAAGAGCAAGGTGAAAGATTTCACCAGGACATAAAAGTTATGGAGGAGAGATATCAAAGGAAGATGGGACAGACGGTGTACAGACATTTCATCACCTAACATTTATTCACCCGACTGTTAATCACGGACATTTAATCACCAGACGTTTAATCACTTAAGAATTTAATCACACAGACACTTAATCACGCGAAAAAGAAAAAAGTCATAATAACATTATTTATTTATTTGATAGAGTTAGGGTTAGGGTTAGGCTAAGTGATGAAATCTCGTGATTAAATGTCTACGTAATTAAATGTCTACGTAATTAAATGTCTAGTGGTTTAATGTCCGTGATTAAAGGTCGCGTGATGAAATGTTGCGTGATGAAGTGTGGGTAAACCGGGACAGACATACGATGGCTGACTACTGCTGGTGCCTGCAGCGTGATTGTCCTAATGACCCTCATGACAGGAAATCGTATAAGCAGTGTTTCCAAAAAAGAACCGAAATTGAAACCTGAAAAAATCTCATTGTCTTCTGCATAACATTTTAATAGAAATTGTCTTAGTAGTTTATTGTGTTGATATGTTTTAACAAACTTGGATGCAAATAGGTCTACTAGACATTGTGAAAGCTTATATTGCATACATTTGAATCCATAATGAAATATTCAAATATTCAGATACACAAATATTTAAATATCTCAAAAACTAGAGCCAATTTAGCAAAATTAGTATCATTTTTGGAATTAGCGGCCCTAAATTACCTTAAATTCACTCTAATATCACCGGCATAAAAAATTGTGTTGACCAGTGATTGTTCAACTAAAAATAGAACATGATGTATGGCAGCCAATTTTTGATCAGCCATTACAAAGTAATCCTCAGCCTTAATTAATTGGAGTCACACATTGCTGGAAAGCAAATTTCCTAAGCTTTCAAAAGACAGTAATTGATAGTAGTTCATTATACGTTTTTATATTAAATTTATATTTTACATTTACTTAGCTTACCATTTTTTGGGAGGGGTGAAAAGTTATACCACAAGTCTTAAAGTTCAGTTTTTTCAGTACAAAAACAAATTTTGACAATGCACATTATACACTATCGGAATTTCCTTAAAATATCTTTAATTTGGTCAAAAAAGTTTGACAATTAGTTGAGAAATGAGGACACAAATCACTTTATAAGTAAACTGATTTTGCGATAACAGCGCGATTTGTGAAAATATCTTCATATTATGGCCTGCAGTAGCAAAAGATTTGTGTTGATCGTACGAGGCATATTATGAAATGCTTAAAATGCTTAAAGTGCTTAAATAAAAAATTGCTCGTTGTCGTAGTATAGTCAAATAGGCTTAAATTGTTGCAAATTTGTTTTTATCGAAAGCACCTTATTAGTATCGGCTGAAAGAACGTTTAATTGCGTTTTTGCGATCAGTACTTTTTGAGAAGAAGCAAAAAACAGATTGTGCAATGAAACGTCGATTGTGAATTTTTAGAGTCCAAACAAATGAAAGTTTTTGTCATGTGTTAAGTTGGAAGTTGGTTTTCATTTGAGCAAAAAGCGCTGGTTCTTTGCCAAGAAATGCAAATTAAAAAAAATAATTTAATTATGACATCATCATGACGTAACAAACCCCTATATGACACTAACCAGGGGATGGTGATTGGTCGTTCCAAGTTTAATGCTTGTACCTCTAGCAGTTTCAAAAGAATTAAAACAGACACTCAGACACACAGAAACACAGACACACAGACAAAATTGCGCTTTGTAGTATAGAAGTCGGCGTCGCTCGCAGGGTCCCCTTCAGTAATGTCGATGAAGTAGTAATCTCAACGTACAACTTGAGATTACTACTTCTGAGACCAATATGTTTGCAGATGTGTCCACTTTCCCCACAGAGTCACACACAAAATGCACCTGGACACCCCCAGAACGCCGCAATCAAACTTTAGATCTGTATATTAACTGCGTTAGAAACAACGCACAAAAATAACTCATAAAATTAGCAAAGAAAAAAAGCATCACAAATCTCTTCCATGATGAAAAATTACTAATAAATCACTGCGATACAGTGAAACTATCATTTTCACACCTGCAGATAAGGGCGGAGCCATTGTAATAATGAATAAAGAGAACTACATCAAAGAGACAGAAAGGCAACTTCCCGACGAACAATATTACGTAAAACTCACGCAAGACCCATCAGATGCCTTTCAAAGAGACCTCAAAATGCTTGTTAAGTCATTCACTAAAGTTGATGAAGATCAGATGATAAAATTAACACCACAAGATTCACAACCAGAACAATTTTACCTTCTACCCAAGATACACAAGCCCAACTATTCAGAACGCGCCATTGTTTCTAACAAACTGACCCTCACTAAAAAAAATTCACAATACGTCGAATTCTATATGAAACCATACACCCAAAATGCGAATAGCTTTATCCAGGATACCACCCATTTTTTGAACAAGCTAAAAATATTTCAAAGCTTCCCAACAACAGTATGTTAGTAACTTTGGATGTCTGTTCTCTGTATACCAACATCTCACATTCCAAAGGCCTATCGGCGTTAAAGAACAGGTGTAGTGGTCTGAGCGTCCGCTTTGCAGTCGGTAGACCTGGGGTTCACTACCCCAGTTGAGTCATACCAAAAGACTTTAAAAAATGGTATCTACAGCTTCCCTGCTTGGCGCTCGGCAGTTAAGGGTTGTTGTGGAGAACAAGCCAGCAAGTTCGCTTGTTGTGTCCTTGGCAAGGCTCTTAACTGGAGGCCCATCTTTATGTGGAAGACAGGTGGTCCAGACACCTTGGAAGTAGAAACTCCCAAACGATTGCGGACATACCGTCCAAACCATATCAATAGAACATGCTTTCTCGTAAATGGAGGATAAATATGGCAAATAAAGAAAGTTTGCCAAATAAAGTAACAACTTCAGTAATTCTCCAACTAACAAAATTTATTTTAGAACTTAACCACTTCAAATTCAAAGACAAACATCGTCTTCAGAAAAAAAGGCAAAGCAATGGGAACTTTCATGGCACCTCAATAGGAAAATATTTTCACGGCTTACCTGGAGGAAAAGATTATGGAAAAATCAACCCAAAAACCAAGTTTTTATCTGCGCTATATTGACGATATTTTCATGATACTTTCTGTTGAAATAGCACTTGCTACTTTCTGTTCACAATTCAACTTAACTGATCCCAACATCCAACTTACAATAAATTTTGCTTCAAATGAAATCAATTTTCTGGATACTGCTATCAAGATTAAAGACAAGTAGCTGATCACTGCTCTTTACCAAAAACCCACCCACAGATACAACTACGCACACCCTAAAAGCTCCCAACCCCTCATATCTTCTAATCGATTATTTTCAGTCAAGCATTGCGATACAACCACATTTACTCGGTTAGAAATGAGCGTGAGTCTCATTGTATTTAACTTAAAAATAACTTTCAGAAATTGGGCTATGATATTGAATTAGTAAGCAAACAAATCAGCAGGGCACGATCCTTTCCCAGAGATTCGTTACTGCAATACAAACCTGAGTCCAAAAAAATGAAACTCCTTTAGTTCAAACCTATCATCACAGGTTAGATTTGCAACTCGGATTGCCAAAAGACTACAACCTATTCCAAAGAGCGACCCTCAATTAAATCATCTTTTTCCTGTTTTCCCCCTAATTGCTTACCGACAACCACCCAACTTCAAACGTATACTCAACTCTAACAAAAACTCTCAATCTCACCCTGGTACTTTTCCCTGTACTACTCCCAGATGCCAGCTTTGCTTGCACATCAGGACTGATACCATTGTTACAGGACCCAACAATTACAAATTTACCGTTTAAGAAAGATTTACGTGTACTTTGTCTAATGTCGTTTACCTACAATCTTGTTTAGGTCAACTCTGTCCCAAAGCTATATATTGGAGAAAATGAAAAGAGCATCAGAAAACAAATAAACGGACACAAAAGTGATGTTTTTTTTATTTTTTATTTTTTATTTGACATATTTATTCTCCATTCACGAGAAAGCAAATTGTATTGCTATGTTTTGGACGGTATGTCCGCACTCGCTTGGGAGTTGCCATTTCCGGGTCACCTGTCTTCCACATAAAGGTGGGGCTTCCCGTTAAGTGCCTTGCCCAAGGACACAACAAGCGAACTTGCCGGTTTGTTCTCCACAACCTCCTCTAAATGCCGAGCGCCAAGCAGGGAAGCTACAGATACCATTTTTTAAAGTCTTTTGGTATGACTCGACAAGGGTAATGAACCCCAGGTCTACCGACTGCAAAGCAGACGCTCTAACCACTATGCCATCGCGTCGGTAGTTATGTCAGTATAACAAGAACAAACCTGTTGCTAAGCATTTTAATCTTTCTGGACATTCTGTCAGTCATCTTCAAGTGTCAATATTAAAACGAACCAACTTGACCCGGAGACAACGACAAATCGAAGAACAAAATCTCATATCTAAATTCAACTGCACTCAAGAAGGACTGAACAAGAACTCAGGCTTTTTATCACATTACTTGGAAAAACAATAATTGACTTTTTCTTTACGTAGTTATTTTATCACCTATTTCTTTCTCCACTTTTTATTTACTTACTTTCTCTATTTCTCATGTTTTTTCTTACTATTTTTACCTTTTTCCGCTTTTTATTCTTTTATCCGTTTTTTGCTTACTATTCTCCTGTTTTTTTTGTTCTCTCCGGCCCTTACCATATAGGAAGTTTTCATATGACGTCACACATTTGGCGCCAAAAAAGTGGCTTACCAATAGCTGTAATTTATGTTGCAGAGGTGTAAAGGCGATCATCAACTTAGGGTTTTTCAAAGTTAACTAGAAATTAATTTAAAATAAGAAAAAATATTGCTAGTTAGTTACTCGGAAATAAAAAAATTCAATCAAAAGCGATTTGGTTGAAGTTAGGCTTTTTGTTGGTTAGTCTAAACTTAGTACGGTGTGCCAATTAGCTAAAAAATCGGTCTTTGGGGAAGTATCATCTAAATATCATGTATTCTTCTGTTAACAATAACTTGATGCCAATTACATACTTGTAAAAATATCATCTATTATATATCATATATTATTTATTAGTATCATATATCATTTATTCATGTGTTAAAAATAGGCAGTGGCTATTTCGCCGTCGACGGCAATTTGCCCTTGGAATCTATTTTGCCGTGATCATTCACATGTGTTTATATAGCCAAATTTGCTACTATCGCACCAGTGACTCTGTGGTGTAGTGGATAGAGCGCTGGTCTTGAGATACCAAGGTATCGGGTTCGAATCTCAGCTGGCCAGGGCTTGAAAAGAAAGGCAGTGTACACTGAAGGGGCAGGCCCAGTATGTAAATGTACGGGGCAGTGTACACTGTAAGGGAGTGTGCAGGGTGGGGGATAGAGACCTGGGGGTGCAAAATTTTTTTTTGGGTTTTTAAAATTGACCAATCAGAGACGACCAAAAGTCACATGTTTAGTACGTCATTTAGATTGACCAATCACAAACAACTCACGGCAAAATAGTCTCTGAGGGTAAATTGCCGTCGACGGCAATTTACCCTCAGAGACTATTTTGCCGTGAGTTATTTGCGATTGGTCAATCTAAATGACGTACTAAACATGTGACTTTTGGTCATTTCTAATTGGTCAATTTTAAAAAACCAATTAAAAAAATTTTGCATCCCAGGTCTCTATTCCCCACTCTGTACACTCCCTTCCAGTGTACACTGCCCTGTACATTTACATACCGGGCCTGCCCCTTCAGTGTACACTGCCTTTCTTTTAATGCCCTGCCAGCTGAGATTCGAACCCGCAACCATGGTATCGCAAGACCAGTGCACTATCCACTACACCACAGTGTCACTGACGTAATAATAGCAAATACAGCTATATAAACACACGTGAATGACTACGGCAAAATAGATTCCAGGGGCAAATTGCCATTGATGGCGAAATAGCCACTGCCTAAAAATAACTTTATGCCATTAATTTAATTAATTGATATTAAGGCATATAGGCTAATTGCAATTAGTTGAATAAAATACCACACAGATTGTGGAAGTGGTATTTTATTCAACTAATTGCAGTTAACCTATATGCCTTAATATCAATTAATTAAATTAATATCTTAAACAGGCTAACACCAGCTCCTATAATTCGTATCTATGCCATTAGATACCCATAGGTACATAAGCAAAATTAGCTATGGTGCATAAGCAAAATCAGCCATTATCAATCAATCATTTTATGTTTGCCCAAATCAGCATACATAGGAAATTAATTTGATAGCAGTGGACAAAAAAAAAGTAGACAATGGCAAAACGATATACGTTAATGCCTGCACATGAAAAGAATTTAGTTTAAATTTGAAGATAGTGGCATGGCCATTGCACCTGTAAGGTATCATGAACTTATCAGTTTGTTACTACTGATACCATAAGTTTTTGATTATCCTTGGCCTACTTGGTCTAGCAGCTGGGGCAATAGCTCAAATAATTCATTAAGAAAATGTGAAATTCATAAATTTGCATCTAGCAGATTAATGCAATCAGTCTGCAAGCATTATTGACAAAAAATTTCAAAGAACTAGTGATTATATCTATTAATATCTAATCCAACACATGGCATACAGTACTGAAGTCTGCCATGTCATCTACAGTATATTTTAGGCTTACAACTTTTCAGTATGCTTATGTAACTAAATGTGCTGTGTAAGTTGCACATTACACTGTTACAATTAACTTAAACTCCGCATTCTCAAATGCACTGGTTATTGGAATATGAAACTATACCAAAAGCCTGCATGTTTAGCCCATAGAATTAGGTTAACTAGTAGCAATAACAAATAAACCTTAACACTTCTTAGCTTTGACCTTAGATTCATTCTATAATCTCAGTAAAACAACATATTCAACATTCATTTAACAATTATCTAGTGTATCCATTTCATTTGCAACAAAACGATATCACTCTTATCCAATTCAATGCAAAAACACTGATACTGGTCAGCCACTTTTTTTAAAAGTGCATTTTCATGACGTTTGATCGCAAGTGTGAGACCTTCCCATAGGTTTGTGATGTCATAATATATATACTTTGTATGTTTTACTTACATCAGAGAATGTGGAGAATTGTTGCTTGGAAATAGGTTTCCTCTAAAGATGAAAGGTAAAGTCTATCGTTGTTGTGTAAGATCAGCAATACTGTATGGAAGTGAGACATGGTGTCTAAAAGAAAATGAAAAAGCAATTTTGAGGAGAATGAAGAGAGCTATGGTGAGAGCCATGTGCGGTCAGAAAGTGGGAGACAGGAAGACGACTGAAGAACAGATGGACATGTTGGGGTTGAAGGAAACTATAAAGCGGTTAGCAACAGCGAATGGAGTTAGATGATATGGACATGTGCTGAGGAGGGATGATGATAGTGTTTTGAGGGTTGCTCTGAATCTTGAAGTGAGTGGCAAGAGAAAGCGAGGATGACCGAAGAAGACCTGGAAGAAGCAAGTGGAAGAGGAGACAGAGAAGATTGGTTTGATGAAGAAGGATGCCCTGAGACGAGACAAGTGGAGGGACAGAGTGCGAGCAATTTCAGAAGGAATGGGGTAAATCCGGCCATCTCTGCTAAAGGGACAACACCGGAAAAAAACTGAATCACTACTACTACTAATTATCATAGTTATTCATGTTAATTTCAGTTCATTTATTGGTCTCTATTGATTTTGTCTGAAGAAGTGAGCATTTGCTTACAAAAGCTTACATCAGTAAATGCTTAAGTTGATTACAAGTGTTGTTTGTCAGTTTTTATCTGCTATCACAATAGAGGTGACTTGTTGTCATACAGAGTGCACTCATTTTCACTAGCAGTATAGTCAAATGCCTGCTATTGTGCTACAGGCTTAACTAAAGAACTATGATTGACATTAAAGTAAAATTATAAACGTGTGTGTGCATGAAAGTGCTTTGTATTTCTTTAATCAAGTGATCAAATCCTCTTTTGCTTACAATTGGAGGCAACTGACTTGAAGATTTTATGGTCATTTTGTTGTCTCTCAACAATATTGAATTTGTTTGCTGTTCATATTGCTCTGCTTTCTTTTCTGTTTGTGTTGATGCAAACAAAATAAACAAACTGAAGCATGTAACTTATAACAAGAGAGAGAACATTGTTTATAACGTATTGGTATAGTTATGTCTACTTCCCTTCGACAAGCGTAGATATGATTATAAATAGGCATAATAGGCATATTACAGGCATAGTAGACAGTAAAGGTGTAAAGATAGTAGGGAAGGTGTACAACCAAAAACCAATCACACCAATAAAAAAAAGCCTTACCTCTTTCCTTTAAAAAAAAAATTAATTTAATGAGTTTAGATTTAAGCATTGAGTGGGTGCAATGAGATTTCACATTAAAAGCTCTAGTTATCATTACTATGCCTGTACTATGCCTGTGCTATGCCTACTTTGCCTGCACTATGCCTATTTATAACTACTGCAAGCTTAGGACAGACAGGCAAATTTATGTTCATTCACGTCATGCAGTGAAGCATCAACAAGATTAAGCATAGCAGCAAATGAAAAAATGCATGCAGGCGACATAATGAATAGATGTTAAAATGTGCCTGATTTTATTTGAAGGTAAAGGAAAAACATTGCAAGTAGTAGGCATGATCAATGCACCTAACAAAGCTAGCAAAGCAAAATATAAAGCAGCTTCAAAAAGCTGATACTATATACAGATCAGTGAAAAGCAGGAAGTAATAATCATAAATGTTGACTCAGGAACTACTAATCTGGACTAAAGCAATTTGCTGACATGCTTATAATTTTGTTAAATGAGGAGGGGAGCTGACAGCTTAATTTGGGATTCTTTGTGAAGACTAAAAGTAGCCCATGGTGCTTTTAACCGTATTTTCGCTTTAACCCTTTAAGGATCATAAGATTCTAATTGCTAATATTTGAAACAATTCCATAATTGTTGGTAGCAATGGGAAAATAATGGATTTGACAAAAGTGGTTAATACATCATAATGGCCAACAATTAACAATTGTGGGTCATATGTGACCCAGTATCCATCAAAGGATTAAGATGGTGGAAAACTTGACGACATTTCCATTAACATTAGATGACTAGTAGGTGAGGTAATGAATAAAACAATATTTATGAGTGTATGAGCTATGGGCTACTGCTTTCTTACAATATGTTGTATAGAGCAATGTACAAAATCTTTTAATGATTTGATTTCCTTCATTTCATTGGAGGGTGTTCTTCCAGCACATTTTTGTTTGTTACCTCTGATGGCCATCTTTGATTGAATGCGACTTTAAATGGTATGGGTATGGGTTGAAATCTTCGCTGGCATGGTAGTTAGACAAAGGCAGTGTACACTGGAGGGGAAGGCCTAGTTTGTAAATGTATAGTCGAGTGTACATTAGGTGTAATTCTGCCCAACACATCCAAGATGGTTTCCTGAGGTAACAAATAAAAAAGTGTTGCCATTTCATACTGCAGGGCCTCTGTATTTTAATGTTTATTGAGTAGTTTTTAGTCTGCAAAATTTTAATATAGCTTTGAAAAAAGCTGTTTTGAGCCATAAGCTTTTCGTGACGCTCTCATCAGTGGTGGTATCATGTCAAAAGGGAAGATCTAGAGTGAATAAGTCTTTTGTGTGAATAATTTGGACGTTACACAATCAAGACAAGCCAATGATAGTGCTAGTATTGCAAAGTGCGCCAAAGAAAGATTTTGCAATTGCAAAAGTTAGAGAAGGCACAGCAGGAGGTCAAATGCCACGATTATTGAAAGAGTTTGAGAGTGTAAACAAACTCTTTCTGTCTGCATAACACTGGGTGTCGGGTCTTGATATAAGTAGCCTCTAAAAGATTATGATGGAAAGAGCTGTGCGCTGCGGCAAGGATTGAAAACCGCTTATCATCATAGTTTAATGCACATCAATCATTATCTAAAAGATGCTGACCAATGGCAGAGTCACAATCCGGTTTGTTGTTGGAGTCACAATCCAGTTTGGTGCGCCTTCTCTAACTTTCGCAATTGCAAAATCTTTGGTGCGCTTTGCAATACTAGCGCTATCATTGGCTTGTCTTGATTGTGTAACGTCCAAATTATTCACATAAAAGACTTATTCACTCTAGATCTTCTCTTTTGACGTGATACCACCACTGATGAGAGCGTCACGAAAAGCTTATGGCTCAAACAACTTTTTTCAAAGCTATATTAAAATTCTGTACCACCAACAAAATTTTTCTGCAAAATTGGAGGTAAAACTTTGTTTTGGATTGAGTTCTTAAGCTAACCTTGTTGCTGAGAAAGTTTGATTGGAAGAGGTCAGCAAATGCAGGTGGGAGATAGCTGTTAAAGTTTTTGTGCATGAATTTGGCAATTTTGATAGGACCAATTTGCTAAATAATAAGACAAGAAAGTGGCTATTTAGCAATCAATGGCATTTAGCCTTGAAGGCAGTGGTTTTCAAACAGGGTTCTGCCAGTACAGTCCAGGGATTCTGCAAGAAGTTAGACAAATTTTTATTTTATTTGATGCAGGTTTTTTTTAGGTAAATGTTAGGTGCCCAATATGGACATATATTGAGCACCTAACATATAAGGATACAAACATATATGGACATATAAGGATACAAAAAATATTTGACTAATTTAAAATGAATAGATTGATGTGAACTCTTCTCCAGATATTGTGGAATGTAGCTGGAGGTAAAATTTTAACAAACTGAAAAAAATTAGCAAATGCTGCCAGACTTTTTTATGGATCATTGAATTTCAACTGCAAATCTGCTAGGAATGTTTTTGTAAATTTGCACTTTTTTTGCATCAAAAAAGAACACTGTTTCCCTTGCCCTTTTTTTAAAGTGCTTAAAATCTATTGCTCTTAAGTTGTCATTGCTGCCCCTTGTCAAAACATGTCCATACCTTAGCAATCCACTTGCTTTGGCTATTCTGTCTAAAGTTTCCTTCAAACCCAACAACTCCATAAGTTTAACCAGGCACATTGCTTTTTTAGTTCTTTTCAAAACTGTCATCTCATTATCTTTCAGACACCATGTGCAGCTCCACACAGCATTGACATTAAATTGGGTGTCTTGATATTAAATAACTAAATTGGTTTAAATAACAAAATTAGTTTTTCATTTTTGTAGTTCTGCAATTTCCATATATCAGTTTGTGTTTTTTCATATTTCAGACAAAGCTAAAATACAGAGATTTATGAAATTTCAGAAATATGGTAAATCTTTCTGAAACAATCAAAAAGCTACAATTAGTATATGGAAATGCATAGTTTAACTCAATGCAATTATTAGTTTTACCCAATTGAGTGGTTATACTTATATTTTTTATTGCCTTTGTAAATTTCTGTATTTCTGCAATTTTCTTTTTTTTTCTAGTTAGCACATGTACCTTTTCCATGCTTCTGCAAGTCAGTAATTTCATTTTTGAAATGAGTTTCCATATTTTCGTAATTTCATGTTCAACATGAATTTCTTTATTTCTGTGATTGAGTAATTCCATATATTTAATATGAGTTTTCATATTTTTGTAAATTTCTGAATTTTAGTGTAGGAGTGTGGTTAATGAGTTACTATATGCAGATAACCTTGTTCTCATGAGCAAAACCATGGAAGACTTGAAAGATTTTTGGATTGGGAGGATGCACTGGAAAGTAAAGGTTTAAGGTTGACACCAAAACAACAAAAGTGATGGTAAGCAGGTTGGAAGGAGAACTATTCAAGACCAAGATAGATTCATGTGAAGTTTGTGGGAGGAGAGTCATGGCCAATTTAATGTTGTGCACAAAATGTAGAAACTGGGTTGATGGCAGATGTGCAAAAATAGAGAGAGCTACTGCTAGGTTGGCAATGCATTTTATTTGCTCGAAATGTAAAGGAATGGTGGATTCGATCAAGAACTGTGCAATGAAGTAGAGACAGTGAATGGATTCTGTTATTTGAGACAGACTAAATGCTAGTAGTAGTAGTGATTCAGTTTTTATCTAGTGTTGTCCCTTGAACAGAGATGGCTGGATTTACCCCATTCCTTTTGCAATTGCTTGCACTCCTTCCCTCCACTTGTCTCGTCTCAGGGCATCCTCCTTCTTCAAACCAATCTTCTCTTTCTCCTCTTCCATTTCTTCCAAGTCTTCTTTGGTCATCCTCGCTTTCTCTTGCCACTCACTTCAAGATTCAGTGATGGTTGTAAAGCAGCAGTAACAGCAAGAGTAAGAATCGGTTGGGTAAGATTTAGAAAATGTGGAGAATTGTTGCGTGGAAATAGGTTTCCTTTGAAGATGAATGGTAAAGTTTATTGTTGTTGCATAAGATATGGAAGTGAGGCATGGTGGTTAAAAGAAAATGAAAAAGCAATTTTAAGGAGAATGAAGAGAGCTGTGGTGAGAACCATGTGCAGTCAGAAAGTTGTTGACAGAAAGATGACTGAAGAACAAATGGACATGTTGGGGTTGAAGGAAATTATAGACCAGATAGCAACAGCGAATGGAGTTAGATGGTATGGACATGTGCTGAGGAAGGATGACGATAGTGTTTTGAGGGTTGCTCTGAATCTTGAAGTGAGTGGCAAGAGAAAGCAAGGATGACCGAAGAAGACCTGGAAGTAGCAAATGAAAGAGGAGACAGAGAAGATTGGCTTGATGAAGGAGGATGCCCTATATTGAGACTAGTGAAGAAACAGAATGTGAGCAATTTCAGAAGGAATGGGGTGAGCCTGGCCATCTCTGCTAAGGGACAACACCAGATAAAAACCAAACTACTACCACTACTCACATACAGGGGGGTGCAAAAGTAGGTATACAGTGATAAGAATAGTTAACACGTACATTATTGACAGCATTTATTATACAAAAAACGAATGTTGCACAACATGTAATAAGAAACATACGTAATAAGAAGCTCTAATCCCTCAGGTACTCTAATTGCTTGCCGTCAGCGATCACACACTCCTCTATTTGAGAACGAACACTCATGCATGCTCTAAAACAAAGGTCTTCACCAGCATCAATTTCCTGACAAGCCTTCAAAATGAACTGAATCATGTCTTCAACAGTACAGGGCTTGCGTGCAAAAACCTTATTCTTTATGGTTCCCCCAAAAAGAAGTTCATAGAAGTTAAACCTGGCAAGCGCGGGATCAGTAAATAGCACCTCGTCAAATAATCCATTAGTTGGAAAATATTAAGTCAAGCAGTGCATGCACAGTGAGAGCAAAATGAAGTGGGGCTCCATCTTGCTAAAAACAAAACCTGCATTTTAATTAAACGAAATGACTAAAACTAGATGGATTTTTATTTTAAGAAATGTTGCTTTCACTTCTATATAATATGCCACTAATTTCACTGATGTGGTACAACTGTATACCTACTTTTGCACCCCCCTGTATATATACAAATTTGTATATCTGTATTTTAGTGTTGCTGCTGGGACAAAATATTGCAACCCAACAAAAACCGAAACTGGAATGAGTAAAAATGGCCCCACACATTTGTTTATTATTAATATTATTACATTTTTATCCTGTGGTCATGGTAAAACCTTTGTTGTGTCACAGAAAACATTGCTGTGTTTAGAGATGATTCAATTTTTTTAAATCCGGTTTTGCCTCTCATTACCAGAGGTGGCTCGGTTCTTCTCATGGCTTTTGCAATTTAATGAACACCATTGGTACAAATGCAAATGAAGTATGTGAAAAAAATTGCAGAAGAGTCATGGGAATATGTGGTCATGGAACGAGTAGATCTGTATCTGTATCTTTTTTATTCATGACCACCACCATTACACACGACACTGAACAACAATAATAATGAGAGAAATGGAGTCAAGAAAAGGAAGAAGCGACACAACGTCAGACGTTAAAACATGCAAATGAAAACAGTGGATCCATAAAACTAGAGCAATAGTTGCATGGCCGCTAAACCCTAAATTCAAGCAATTAAAGAACAGTTTAATTGAATTGAAAAAAAAACAAAAACAAACAGAACAAAACAAAAACGCAGGAGTTTTTATAGTTGTAGATCATATTATTTTGTAAATAAGAAGTAAGAACATTCGAAATAGTAAGGATCAGAAAGATGACCAGTGCGAGACCACCTACCTATATAGATGAAAGAAACCATGAGATAGAAGTGACGGTTATTTGACTGCCTGCTGGTCGTGACGCACATTGAGAAAAGCTGAACCTGATAATGCTTTACAGAAAGTTTAAAGTTCTTTAATGCAGAAACAATTTAACATGCATTGCAGCAGGCTAGACAATTTAATACTGCTTTGAAATAAGCTTTTTGTGGTGCTCTCATCAGTGGCAGTATCACGTCAAAAAGGACGACCTAGAGTAGTAAGAGTTTTATGTTATTAATTTGGACGTACAAGCTAATGATAGTGCTAGTATTGCAAAGCATGCCATGGAAATAGATTTTGCAATAGCAATATGCTGGAGAATGTGCAGCATTAGGAAACTTATTGCTATCAAAAAGAGTTTGAAAGTGTAAACAAACTTTTGCTGTCTGCATGACTCTGAGTGCTGAGTCTTGATATGGGCAGCCCCTAAGAGATTAAAGTGGAAAGAGCTGCATGTTGTGGCAAGCATTGAAAACTGTGTCATAGTTTAACGCACATTGTTCATTTTTTTAAAAGATGCTGACCAATGGTCGAGTCACAGTGTGGTTTAGTGTTGTTCTGTTAGCAGGATCTGTGTGGTTGAGACTGGCGTAGACAAGTTAATTATTGTCTTAACCATTATAGAACATGTTGCAATCCTGTTGTCATTGAGATGTTTGCCTTATGTACTGACTATCACAGTGGTACTTGCATTCATATGAATAAAAGTAGGGTGAATTTGCTAAAATCAAGTTGTTTTAAAAAAAGTGCTAAAATCACCAAAAATGACTTTAATTTTGCTTACCAAAAATGACTTTAATTTTGCTTACCAAAAATACAATTTAGTGAAAATGTACTGTAGTCTACATATCACAACACATTATTTTGCTGGTGACTGTTTGCAGTCTCAAATGTGCCTACGTCTGTCGCTTTTGGTCAATAAGTGACTTTAGTCCATATCAACCGATCAGAATCATTCAATTGCACGATGTAAACAGTGGTTTTTAGCTAACTGGTTATGTGCTAGCAAGTTGCTAGATCTAGTTTGCAATTTGACTCTGAGTATATTTATTGGAATGTAATTGGAGGATTTTGTGGTATAACTGGGTAGCTTTAAGTGAGGAATAGTAAAATGCATGGCTTGATAAGTTAGCTCTTAAGTCACTATGCTTAGCTTCGAAATTAGCCTAGTTAAATATAAAACTACTTACTACAGTTTCATATACATGTCTGGTGAACAAGCCATCATGATTAGACTCAAATGTGTTAGCATTCTGGCTAAAAAGCAGTCCTTTTAATCGGAAATCATAACTCAATGAGTGTCTTTCTGTATCCCAAAATCTTAGTTTGTGCTAGAATAAAAGTCAGTTGCATTCAAAAGGAATGGTTTATGCCTAGGATTAATTATGACTACCACTTTAAAAATGGCATCTCTTTGTTTTTGGATTTGAACTTGACATCAGGAATTCCAGGCACAGAGTTTGGGATTTGGAATTGGGGTTTTGAGCTAGCAAGTCACATTTCAGAGGTTAAGGGGCAGGATTGCCATTTCAAAAAGCGCCTAATTTTTAGGCTGTTGATATGAGCAGGTTTACCATTTTATGGTTATTTTCAAGGATCCTGTCATAGAAAACCAAAGTGTGCTTATTTCTGAGTAACATTCACATTTTCAAGGGGTGTTTTATTTTGTTTTGGAAGTGAATGGCGTTTTGCTGGGACAGGGTCAAAATGTACAGGGTGGCCCATAAGTCACTTTACATTTTAGAAATTAAATAATTTTTTTTCTATTAATATATTTCTATTTTTCTTTTCAGAATTTAAAAAATATAGTCATTTAAGAAAAAATTATTTAATTTCTAAAATGTAAAGTGACTAATCTTTCGTATCTAAGTCAGAACTAATTTACAGACTCTAAACTTTGTAATAAAAAAAGAATTAATTAAATATAGTCATTTAAGAAAAAATTATTTAATTTCTAAAATGTAAAGTGACTTATGGGCCATCCTGTATATATCCAAAAAAAAGTCAGAAATCTGGTGGTATGTCATTTTGGCTATGGAAGAAAATAGCTTTTGAAAAAAAGGTTTTTACCATGAATGGGGTGTGAAAATCATGCTGTCACTGCAAAAACATTTTTTTCAACTGTTTGCTAATTTTTTCTTTTAGGCTGACGTTAACTCTAACTTAAGCATACAGTTGCACAGTACCTTTTTAAGTTGTAATTTATTTTTTTGCATGTCCCAGTTGGTCCAATTTAGCAACAGCAACAGTGAAGCTTACATACATTCTTTTTAGTATGGCCCTAATTTTATGGCTGCCAGTAATTTCATCACAGTAATTTTGTCGTATATGCCCAGCATGGATTAGTGATGAGGTTTGGGATTAGGTTGGCATTAGGATTAGGGTTGATGGGGTATGTTTAGATGTAGAGTTAGAATTGCTATTACCACGTGATGAAATTGCTGTGACAAACTTTCTGGCAACCAGTTCTACTAGGGAAAGTAATGGATATACTGCTGTTGATACATCTACTTCTTCTGATTTGTAGGGTGTCTAAGCTTTCTGGCATTAACCTGATTGTGTGTTATTTTATTTTGATAATGACATAGAAAGTGAACCCAAGTGATGGCATGAATAAACATCTCTGCATGCTTGCTATGCATCATTTGAAACTTTGTGAAGCAATGTTATAATTTATATAATTGCAATGTTATTCAATTGCGCCATTCACTTATCAATTCCTGTTGTCTTAAAAAATTTCTGTTCATTAATGAAGAAATTCATAACTATGAGATTACATGGATATTTGCACTTATAACATCTCAACAATCTCGATTTTAGAAATACTATTAACTCCCCTTTCATTTGATATATGGTTCTTTCAAGGGCAGTTTGTCATTAGAGAGATATAGCTAATTAAAATTGCAGCATTTTTTTTTAATCACCCTGACAGAAATATTTGATATGGTACTATTTAAAAATGCAATTGGTTACTTATAGCTCAAAACAACTATTGGTAAGGTGGACACTTTTTGTTTTAATATCTTCAAGTGTGTAATTCATGCAGGAAGGTGAAGCTGTTACAGCGTGTTATGGAGATGGTCAAAAGAGTGAAAAGTGGTGTAAACAAGGATTTGAGTTTTACTAAATACTGATTAGAAAAGAAGCACACTGATATGCTCAAGAAGTTGTAATGTACTCACAACCACTTTTAATGCATTTTTGCCATTGGTTAGCTCGGTCTGTGTGCAGCACTGGTAAAAGTCTCCTGGCTTTGCCTATCCAGGTTTTTACTGCATCAATGATACTGTTGTTATGCTGACCTCATAATTCGTGTTTTTGAGGTTCAAGCAGGTGAAAGTTTGATGACAAAATTGAGGCTATACTGTAGATGTGGCAGCGCTGTCCACAGATGGGTGTGGGATCACATTGTGTGGTTTTCTGGCTCTTGTGTGGTCTGGCATGTAGCAAAAAGAATGTGCTAGCAATCTGAGCCTTCAGTTTGGTCAACATTTAAAGTAACATTCAGAGTTGACGGTTACCCCTAGCATTAAAAAATGCAAGAGAATGATGCCCTTTGTGTCCTATAGAAATCCTGCAAATCACATGACGTTTATCTGAAAAAATGGCTATATTTAATTAACTACTTGATGTAGAAAGTTTAAGCTTGCTACAAATTATTCAGAATGAGCAAGAAATTGTAGTTTTTATAAAAAAAACCTGTAGCTCTATTTTTAGTAAAAATTAGACGTGATCAGAAAAAGTTATTTTTCTTGTCATTGCTAAAAAATTATTATATCTGAGTGTTAAGTTTTTCACAAAGACAATGCAATGATGAATTCCTTTCCAACATGTTAGTGGTATTTTTTTACTTTTGATCTAAAAATTTTATGTGTAGCAATTTCTTTAAAATGCTGTGATTTGACTTAGTCTATCAAAAAATGTTTAAATAGATTTGCAGAAAGATGTTTAAACGTGTACAGCTAATTATGATACTTAATGTCAATAAAAATATTGCCAATGCCAAAAGAAAGTAATTAAGACGATTTTAGTCAGTACCTTACTATATTTTATATTTTTAGGAAACTATATTGTGGCTTAAAAATTGCTTAGTTACCTAAAGATTTGTCTATACCTGTGGTTCTTAACTGGTAAGCACTGGGCTCCTCTGTGGAGGAATCATTTTTTAGGAGAAAAATTTTGTTCTTGGGAGGAATTAGGAGGAAAATTCTGAATCTTGGGACTTGATGATCTCCAAGAAAAGGTTGGTGCAGTTGTTTTAAGATGATAACTTTGCACTAGCTGCACGTGTGTTGTCTCCAAAAAAAGATTTTCAGTTAAAAGTGTATGGTGGCAGAGAGGAATAGAAAAAACCCAACGTCTGTAAGGAAGGATTGCAGAAGTCTTAAAAACCACTGGTCCATACAATAAAGCTGAGTTCTAACTGTACGTTCATACACTTTACCTTCTGCATAACTCTTGGGCTTACAAACAGGAAAATGGGCATGGTTGATCACTGTTCTGGAATGATTGTCTTAAGGGATTTGATGATGTCATAAAGATGCACAATCAAATTTAAAAGAGAAATCTGCACTAGTAAGACACGTTTGCTGAATTAACACTGAATTAATTAGGAAAGCTTCACAAATTTAGCCATTGAAGGTGACTATAAAAAAAGACTTGTTTGTAGCATCATTTTATATACACAAAACTAATTTTGCTTCTAAAGAAAAAATTACGGTTTTTGCTTTGAACTAAACAAATTTATAAATTCTGTGTTTGAACTTACGTCACTGCTGACAAAGAAAAACTTTTTAGTTTTTCAAAAAATTGAATTATGTGGATTTTAAGTCTATGTAAAGATCATTTCAACTTTTGATTACACCAGAAAACTGTATTGAGAAGTTAAACTGTAGCTTTGATGATTAATTTATTAGAGTTTTCCCCTCATAAATATTTTTGTATTTTTTAGGGTCATTCGATGTCAAAATCTTTGTTTGTAAATTCCACAAACCCATCAGAAAAATCTCAAGATGTACCAAACAATCCACATAATGAAACTGGTGAGTATGTGACGCAGTTAGATTTTCTAATGGTTTTTTGTAGTATTGTATACTGTCCACCTAAATAGCCAAAATAATTTGCAAATGATTCATTAAATTGGTGCAAACAGCCAGCAAGACTAATATGTCTTAGAATTGACAAATGCTCTTAACCCATATCTACTCACGCCAATTTCATAAGGTAACTACTTGAGCCATGTATTTTGTACTTTAATCTTGAAGATTGATTTTTTGTGCTATGCTTGGTGAAGATGTTAAGTATTTCAATTATTGCCAAACATATATGTTATAAAAAGCAATTTAATGGCTCAGAATCGACGTGATGGCATAGAGGTTGGGGCATCCACTTTACAGTTGGTAGACCTGGGGTTCATTTCCCCAAGTTGAGTCATACTAAAAAACTTAAAAAAATGGTATTTACAGCTTCCCTGCTTGGCGCTCAGCACATAAGGGATAGTGTGGAGAACAAGCCAGCAAGCTTGCTTGTTGTGTCCTTGGGCAAGGCACTTAGCGGGATGCCTCCATCTTTATGGTGGCAGACAGGTGGTGAAGGCCAAGCAGTCTTCCCATCATGGTGGCCCAGAATGAAAAAAGGACAAAATGACAAATATCGAGCATTAGCTCATACGCAAGAAGACGAATGGCTCAGAGCTGAATAGAACATAAGCAAAAGCACAAAGAAATAAATTTGTAAAGTAACTGTCAAATTCTGCTTTACTTACTCATTTGCAATGCTGTTTTCATCTATGTCATGATTTGCCCAGGTAATGCATTGCATGTTAGTACCAAATGTTTTTTAAACGCAAAGACATTGCTGGATGAACATTACTTTGTAGTGACTATGGTTTTTGCTCTTCCTTAAAAGAAGCAAGAAATGTCCCCGAATGTTTCGTTTAATTGATACATTGTTAGTTAGGTGAAAAATTTAATACACCACACAAAACCAACATTGCATTTTTTCATAACATGAGTAAAAAACGAGTTTGAGCAAAACCATGGTAACACTGATTATCATTAAAGTGCTTGAGAATAGGTAAAATCAAAACCAACTAAAGATGAAGTATGTTTAAATAATGATGTGTTGTCTACACAATGTACCAGCACAGCTAGTAAAAAGTAACCAAGACACTTGAGGAAGCGTAATATCAAATGAAGAGATCTTTGAAAACATTATTTTAATTCACAATAGCCAAAGTAGTTATTAGGTTAATTATTGTTTTGGTTTATTTTTGGAAGAGTTGCTTTATAGAAACATTAGACCAAAGAAGTGGTTGTGACATTGTACTCTATTCCTATGTAACAATGATGAAAAACCATTTTAATTGAATTGGTCACACATTAGACTAAAATATGGAAAAAAATGGGTCACTGATTTAGTGCACGCTGATCTTCATCACACAAAAAAAGTTTTTAATATAGCTTTGAAAATTTGGCTATTAAAGATCTGCTCAGAAGCCCTTTATGATGAGCCTGATTCACAACCAGTCATTTTTAAAGACATGTTTTTGAATTGACGAAGAGCGCTACATCCTCAGTTGAGTTTAGCTTCAATGACACTATGTACAAGCAAACAGACGGAGTAGCTAGGGGATCACCACTTTGTCTAGCTTTGGATGACATAAACACGAAAGTCTCCAACATACTTTGGATATTTTAAAAATATGTTTGCCATCTGTGATCATGAAGTTTTAAAGCAGGTAAATTCCTAGCCAAACTCAACTGCTTTCATCCATCCCTCAAATTCACTTTTGAAAAAGAAAAAGACAAATGTTAACCGTTTCTTGATGTCTATTTTGAAACAGCAGATATTAACTTTGAAACCAGTGTATACCAAAAACCCACTTTCACTGGCTAGTATTTACGTCGAGAGTTCTTTAGTCCTTGTAAAAAATTGTTCAAAATTATGCGACTTATTCACAAATAAATATGGTACATAGAAATGTTAAAAAATTGGGATTTTTTGCGCATTTTACAGATATTTTACTACTATCAAAATAGGATTTGAAATTCTGAAAAGATTCTTGATCCAAAAATTTTGATTTGATATTATATGTACAATTAGTATTGATTTAGAAATAGACATCTCTTTGAATAGGCTTAGAGGTGATTCAAGCTTAACACATGAAGAGAAGTTAACACACAGGCAATGTCAGTATTACAATTAGCTGAGGAGCTGTCGGCAATCGATTTTGCATGGTGTCCTGGATCTGGCAATTAAACCATAGGTTTCTGACCCCTGCTCTAACCTAATCCTAACCCCGACTCTAAATGTTGATTATGCTTTGGCAATTTTATTGCTTTTGTAGTATCCAATTCTATGCAACACTCTCTGCATTTTGGTTTCTTTCCTGGACCTATGTAAACCAACCAACAATTTAAAGCTGTCAAAATAAGCCCAAAGTTGCTTTGTTAGTTTGTTAGGCATGAAAACAAACGGTCTTAAATTTTCATCAAGGCAGCAAACTCCTCTGAAAAATTATAAGGACCATAGAATATGTAGTTTTTTCCTTATTCAGATTACTGTGTCTATGCATGACATGCAGGAATTTTTACTTTTCAAAATGTTTTACATTTATGTCCATAGTTTCTTGCAAATTTTCTTTATTTTTTGAATTTTTAACATTTGATAATATGCTTCAACATTTCCTCTTTCATAAATAATTGGGTTAAATCTTTAAATGAGGAAATTTTCTCCTAAGTGAAAGCCCTGGGCAAATTGTTCAATTACATAGTTTTGTTCAGTTCTGGATAATGCAAGTTGGTTTTAAGTGAAAAAAGATTTAACTTCTTACAGCTCAACAAATTGGTATTATACATTACCATGATTTAATCATTTTGTCTCATTCAAACAAATGCATGCATTTTTAAAATGTGATAAAAATTGTTTGTAATTAGAAATCGGGTTGGAAAAAGTATTCAAACATTTTTAAAAATCTAGTAAAGACTGGTTGGTAACATCTTTGTTTACTGCATTTATCCTGTCTTTCACTGAAATTCTTGCAACAGATAGCTTATCAATTACTGTATTTATTCGAGTATAAATCGCATGCTTGTATAAGTCACACCCCCATATTTAACATGAAAAACGGTACAAAATTTTTTTTAGCAATATTCATTGCAATCACATAACAAAAAATTAAAAACCATCAAAGTCATCACTGCTGTCACTGTCCTTAAATAGTCTGTCCCAGTCTTCCTCTGGAGCATCCTCATCAGCATCCCATAAGGGTGGCAAGATCTCACCAATTTCATCACTTTCCTCATCAGAGCTGTCATCCCATACTTTATCATCCCCACTTCCATCCAGAGGATTAGCAATTTCAGTTTTTAAAATACTTTTTGATCGTGAGAAAGGCTATAGCATAGAAAACGTTATGTGACTTGCATTGAAGGCAATAACTAACGCAATTGTGTGAAAGGCGATAGCATAGAAAGCAGTAGCAGAGAAATACCTTGGAAAAATTTTGTATCGCATTCGATGCACTTCATGTATTCGTGTATAAGTCTCATCAGACTTTTTGGGCAATATTTTGGTACAAAAAAATGCGACTTATACTCGAATAAATATGGTATTTTGAAAAATCTTCAGTTTGTATCTCTAAACATCTTTTGCAAGCTTCTTTCATGTTACTACTAACAAACAGTGACTTTACTTGCAAAGCAATATAATAGAATATTGCCAAACTAATAGCGGATATGTTAATTTTTGGTTTGAAGAGTTTCTTGAAGCTTATATTGCTTAGCTGCTCTCTGAGTACCTTCAAATTTTTCATTCTTTTTCATTGAGCACAAATTACTGATCTCTCAAAATGCTGATTGATATTGTGGAAGTATGCAGCTTTTTAGAAATACAACTCAAAAGTTTATGTTCATATTTGATTACTCAAATTTACTAGTCCACTCATCATGAGATGTACCACTAGAACTGGTGTCAAATTTAAGTTTTTTGTTGGCAATTTTTTTTTACTTTTAAATAATTTTAAATTACTAAAAATTAAAGGTACTGGCATTAGACAAATTGATTGTTAAAAAGTAGTAAATACTGCTCAAAATAAATTCCGAAATTCATATGGCCTAAATGCTTGCTCTTAAATAAAGTTTCAAAAGTTCTTCAAATTCATGTCTAAATTGCAAACCTGTTAATCATTTTAAATAGTGAGGATAAGAGATTTGGGATTAAGCTTCAAGAACTTTCTAGCAAAAGTGAGCAGTGTATGACATCATTATACAATTCTAGGATTTGAGGCTCTTTATAATGATTATTTCTTAGTTATACACAAGACATCAAATATAGTAGAATTTTTCAGAAATATTATGACTTTTTAACTACAATTTTTACATAATGATGAAATATAAAGATACCAAATAAAAAATGTACTGTAGCAATTAATTATTGTGACAACTAGACATGATAATGTACTTCTACAATCCTAGTAGTAGTGCCAGACTGCTGCTACACGGCAATTTTGTTAATTGCTGAATCAGTATAATTCTGGGCCTTGTGGCTGATTTTTCATCGCAGAAATATTTATTATTAATATTAAAATTATCATTATTTTATTATTATTGAAATAACAGTTGAGTCACTGAAAAACCAGTGGTGAAAGTCTGTGTGATCCGCAAGAGAGTGGCTTGCCATTTCTAATGTAAGAGTATACTGTTTTTATAAATGTTGTTGACTTAGTTCTATATATATCCAGGCTATTTTTGTTCTTAGATCACAATTTACCATCAGTAAATCAGAAATTTGGTTCAAAGTCATCTTTCCTGCTCAGTGAGGAACATGGTTCTTGGAAAGAACAGCAATGCGATGATGTTCTTCATCAACCTGATTATTTAGCGAGCACCTCATCAGCAACAAACCATGATCAGTTTGCTGATATCATACCACCTCCTACCCCACCAAATATAAATCTCAAAGAGGATGTTAAATTAAAGAAACTTCTTCATCGACCTAAGGTAACTAAAGTGGGGTACTTGTTTTTCTGTACTATGGCTGTAGCTAATAGAGAGAGCCATACTCTGTACTTAATTCTCTAAGTATATGGGATGGCATCAGTACCAGCTTAAAAATTAATTTGGCTAGTCAATGTGGATTTGCTTTGTTATTTTCAAAGGTTTATTGATTGCTTTATATTTTGATAAATTGCGGTTTACTAGAATCTGCCGTGACATAAGAAAACACTATAAAATATTCTGCTTAGGGACATGCCACATTATTTCTTTCTTCTTGTCATTGTTATGCTCGATCCAGGCTTTGACAAACTGTCAATCCTTGTTAAATTTTGGTCCTGTGCTTTCCTCCATATTGTTTAATGGTCTTAGGTCAAAGTTTTGTAGATATTTTTTGTTGGTCATTTTTTACAAGTTTTTGGGAGTCTTTCTACTTCTGCACATATTTCTATTTTATCTTTTCTCGTAAAATGGTCCAAAAATGACAGTTACAGATTGATTTTTTTATGACCACATAAGAATGTCTTGAGAAGTCGTATGTTAGGCATTTTAGACATTTTTCTGTTTTTAGATACTGGTTTTATTATGCTGAAAACAGTCTTGGCAAGCTTTATTCTTCATCAAATATTGGCTTGTGTTTATTTATAAATAAAGGATTCATGATGTTTCAAGGATGATATCTGCTTAATTAGATTCTAACTTTGTTTGATTTTGTTACTATATTGCCAGTTTTTAAAACAGCCATGCTCTATGTTTTCTTGCTGTTGACTTGCAATCCAAAATCTTCACTATTCTTCACAACCACAGAGAAAAGTGCTGGCATTCTTGTTCAGTTCATGCTTAGAAATGTATCATTGTGTATCTGAGATGATTTTTTGTATGTCATTGATGATAATTCCCTCTTGTACACCTTTAGTAGCACAAGGTGATATGTTGTTTCACCATTAAGGTTAAAAAGATCAAGTGAAGTTTCACGTCCTTATTTCTTTTTAAGTGTCAAACCTTTGTGTCCTTTCATTCTGAACCTTTACTGCAGCTTGCTGTTGCCAGTAGAGATTTGTAAAATTGGCATGTATCTTTCAAAGATGTGAAATTTCTCAAGCATCTTCAACAATTAGAATGTTGAACTATGTTGAATGCTTTCTGTTAAGCAATAAAAGACAGAAAAGCACTGTGTTGGTGTTGAGTCATGTATGTGTAAAGCAAAAATAGCATTCTCTGTACCTTGATCTTTTATGCAATCAAACGAAAGAGTAGGGATTTCTGGAGTCAAATTTGCTGTGAGATATTTTTCATCAGGATTTTAAGAACATGGGTTATCACCAGGGGTGTGGAAGCAGTGATTTTTCAACTGCTTTTGCTTCCACTAACAAAAAACGAAAAAACGACTGTTGACCATAGCAGTACGAAATTTGTCATTAACTACAATCAAAAAGTGTAACCAAAGATACCAAAGTGGCAAAAACGACTAAAAGAAAGAAAAATAAAAGCAAACAATCCAAAAAGACAGCAAAGATAAAATAATTTTAACTTTACACAGATTTATTTGTCTGCATAAACACAATGGTATCAGTTAATTCATTGCCCATTTAGACTCTGTTTTCACAAAGTACGAGCTTTAAGGGGAAGAACATACATTCAACAGATACTTGCATGCAGGGTAAACAGCTAGTGATTCACAATACTGGTTGTACAATAAGGGGATATTTGGAAATAATGTCCCAAATATTTGGCAGTTTCAATCTTCTGAGCCGCTCTACATCAACAAGCACCTCAGCAAATGCAGTAAGATCAGATTTTGCAGATGCTGTTGCTGATGCCTCAGCAGCCACTGTTGAATGTAAGGAGTTCAAATATGCATCAAAGTCAGATACTGATGCTGCAGATTCTAATGCTGCTTCACTTCCGCTTGAGTCAGTTTCTGCATCAGCACTTGCTCTTTTGCTTGAAGTGCTTTGAACGTGCAAGAAAATTGACTGAAGAGCGCTCTTTGCACGTAGTTGCTTTTGGTCGCTTAAGAGGATTCTCAATCGAGCATCAACCCATCAAGAAAGAAAATAAAATGATAATATCACAGTTATATAAGTCAGTCATTCCTAATATAACTAATACATTAGTAAAGCTTTAGTTATTGACCATTTCATTGTACTCTTTTACATTTTTCATTGTTGAGGAGGTGTTGTCCAATTGCCGAAGTACTGGCATGGTTGGATTGAAATGAATCACGATTTGGTTGAGCTTGATTTGTTATTGCTTTTGGTATGTGCTGTTTTATTCTATCCTGCCGTCTTTGAGATGTGCGACCTATGTACTGACAATCACAGCGGCACACATATTGATAAACAACCATACTTTGTTGCTTGGCAGGCACGACATCTTTGCAGACCGTTGGAAACATCTTTTTTGTGGAAAACACTACACAAAGTTTTACTGCACCAAAACAAGAGCTGACAGTGGTTTTGCATTGATTTTCAAATTTTGTGGAGATATTGCCAATCCATGGTAGCTTAAGGTAAGCTGGACATTTTTCCGATCCTTCCTTTGGCGGTAATTTAAACTCTTCAATCTTCCTTTTTATTCTCGAATTAATTACATTTTCTGGATAACCATTGGAGCAGAGAACCGATCGAATGAAATCTATTTTCTGGGGTAATTTTGAAGGTGAACAAATTGCCAAGGCTCGGTGTACAAGAGTTCCAATAAGATTGTTTTTTCTACTTTTGGGTCCAAACGAATCCCAGCGATTGTACTGGCTGGAAAATGAAGGTTTTCGGTAAACGGAAGTTAAAAATTTTGTGTTACTTTTTCCACAAGCACATCCAAAAAAGGTAATTTGCCATTGACTTCTTTCTCATGAGTGAAAGTGAGGAACTGATGCAGTGAATTGAGTTGCTTTAAGAACCGATTGCAATTGAACTCATCCTCAAACATGGCAAAGATATCATCCACATATTTGAAATAGATTAAAGGTTGATTGTTGTCAATAAATAATTTTTCTTCTTGATATCCGACGAAGATATTTGCTAGGGCTGGACCAAGTGGACTGCCCATAGCAACACCATCAATTTGCTTATACATTTTGTTATTAAAACTAAATTCAACAGAAGTAGTTGCAATGTTTATAAGTTCAATAAAGACGTCTTTATCCATGATTGGAGGAGTCAAATTGCTGTCATATGAGGAGTCCACACAAATTTGGATAGTTTCTCCCAATGGAATGTTGGTGAAAAGACTGGAGATATCAAATGAACACAGAAAAGTTTGATCCGAGTCTGTAGTAAGACCTTGAATTGTTTTAGCAAAGGTAAACTTGTTTACCACTTTTCATCTTTTTAATACATTAGTTGTTATTCTCAACTCAAATAAAATCAAGTGCCAAATGCTTATCAGTATTGAGTTGAATGTAATATCAACAAAAAATATTGATAGGTCATCACAACAACTAAGTCAACAAACACTACTTACCCAAACAGCTCCCAAGAAAGCCTCTTTCCACCATAAAAACTCTTTGTGAGATTGCAAGGCAGTGGCAAGAGCAGAAGCCAAATTGTTATCCAGCTTCTCCAATTTAAACATGACTTCTCTACAATAAAGCAGGCACTCTCCTGGAGTGAGATCTTGTTTTTGAAAATAAATTGTCGCTGCATAAGGTATTTGTGGTACTTCAACTATCATCTTTACCTCAGCCTATTCACTTTCGGTAAGGTATGATTCATTTGAGCCAAGATCCTGAACAAAACATTTCAAATCTGCTAATCGTTATAGCATGATGAAAGTACTCCCCCAACAGGTCGGCATGTCAATCAGCATTCCCTTGTTAGCATGATGCTTTAGAATTCCATTGGTGTGCAGTAAACGTAGGTGAGCAAGTTTTCACAATTTTGTTAAAAACTTTTCTGCTTGCCCTTTTTTTACACGTTGCTAATTCGTAACTGCATGGTGTGCTCAGCACATCTCATGTGGTAAATGGTATGGTAGATTGATAACAAATCTTGTATTTCTTTAATCTCTTCATCATTGTCTTCATCTTCATTAAGTAGTTGCACGGTCTTTGTCATATTTGATGCATTGTCAACAATGCAAGCTAATACTGGTTGCTTGCTAATGTCAAACTACTTCAAAGTGTCCAACAATATTTCCTTCAAAGGAGAACTTGTATGATTGGCTTCAGTATCAACTAAAACCAACGTTTTATCTTGGACCCTAACCCGTCTTATCTCGGACTGGAGGCGTACTGTCTCTTCCAGGTATTTTGACACACAGGTTCCCTCTATTTCCACCGAGGAACTTGTGCTCCCTCGTCATGCTCGCTGTGTCCTCTCTCGTTTTCGCTGCAATGGACACAGCCTTCTTTTAGGTTCTTATCTCTCTAGGATTGGCAGAACTGAGAATCCTTCCTGCAGCGCCTGTGGACACTCGTCCCCGGACACTTCTCCTCTCATTCTGCACTGTCCAACTATGGACTCTTTGCACCACTCACTCTTTGGTGACTCTCTATCTCTCTACGACCTCTGGTCCATACCCAGAGACATTGGTGGGAAGCGTTTCTTAATACTCAACACGAAAAATATCTAATCATTGATCAAAAAAAATTCAAAATTACCAAACAGGCTTGCTGTTAGTCTAATTATACTTTAAATTTATAACTTTCAAATAACTCAAATTTTACTTGCAATAGAAGAAAAAGTTCTGTTAGAACAGTTAGAATGATGGGTTTTCTGAATCTTTTAAGCCAATATAGATGGAAGCATGGGTCTTCTGAATCTTTTAAGCCATTAAACAGCCTTCTGGTATCAGTGGAAGTGGAGATACAGAAATTTAAATTGATTTGATTTAGAATGACCTTAGACCTCAAGTAGGCAGGCCATTTTGTGAGGAGGTGGGCCAAAATTAATTTCAGGGTTGTTTTTAGGCCCAAAAACAATTCTTACAACCCCATAAACTGAGATATAAAAAGTTAAGGTAAAATCACTCCATCTTAGTGTGCAACTGCTGATGCAAGGGCAAAATTGCGAGCAAATGTATGAAAACTGCCAGATAAATTTTGGCAGACATGCTGAACAGATTGTTAAGCTGCCTTAGCAACAGATTTTCTGGTTTTAAAAAAGAATACTTTTGATAGCTTACAGCTATTTTTTCAGTGTATGCCCTTAAATAACAAAAGATGTCGTTTACCCCATTGCAGATCTCAGATGGATAAAGCTATTTTGAAAACAGCTAAAGGTCTAATGATTTCATCACGTGTCAGAAATACAGCAACAATTTACTGTTACGCATTATTGTGGACATGCTTTTATTGCATAGTAGAATTAGTCCAAATGCTTTATTTATAATATCCACATGTCCAAGATATTAAAACATTCTCTTAGTTCTGCAGAATTCCAATTATTTTTTGCATGCATTAAAATTAACTTTTGATGTTAATTTGCATTTAACGGCTTCCTTTGTTTTCCTCTCAGACATATTTTGTTCATATATTTTGGTACTCTTTATCTAGTTGAATGCTTTTCACCCTTTTTTGAAATAGAGGCGTAAAACCCACTTGTACATTTTTCTCAATTGCCTAAGTGACCTCAAAAAAGTTATCAAAGTAAATTTTAGAGATGCTATCCAAATAGAATACAAAAGCAAGTCATCAAGAAATTTTCCAGTTTCACTCGGTTTGAAGGCTAAGCAAAGTGCTAGCTCAGTAATGACATGGTCCACCGATTGAAAATAACTGATCTAGGCCATCATCTCTGTGCTGAATGATCTTTATTTTTTAATCCATTTAAGTTTGCCAGCATGCAAGTTGTATCTTATTTACTTTGCTACGTCCTTCACAGCTGGAACTTGAGTAATTGTGCATCAAAAAGCTTTAAATGTTATCTAAAAACAATTTTCAACAACATTTGTATGGATGTAAGTGTACAGTTTTCAAAATTTGTCAGGGGAGGAGGAGAGGGAAACTGCAATGTTGCACTTTGGTGATGTTATAATTTGCATGATTATGTCAGCTCTAAAAAGACTGCAGACAAGTAGGCTACTGGTTACTAATTGGCTGCAGTGAAAGCTCTGGCTATTTCTGTTCAATAAGTTAGTTTAAGTTAATTTGTTTTGCTCAAACTGTGCAACAGTAGTTTGCAAGCTTTTCAAAATGTCAGATTGATATTGCATGTAAACAACAACAATTAATTAATTAAAAACAACAATTAATCCTAAGCCAATGTTCAACAAGAGCATGAGAAATATGACATGAAATGATGGGATGTTAAGTACCTACATTTCTTAATTGTAACCAATTAAACAACAGGGTTTTGTAATTGCAAGTAAACTTTGCATCCAAAATCAGAAAATGTTTGATTGCCAAAGCCATAAGATTTTGATGAAATGTAATAGGCATAGTATGTGTGTTTTGCTTTCTTCCTTATACATATCTCAGAAAGCAGCGTTATTTATAAGTGATGACAAGTTATTTATTAGAGTCTTGTCACAAAGCAAGCATGAAAACAAATTAGTTAATTTTTTTGAAGTTTTGCCCCAGATGCAAAGCTAGAAATGTTACCTGGCTAGGTATTGTGGCAAAAATAATGGTAAAGGGTTTGAGACACTTTGAAAGGAATTGTTTACAGAACCATCAAAGATAGTTGCAAAACCATAGATTGCTAAATATTTTTTCCCGTTTTTAAGTTTTAATTAACCATTCAGTAAATGTGAAAAGAGGTTGCAAAAATGTGATAAGCAAACTTTTATCTTTGTAAAAGACATTACAAAAACGGAGCAAAGGAACTAGGAAACTAGGAAAAAGAAAAATGCATGGACTCAAAGATTTGCTAGTCTGCTAAAATAATTAAAATGCCTGTATTTGCAACTACATGTAAAAACTGCAGTTAGGTAATCAGCACTGGATTAACCATGTAGCAGATGTAGCATTTGCTGCAGGCCATGCACTTTTTAAAACCATAATTCAGAATAAAGAAAAACTAGTATTTACAGCATATTCATAAGCTAATTTAGCCACCTACTTGTCTTTAGTGTGTTTATGATATCACGCTGACATTATCTGTCTTAAATATTAAAAGGTTTTTTTAGCTTTATCCATAGTTTACTTGTACTAAAGACCATTGCTTAGTTTTCTGCTAAAAAAATGAGTGGCAGCACCAGTAAAGTTAGAGACATAAGTTGCCATTATCCCTCTGGATGGAGCAAACGTAAAGCAAAGGAAGACAGACTGAAAAGGACTCAATTAGGGATTTCAAAACTTGAAAAATGATGAAATACTTTACTGAGCAAAGAGATATTGGAGATACTGGTAGGTCAGAAAGCAAAATATATGCAGCAACTACTGAGGCTGATGTAGAAACTGTGCAGTAGGAGAAGGGAACTGTCGAGGAAGACTATTTTCATTTTTGAATGACCTTGGTATGTGGCTGAAAAGATTGAGCAAGACTGACCATGAGCACGGGATTCAAATGGAAAGTGAGGATTGCCAACATTCTAACAGCAATTTTTCTAAACATGATTTTGCAAAGGCAAAACGACTCTTAGAACCTGCTGCGATTCTTCCAAACTATTCATAGACTCACAAAAAAGCAATATGTGAAAAAATGGTTATGCTATTCTGAAAGCAAAGGTAGGTTTTTCTGTTTTCCCTGCAAAGTAATGGCTTGCTCGAGTTTGGAATCACAAAATAAGCTTGTTGAAGAATGTTTTAATGACTGGAAAAATGCTAACAATTTGCTGCAAAGGCATGAAGAAAGTAACTTTTATCAGCAAGATTTAATAGAGATTCTGATGCACAAAAAAGTGGTGGTTGCTTGGATTCCCAGCTAGTGAGCCAAGTAGAAGAAGAACAAAAGTACTGGAGTGCTCTTTTAGAGCGAATAATAGAGGTTGTCAAGTTTTTAGCTGAATGAGGCCTTGCATTTCATGGTAGAAATGAAAAAGTTGGGTCTCATAACAATGGTAATTACCTAGGCTTGTTGGAACTTTTGGCAAAGTGTGACCCATTATGGCAGAACATATCAAGGCTCATGCTAACAATGGAAATTGTCAAAGCTGTGATAATGCCAGCAATATGAGCGGCAGATAAGCACAAATTAAGTAATTGAACGAGTTTGCAGAATACATTTCCTGTTTTGCTCATTCATTGAATTTGGTTGGAAAATGTGCTGCTGAATGTGGTGAAGAAGCAAACTTTATCTTTGCTTTTGTCAAAAATATCTACATTTTTTTCTGCATCCACCAATCGCTGGAGTCTGCTTATGGCTGCTGTGTTTAATGATGACCAAACCCTCACAATAAAACATATGTTGGATACCAGGTGATTGGCTCATGCAGATTCCACTAGAGCACTAAAGCCAGTTATTCTTCTGTAATGCAAGTGCTAAATAACATTATCCAAGACAACCAACAAAAGGTGGAGTGCAGTCAACAGGCTCATGGATTACTTTCAACAATGATGGAGCTAGACATTGGAATTATGATTATTTTCTGGAATTAAATATTGCAGCGTTTTCGACTGACCAGTGCTTCCTTGCAATCTTTTGGGCAAGATTTGAACTCTGCTTGTACACTTTACAAATCAACCTATGGCTTTATTCAGCCTCTTCATTCCATCTACTTTAAGATATTGAAAAAAGGCTTGACTGAAACTGAAGAGTATGAACAACAATGGCAAAGGAAGCCCAGAGAAATTGCATATATGATGACCAGTGCGGCACATCTTCTGGTGATGGTCCTTTGGCTCCAATTCAAACGCCTTTTCAGAGGTTCAAATGAACAGTATTTTTTGCCATAATTGCTTACTTGGCAGTTGCTTTATGAAAACGCCAAGCTGCTTTTTAAGTTGAACAGTGTTTTTGGGTTTCTATGTCAGTTGCAACTATCTATCTGTGACAAAATTGTAACAAACTCCTTAAACCTTGTCAAATTGTATCCAAAAGACTGAGAACTGAGCCTTTCTGAAGAATTGTTGCAGTTTACTGAGCTTCTAAAATCACAAACATTAGTTAGACTGATGTTCCAGTTGAATTGCAGTATTATTGATTGCTTTCAGAAAATTCTTTGGATGTTTGCTTTCCCAACCTGGACATATCATTGCAGATATATTTATCCATGATGGTCACAAACTGCAGTGCAGCACTCTTTTTTAAAACTTAAGAGAATCCAAAATGATTTCCAGACCTCCATAGGCAAACAACGGTTAAACTATGTTTCTCTAATGAGCATTGAAAACCAGCTATTGCATGAAATAGATATCAAACAAATAATTTGCAAATTTGCTCATCAGAAATCCAGAAGAACTATTGTCTAAAAATAAAGCTGAAGTCAGGTCTTGGGATAAAACAATGAGAGCAAAAACAGTCATTTAGACTTTATTGTAAAATGGTGACAATTTTGATTGGGGAAAGTTTCTGCATAGTGTTTAGGCCAATAAATGGAATCGTCCCCTGAACAATGTCATATTTGGACAGGTATTTAATTTTACAACATGATGTACATGGTGTTTCAAAAAATTTGACATGTAACTATTACAGAAACTTAATAGTCAAATCAAATGAAATTTAACACGTTTTGATGTTGACTAAAACAAGATTTATTCCTGCAAATTTGAATAGGAAATTTAAAGGCACATGAATTCCATAAAAGATTTCACAAATGTTCAATGTGCGCACCATCTGTTACCTGGCACACGTCAAGTCGGTGGTCTAGTTCCTCCCAAACATGATGCAGCATGTCATGGGTAACTGTCTCCAGTGCGATAGTGATTCTTTGTTTGAACTCGTTTACATTTGCAGGAAGGGGGGGGGGGCATGAACCAAGGTCTTCATATATCCCCAGAGAAAAAAATTGCAGGGGTCTGGTCAGGTGAATGTGGAGGCCATGTTAACATCACATTGTCTTCACCATTAGCATGCCCGAACCATCTCCTTGGCAGATTGAGATAAGCCTGCACAGTAGGCTTCCAGTGAGGCGGAGCATGTCCTGTTGATAAATGAAATCTTCATGTTCATATGCAATAAGCTCATCCATTAGCCAGTTTTGAAGCATCTGCAGATAAACATCGCCAGTCACATTTCCCTCAAAGACAAATGGTCCATAAACATGGTTTTTTGAGACGGCACAAAACACATTCACGTTTGGTGAGTCCTTCTCATGCACAATAGTGGCATAGGGATTTTCTTTGGTCCAAATGCGAGCATTATGCCTATTGACTTTGCCATTTGTATGAAATGTGGCCTCATCATTGAACACAAGACGTTCATTGAAGTCGTCTTCTTCAAGTTTCTCTTGCATATCAACACAGAATTGTTTGTGCTTTCGCTTGTCAGCTGCAGTTATGGCCTGAAGCACCTGCAGTTTGTAGGATTTCATTACCAAACGTTTCCTTACCACCAGCAAACTGTCATTGGAGGTATCAGGGCCTCCATACTAGTTCTTCTTATAGACTTTTTGGGGCTTCGCAAGAGTGTTTGGCAAATCTGCTTGACCTTCCCTTCTGCTGTTGCTGGTCGTCCATATCCTTTTGCTCTGCACAGGCAGCCTTTGTCTTCGAATTTCTTTTTCCAGCTCCAAATCTGCTTTGCTATTGGTGACTTCTTAGAGAACTTTCTTATGAACGCATGCTGCACAATCTAGTTTGAGTTTGTTTGAGCATAATCCAACATGCAAATTGCCTTTTTTCTGCTAATGAATACCATTTAAGCACACAGGTTTAAACGCAGTATAAATAATTTATCAATTAAAAATTTCTACACCTGAACAGATAAGCATATGAAATATTAAACGCAAAATTTTGGCCTGTTTTTACAGATGCAGTGTAAATTTAAAGTCATTTAAACAGCAACTGCCAAAGTTGTTTGATTGCAAAATGATGTCAAATTCTTTGAAACACCCTGTATTTTTTCTGGATAAATGAAAATGCAATTTTCATTGTTATTTAATAGAAATGTTGTTAAATTGTTCTCCAGACTTGCAAACAGAAATTTTGCTGTGGGCCCTGTGCCAGCTTAATCTGGCTCTATAGTTGATTACTGCAAAAAAAATGGAAGGTTTATTCTTCATTTAAAACCACATAGCTTTACTGCATTTGTCTTCCACAAAAAAAAATTTTGGTGGTCCTGCCAACTTTAATTGGCACCACTGTATAGGCCTACAGGCAGATGTAAAAGATTGCAGTAGTTGTGTATGCACAATTACTCTTAAGAAGAAGTTTTCTTTGTGCAGTGGACAAATTTTTGTAAGTTTAGACAATTTGGTGGTCTTTCTTTGCACTGGTAAACCTGATTAGATAATACACCTTAGGGTAATAGGTAATTTCTATTGTGCTACAGATTATTTTTCAAGTAACTAACTTAAAAAAGGCTACATATTAAGATGAAACGTTTTTGAAGAAATCGAAACTAGAATTCATATTTTTTTTATCACATTTCAAGCCTTATTTCACTCATGACTGGTAAGCTATCGCAATGCTGTCAGCCAAACCAGATTTGATTAGAAGTAATATTGTTGGTTTACTCTTAATTTTCAAGCTGGCAAGTAAAAGAAGGTTGTTTGTTTGTAATTTACAAAAACTTAATCATTCCTTCAATGAACGGTGCTTTTGTGCTTAAATGAAACAAAGACCTACATGGTTTTTTTTTGCTTAACATGTATGATTGAAATTAGTGCTGAAACATAAAATATATATATGTGTGTGTATATAAATAATGTCTTGTGTTAGACCGAAGTTTGAGAGCGCATTGCTATTATTGCTCTTCATTTATAATTATCAGTAGAATTGGCTGAAAAAAGTAAAAAAAAATTTTTTTGATCTTTATTTCAATTGATAAATAATTTGTAATGCAAAAAAAGTGTGGTAGTGTCACATGTGATGCTTGTCGGAATTGATGTTGCTTATTGACAGATAGCACTGCTTGGAAACATGCTCCAACATAGCTGTTAGTAGAAAATATAGGGCAGATTAGGGCTGATGTAGGTCATAAGAGCAGTTGTGTTGTGATAGTGTTAATATGTTGAGCTGAGGTTGTGATGTAAGATAAATTATGGTGCTATAGTTTCAAAATTGAGTTGACTACTAGTAGCTCAGCAAAAAGAAAAATCAAAAAGAAGGTGATCATTTTATTTTTTTGGCTAGGCAAGCTGCATCAGTTGACTTTAATCGGGAAGCTTTTAAAATTTAAATTGCTTTGCAGGATATCTCTTTATACTGTATAAATAGAATTTGATGGAGTGTGTTGTACACTGAACTACAGAATTTATTTCATGATTGACTGAGAGTATGTTATTAATACTTTAAACTGCTTGTGCTACACATCACAGACTGACTCTCAGATATAGGTGTTACACTATAACAGATTAATTTTTTTGCAGGCAATTAATAATCGGTTGGTTCACAAATCAATCTCTAAACAAACTTGCAAAATAGTGTGCAAAGGTGCTGCCAATGCTCATACAAGACGAACACATAGCACGGACACTTTGAAATCAAAATCATTTTTGGTGTTGAGTTTCAAGCAATTCAGGTGATTTATTTTGTGCTTTGCAATACTGTTCAAATATATTTAAGAAATCAAGTGTTGGACCATTTTATGGAAAAATGATTTGTGTATGCAAAATTTTTTAAACTGCCTGTGCATTGCTGAAATCAATAAAGAGAGCTTATTTAGCTAAAAAAAGGTCGGTGACTGCCTCATGAAATTTGGTGAAGCAATTATCAAAGTGTTGAGGTACGAATTGCTATTGATTTTATTTTTTAAATTCAATTCAGCATGGCTAAAGACTATGTTTCAAACATGTTATGCTAAAAGGAAATGTTTTCACCTTATCATATGGCCTTATCACTGAATCAAAATAATGGCATGCACTTCCCTTAAAATTAGAAAGTGAATTTCAGTGTACAAAGCTGTTTGTTGCATATTTACAGCACACAAATCGCGCTTCACCAGTTTTAAAGAATAGTGAAGCTGTTTACCCAGCATGTTGTAAGAGGCGACTATTGGGTACCTATCACTTGCAGCTTGACTCTTAATGGTGGAGTTGCCAGCTTAACTGCTTGGTTAAACCACTCATGTCAGAAAACTGAGGTTGGATGCAAGCAAGAGTATGCTCCCCATAGAAGGATTTTGCTCCAACAAGTCCCCATTACAATAGGAAATAAACAAATGGACCCTAGTCCCTGGCAACTCTTAAATGAGTAGGGGGTGCAAAGAATTTCTTGGTTTAAATGTGAATGTCATGGGACAAGATTTGGTACGTTAAATTTGAGAAGTCTTTGTGGAAGAAAAACATACGTTTGTGAAGAACTGAGGAAGAGAAGAGTTGATGTGTGCTGCATCAAGGAAATAAGGTGAAATGGCATGAGAAACTGGTTTTGTGGGTGCTTTGGGCCAAAGGTATAAACAGTGGTGGTCAGGAAATGATACAGGATTTGGAGGAGTTGGAATTTTGGTGAAAGAGGAAATATCTGGAAACGTTGCAAAAGTTAGAAGAAAAAGTGACAGAGTAATGGTAATTGTGCTAACTTTAGGTAGAGAAGTGGTGTGAATAATATGTGCATATGGGCCACAAAGCAGAAAACCAGATACATAGAAAGTTCGTTTTTATGATGAAATGGCAAGCAAGTGGAGCTTTGGAAGTTCAAGTGAAATCATTGTTTCTTTGGGGGATTTCAATGGACATGCTGGGAAATATGCTGAGGGTTTTAAAGGTGTACGTGGAGGGAATGATATTGGGAAAAGAAATGCAGAAGAAAGAAGATTGCTGGAGTTCTGTGATAAAGAAGAGCTGTGCATGGGAAACACTTGGTTTAATAAAACAGACAGAAGGAAAATCATTATTAGTACTGGTGGATGTGAAACAGAAATTGATTTTGTACTTGTGGGAGAAAATACAGAAAGTATATAAGGGATGTGAATGTGATTCCATGGGAACTTCAGCACAGGCTGGTGGTCATAGATCTGGATAAAAGGGTTCTAAAAAGGATTGTGAGAAAGCAACAGATCATAGGAAGAAAGATTTGGAAGTTGAATGAAAACCAAACAAAATAAGTAGCACCTTCAATCTAACCAAAATACATCAGGGTTAAGCTGATGAAACATTGCATCACCATCAAAGATTTGGCTGCTAGTGCACTGGAACTCCAATGGAAAAAGCAAAATCAATTGCAAACACTGAATTACGATTATTTTGTCACAAAAAATCGTTATCATTTAATTAAAAGCAAGTTTATCCCCAGAAATACAATTTCTGGCATAAAAGCAGGTTTTATGCCATTAATTTGCACAAGGGTGTAATAGAAAGACCAGTGGATAAAGTGGCTTGCAATGAAATTGTGAGGCACAAGATGAAATGAGGAAAGGCAACTCGGCCATCTGAAGTAAGTGTGGAAATAATAGTTAGTGGCAAATTTGGGGTTAAAGTGATGATGGAATCATGTCAGCATGTATTGGATGATGGAGGATTGCCTGATGAGTGGAAAACTAGTGTAATTTTGCCTTAAGGTGGAGTAAAAAAAAATTTTTTTCAAATCATAATACCAGATTTATTAAAGTGGGTAGTTTGGTCTAAAAACACCTTTTAAAGTTATTTTGGGGTTCTGCCACTTATACGTGGGTGGCTAAACACCCCCAAAAATTTTGCACTCCCTCAAATTTGTGAAAATCTCATAACTTAAAAACTAGTTAAGCTAGAAAGTTGGTTTTGGGCTAAAAATGTTCAGAAGAACCAAGTTTATATCTGCTCCAATACAACTTTTTCTTCTAACTACATCACACAAGCCACAAATTAGCAAAAATGATGTTTTGCTAATGGCGAAATAAAACTTTTACCTATATCATAAATCAGCTTCTTTATTCACTTTGTATTTTATATATACATCATTGCTTTTGCAGTTCTTAGGTGGTTTTGATTAACTACTGTATTACTAGTCAAAATTAATTAGGTACCACCAGTTCAAAATGTTTTTTTAGGAGATCAGTAGTAGTGATTCAGTTTTTATTCGGTGTTGTCCTTTTAACAGAGTTGGCTGGATTTACCCCATTTCTTCTGAAATTGCTCGCACTCCGTCCCTCCACTTGTCTCGTCTCAGGGCATCCTCCTTCAAACCAATCTTCTCTGTCTCCTCTTCCACTTGCTTCTTCCAGGTCTTCTTCAGTCATCCTTGCTTTCTCTTGCCACTCACTTCAAGATTCAGAGCAACCCTCAAAACACTATCATCATCCCTCCTCAGCACATGTCCATACCACCTAACTCCATTAGCTGTTGCTAACCGCTCTATAGTTTCCTTCAACCCCAACATGTCCATCTGTTCTTCAGTTGTCTTCCTGTCTACCACTTTCTGACCGCACATGGCTCTCACCATAGCTCTCTTCATTCTCCTCAAAATTGCTTTTTCATTTTCTTTTAGACACCATGTCTCACTTCCATACAGTATTGCTGATCTTACACAACAACGATAGACTTTACCTTTCATCTTTAGAGGAAACCTATTTCCAAGCAACAATTCTCCACATTTTATGAATCTTACCCAACCGATTCTTACTCTTGCTGTAACTGCTGCCTCACAACCCCCACTAGCATTTAGTCTGTCTCCCAAATAACAAAATCCATTCACAGTCTCCACCTCATCGCACAACTTCTCGATCGAATCCATCATCCCTTCCATTATTCCTTTACATTTCGAGCAAACAAAATGCATTGCCAACCTAGCAGTAGCTCTCTTTATTTTTGCACATTTGCCATGAACCCAGCTTCCACATTTTGTGCACAACACTGAATTCGCCATGACTCTCGTCCCACAAACTCCACATGGATCTATCTTGCTTTTGTATAGTTTGCCTTCTGACCCGCTTACCATCAATTTTGTTTTTTTGGTGTTGACCTTCAAACCTTTACTTTCCAGTTCATCCTTCCAATTTCAAAACCTTTTCTTCAGGTCTTCCATGTCTTCACTCATAATAACAAGGTTATCTGCATATAGCAATTCATTAACCACACCCCTTCTTGCATTTTCTGTAATTACGTCCACCACTATTGCAAACAATAGTGGTGACAGCACTGATCCTTGATGTACACCAACTTTTACTTCAAATTCCTCTTAATATGCAGATCCCACCCTCACTCTAGTCTTTGCACCATCATGCAGGCTCATAACTGCCTGAACTATTACTTCTGATAAACCCTTCTTTCTCATGGCCCACTCCATCACTTTTCTTGGCACTCTATCAAAATCTTTTTCCATGTCAACAAAACACATATACAACTTCTTGTCCTTCTTTTGATATTCTTCCTGCATTTTTCTCACAATGAATATCGCATCCACTGTTCCTTTTCCTGGCATAAATCCAAACTGCATCTCATTCAAATTGACTAGTGTTTGTATTCGCCTCTCTAGCACCCTTTCAACAATTTTCATGGCATGTTCTAGCAGTTTCACTCCTCTGTATGATCCACAGCTCATCACATCACCCATTGCTTTAAAGATAGGTACAATCACACTTGTTTTCCACTCATCAGGCATTCCTCTACCATCCAATACACGCTGGCATAGTTCCATCATCACTTTAACCCCGATTTCACCACTTGCAACTATCATCTCCACACTTACTTCAGATGTTCCAGTTACCTTTCCTGATTTCATGCTTTTAATTGCTTCCACAATTTCATCACGAACCACTTTTTCCACTGGTCCTTCTACTAAATCAGTTTCCACCATGCAGTCCCATTCATTCTCTTCATTCATGATCTTTTCCATGTGTTCCTTCCAAATTTTTGCCCTATCTTCTTCAATAAAACCCAACCGTCCGTCTACTCCTCACAAGCACCTTTCTCCTTCCACATCCTTCCCTTCCTTTTTCATTCTTCTAAGGAAGTAGAAAACTATTAGAATTCTGATATAAATTATTCAATTCCTGATTAGCTTCCATTCTCCTAGCTCTAGCCACAATTTTTCTCGTTTGATTTCTTATACGTTTGTATTGAGGTTTATTTTGTTCTGATGAGTAAAATAGAGAAAATGTTTCTTATTTTTAAAAATATCTTATAAACTTGGTACTCTTACTGTGTAAAGTGTTATCATTTTGGAATGTTTACAAGAAAAGCTGTTACTAGAGTTTGTGAGCATCAAGGAAAATATCTTTTTAAAAGCTGTGACTCATTTCCAAATGGTGCTCTTCCAACCAATAGAGATGTTTTGCAAAGATTGCTTCATGAAAGAAATTGGCAAACAAGAGCTGCAGCTGTCATTGTCGCAAATGAACTATATAAACATTGGATCCACTGTAATTTTTATTGCATAAGTGTAGATGGCATTGTGTTTAGGATTTTAACTCTTGTCAAAGATTTTCGACAGATTGAATCTCAGCCAAAAAAAGGGAAAAAAAGATTCAACACCAGTGCGACATTTAATTATAATATGATGGAATTTTTATGTGGTATTAGAGCGACAAACACTTGAAGAAATTAATAAGTTGAAAATGAATGAAGATGACTTTGCATTTTATGAAGATCAAATAGGTCCTAGAAAAAGAAAATCTGTGGATGTTGTTGAACCAATCGGTCAGTCTGATATAAAGTTTCTTCAAAAACTGTCTCAAAAACAATTCAATTCTAATAATACAGTTTTAACAAGCTCAGCAAATATTGATATTGTAATTGGTTTTCAATCTGATACAAGTACTAGTGAAAATTCAGAAGTATCAGTATTATTTAATTCAGCATTACCTTGCTCTTCAAAATCTATTTTGCAGCAGAATCGAGTTGCATTAAAAGAACTTGCAATGGTTTGTGAGTGATATGAAATGTCTGATAGAGCTGGTGCAGCTATAGCTTCAGCTACATTAAAAGCTTTTGGAATTGTTACTGAAGAGGATAAAAGATATGTGGTGGATAGAAGCAAGTTGTGAGGAGAAAGGCAAAAATACAGAGAAGAAATCAGAAACAAGGAGCAAGAATTATTTGAATTAGTGGATTCCATTTTTGTAGATGGAAGGAAAGATGTAACAATGACAGTGGTTGAAGTAAATGGAAATTATCATTGCCAAACAGTTATTGAAGAATATTATGTAATTGTAGGAGAGCCTAATGATTTTTATCTCTCACATGTAATGCCAGAAGATAAGACTGGATATCAAATAGTAACATCAGTTTATTTTGCAATCAAAGATACAGCTCTGGAACAGAAATTGAAGATTGTTGGATCTGATGGAACTGCTGTAATGACTGGCAAAAACAAAGGATTTATTGCATCAATAGAAACTTTAATAGGAAGACCATTGCAATGGGTTATATGCTTGCTTCATTTAAATGAGCTTCTTCTCAGATATGTTTTTGATGGTGTAACTGGCATAACTTCTGGACCAGACTTTTTCAGGACCTATTGGTAGGCAGTTGAATGGTTTTGTTTCTGAGTGGAAAGTAGTGAAGTTCAAATCTATTCCAAATCCAAAATTTCCTGTTATTCCAAACTGTTTGATGGATGATTTAAGCAGTGATCAATATTATGCTTACAGGATTTGCTCTGCCGTTATGTTGGGATCAGTTGATGCTAATCTTGAAGGAGGGTTAAGCCATTCATACTGGTTAACACTTGGATGTCGTATTCTTCAATTTTATGTTGGTCAAGAAAAGCCAATATCTTATTTAAGCACTTTGGCAGAATTTTAATTAAAGTTTACTTTCCTGGTTGATTTCAAATCAAATTCAACAACAAGATTACTGATGGAGTGAAGAAATATCTCAATATCCTTACACAAGTAATGGGATTTCCAAATAAAATTATTTAGGATATTGCTGTAGCGGTTTTGCAATGAAAGGCTTATTTTGCTCACCATAAAAACATATTACTTGCAATGCTGGCTAATAGTGATCACAATGTCCGTCTTCTTGCAGTCAACTAAATACTTAGCATCAGAGTATCTAAGAAAAATTTGGATAATGTTGGTCATGATGAAAAAGTAGATGTAAGAAAATTCATAATACCCAAAATCAATACTGATGCAAAAACTTATTATTCCTTGTCAAGCTTGAGTTTAAAAAACATGCATGAACCACCTGCATTAAAACACTTATTGAATAAAGAAATTGAGGCTTTTCAACAACATAAACTCAACCTGGAACATCCTTGCCACAATCAAACTGTTGAAAAGCATGTAGAACTGGTTTCTGAAGCTTCAGCAGCTGTTGCTGGATTCAAAAATAGAGATGGACATATCAGACAGAAAATATGATCAAGAAAACTAATCAAAACTTTCAACACCAAAAATCTATTTAATGCCTAAAAAACTTGAAAATGAGTTAATTGGGCAGCATTTCGTTATTCTACATAATGTGTGAATATTGTTGAGTATATAGTGTTGGTAGCATTTTTGTCAATTTTTCTTGCTTCAAAGACTACTAGATTAAAATACTAAGTGAAAATTTCTTTATTTGTGCAAGTAGCTAAGAAATGACTTTAGTTAAAACATGGATTTCACAACAATTTCTTAGTAATGAATAATTTTTTTAAGGATTTTCATCAAAAACATCATTTTTGCTAATTTGTGGCTTGTGTGATGTAGTTAGAAGAAAAAGTTGTATTGGAGCAGATATATAAACTTGATTCTTCTGAACATTTTTAGCCCAAAACCAACTTTCTAGCTTAACTAGTTTTTAAGTTATGAGATTTTCATAAATTTGAGGAACCCCAAAACAACCTTAGCCCCAAAAAAAATTTTTTTTCACTCCACCTTATTGTGCCTATCTTTAAAGGAAAAGGTAATGTGATGAGCTGTGGATCATACAGAAGAGTGAAACTGCTAGAACATGCCATAAAAATAATTGAAAGGGTGCTAGAGAGGCAAATGTGAACACGAATCAATTTGAATGAAATGCAGTTTGGATTTATGCCAGGAAAAGGAACAGTGGATGCGATATTCATTGTGAGGAGAATGCAAGAAGAATATCAAAAGAAGGGCAAGAAGTTTTATATGTGTTTTGTTGACAAGGAAAAAGATTTTGATAGAGTGCCAAAAAAAGATGGAGTGGGCCATGAAAAAGAAGAAGGGTTTATCAAAAGTAATGGTTTGGGCAGTTGTGAGTCTTTGTGATGGTGCAAAGACAAGAGTGAGGGTGGGATCTGCATTTTCAGAGGTTTTTGAAGTAAAAGTTGGTGTATATCAAGGATCTGTGCTGTCACCACTATTGTTTGCAATAGTTGTGGACATTATGAAAGAAAATGCAAGAAGAGGTATGTTTAAGGAATTGCTATATGCAGATGATCTTGTTCTCATAAGGAAAATCATAGAAGACTTGATGGAATTATTTTGGAATTGGAAGTATGCACTGGAAAGTAAAGGTTTTGAGGTCAACACCAGAAAAACAAAAGTAATGTTAAGCAGGTTGAAAGGAAAACTGTTCAAAACCAAGACAGATCCATGTGGAGTTTGTGGGACGAGAGTCATGGCCAATTCAGTGTTGTGCACATAATATGTAAACTGGGTTCATGGCAGATTTCCAAAAATAAAAAGAGTTACCACTAGGTTGGCAATGCATTTTGTTTGCTCGAAATGTAAAGGAATAGCAGAAGGAACGATGGACTTGATCAAGAACTGTGTGATGAAGTGGAGACAATAAATGGATTTTGTTATTTGGGGACTGACTAAATGCTTGTGGTGTTTGTGAAGCGGCAGTAACAGCAAGAGTAAGAATTGATTAGGTAAGATTCAGAAAATGTGGGGAGTTATTGCTTGGAAATAGGTTTCCTTTGAAGATGAATGGTAAAGTGTGCTGTTGTTGCATAAGATCAGCAGTACTGTATGGAAGTGAGGCATGGTGGTTAAAAGAAAATGAAAAAGCAATTTTAAAGAGAATGAAGAGAGCTATGGTAAGAGCCATGTGCAGTCAGAAAGTTGTTGACAGAAAGTTGACTGAAGAACAAATGGACATGTCAGGGTTGAGTAACCTCTTGAGCAGATAGCAACAGCGAATGGAGTTAGATGGTATGGACATGTGCTGAGGAAGGATGACGATAGTGTTTTGGGGGTTACTCTGGATCTTGAATTGAGCGGCAAGATCAAGCAAGGTTAACTTAAGAAGACCAGGAAGTAGCAAATGGAAGAGGAGACAGAAAAGATTGGTTGGAAGGAGGAAGATGCCCTGAGATGAGCAAAGTGGAGAGACAGAGTGTGAGCAATTGCAGAAAGAATGGGGTGAATCTGGTCATCTCTGCTTAGGGGACAATACCAGATGAGAACTGAATAATTACTACAGACAAGCTGAATCTGACATTATATGGCAGCATAATTGCAACAGACATGTTCACGATGGTGCAAAAACGATATTCTACATTTGATTTAAAAACACATAATAGTGTACTTGTAGTAAAAAGCATTTGTATTTGCAAATACCATAAGTATAAACTTTCTAAAGTGCAATAGAATGATAAAAATTGTTACTTGAATGAGTAAAAATATAATATAGCATGCAACAGATTTAGGTTTTATTTAAATTTGTTGTTAAAGGCAGTAAGTAAGCACATTGTTCCCAAAGAATTAATATCACCATAAAACAAAATTTTAAATGGGCATGGAGTTATTTGTCAAGCAGTTTGGTTAAACACCATATATCAATAAGCCAGTTTTGTACAGGGTGTTCATAAAGTCCATGTGCACTTTGAAAGATTTATAAGTTTATTTGTATTTGCGATAGAAATAATCTGTAGAAAGTGTTGTAGTTTCATCTACCTAGTTTTAAGTGCAGTTATTGAATGATTCTTTACCACAAAATTAGAAACAGTGTTTCAACTGATACAGTGTTTCTACAAAATGGAGCTCCTTACCACTTTGCTCTGCATATTAGACAGTTTCTAAATGTAGAATTTCTTAAATGATTCATCAAATGGGGCAGACCATTTTCCTGGCCTCCACATTTGCCAGATTTCACGTCATTAGATTTTTTTATGGAGACATGCAAAAGCAATTGCGTGCACAACCAAACCTAGTTCATTACAAGATTTGAAAGTTAAAATAATTTATGTGATTTCGGGTATTACTGTAGATCAGTTGGCAAATGTTTTCTGTGAACTGCAAAATTGTATTACCCTTTGCATTGCTAATGATGGAGGACATGTGGAAACTTAAATAAAATTTCATTAAGACTTAAAAATTTTAGATTTTCTTCTTTCTAATTCTTTTTACAGATTATTTTTATCGCAGATACAAATAAAGTTATAAATTATTTAAAGTGCACACGAAGTTTGTGGACACCCTGTATAACTCATATACTTATTATTTTAAGAAAATTGCAGATCTTCGAGTGCAGTGATACTAGCACTTGAATGTTTTTTTTTAATATTGATTGCCAAAAACAGAAAACATTAGAAGCTACAGCTATTATCGAGGTTATAGTGACAAATTAGCAAAATATTACAGCAATGACTTCTATTCCACATTTTTCAAGTGAACTGTACAGTGCACTAAGCAATTTCTGGTTGAAAGTCATATAAAGATGATCAGAAAGAGATAAGTGGTAGAGGTAAGCGAGTGGCTATCAATCGTGGAGTTGCAACCCCTATGGGGGTTGTTTGGCTTTTTTCCAGAGATAAACACTAATAAAACTGATATATTTAACCCTTTCGCTACTATTGGTACACATGTGTACCACCAAATGAAAAAAATTCTGTAAAACCCTATTGGTACACATATGTACCAGTGAAATATTTTCAAAAACCCTAGTGGTTCATATATGTATCAGTGAAGTTTCAGCTACTTGAGTTATGAAAAAATTTTTTTTGTAAAATTGCCATATTGGGTGTGACTAAATGTGATTCAAGCAAAAAAAATTTTTTTTCATCAAAAATTTGAGTTCCGTAGCGAAAGGGTTAAAGCAGAATTATATTTGCAATATAATTTTCTTAGAATATGTAGATATCCATATTTTAGTCATGATCAAATGATAGGACCACTTAGAAAAGATCATACTTTTTTATTCAAACTTTTTTGTGCGTGGTTATGATTGTTACCATTAAATATAAACACTTTATTATGCGACTTTGCCGAAGATCATTAGCTCAACACAATGGTCACTGAGCAGTGTGGACAAACTATCATCAAAATAGCTACTAAAGTGGCTGTGTTTGTGCATTTGCAAACAGGGAATGATGCAATTTTATCCAAAAGTAGTTCCTAATCAACATATTGCTACAGCTGACAAAATAACAGAGTTGACTATTAAAACGGTATTAAAAATGAATGACATTGAATGATGTCCAGAAAGTTCTTTTGTAGCCATTTTGTGAAGGCTTGGTCAAGCTTGCCAGCATGTTGTAGCTGGTTAACAGATTAGTGTTTTGATGTTAGTTAGCCAGCTATGTTACACTCTTCTTCTTTGTTAAAAATCAGATTCTAGTCTAGTAATTGGTAAAATAGTGAGCTCAGTTAAAGAAGCACTAGGCTGCAAGTATGGGAAGATACACATAAATTGTCTAATGATGCATTATATGACAAAGGGGTGTTGTGCAACATAATGTGACATATGGGCAAGGGAGGGTTCAAAATTGACTAAAATAAAGTGATATGATATTTGGATGGCTTCTCATGGTCATTCAAAAAAGACATGAATTACATATTAATTGCTAAGGAAGCAGAGAGCAGGTTCAATGTACTATCACTCTCGGAAAACAGAGTGAATTGTAGGATTTCACTGATGTTTGAGAAAATCAAGAATCAAGTTGTTGATCAACTGAAGTCAGCTGGCTTGTTTACCCTGCTGCTGGACAACTTCACAGATGTTTCATCCTCTGCACAGCTTGTTGCACTCATCTGCTACATATGCAATTGTGAGTTTAAGATGAGTTTTTCTGCATTATGAATCTGCCATCAAGAACAAGTGGAGAAAATATTTGTCAGACATTGGTACTTTTTTCCAGGAAAATGATATCAATTGGGAACTGCAGCTGAACTTTGTACAGATGGTGCTCCAGTCCCATAAGACCATAGCTCAGGCTTTCATGCATATGTTAAGAAAGTATCCCTAGGCTGTATGCTTTTGCATTGTATGATACACTATGAGGCCCTGGTTTTAAAGACATTGGGACCTGAGTTGATGTAGGTGCTAAAGCACATTATAAAGTTGGTAAACACTGTATAATCTATTACACTCAAAACTCACGTGTTCCAACATTTTTTTGAGCAGATGGATGTCGATCACTATAATCTTCTCTATGATGCCAAGGTGTGATGGCTGTCAAATGGCAACATGCGTAAGCGGGTCTTTGCACTGTAGATTGAGTTTGGAGACTTTTTATACAGCAAAACAAGAAAGAGAGATAAATTTTTGCAAGAAAATGTGGTATCATCAGTCTACCTTGTTGACATTGACATTTGTGGCAGACTGAATGAGTTAAACCATTCCCTGCAAGAATATGACAAAGCAATCATCAATTTCATTGATGCACACTCCAGATTTCAGATGAAATTTGAACTTTGGGTAAGAAAGACAACAAATAGAACTAGGAAGTTTCTTACTTTGAACCAGTTTATTGAAGGCATCAAAGATGTGGAGCATGATGGCATTGTCAAATCAGAAATCATCAACCACCGTCATTGTCTTTGCTGTGAGTTTGCCCAGTATTTTTCCAACATAAAAAATATTTGGCATTGATTTGAAATCTGTATGCTGTCGCAGACACAGACCTTGTCACTATGTTCAACAGAGATGATAATACCCAAGAGGACTTCATAGCCCTAAAAAATACTCAACTATGGAAGATGCTTTTAAAGAGAAGACTCTTATCTGCATATTGGTCAGCCATGGTATCTTTGTGTCCCAGAGTTGCAAATGTAGCCATTCAACTTCTGATGCTTCTGTCAGCCTGGCTGTGTAAGATTGACTTTTCACCATTAATGGAAATAAAGAACAAGGCCAGGAATATCCTAGTAGTAGAGCCAGGTCTAAGGTTATTATTATTACGCGTATGAGCTCATGCTCTGTTTGCATGTCTTTCGTCAGACTGGGCCACCACGACGGGTAGACTGCCCGGCCCCACCATCTGTCTGCCACATAAAGACGGAGGCGTCCCGTTAAGTGCCTTGCCCAAGGACACAACAAGCAAGCTTGCCGGCTTGTTCTCCACACTATCCCTTATGTGCTGAGCGCCAAGCAGGGAAGCTGTGAATACCATTTTTTAAAGTCTTTTGGTATGACTCGACAAGGGAAATGAACCCCAGGTCTACCGACTGCGAAGCGGACGCTCTAACCACTACACCATCGCGCCGGTTAGGTCTAAGGTGTGCTCCTACAACAACAGGGTTATTCATAGACATGCTTGTCACCAAGATGCAACACCAGCCACTTCACTGATGCTACCTTAGGCATGAAATCAATAAATAAGTCTTTGTTCAACAGAGTGGTATTTCATTTTTATTTTACTCATCTTTTTTTGCTATTACACATGCATAAACGCATTACATATGCCCTGTGTTCCCTTAAACACAATAAAAGTGCAAATTTGCCAAAACACGTATGGTGAGTTTGCAGAAAGCATTCAACAGTGTGTAAAAGAGTCCAACAGTTTTTGGTTGCATTTTTTCAGTTAGTTAAAATTTTTGAAATTTTGCTAGCAAAATCTTCAAGCAACTGTTTAATGTGTGGTAGGTAGTTCTGATTTGTCTGTTGCCTTGGGAAAAAGCTACTTGCAGATGCAAACTTTTGTTAGATATTTTGCTCCTGCGACTGTCACAAAATGTGAATTACATTTTGCTCTGCTGATTGATTAAAAATCAGTGATAACTCACCTACAATATTGCTTGCATCAGGCATGTGGGGTATACATTGATGAGTTTAATTTATCAAGGTCAATGGCATGTCAAGCTCATTTAAGCAACTGCTTGCAAATATTTCAAGCAAACAATGAATGACTTTTCTGACAATGCCCCTGAAACTGTTGCTCTGCATTGGGGTGGCAAATTGATCCAAAATTGCCTTGGCAACAAGAACAAAGCATTGCCAGTATAGATATTGCAGCTCTTGTTTGTATGAAGGGAAACTTTTTGGTGTGTTAAAATTTGCTAATGCAAGCGGGAAAGAATCAGCTGAGATATCATTTCCTATGTTTCAGCTATTAAATGTGACTGAAAAAGTTGGAGGTCTGGTTTTTTATACTATCTCAAGTAAAAGTGGATTGCAAAATGGCGCAGCAAAATTGCTTCAATGTTGTCTCAGCAAAAAAAATATTCTATTGCTGTTGCCAATTAGTAGTCTGCAGAAATTGAATAGTCTGTAGTTGATAAAACAAAAAATTTCAAACTTTTAGACTTGCTAGGGACATTAAAGGATGTAGCCAAACAGATCTCCAGTACTATCAAGTTTGTGGTAAGTATCAAACTTACCCATAAGAGCAGTTTACCTGCAATGAGCCACAAATACTGTGGCCTTGCTGGAAAACGATTCCTTTAAAAGGTATATTTGGGTGGAGTAAATGAACTGTGATAGAAGCTTTGTAGTTAAGCGAGTTGTAATAACATCTTACCTCTTTTTTTTGTGCCCAAGTGGCTTAAGTGCAGTATCGGTAGCTACTGGGCAATAAATGATTTGCTGTTCAACCACAAAGTGCTTCTTTACAAAGCTGTTAATAAACCTGTTGCTGAAGCTGCTTTGCATAAAATGCAAAAGCATTTTCAATACTTGGTTAAATGAACATATATACAGCTAGTTCCAAGTGATTACGATCGATAGAGAGTGTCTTATAAGTGAGCAGCAAAACAACAAAGCAAGTGCTGCAGGTGCAAGGCTTTCGAAGGAAGCAATGCCATTAAGAGATATTGTCAAGTTTACAAAGCCATCCCTGGATGCATTTTGTCCTTTTGGACTCATCAGCAGGGCTTGCCAAGGGCCAAGAGATTCCCCCAATAGCATTAACGTTGACTTTTAAAACAAACTAATGCAAAGCACAAGACTTATGTGCCGTTTACTTTTCAACAAGGTTGGTTTTCATGTATTACTAGCTGCTCAACTATGGACTAAAACTAATATCCTTGTGTAAAGCTGATCACACAAGCAGTGATTAGGCATAAAAAGGTCTTCCAAAGGTTACAAACTAAATGCATATATATATATATGCCCTTTTTTTGTGACAATATTGTTACTACAAGTAGTAAAAGAAATTCTTTGGCTAAGAAGTTGTTTTCTATTTTTCATCCATTAAAATTCAGGTAAGGCGTTCTCATTGAGCAAATGACTATGACAAATACAGCTTTGGTCTACTTATTGGCCCTGGTTGATGGTTTGATTTGCAATTGCTTGGTGTGGATCAAAGTTTATGAAAAAGGAATTGAGTTTATGGCAAACCCGTCAGCTGTATTAGAAGCAGGAAACTGTGCCCATATCAAAATTGTGAATGATGTGATCAAAAGAGATGTAAGCCTTAATGCAGACTATGCTGCATTACTTGCTGACATTTATTAAAAATGCAGCAGTTTATTACAAGCTGTTAAAAACGCTGCCATGATTTTTCTGGTGGGCCATTATTAATTTGTTGAGATGCAGTTGCATTTGTAAGTTGTATTGATCATTATGTTTTTATCTTTTTTTGTTGGTTGTATTGTTCTGTTTGTTCTCTACGTAATGTTGTTTCACCAATATGTGTCAATTGTGGTCAGTGGTGAAAAATGTTATTAATTGCCGAGTGCAGAAGATTACAGTAATAAGCTGTGGTATAAGAGGCAAGCTATCACAAAATCACATTTATGTGCAATTCTGGGGATTCCCCTTGGGATTTTATGTTATCTCAAGTAATGTAACAATGTTATTTAACTCTCTTGGCTATTACACATAAAAACTCGCACTTTTACTTCAATATCTACATATAAATGAAATGCCAACCATTTGAAAGGCAGGAAACCCATAGTAATGCCGAATTTTGTAAAGAAATCTTTATAGAGCTCTTGAAGAGAGTGAAATGTTGGATTTACAAGGAAATTGGCTAGCTTAGTTTTATGGTCAAACATGTGGAAAAATTTACTTTAGCTTTTTCAAATTGTCTAAAATTTGGACAAGTCTAGCATCTCCATGTCTAAAACAACATGTAAAAGTCTAGATTTTTTTTATCTATGATGTGAGAAGACGAAAAGTTGGTTTTTGTGACAAACTAAGTTCTCTTTATTAAAAAACGTTTGCATTGATAGATGATGATAGCAAAATACTGCAAGAAATAAATTGCTTTTTAGGCAGTTTTAGATTCATAAAATTACATTACATGCTAGTATTTCTGTACTGGTACTTTAAAACATCATATAAGGTGGATCCTAGGTCAAAATATTGCTAGTTACTTATATTTAAAATTATTTATATCACTGTTTGTTAATCCACAGTAAAGTAAGCCTACTGGATTTGAGCTTCCGCTCAGCATGCGGTTGCTATTAACCTATGTTATATTTGTTTATTTGGCTGAATAAAAAATTCAATTTATTTAAAAATATTTTGTTGCTTTAACTTAGTAATAAATGTTTAATTAATTGCTATCAGTAAAAACCTTGCTTTGGAATATTAAAAAACAAAGACTTTTGCAGCTAGAGCTTAAGAAAAATCTATGTATATACAAAGCCCAGATTCTCCGACCATCTGTTTGAGTGGGCCACCAAACCTCATGACTTTTTGTTGACTCAGCAAAATATAAGGGCCAAAGCATGCTTTTTTGTCATGTATATTGGCTTAATATCTTTCTGAGATTTTTAATCAGTGTATTTGTACATAGAAACGAGGTTGAAAGATGAAGGAAAAACAAGAATGAAAAGAAATTGCAAGAATTTTATCAAACAACTTTTGAATCATTTCAGTCTATTAATGACATGTTTAGACATGCTAGGTATGTTGATCTCATGATGAAAGTTTATTACAGCTATAAGCTTCTATGATGCTAATGAACAACAGGGTTGTACGTTTTTAAAGTAGTTGTAAATAATTTTCCTATTTTAGTTGTAAATAAATAATTTGGACATAAAATACTGAACTAATACAAATCTCTGAGTTGTTGCAGTCTTTTTCCATTATTAATAACTAGCCAGTGTTGCTGTTCAATGCTACTCATCAGTGATGTTTAGTTTAAAAATATTGGTTCAGCTGGCTGCATTTACCCTAGTTACACTTGTTAGAGCACTAATAAAAATTGTTGTAAATGAGGAACATAGCCCATGTGATACAGGTCATTACAGCTTGTAAGCATATGGGAAATACTAGCATCATTACAAATGACTTGTTGAAATTGCACTAAAGCAATTGTGTCTATATACTTGTAAGTTTACATTTTTGTTTGAAGACGAAATGCAGTTGTATGAACAGCAATACAGATTGCTTGACTAAGAACTTACTGAAATGCAGTCAAGTAAAAACTATTTTGTATTGTCTAAAAGTGTATGGAGTTTACCGCTTGATGGTGTGCTTTAAAGTTTATTTGATTGGACTAAACACAGTAGTATGCATATATGGTTCGTTTTGATTTTCCCTCAAAGTTTGCATTTCATTAATTATACTTGTAATTTCAAACTCCATGCTTTTAAATGGAAATAAACCAAACAAACAGCCAATAATAAACCTTTATCAGTTAAGAGAATGCATTCAAACTATCAGATCCTTTCAACATATCAACAACTTCCACATCACTAAACCAGATAAACGTACTGCATTCATCATGCTCAGCAAAAACAAATACGTCTTCAAAGTGAATTCAGTTCTTAAGGACTCATCCAAATTTGCAACTCTTGGTCTATCCACTGATTTTGACATCACCTAAATTGAAGCTCAAATTCAAGGATGGTTACTTCAGCTCAAAAAAGACTATTCTTCTGACCAGAAATGCACAAAAAATTTGACCCTGGTTTTCAACAACTCCAGTTTTATGGCTTGCCCAAGACCCACAACAAGGATGCATCTCTGTGGTCCATTTTATCGATGACTTGTTGGCACAAGACCAATTGTCCCAATGGCTGACCTTGATCATTGACCATGCTCCTCTCCTTTATGCTGACAATTGTATCCCATACTCTTTAAGTTTTACTGACAAGGTCAAAATTTCTCTGTTCTATTGACATCTGCAGCCACTTTACTAATGTCCCCCTTACATAAACCACAGATATATGTGCCACTGCTCATTATGACAGTGGACTCAATCCACTTTCATTTCCTTGTGAAATGCTTATTGAACTGATGGAAATTGCCACTTCTTCAGTTGAATTCAGTTTTAATCTTCTCTTTTTCATTTGGGCTATTTGTTCTAAATGTTATGCAGGAAGATGTACATACACCTTGTGTATGCTCAGGCTTGGTTTGTGATTCTTCAGTTGGACTGGGCCACCACGACAGATATACTGCTTGGCCCCACCACCTGTCTGCCACATGAAAATGGAGGCATCCCTTTTAATGCCTTGCTCAAGGACACAACAAGCAAGCTTGCCGGCTTGTTCTGAACACTATCCTATTGTGCTGAACACCAAGCAGGAAAGCTGTGAATACCATTTTACAAAGTCTTTTAGTGTGACCCGACTTGGGAAATGAACCCCAGGTTTACTGACTGCAAAGTGGATGCTCTAACCAGTATGCCATTGTGCCAGTTAATTCAGCTTTAATAATGTCATATCAGCATCTTAATAATGTCGTATCAGCATCTTAATAATGTGGCTGTGGGTTTCTCTCTTGGCCCAGCACTTGCAAATATCTTTGTCATTAGCTATTGCAAAGCTAAACTTATCAAAAGAGTGAGCAAGCTTGTGATATACTACTGATTTGGCAGTGACATCTTCACTCTTTTTAACAACAAAGAAGAATGCAACGAATTTCTCATTCAATAAAACTCCCTACACAGCTCACTTCCCCTTTGAAAAAGAAAGTGAGTAATCATTCCTTGCCTTTTCTGGATGTACTATTGGAGAAAAGCCATTCTTATTTTATCACATCTGAAAACAGAAAACTTATTTTCACAGATGAGTACACACTTTGGAATTCTTTTTGTTCCAAGAAGAAAAAAAAAACATCTGATTTTTTACACTCGTCCATAGAGCCTAGGTCATTTGCACTAAATCTTCCCTTCAAGCTGAATTTGCCAAGATCTGATCAATTTTTCTGAGAAATGTTTACCCAGATCACTTTGTCATTACTGTTTTGATTAAGATGATTTGACAGTTCTATAAATCAGCACAATGTGGTCCCAAGAAATGGCCAGTCTACCTGCATTTATCATGGCAAGGAAATGACTCTCTTCCGACAGTACTCTTTGGCATAACGACTATCCCATGGGCTGAAAAAGCAGCAGTGTTTTTTAAATCTTCCTTGAATTCTTACTAGAATGTCAATGACCATTTAAATAAGAATTACTAAAAGGAAGTCATGTTAAAACATAGGATCAGGAAAGGTGGAAATTTGCTCTAAAAATGGAATTGCTGAATTATGGAAACAAAAAAACAGCAACTGAAGAAAAGAAATCACTAAAATTTGGAAATTTAGGAAGGGAGACAAAACTGAAAAGTAACTAATCAATTTAGTAAAGTGAGATAATTAAATTGAGTTCAACTTTGCTGCTGCTTTAATTTCCACATTTTTGCAAATTCTGTAATTTAGTGGCTGTAGTTTCCATGTCTACAAGAATTTCCGTACTTGAATATTTTAGTGAGTTGGCTTGCAACTTTTTTCTGGATCATACTCAACATCTGTTGAGTCACTAGAAGCAGGAATACTTCCTTCATCGGCATACCCATCTTCAGGTAGAAGTGATCAGACATTGAAATGTCATGTGCAACAGGTATTTTAGCTGGGTCTACATTTGGGTATGCAATGCGTTGGTCTTCATTTCATGTTTTATGGTAAACCCTTTCATATTTACTAGGCAAAAATAACAATTTTGAAACTGGTCTTTTTGGTTTCCTCCGTATTATGCCTGCAGCAAAAGGTGTTACTGATATCTGTTTGTTCAGCCAGTTTTGCGAGTTGCTGAAGAAAAAAGTGCGTAATTGATGCAGTGCCCAATGGTTATTGTGGTCTCTAAATGTTCTACTGAAATAAAGTTTGTAGACCCTATGATTTTTTCAGATCTGGTGGCTTGTCATTGAAGGCAATCCTTGATGCATTGGACAGTCATTGTGTTAAATTTTGAAAAATATTTGGTAAAGTCATCATATGCAGATTCTGGCTTTTTAGCACTTGGGATACATCATGTTCACAGGAATACTATGAAAGAGAATTTTCAATCCTTGCTTACAGATGCATGGCCTGTCATCTAACCACTCTTGAACTCGCATACATACAAACATTAAAATCAGTCTTGTTTAAACAAAAAGAATTCGTCTATAGACTCAAACTGTCTCAGTAGTCGTTTGTTTCACTGGATTGCATCTGACCAATTAATGCGTGTGTACCTTTTTCTATGTTTGTACTTTCATTTCATGCCATTCTTTGTGTTTGTGTTGAAAAAGCTACCACACTTCTCCCTTTCTCATTCTGACATATATTCGCTTGAAAAGAGTCAGACAAAAATGCTTTGGGATGAATTTATTGCTATCTGCTATTTTGAAGTAATTGTTTTGCTCATTGCCCCCCCATTCACCCATTTTGATGTCACTGCTCCCTCCATGGTTTCCACTGCCCCCAAGGGGCTAGTGTTGCTTACTTTGAATAACTACTGATTTAAACTAACACATGTTTGGGAAACTAATTTTGTCAAGCGGCCACATTAGAAACTTTGACTTTTGTGGTGGGCCAGTACTAAATGCTGGTTAACTTTTGCATTGTAAGGCTTATCAATAGAATGCCAAAACACATCATTTGTATTAAAGAAGTAGTTGAAACCCTATGCCCAGTTACAAACTCATCCTGCATCAATTTTACATTTTCTTCTGAATGCCATTTTTTGAAAAAAAATATTCCAGGTTATTGCAGTAAAATAGCTAAAACTTGTTTAGTTTTTGCCACACTAGAGCAGGTTACACTCTTCTGGAGTGTGATTGCAATAGTTTCCTATCTAGGGTATCATTAAACTTGGTAATAGATAATTGTGGATTGGTATTCAGAGTGTATAGCTGTTTCTTAGGTCTGCCACTTAGTCACTGCCAATAAACTTGCATGTGGTATGCAGCACAGAATACTGTTGAGTGTCTGGGCATTGAGCATGTGTATAAAAGATCTTAGTTGATTCCCACATATCTTAGTAGTGATATCCCTATTTGCTTCTTTACAATTCATTTCTTTTGCAATCAAAGCTAATTATTTCAAGCAACCACCATAAGCTCATTTCCATAGCATGGATGCTTAGTGGTGCAGTTTTTGTATTAGGTCAACATTGAGCAACATAAAGAGCAATCGGGCATAATTCTGTATTTCTGAGAAGTTACTTTTGTAGCGATATTACCCTGTTGTTGCAAAAACATTAGTCACTTCATGCCATATGTTTTACAATACTCTGATCCTTGCTTGCTAGTCATTCATTCCTCTGTCACTGATTAGGCACAATCTGATAAACTTAAACTGGTTGATCTTTTATAAATTGTGATGCTGTCAATGATAAGAACGAACAGTTGGGAAGAAGAAGCTGTATCTTGGTCTGCTCTAGCATTTATCAAAATATTTTTTGATATCAAGCAAAGCAACCAACATAACTGCAGGCACAAGTATCAGAGCTATTTACTAATAAAAATAAAATGTGCTCTCACTTAATCAACTGATCTGCAAAGCATCATCTAGTTTTTGCTTGTTATGACACAATAACTTCAGAAAATATTTAATGACAATGAAACTTCAGAAATGACCAGCCAGCTCTGCTAGCATCTTTTGCAGGGCCACCATCAGTAATGGCAGGATAAAGAGTATCAGTTCAGTGAGCTGCACCAGCTTTACCCAACGATTCTTGTGAGAACTGCTATTAAAAGTTAATGTCATGGAAACAAGGCGTTATTACTTGTTTATTACATCAAGCTAATTCACATTCACCAAACGACTTATTATTAAAAATTAAATCAACTTCATTATCTCTTTGTTTAGATGGAATGGATATTTAATATTGTTTATGTTAAAAGTGATTGAGGTTTACCTCAAAATGAATTCAGTTTTAGGACCATATCAACAATTTTAGTTTTAATAATAGCAATAAAATAATTGGTATTTTTCTAATGTTTTTAGCCTGTTCATGTATTTACCAGTCAACATTGTTCTTGACCTTGTGTTAAACTTCTCTTTTAATGAGCCATTATCTTTATGCACTTCACTTGACATTTCTGGCACTTAACATTAAACTTTGCCTTTATTTTACTATTTTCTCTTATTTATATCTTAAAGCACAATTTTTTCTGTCTGTGTTAAGTCCAAAACTACTTGGCATGCAAACAAAAATTTTTCTTGATTGATCTCCTTTTCATGGTAAGTGTCATAGGGAGTTTGTGACATCATAACTGAAGATAATATTTTAAAATTTGTTTTTCTTGACAGAGGAAAGCAGTTTTTAGCTTTAACAAAAGCCAGCATTTGACTTCAAAACTTTAAGAAATTTCACTCTTAAAATCATAATAAAGTACAAGGGTAGTCTGAAAAGTTCATAGCCTGACTAACATGCAGTGCTTGGATTTGACCAAATGTTTTTTTCAACATAATCTCTGCAGTCCATGCAGAGACCTGCAGTGCAGTGTTTTCTTATATCCGTGCTGCAGTGCTTGGATTCCGCTGGTGTAAAAATTCTCTTTCTGACCCTCAAAAAAGTCTTCTACAGCAGAAATGAAGTCATAATCAGTCTGATACTGGTGTTCAGCCAGATATTTTTCATGTTAGGGAACAGAAAATATTTAGGTGGTGCTAAATCAGGAAAATATGGAAGGTGATCAATCAGTTTAAATTCACAGTCATGCACAGTGGACATTGCAACCACAGACTTTAGAGCAGGAGAGTTGTTTTGATGAAACAGGACACCCTTTTGTTGGCTTACTAGGCCACTTTGACTTGATTGCTTTTTGTTGCTGGCTTTACAAATCGGCATAGTATTCAATGATAGTTTTACCTCTCTGAAGGTAGTCAATCAACACAATGCCTTTTGTATCCTAAAAGATAGAAGCCATCACCTTTCCTGCTATTGGCACCACCTTGGTCTTCTTTAGAGCAGGAGAAGTTTAGTGCTTTCAGTGCATGGATTTCTGTTTGGTGTCTGGTTAGAAGTGATAAACCGAACACCCATCTTGGGTGAGGAAGCACTCAACAAAACTATCTGGATCTTCTTCAAACATTGCCAAGTTTTCCCCTAACATGACAAATTTGGTGAGCTTTTGCTCAGATGTCAAAAGTTAGGGCACCCATTAAATTAAAATCTTCGACATGCCAAGTTCCTTGTTGAGAATGTTCTCTACTTGTTCACAAGAGATGCTCAAAACATTTCCTAAGTGATTAAAAGTTAAACCATTGTCATCCATCCTCATTTGATGAATGTAGTCAATGTTTTCTTGAATGGTGGCCATAGAAAGATGTCTTAGTCCTGGGTCACCTTCAAAGCTTTTCCTACCCCACTTTAATTCTGCTGCCCACAGTTGATAAAGCTGGAGCATCATCTCCCAAAGTAGCAACCATGTCAGCATGAATTTCCTTGGGAGCTAATCCCTTTTTTTGCAAATGTCTGATATCATCATAGTTCAAATCTTATCCATACTCACAAGATCTTCAAAATGCCACAATGCGAAATTTTATCAATAGTACAAAATCTTTTTATTACACTCTACCCTCGTTTTTCTGGACATTGTTAACCTGGATTTCAGTTTATTTGTGCAGTGAGTCTAGATGGCTGACAAATGGATTTAGACAACACATGCCTTGCATACTGCCACAAATGCCTGATAGGTGGCTACCCACACTCATAAATACTGTGTTTTGTTTGGTATCAGTGAACAATTCTGCAGTTCCATACAAAAACTCTTGAGTGAATGGAAAATTATATTGTTTGATGAGGTAGCAGTGAAAGTTTACAGTACATATATATATTTGTGTTATCCAGATTTTTTCATTATCGGGACAGGTTCCTACACCATTTAGTCCAGAAAAACAAGGATCAAGTGTACTAATACTTAAAGTGTTAAATTACTTATTCAGTGTAAGTTTACCCAAAGAAAAACATCTCAGTCAGTATTAAGAAAGATTGATTCAGCTTACCCTCTGTGATTTCAAAATTTGTTTTTCATTTTCTCAAACTACAGATGGTAGAAACGTGGTTGAAAGTTTTTTTTTGGCAGATATTGATGAGCTGTCTTTTTTAAACATAATTACTTAGCAATTTAAGCTTCATCAATGACACTACTAACAATCAAGCATTTAAGCATTATGGTGTTTCAAAATTCTTTTTTTAATTTTTTTCAGCCTCAGGTGCTAAAAAGTGGCATTTTAAGGCAAAATTGTCATGTACAAGGTTTAGGTTTAGAGGTGTCTTAAGCTCCCCTCCATTTTTTTGGTCCGTGAGAGCACCCAAATGACTATGTCTCCATATTCACTTGTGCTGGAGATTTCATTTCAAGACAAGATGCAGGATATGTGGTTTGCTATCAAGGCAAAAACATTTTTTCAAGTTATCTGGTCAAAATTTTAAGATAAATCAAAAAAGCTGTTTTTATACTAAAATCGTTTTCTTATTGTCTCCACAACTTTATGTTTACAATTCATTTTAGGCATTCTGCACAGCTCTTTAAATGTCGCCTTTTTTTGCTATAATATCCTTGACTTCTTCTTCTTTTGTTTGAGGGCTCATCGTAGGTTTTTGGCTAGATGTTGAAGCCAGTTCTTTGTATCATCAGTCACGTTAATGAGGTTCTTGACGGTGTTAGATGGACGAAGGAGATTGCAATCGAACAGGATGTGCTCTGCATTTTGGGTGGCAGCTCTGCACGCACATGAGGCTGATGTTCTGAGTCCCCATTTGTGCATTTCTGTGCCAAACCACCCCACTCCAGCTCTAAGGCGATTTAGGATAACCCACAATTTCCGAGGTAAGTCAGATCCAGGTGGTGCAGTGGTGTCTGGGGTTATCGTCAGCTGCTTAGGGCATTGGTGTTTAGTCCACTCTTTGTTCCAGGCCTCAATGATATCCTGGTCGCAGTTATGGTGTTCTGCTGCGTGACGGTAGAAGGGGTGGCGTGACTTCAGACGTTGTGGGCGTAGGTTCTGTGGGTCAGGTACCAGACTGTGCAGTGGGTGTTCTTTGTTGGCCCATGCGTGGTAAGATATTTTATTGGAAACATAGTTTCTTCTCAGCTTGGTTGGGGCAATTCCTGAGAGTACAGGAAGGAGATGTGTGGGAGTGGGTTTCACGCAGCCGGTTATAATTCTCATGGTATCATTCAGGGATACGTCCAGCTTTTTGGTATGGGAGCTTCGGCTCCATACTGGAGTGGCATACTCTGCGCTGCTGTAAACAATTGCAAGGGCTGCTGTTCGGAGAGTTTTAGCATTTGCACCCCAAGTTGACCCAGACAGGCATCGGATGAAGTTGTTTCTTGCCATCACTTTACCACGTAGACCTTCTATATGTTGTCTATACGTTAGTTGTCTGTCCAGTTTTACTCCGAGGTATCTAGGGTGTGGGTTGTGAGGGAGGGTGGTTCCATGGACGCAGATGTTTAGTTGCCGTTTTGCTTCTTGGTTGTTCAAATGAAAAGGGGTCAAGGTTGTTTTTGATGAATTCAATTTTAGTCTCCAGGTTTTCAAGAGGTCAGCAAGGTCTTCCATATCTCTAGATAGCATTTCTTCAACTTTTGACCAGCATTTGTGGGAGTAAAGAAGTGCCATGTCATCTGCGTAACCGTATTGGTGGGAGACAGTTGTTGGGATGTCACTGATGTAGATGTTAAACAAGATTGGCGACAGTGTTGAGCCTTGCGGTAAACCATTCTTGAGTATGCGCAGTCGACTGATTTGTCCAGTGCTGGTTTTGAGTTTGAAACTGCGGTTTGATAAAATGGTCATGATGAAACGCACAAGATGGCGGTCCGGAATGGTACGTAGAAGCTTTAGAGCCAGGCCCTGGTGCCAAACAGTATCGTAGGCAGCTGTCAGGTCCACCATTACTGCCCCGGCTTTATATCCTTTCTCAAAACTTTTCTCGATCTCACACGTGAGTTTGAGTATTTGCTGTACTGTCGAGCGACCTTGTCTGAAGCCTGCCTGCTGCGTTGGTAGTTCGGGTTCCATGACGGGGTTGATGTGAGCAAGAATCAGTCTTTCCAAAATTTTATAGGGAACACATAGTAGTGAAATGGGTCTGTAGCTTTTGGGATCGTCTGCCGGTTTGTTGGGTTTTAGGATGGCCACGACAGTGGCTCTACGCCAAATCTTTGGGATAACTGTGTGCTCAAGACAAAAGGAGAAGAATTTGCGCACCCATTCCAAGCACTTTTTACCACAGTGCATCATGAACTCTGGTGGGATGTTGTCTGGGCCCTGGGCTTTTCCGCCTTTCAGTAGTTTTATGGTCGCTGAGAGTTCTAAGGTGGTGAAAGGTGTGGAAAGATGGCCGCCGACCCCAGGCACCCCCCACATCATACTACATTGCCTCTTAACAGAGAGGTCCTGTTGTTTGTCAGCCCCTCTGAAATATCCTTGACCTCTTCATTCCACCACCACATGTTTCCTCAATCTCTCCTTGACTTTTTCTTTCCATGCACTTCATCACATGCCTTTAGAACACCATCCTTGAATATTTTCCACAAATTAGGCGCATCTGTACTTACTAGTTCTTTTACTCTTTTTTCAAATCTTACTCTTGTTTGGTTTTCATTCAACTTCCAAATCTTTCTTCTTATGATCTGTTGCTTTCTCACAATGTTTTTTAGAACTTTTTTTATCTAGATCTGTGACCACCAGCCTGTGCTGAAGTTTCCATGGAATTACTTTCACATCCCTTATATCAGGCATGGGCAACATACGGCCCGTGGGCCGGGTCCGGCCCCTGAAGGCATTTTGACCGGCCCACAGACTGTATCCAACCATACCCTGTAATGTGGCCCGTGGCCTCATTCCTGACAGTTGCCGATCGCTGTGCTCTCACCGAACTGTTGGTGCGAGACACGAGCGGCAACTGGCTTAAGACACTGCATTCCACTGGCACGATTTTAAACGTTACATTTTATTTCACTGCGATTGCTGGAAATTAGGTCACAGCAGAGAGTGTTGTAAACATCTCCCACTACTGTGTGACAACGTGACTGTTAGTGTTAGTTATTATTTGGCTGTTATCAGTTAGTGTTAGATTTATATTTAGAATTTACAATTTTTTACATTTTAAAGAAATTAGATTTGATATTTAGTTTTATTAACCATGGAATTTCCCAAGAAACGTAAAGTTGACAGAGAGTGTTGAGCATTTCACAAAGATTGGATGCCGAAGTGTTTTTTTACAAAGGTTGGCAATAAAGCAGTATGTTTGCTGTGTTGAAAGAGTACAACATTAGTCGTCATTATGCGACGAAACATGGAAACTATGGGAATAATTTATCAGCAGTGGAACGGCAAACTAGAGCAACAGAACTGGACAGAAAACTAGCGAGGCAGCAGAATGTATTCGTAAAAGGCAAATTAACCCAGAAAGCTTTCACTCGTGCCAGCTATGGAGTAGCATACAACATTGCTAAACACAGCAAATCATTCAGTGATGGTGAATTTTTTAAAAAGCGCATGCTCGATGTAGCCGATCAAGTCTGTCATGAACACAGACAGAAGTTTGAAGAAGTAAGTTTATCGAGAAGAACCGTGGCTCGCCGCATCAAAGCAATCGGTAAAGACCTGATATCACAGTTGAAAGGGCTTGTACCTTCATTTTAACTGTTTTCACTGGCATTGGATGAAAGCACTGACATCGATGATTCTGCACAGCTGCTCATCTTTGTACGAGGCATTTCAGAAAACTTTGAATTCACCGAAGAATTGCTGTCTATGGAATCAATGAAAGGACACAACTACCGGGGAAGATATTTTCAAATGTGTGGAAAATGCATTTCGTACAATGGAATTACCATGGCAGAAAATGGTCAGTGTTACTACGGATGGTTGTCCATCATTGACAGGAAAGAATGTTGGTCTACTGAAGAGACTAAGTGACCGTGTTGCAGAGGTCAACTGCACTAGGAAATTAATATTTCTACATTGCATAATACACCAGGAAGTGTTGTGTAAAAAGGTGCTTCACATGAAACATGTTGTGGATCCAGTTGTAAAGATTGTTAATTTCATTTGGGCGAGAGGTCTAAATCACAGACAGTTTATCACGCTTCTGGAAGACTGTGACTCGGATCCCAGTGGTGTTCCGTATCATACAGCTGTATGCTGGTTGAGTGTGGGGAAAGTTCTGAGACGTATCTGGGACCTAAAGACAGAAATCTTACTATTTCTGGAGATGAAAGGGAAAGATAAAGATTATCCTCAACTCAAACAATCAGAATGGCTGTCAGATTTGGCATTTGCAGTCGATCTCTTTGAACATATGAATGAACTGAACACCAAACTTCAAGGGAAGGGCACTTTTGCTCACGAAATGTACTCAACAGTGAAGGCATTCAGGGTAAAGCTAAAACTGTTTTCTCGCCAGCTTAGCCAGAATATCACAACACACTTTGCAACACTTGCAACTACGGCACAACCAATGATGTCAACTGAAAAGTACACCAATATGATATCTGCACTGGATAATGAATTTGGTCGTCGTTTCGCGGACTTTCAAAAACTTGCTGCTGAGTTTGATATTCTGTCATCACCGTTTACAACTGACTTTGAAAAAGCACTGGATGGTGTACAGCTGGAACTGATTGATCTGCAGTGTGACTCTACCCTGAAAGAGAAATTCCAATCTGAAAGCATGGACAAATTTTATGCATTGCTGAATGCATCCAAGTTTGCCAACCTGAGAAAGATGGCCATGAAACTACTTGGTCTGTTTGGGTCCAACTACATTTGTGAACAAACATTTTCGACCATGAACATTAACAAGACCAAGCTACGTTCCAATCTAACTGATGTTCACCTGCAGTCTTTACTGAGAATTTCTACATCAAACATGCAGCCAGAGTTCAAACAACTTATTGACAACTTTGATAGACCACAAATGTCTCATTGACTTCAGTAGCTATTGCAGTACAATTAGTACATTATGATAAAATGATAAATTCATTATGTACTTTGTGGTCTCTATTCTTTGTAAAGTTTAAACTTTACATTAAACACGATTTAATATTTTATTTCTTGCATTGGTGAATAAATATGTGATTAAGATATTGAATACTATTTATGTAATAATCCGGCCCACCAAGGACTTCATTTTTCCACATCTGGCCCGCCGACTGGAGAAGTTGCCCACCCCTGCCTTATATACTTTCTGTATTTTCTCCCACAAGTACAAAATCAATTTCTGTTTCACATCCACTAGTACTATTAATGATTTTCCTTCTGTCTGTTTTATTAAACCAAGTGTTTCCCATGCACAGCTCTTTATTACAGAACTGCAGCAATCTTCTTTCTTCTGCATTTCTTTTCCCGATATCATTCCCTCCACGTACACCTTTAAAACCCTCAGCATATTTCCCAACATGCTCATTGAAATCCCCCAAAGAAACAATGATTTCACTTGAACTTCCAAAGCTCCACTTGCTTGCCATTTCATCATAAAAACGAACTTTCTATGTATCTGGTTTTCTGCTTTGTGGCCCATATGCACATATTATTCACACCACTTCTCTACCTAAAGTTAGCACAATTACCATTACTCTGTCACTTTTTCTTCTAACTTTTGCAACGTTTCCAGATATTTCCTCTTTCACCAAAATTCCAACTCCTCCAAATCCTGTATCATTTCCTGACCACCACTGTTTATACCTTTGGCCCAAAGCACCCACAAAACCAGTTTCTCATGCCATTTCACCTTATTTCCTTGATGCAGCACACATCAACTCTTCATGACATTCACATTTAAACCCAGAGATTTTTCACACCCCCTACTCATTTAAGAGTTGCCAGGGACTGGGGTCCATTTGTTTATTTCCTATTGTAATGGGGACTTGTTGGAGCAAAATCCTTCTGTGAGGAGCATGCCCTTGTTTACCCCCAACCTCAGTTTTCTGACATGAGTGGTCCAACCAAGCAATTAAGCTGGCAACTCCACCATTAGCAGTCAAGCTGCAATTGGTAGGTACCTAATAGTCGCGTCTTATGACATGCTGGGTAAACAGCTTCACTATTCTTCAAAACTGGTGAAGCATGGCAAAAACTTCCCATCTGAATTTTTTACCATCGTACTGTCATGCTGTTAGTGATGACTGATGAACATAGTGAACAAATTTATTAGGACATCGCCATTGTAGAAACACGTCACAAAGGGAAACATATTGTTAGTATGATGGCAAACTATTGCTGGTTTCTGCATAGAGAAGGTGGCACGACCTACCAATGCAGTTTAAAACTTGTCATTTTTCAGCAGTATTTAAATTTGCTCAGGTAAACTACCTGAAATCTGTGTACTTCTTTAGCTTTGTTTATACCTTTGGATCTTCTGTATGAGTTGGCATTAAAAATATTGGGCAATATTTTGATAAAAATTTTGAACACATGTTTAATTGGGTATATATCTATCGGGAGAACCTGACATAACAGAAAAAAACAAAACCAAATTTGACATCAGCATTCGAAATTCACCTTAGATCAACAAAAAAATCCTCAGCTATGTAGAATAATCCTGGTCAACAAAAGATTTGTTGCATTGATGCAAACACTTGTTTTTACCTAATTTGGAGGTGCTGAATTCAAATCTGATCTTAGTTTTTTCTGTAAGCTATAGTTTTTTTGGCACTTTCCTATAATAGGACAGTACCCAAAATTTTAGCAAAGCGACATTTTTAATGAATTGGAGTTATGGCTAGCATGTAAAACAAAAATCCAAAAAATAACAATGTGGAGCAAGATAGTGAGTATTATATCACAAGAAAAAGCACTTGCAGGCAAATTTAGACCAAATATGGGAAACAAATAGATATTGTTAACAAGTAAAATGGTTCGAAATCCAGTGAACAATACTTGCACATTAACGTCATTGAAGAAAAGGGTAGACATCAACTTATCCATGTACAAACAATTTGTTAAGATACAAATTACTTGTACGCCACTGTGTCAGGAAAAATTGGCGCTTATAGCTCCTGCGCTTGTACGCCATTCCTGGACAGTCACGTTTAATACTACAACAGTAGTCTGCCAACATATGGCGATCGCATCTACCTTGGTAGCGTTCTTGCCATCAAGTCCTGGTGGAATTTCTCTCTCTGTTCATTACTGACAGCTCCTAGATTGTATGGAAATCTGTTCAAATGACTGAACAGGAAGTGCACTTTGATGCTCATTTTGCATTCCAAATCATGAAATGGTGAGACCATGTTACCTACTAGATCTTCATGATTTCCTGCCTTTTTATTTGCAAGGAAATTCTTCGTCACATCCACAAAAGATAACCATGCTGCCTTCTTCTTATCATTTATTGCTAGGACAAAAGCTTGATCACGCACAAGTGTACAGATCTGTGGTCCATCAAATACTTTTGCTTTGATTTTCTCGTAGGACAAGCCAGGAAAGGTACAAGAGGCTGGAAACATTCACCATCCAAACGTAATGCTTTAACAAACTGTTTCATCAAGTCTAATTTGATGTGAAGAGGAGGAAAATTTATCTTGTCTCTGCTTACAATCGGATCATAAATGACATTTGGCATGCCAGCTTTAAGGGTGTCACGTTTGGGCCATTCCTTTTGGGTCCAATGATTTTCACGATCTCGACTATCTCACATGCAAAGGAAGCATGGGAATTTAGTGTGGCCTTTTTGCTGACCCAGTAGAAAACTAACCATTTTCAAGTCAACACATATGATCTAACCATGCTCATGATATTTAAGTAGATCCAATACTGTTCTGATGTCATCCTGCTGCTCTTTCAGTACAGTGGAGTGACCAATAGGAACAGCTCCATACCTATTTGCACTGTGTAAAACCACACACTTGAGGCTGCGTTTGAAGCTGTCTAAAAAAGTCGCCACTCTTCTGGGTTGTATGATGGGATGCCCAATTTGTCGAGAAGTCCTGGTACCGGTACATTGTCACAATAAACAAGTTGTTTTTCCTCTTTAAAATAAGACAAAAAGAGCTCATCTTTTTCTATAAAATGACACTTTTGCGGAGCTATGCAGCACATGTTTTTCATTCAGTCTAGAAGCTAAGATCTGAGCTGCTTGTTTGGATAGATCCAAATCACGCACCAAGTCATTTAGTTCAAACTGGTTAAACTCCTGGGGAACTGTTTTTTTTGCATTTGGTACATGAGTCTTCAGATTCTGTATCTGTTCTTTCATACTCCATTTCCATGTGCTCTTCTTCAGATTCAATTTCTTCATCTTAAGAAGACACAAAACCATTAAATACTGGAAGTGGAAATTCGTCAGAATGTAAAGCAGGTTGGATTGCTGATGGAATACTGGGATATTTAGAGATATTTGTTGTATATTCAATGAAAGAGATATTTAGCCGGTTTTTCTTTCCAATACGTTTTGTGTTTACCAAACAAAAATAGCAGTCAGTGAGATGCTCTTTCGGTTCATGCCACACCATAGGTATACCAAAAGGTAAGCCCTTTCACTCTCGTTTTGCCCAGTCTCAAAGCATTTCTTCACAGTTATGGCACACAATGCTGGGAGCTCATTTTTTTTCTTGATCACCAAGAGGAACTTGAAAATATGCTTTATAAGCGCACTTGACAAACAATGATATATTGCGTCTTTGACAAGTAAGTGTATAGATGCCACAGATGTAACAAATTGAATCAGTTTTGTTTTTACACTAGAAGAAGCTATATTTAAATCTAAAACTGAGTTAATGTTAATGAATGAGATTAATTTTTAGAATTAAACACAATTTGAAAATGAGAAAGCTTGTAGAGTACTGGTTGTAACCAGAAAACCTGCTAATGTTGACAACGATTCAGAAAAATGTATAAAACTATGCAAAGGACTCCTCAGTGACTAGTTATTGAATGAAAATGTACAAAAGATATGTACAAAATACCACTCATATAAGAATAATAAAAAGTCGATTGCATGAAAACTAAAGCATTACAGAAAAAAACTGATGGCAGATTTGAAATTAGCAGTTGAAAGTTGTATAGAATCAGTTGAAAAAACTTAGGCAACAGAAAAGGAAAAAAAAATTGTTGGGCAGTGTAATTTTTTTTGGTAGTTCATTGAATATACAAATACGCAAGTGTTTATTTTGTACAGAGTGAAAAGCTGTGATAAAACAGATGAAGACGACAAAAATCCTCCAATACAGCAGAAGTTTGTTGGATATGTCTATGAAACTTTACTTGAAATGGTATGAACTTACATAACAGTTTCTGTTGTTGTTGTTGTTACTCGATCACTTGTGAGGGATGAGGGCATGGCAGAAGACCATGGATCCCTTGAAGCTGAGCAACTTGAGGTCTTAGGGACAGAGAATTGCCAAAGAGTGAGTGGCGTAAAGAGTTCATAGCTGGACAGTGCAGAATGAGGTGAAAGCTGATTTGGGACAAATGCTTGCAGGCATTGCTTTAAGGATTTTTGATTCTGCCAGTCTTACTGAGATGCAGCAAAAACGAGAGAGGGCACAGCGAGCATGACGAGGGAGCACAAGTTTTTCGGTGGAAACTGAGGGAGCCTGTGTGTGAAAGAATTTAGATCAGACAGTACGCCTCCAGTTTAAAAAAGACAAGAGTGAATTTGAGGGACAAGAGGAGATAAAACCTACAAGGGATTGCAGAAGGCACAAGTAGCACTCCACATCTGGGCAGCTCATCAGCTGCATCGATTCCCAGGAGAAACTAGTGTTCAGGGTCCCACTACAGTCTGAAAGTAATGGATGAGAGAGAAGTCAGTTTCTGCCAGATGTGTCAGAGAGATTCAGGCAAAAGGAAAGACAAAGGAGAGAACAAAGTGGTGTGGACCTAGCAAGAGTCAGAAAGAAGGAGAAAAGAAATGGCACAATTGTTGGTGTTGCCAAGAGCAGCGGAGAGTTCCCACAATAGCACAGGTTTCAGCAGAAAAACTTGAACATGCTAGGTTTGTTGAGAAGGAAAGGGTGGCCTTAGTGCTGCAAAGAGAGCAGTTGGCAAGTACGCTAGAACTGCCTTTGCCAAAAGGAAAAAAAAACGGAGCCATCTGTCCAGATCACCACATCACAAGGTGGGTGAGTGTCAAGGTGAGTAAGAGTTGCACATTGATGATAGAGAGTGGGATTGGAGTGGCAGCATGGGGAGGAAAGGGTGCACTCCACAGTAAAGGAAGGCAGGCTCCAAGGAGAAGTAGGAAAAAGCATGAGCATGTGAGTGGATGTGAAAGCTCTTCAGGAGGATCTGCAGAGTCTTGGTTTCACTCAAGTCTGGCCAAACTTGAAATGGGAAAGGGGGTTGGTAGACGAAGAGCCTACTCATGAGATGACAATGCAAAATGAGTCACTGTGACTTGTAGGGGAGGTAGAGATGCCTCAGGGAGGAGAAGTGGAATAGGGTAAGATGAGAGGCAGGCAAAGATGGCACGACTAGCTGCTTGATGAGGGCATTCCAATTAGGTTTGTTTGGTAATGCTAAGAAACCATTCCAATGAAGCATAATTGAGAAGGGGCCGAATCTGGGTGGAAACCAGCCTGGCAGGGAGAGAGAATCGAGTTAGACTCAAGAAAGAAGAGTGGATGTGATAGAATAATGCATTAAAAAAGCTTTGAGACGCAGGAGGTGATAGAGATAGTCCCAATGGAAGCAAGAGAGGCTTTTCTATCGTATGAATGAAAATAAGATGTCTTCCAGATAGAAAAAAGGAATGCAAAGTCCAGAACAGATTGAAAATGTGTAGGAGAAAATTCATACCAGTGTGCAGAGGGTGCTTTAGCATTTCGGAGCATTCAGAGATCCATGTGGAGCAGGTGCAGCATTGCACCAATCTACCCATTCAGCTCACATTTTCAATGCACATTTAAACAGGGAAAGGCAGGGCTAGGGTTGGGATGAACACTGGCGCTCATCAAGAAAAGGAGAGGATGGGCAAGAGAGAAAAATGTTGACTGATTCAAAGAGATTGCATGGTGCTCTTGTGCAGTTGTTTTAGAGGGCAGCACGGCAAAAATGGTTTGTATGAAGGGAGTGTTTCGGTTAACTGGGACCCTTGGAAAGGCCAACAGCCATTTTAACTCCACCCAAACATGGTCGGGGACTGCACTACCACACTGAGGCGACTATTGGTTGGTGCAGAGCAGGTTCTGTTCATGCATTCACATGATTTGATGTACTGTAAACACTTTTGTGGTTGAGGTACTTATCAAAGCAATGTTATGTGTGGCTGAATACAAAACAAACAAGCAGATAACCAACTTAACCGTAATATGATGGGAGTTGCTAATCCATCAGTTTTTTATATATGAATAAACTAAAACATTTACAATCTTTCATTTATTGATGGATGCATGGCAAGAAACTGTTATCCAGTTTAACAGCACAAATCTTATCTAGGAGTCTTGGAAAGAGCTGCAGTCAATTTTGAACCAGTCATGAATTCTTGATGGGTGACTAGTAACCTGATCACGAACTTGGTAAACTGCAGTTAGTAAGGGGCCATAGATTTGTGTTTTATGACCTGTTTAATGAGAAACTTGTTTAGTTTCTATGGCAACCTTTGTTTTAATCTGGAAAAGCAAAGATCAGCCTAGTTAGCTAAGTTTTTTAGTTTGTTAATGCACATTGCTTGTGCAAAAGAACATCTGTAAAATGAGCTTGTCATGTATCTTGAAGTTTATGTATTAAATCCAAATGCTTTTGGCTTATCATGTGACCCTCATTAGACCGGGTCAAAACTAATCAAAAAATTTTTTTTGATAAAAGTCTTGAACTTTCCAGAAAATTGTAAGTGACCATTTAAAACAAACTATGAAAAAATTTTTTTTGAAAATAAAGGTGTTTTATCAGATTTTTAATGCCATTTTTTAATTACATAGTCATATTTGGGATCCACCAGAGCTACAAAACTGAAACTTGCAGTAAAATAATCAGTAGGACCATGTTTATATATTTCTCTTGAAAGGAATATGCACTCTATTTTGCTTAGAAAATTTGTTGCAGGCAAAACGTACATTTTTCAACTTTTCATGCTGTTTTTATGCTTGCATGTGCCACCAATGGCGCTGTGCAATGCATTTGCACTTGGTTTTCACTGCTATTATCATAAATAACTTTATTGTACTTTTTATATTTATGTGATAGCCTAATTAAACTTATGAGCATTGGTGCAATTTCCTGAATTGGATATATCTGTCCGATGATTTGTATTTCTTGCGTCTGCCTCCAACCTCTCCTCGTCCACTGCCACTGGCCCAGACAAAGTTGCCTATCCCATGCTAGTGCCTTCCTTTCTCTGGCATGGATTTTCTTCTTCACGTCTTCAATCATTCTTGGTCTTCGCATTCCTTTCCTTCCATCTGGAAGACATCTTCTATTATTCCCATACCCAAGATGGAAAAGCCTCTCAACTCTTCTACTTTCTTCCAGCCTATCTCTCACCTCCTGCATCTCAAAGCTTTTTGAACGCATCATTCTATCCCATCTAATTTATTCTTTCCCCACCAGGCCAGTTTCCGCCCTGGACGGACTACACTCGATCAAATTCTGTTCGTTTCTCAGTCCATTTTGGATGGGTTTAACAAACCCTGGCCAGGCTCTTGAACGATCCTGTCTACTATTGATTTCTCTAAAGCTTTTGATTCTGTCTGGCATCGTGCTCTTTTCCATAAACTCATTTCAGCTGGCCTTTCTCCTTGCTTTGCTCGTTGCACTCTATCTTTCCTTTCTGAGATGCTTGCCTGTGTGATTTTTCAAAATCACAAAAGTCATTCCTTTTGAGTCGGTCGAGGTGTTCTGCAAGGATCCATTCTTGGCCATGTACTTTTCTCTCTCTTCATCAATGATCTTCTGACATCTCTGCCTTCTTCCGTCAGCTGCTCTCTTTACGGTGACGATCTGGCTATTTGGTCCTCCTCCCCCTCGGTCCCCACTCCGGTGAAGGCCTCACAAGGAGCTTTGTTTCGATTGGAGCGCTGGTCTGAGTACTGGTGTCTTCCTCTCAATTCGAGCAGATGAGAGGCCTCGTTCTTCTCAGTGGATCCCCACCAAACTAACCTCCAGCCCAACCTCCTCCTACTCGGCTCCCACCTACATTTCAACCCCACTCCAACTTTACTTGGCATCACCTTTGACCGCACTCTTTCATTTTCTAAACATGTATCTTTTTTGAAGGCCAAGCTTTTCCCACGTCTCAAGGCCTTACGCTGTATCTCTGCTTCCTCATGGGGCCCCTCTAAGGAGTCCCTCTCTGTTCTGTATAAATCTTTTCTTCGGCCCCTTCTCACATTTGCTTCACCTAGATTGTTTCCTTTCCTAAGCGCTACCCATATCACCAAATTGGAACGCCTCCACCGAGCGGCCAGTCGCGCCATCACCGGCTGCCTCTCGTCCTCCCCTATCCTACTTCTTCTCTTCAAGGTTTCTTAACCTCCCCTATGAGTCACCCCGACTCATTTCACTGTATTATCTTATGAGCGGGCTATTCGTCTCCCAACCTCGTTTCCCATTTCAGGTTTGGCCAGACTAGGAGTGAAACCAAGACTCTGCGGATCGTCCTGGAGAGCTTTTGCGTCCACTCATCGACTCATGCTTCCTTTTACTTCTCCTAGGGAGGCTCTTCTCGCTTGCCCTCCCTTTCCTCCTTGGAATCTACCCTCGTTCACCGTGGAGTCCACTCTTTCCTCTCCATGTTCTCGCTCTGATCCCCCTCACTCTCGCCAAGGTGCGGTTTTTGCCCACGTTGACTCTCTCCCCCCTCATGATCTGGCACTCTGGACAGATGGCTCTGTTCCTTTTCTTTTTGGCAAGGGCGGCTCCAACGTACTTGCCAACTGCTCTCTTTGTGGCACTGAGGCCACTCTTTCCTTTTCAGCAGGCCTGGTATGTTCAAGTTTTTCTGCTGAAGCCTGTGCCATTCTGCACGCTCTTTGCTGGTCTTGGCAACACCAACAAGTCTGCCATTTCTCTTCTCTTCTGTATGACTCTCGCTCTGTCCTTGCCACCCTATCCTCTCCTCCACCTTTCCTCTTATCTCAAACTCTGTGGCAGACCTGGCAGGAACTGTCTTCTTTCTCCTCCTGTTCTATCAGACTACAGTGGGTCCCCGGACACTCGTTTCTCCCAGGGAACGACGCAGCTGACAAGCTGGCTAGACAGGGAGCACTACTTGTGCCCTCTGCAATTCCCTGTAGTCTCTCTCCTCTTATCTCTGGTATGCACTCTTCTTCTTTCTTGGACTGGAGGTGTACTCTCATTTAAATTTTTTGACACACAGGTTCCCTCAATTTCTACCGAGGATTTCCTCGATTTTTAAGGTATTGTCTCCTTAATGGAGATGGCCAGACTCACCCCAGTCCTTCTGCAATTGCTGCCACACTATTTCTCCACTTTATCAATTCAGGGCCTCCTCCTCCTTCAAACCAATTATCTCTGTTTCTTTTTCCACTTGCTTTTTCCTGGTCTTCTTCATTCATCCTCGCTTTCTCTTGCCACTCACTTTAAGATATACAGGGTGTCCCAAAAAGATGTACTCACTCTTTGAATCGTTATAACTTAATCAAGTTATTGATTTTTGCTTTCAAATAAATTGATGCAAAAGAAAGAATAAACATTTAAAGAATTTGTGAGAAAAAATATACAAAAACATATCAAATTAAATCTTAATAACACAAAAGACACTTGGGGCAATTTCAGAATGTTTACAAATTGACGAGTTCACATATGTACTCAAACTGGTGGCAATTTTGCTCAATACGCTTTTCATATCTTGAAGAAATGGACTTAGAAAAGTCCAGCAACATTTTCTCTGGTATTTTAGCACATTCTTTTTCAATTGCTACTCTCATTTTAGCAATTGTTTTAGGTTTCCTACTGCAAACTTCGTTTTTTAGAAACCGTTGGAAGAAAAGAAACAGTTAGGATGTTCACCTAGTTTACCAGATTTGACACTGGTAAATTTCTTTGTGTTACTGTTTCTAAAAAACGAAGTTTGCAGTAGGAAACCTAAAACAATTGCTAAAATGAGAGTAGCAATTGAAAAAGAATGTGCTAAAATACCAGAGAAAATGTTGCTGGACTTTTCTAAGTCCATTTCTTCAAGATATGAAAAGCGTATTGAGCAAAACTGCCACCAGTTTGAGTACATATGTGAACTCGTCAATTTGTAAACATTCTGAAATTGCCCCAAGTGTCTTTTGTGTTATTAAGATTTAATTTGATATGTTTTTGTATATTTTTTCTCACAAATTCTTTAAATGTTTATTCTTTCTTTTGCATCAATTTATTTGAAAGCAAAAATCAATAACTTGATTAAGTTATAACGATTCAAAGAGTGAGTACATCTTTTTGGGACACCCTGTAGAGCAGCCCTCAAAACACTATCGTCATCCCTTTTCAGTACCTGTCTAAACCATCTAACTCCATTTGCTGTTGCTAACCAGTCTAAAGCTTCTTTCAACTTCAGCATGTCCATTTGTTCTTCAGTTGACTATTTATCAACAACTTTCTGACCGCACATGGCTCTCACCATAGCTCTTTCCATTCTCTTTAAAATTGCTTTTTCGTTTTCTTTTAACCACCATGTCTTGCTTCCATACAGTATTGCTGATCTTATGCAACAACGATAAACTTTACCTTTCATCTTCGTAGGAAACCTATTTCCAAGCAATAACTTCCCACATTTCTTGAATCTTGGTCTCCAGTTACTGTCTTCATTTGTACTTTTATTGTGCTTTTGTCATTTACCTATGTTACGTCTTTTGTTTTGGTTTTATCAATGTGAAATGCATTTGTTTACGTCATGTATAGCACTAGTGTGTAATAATGTCCACTTATTAGTTTTGTGATTCGTTTCTGATTTTAAGTTGAAGTTTAAGCATGTTGTTTTGATTTTCTGGTGAAGGCAAGTGATGAGTCACTAATGTTCAAATTAATATAAAATGTTCAGATTGAAATGTCAACTCATTTTTGAAACTTTGTGGTTGGAAAAAAGCTCCTCTTCACCAAAATTTTGTTAATAAGATGCATGATGTAATTTGAATTGTATTTTTTTAAACTCTTTTGGTTTTATGTTCGGCATTTATCTAAAAAATGTGATGTAATTTAATTATAAAGAGCTAATGCATTGCCATATTGTGTTTAATATAGAGCTAATGCATTGCCATACTGTGTTTAATATAAAGAAAAATTTAGCTTAACAAACATTAAACGTCTTAGAACATGGTTGGGTGGTTGTAAATTACTGTTGCTCTATTTGCATTCATCATTGAGTTGAATTATGTGTTTTGCTCATTTTTTGTTTTAGTCCGTGCAAATTCGGAAAATTGTTTTGAAAGGAGTGATCAGTTGTCTACTAAGTGAATGGAGGGGGTGAGTTATGTGATGTGAAAACATTAAATTGACCTCAAAGGTTATTGTGTATCTCTCAATTTGACAATGATGGAGTCATTTCAGTTTTTTATGTATTATCAATAGGAAGAGCGAGCTTCTAGTGTGGTTTTCATCCAATATTTTAACCAAATCGAAAATATTTAGCCTGAATTGCTAGCTTTTGAGGGATCCAATTTTATTGTTTGGTTACTTAATAAGTGATTTTGGTGAAATATGATGAACTTTTAATCACTTCTTGTAAAACCCACAAACATTTACTCCCTGCTGGTATAATCTTAACTAGTGAAAGGGTTTGGTATCAGAATCTAGGGTAGTGCACCAACTCTGGTCTGATTTGTAACAGTATTCTAATTTTTGTCGCTTTCAATCAGCAGTCATATGAAGCCAGGTTTTTTCTATATTTTAGTGGGAGGTCAGAGGTCGACTTGCGTGCCTACTTCATTTTGCTTCAGAACCCTCTTTTTACTGAGACCAATGCTTATCTTATTTTTGCTCATCTTCTTCGTCAGATTGCAACTCTCAATAACCATGACCAAACAATAATCACTCAATGGTTGAGAAGGTAAGAGATTAAATAAATGGATAGTGTAATTGGTTGTTTATTGGTAGTGTTGCATGGTTAAAAGCTTTGAATAGTTATAAATAGAGTGAAAGTTCACTCAAGAAAAGGGCCTGCTTGACAAAAATGAGGACTTCATTATCAACCTGCTAGTCATCAGCAAAGAGAGTGCCAGTTTGGGAGTGGGTGCTAATAAATCATAGGTCTGTGGATTCAGAAATCTTGAAAAAAAGAAGAGCAACTTTAGTTGGACTTCTGGATATGAATCAGAACATTGGGGCAAACAGATAAGTATGAGAAACTTCAGTTCTCTAGTGCAAGCCCTCCCCACAAATAGAAACGTCCTGGGAGGAGTTGATATGGCTGAATAGCAGCTGACATTGAGGTCAAAAGTGAAATGGTGTGGAACCCTTATGTGTAAGTCACAATGTTTTGAGTAGCGGTTTCTTCTGTGATGTCAGAAATAGAGCAGGAGGACACTCTTCAAGTGTGAAATGGAAAGAGAGTTAAGGTCTAAAGAAACAGAAAATACTCTGCAAATGCACCCATTTGCCACTGGTTGTGCATTGCAATGACATTTGCAAGTGGTTGCCCCTCCAGGTCACAATGCCAATGCAAGGAAAGATAAGGCCAGGGTTAAATGAGTATTGCTGCTTAGAAGAAAGGGAGAAGGAGCACTAAAAAAAAGGAAAAAATAAGGCATCATGACGTTGTAACTACTCTGTTGGTTGGGGAAGATGGTAATTGATAGCATAGTTTGGTTGATCGCATGGCTGAATGTAGAGGGTTTTTGTTTTTCAGATTGTCTACTTCTCGTTTTCGGATGATTGTTGAGAAGTTGCATCAATTCGTGACTTTTTGTTTATTTTCTGGACAATCGGATACTCTGTCGAGTATAGGCAACTGTTCATGGTGGATTTCTTCTGCAGTCAAAGTTCTTTCACTTTTAAGTAATTTTGATTTTGATACTTCAATGTTGATCTGTTTTCTTATGACTAATTCTGGGTTAGATATCGTGCTAAAAATTTTAGCAATTTTGTTTTCAAACTCTGATTTATCTGAGCTGAGTTGAAACTTTAGTTATGCTTGCCTATGAAGAACGTGTGGCTGATTTCAGCCAAATTGACTGTAATAGTGAAAATCACTCTAAAACTGAAAACATGTTCAGTTGTTCATAGATGCCTTGCTTAAAATTGTTCAACAACATGAGTTTATACATTTTACATTACGTTTATTTCATCTGTTGAAAATTGCAAAGAACAATCACATCAATAGCGTTTGGCAATGAGTGGTTACAAAAGACTAAGAATTCAATGGGTAGCAAAAGGAAAGTGCGGGAAATAGCAGCTGCCATAGAAACAGGGAATGAGAATGAGGTAGTCTTGATCATTGAAGGGAAGGAGAAGCGATGACACAACTGAATGCTTCAACTCTTCCAGGGTTCAGGGCTCTTCTCAAATTCTAGATATACTCATGACAGTTGAAGTTTCCAAAAGTAAAAAAAATCAGATCTACAGGGTGTATCACAAAGATATTCACCCCCCCTAGAGCTCAATCCAAAAGGACTAGGAAAAAAACAAAAATATTGTTATAAATTATATTAAAATAGAAATTTATTCCGTACATTAAATCAATCCTAACTAGTAATCAGTATGACCACCATGGTTTTTTCTAACAGCATCTAATCTTGCAGGATACGATTTAAGAAGATTAGCAAAGATTTCAGGTTCCTCTTTTATTTTAATTAGTTCTTCTGAAATAATAGTCTTTAAGGTTTCCACTGAATTTCTTTCCATGCTAGGAATCTTTAAAATTCTATCTTCAACATGTTTTTTCAGAATAGCTCCCAAGTTTTCAGTTGCATTTAAATCTGGTGATGAACCTGGCCACTGCGATTCTAGCGATTCTGAGACCAATACTTAAAATTCTATCAACATACCTAATTTTTTCATTATCAGCAAAAGCCATAATTATTAAGTATCTGGAAAAAAATGAAAATGTACATTAATTTCTAACAACATAAGCTTCACAATGTGCTATATAGTTTGGTCATACCTATTACCAGTTTGGCTGTAGGGGGGGTGAATATCTTTGTGATACACCCTGTAGGTTTGAGAAAGGCAGCAAATACCGAAAGGAGGAGTATTGATGTGAGTCAGAAAATGAAGGAAATCTTGATAGGGGTTCTTGACCCATACACCATCTGAGTATGACTCAAAAGATGGAAGCAGTGGACGGTGTGTTTTAAACTAGAAGTTGATGTGGTTAGACCTCATGGGTATCTATTCAAAAAAATTTTTGAAGGAAGAGAAGGAGTTTAGGTTGGACTCTGGATACAAATTAGGTCAACTCTATGGAAAGAGATGTAGTGTTGAGGTTCCATACCACCAGTGCAATGACTTTCTGCATTTTATCAAAGAATCCTAATTGTTTCAGGTTAAGGAGAAACTAAGAGATGAAAAAAAGGGTTACCAGATGAGGAATCTGAGCTTGCCACTTCAACTATTTACAGTCTTTTGGAGCCCTCTTCTGTCGTTGTCATTCTGCACTTTTTTTTCATCATGAAAGCTCATAGGTTTCTTCAATAAAGAATAGATGATGTATTTTTTAACTGTTTGGCATCTAGAATGTAACTCGCAAGAGTACTTAGACTTAAATTTTGTGTTTTGTCCTAAGTATTGTGAGATACTTCTATGGATATGGCCAAGTTTTGCTCTTCTAGCCAGTTAAAATATAACTTCAATTCGCGTTCTGGTTCAGGTTGAGTTCACCAGTCTCAGACTGTAGAGGTTGAGCGCAAATCTTAAGAATTCAATTTGGTTAGGTTCAGTATCAAGATCAATAACGAAATAAACTGATTTTGGCATTTATTTTTATTTTTGTCACTTTCATGTTTTAATGGATTCTGCTTTTGGTTCTTTTCGTTTTTTTTGTGCCTTGCACTCATAAAAAAATTTGCAATAAATTTAGTTGGCCAGAAAAATAACAACAATCTGAACTTTAGTGATATTTGGCTGAGTTGATGACCATTGAAAGTGGGATAACAATTAAGGACCATTTTTTATAACCTAAAAATCAAAGAATATAATTTTATAGTAATGCAAGAGGCTAGCAATGCACTTAGTAAACTGCAGACAGTGACACTGTTTTGACGTATCATGTCTCTTCAGTGCAATTGGTGACTGACAAAAAGCTAGAGGCTTTTGATAAAGCATAGCTTAGACCACCACACTTTTGGGACCTATACTAGGTCTACTGTGGTATATAGTCTGTCAGTACTCTGCGAAGCCATATCACATGTGGATGAGTGGCCGTTATCGCAGGTGCACTTAAGTCTAGCAACTGCTAGAACAATAGTGCTGTCACAGCCTAGTGGTCTAAAACAAGGCTTCTCAAACTTCTTTGTTCTGCAATCCCATTTTAGAAAAATTTTCTATGCTCCCCCTGGAGGGGTAGCCTACACATTAATGATATTTAAGCAATAAACGTCCCATTACAGGCATTGGCATGCTTTGTTTTGAGGGGAGCGAAGCATTATGTAAGCTTAATGCTATTATCAAGCAATTATATAAAATAAGTGAACTCCATCTTCTTTCAAAGAGTGAAGCATTAAACAAAGAAAATCTTGCAAAAGCAAGAATTTTGCATACTTTTGTCACAAAAAATCTGTTCTTTTACATTTTTTGCTTCTATGATATCCTTTGAAAAAGTATCTCTGATGTTTCCCTCAATAATTGCATCACTGATCACAAATCTCAAGTATCTTTTTCTAGGGTGAAGTCATGCAAATGTGCACAATCCATGAAAGCTATACAGTAGCAAAAAAATACATGATGGAAATAGTGAAGCAAACAAAAAATTAATGAAATAGGTTATTTTGTAAAATTTATTAACTGCGTTTAACAGGATGGATATTGCACATGATGATTTATAAAAGAAATAAACTGATATGTCAAAAAACTGCTTGCTCTTGAGATAGTCTTTAAATGCATATTGAAAAAAAGTTAAGAATTGATGCAAATGTAGCTGACATGATTAGTTTTTAAATTCTCGTGAAAAGCCCAAAGCAAGGGAACATGACACTTCCTCAAAACACGCTACTGGTGTGGTAAGCAACTTACGCACTTTACACGGGCTTTCGCTTGGCTCTACTTAAACAAACCAATCTTCCCAAGATTAGTAGTAGTCAAAAGCTATCTTGTCACGCTTGAAAAATACGATTTTAAATTACAGATAAGGCTTAGACATTTTTCTTTTCCTTAGAAGTGTTTGGACCATGGAAAATGAAGTTTAGCGGCGTTTTTTCTGCAATTTTTGTGTTTCTACATGGCATTTTATTTTACATTAGACTTTTTGTAAAGATATGTTGTTGCAAATTTTCCTGCTTCTCCTGATTTTTTTGTTTTGATCATTTCCACCTAGTTTCCCTTTTCTGACTTTTAAAGTCAAATTTTATCAAATAAGGAAATTTCCTTCCAATTTAAAGCCATGTTAACACAGTCGATTTTGGTCAGTATGTTACAACAAACAGGAAGAAACGATAAATAACTTAATTCGGTTTTTTGATTATTTTTTCTTCAAAGCTCAGGTAGACATTGTAGTATACAACTAAAAGCGTAAAGATGGAATTACCCCTAAAAATGCAACACAAAATCCTTTTACTACAGGTATACTTTTAATTTTCTCATGAGGATTACAAAAGCTTTTAATTCTGATGAATACAACCAATTTGTTTTGCGACCCCAAAACTAAATTGTGCAATCCCAAATGGGGTTACAACCCATAGTTTGATAAGCCCTGGTCTAAAATATGATTTAACTTTTTGAAATTTTTGAAAATTTATGAATTTACTTTTAGAGCATCATATTTATGCTAATCTCTGTAATTAAAAACTCTGTCGCATTTCAATAGAATTTTTGTTCTATCTCAATCTTAATTTACGTCTTAAAATTGAGGTGATGTATAGTATCGCTCTAATAATTAAGCCTGATTGCAACTCAATAGCTAGGAAAAGATTGGCTTCTGCTAAAATACTTTAACCCATGCACTTCTCGATCAAGAACAGAACAAATATATTCACAAACCACTTTAAAACTTTGAATTCCTTCACTTTCAAAACCAGAAACTAGATCAATTTGTTATATAAATATGAGAGACTAACCAAAACTAAATCCACCAAAATAATCGCATGTCACACTAATAGAAATCCACCATACATCACCTCAGATCAACACGTTTTTCTCTTCCGCCTCTACACACTTTTATTCTCTTCACACTTTACTCTACTACACTCCCTGAATTACACTCTGCATGAGTGAAAAATCTATATATACGACTGTAAAATAATCTAAAAATTGCTAGAACATCATGTGACACAGGAAAAACACCATTAATAAATTACGTAATTGGCAATAATAAAAAAATAAGAAAAATCTTTGAGAAGAAACAAGAATCACTAGAATACACTGGAACTAGTCACGTAGTCAACCATTGTGACGTCAGAAGAGGCTGTGAATTACAGATCTAATAATAACTTCAAAAGAGAAAAGAGGTCTTCCTTCTAAAACAGTTTAGCAAGTTTAGGGCTTCAGACAATTCAAATTTACAAATAAAACGATCACTGCAAAATAAAACAACAGATCACAATAACTATGCATATATAAAACTATTCTTTTAATGCAAATTTACTTATTCGTGACAAACTCGTTTGTAAGTTTTTCCTTGTTTTCAAACAATAACTCATTTGAAAAACAAACAAAGCCGTTTTATTACTTAGGAAGGGATGTAACTTTCAAAATCCATAAAACAATACTACGTAGCAACACTAAACCACTTTTCATTTTTGATAATTTATTTACATATGGTATTTACACACACTCTAAGCTGAACGTTTTCAGCTTATAACAAGCCCTTATCAAAGCATCTGTATTGTTTACTATTAGAATTTAATATGATATGGAACTAAAACTTTAAAATATTAATATAGGCTTAGACCTTTCACCTTAGCAAGTCAGATTATAAATAGAAAATTTTAAGGTGACAGTGACATATACTGGTAACCTAATAATAAGGACTGTGACGAAGAAGACAAATGATAACAAATGTCTCCACGAAGTAGCAGCAAATACAGTGTATTGCGACTGAATAATACAATTAAATGAAACTATTTTTAGCATTCATCCATTTGCATATGGCTGTTTATTAAGAAGTGTTTTGTTTTGTTTAATAAACAGAGTTTTATGAATTTTTGCATTATATTTAGATGAAAATTTCTTTAATACCGTAAATGATGAGTACAAATTAATTTCGGTTTTAAAACCAGATTTACACTGCAAATGATTCTTAATGACACTCTTTCTGTTGTCATTAAGGTTTAAATGATCTCTTGCCTGGTGACCAAATGTCTGGATGACATACCGATGTAGGTCTTTCCCGTATCACACAGGCTTGTGAATTGATATATGACATTAAGCGCCAAAAGTAAAGGAATAGTAGATTTTAATTTGAAATAATTTCCAACTTTAAATTTCTATAAATGGGCCCAATTTTAACATCTGACACTTTGACAATCAGCTTAGATATGTTTTTATAAACTATTTTATTTCAGTTAAAGATTACCACAAAAATTCAGTGCATCTAATGAACAAGGATTTAAGTGCAATTACATAAAGTATGCAAAATTTCAGTTTGGATAAAGCACTAATTGCTACCAGCTACTAATTAGTAATAGTCAAAGCTCTGAGCTCGAAAAGTGCTCTTGGCTCTCAGTATGTTAGGACTGGCTGACCTACTGCATGTTGTTTATAATGTTCAAAGACTGAATTGTGTGTTGTAAGAAAATGTGTCAAGACAATGTCACAATGCAAAATTGATGTCACTAGTGCTGTTAGGCTACAGAAAATAATAAAAATGTTGCTTTCAGTACTTAAAACTTTGCATGAGAACTCTCACTGTCTCTTACATTCACAAATTATCAGATTTAATGTCTACTGGAGCTGTTTGAAATACATCTGTGATGGTTTTAGGGTTTAACCATTGCACTTTAAGGTAAAAACAAAAAGTCATATTTTATAATCTAAAGCAGAAAATATAGAAACTTTACATTTAAACCCTGAAACGAGGTAGTTTTTTCACTGTTGAAGGTTTGAAAACTTTTGTTTACCATCAAAATGGTATGTCTTTTATTACTTTTTTTTGCTTCACAATCGTAATCTGATGCTTCACAAGGCAATAGATTTAAGAATATAACAACATTTTAAATTGGTTTTATTCAACTTACTGAAAAGTTGTCAACACGAAATTGATTAGATGCATACACCAAAGATTTATTTTTATAGACTCTGGTAAAAGTGATTGGACACCCTTTACAGCCAAAGAAGAAAAGGTGAAGAGTGCCTGCAATATGCCAGAGATTGTTAGAGAAAAGAAACAATGAAGATTGCATACTTTTTGTTTTGTTACAAAATGATTATAAAGACTTTGTAGTGATAAATTTAGTCATAGAAATGATAGATATTTTTTGATATTTGTTTTTTATTGTCGAGATTAGGTATTGCATACAATTACTATTCTTCTTTACCTTGAAAGACCGTTGAACTTGTCGGATTTTCTCCCTCAGAAAGTCAATATTAAGATAAAATAATTATTTTTATTTTTCTGGATTAATTTCTATCCCTGGATACAGTGTAATGACAGTAAAATGCAACGCCGTATTATTTAAGAATTAGTTTAAACAACAAAGGAAAAAAAAGCAAAGTTCCATAGAAAAACTTCTCTGGTGCTATAAAATTGTAAAACTTTTGAAACAGTGAGCTTTACCCATTTTAGGGACAGAAGTTCACTGTAAACAATTTACTGCAAACTATTTATTGATTTCCAATCACTTATCTGCAAATCTCTGTCTCAGTAAGCTGAAGTAAAAACATTTTAAATAAAGCAAATTATTTGTTAAGGATATAAGCACATTCTTAGCACGTCTTAAGTTTTGCTGGATATATGGCATTCAGCAAATTTCCTATTTGGTACAGCTCTTGTAAGAGGGATTTGATTAAGAAAAACAACTCATTTTCGAGTCTGTCAAATTTTTCTTTGTAATGTGTTTAAGTGCTGAAATTAAGTGTTGCCATTATTTTATGTTCACATTTTTTTGTAAGTTATGTTTTCTAGACAATGCCAACAATCTCTTGCAACCTCGACTTGTTTCATATCGTGAGTTTTACAATCACTCACTTGATCACATTGACGTAGTTGCTGAGTTTCGTCAATGGGAGAGTGCTGTTTCACCCTCTGGGTGAGTGTTGTGACTTGTAAATTTTTGTTGATTTTTATTTTGGCATCAAAAAATTGATATAACTTTTTTAAATTAAGGCTAGTGGTAGGTTTCCAGTGGGGCTCAATTCAATATCCATACCAACAAGTTGAACAATGGTCATTTGTTTACAGAGCACTAGCTTGCGTTGTCCAAAAAGGCTGCCAGCAAATTAAAAAATATTGGTTCAACCAGCTGTGCTGGTTTTGTCTCACAAATGTTGTGAGAGTAGTAGCAAAACGTTATAAATAGATAGAATTGTCTCTGCATACTTGACTAAAATCATTCTACTATAAAGTCAAGACAGATGAAAAAGCGGCTCTGTGGTGTAGTGATTAGAGCGTCCACTTTGCTATTGGTAGGCCTAGGTTCATTTCCTTTTGTGATTTATGTTCTAGTAGTAGTAATAATTACTCAGTTTTTATTCAGCTTGGCCTTTTATCTGAGTTGGCTGGTTCTTGTTCATTCTTTATGCAATTCTTTTTGCCGTACATCTCACCACATTACTCAATTTAGGGTATTCTCTGTCTTTAAAATAAAAATGACAGAGAATACCTGGATACTCTTATAGAGAGAAAGAGGCCATGCGTCCCCACCAAATGTCTCGCATTTGATTCTGGTGGGTCTATAAAGGTACTTTCAAGCAAACTAATGTTCCTCTTTTATGAATGCACTAGGGGTATAATTAGATGGCATGCTATCTCTCTTTAATAGGCTAGTTGCACTGAATAAAACGCAAGATTTGATAGTTATCTAGCTAGTGTGTATTGAAAAGCTTTGTAGGGAAAGCTATCATATTTTTTCACGTATATTACCCTTTTGCCCTTTCTCTTATCAACCAATCATAGCTATGCTTTTTAAACAATTACTTCTTAATTTGTTGCCAACTCACTTTGATCATTTCTGGTTGCACTATTGTTCCCCTTAGTGGCGATTTTGGTCAGTGGTAGGCTTATTGTTTTCTAGTTCTAATTTTGGATTCCATTAACAATGCCCCTAGTGTCAATCTTCCTATTCATAAATCAAGACTGGTTTTCCACATAGCCTATTATATCACAAATGTTTATCCATTTTTCCCAAAGAACGGCAAAGGAAAAACTAATTCAACTCTTTTGCTCTCGCGATCATTACATGATGATTTTTTTCAAAAGTTTGAAAAAAATCAGTTTACTCAGAAATTGATTTTTAAAAAATCAGTTGACTTAGAAATTGATTTGTAGCTATTTCTCAGCCGATTGTAACAATTTTTTAAATTAAAGGTTATTTCAAGGCAATTCTGATAATATTTTATTCGTTATTTATTTGTTTTAATACTGAAAAAAATTGCACTAAAATATCAGCAGTCAAATTTTTACTTCCCCCCCCCAAAAAAAAGTGGTAACGTAGTATAGACAGATAAATTTGATACATAATTCAATAACCTGCCAACTGTTGATATCTGTATAAGGCTCAGGAAATTAGCTTTCCAGCAATATATAATTCTAAATAGTTGAGGCTCAGGGTTATACTTTATAATGGCTAGTAATGAATAGGCATACCCAATTTTTTGTTGAAAAATAAAGGTGTATGCCAATTATGAGGTCTCCTACTTAAATAAAATACTGCAATTTTTGAACCAATTATATTTAGTCGAAAATAAAAGAAAACCTGAAAATAACCACTCAGCCACGGAAGTAGGCCAATTGTTTGAATTTCAGTAATTAAACGTGTAAGCCTTAGCTTAATCACTGCAGCCCCAATAATCATTAAGCTTGAAACCTCCACGTTCAAATACCAAAATTTGCACAGCTAATTGGTGTATTTTGGTGGCTGAGTGGTTGAATCTGTGTTCCCAGTTAGAACATCCCATTATCCAAAGCCTGGGATCATATCTCAAGGTAACTGGTGCAGATCATTGATCTGAATCCCACACAAAGTCAGTTTTAACCAATGCTGTTGTACGAGAGTGATGTGTGGACCGATTTCATTGAGGCTAACATCTTAATCGAGGGTTTGATTTAAATTCTCAATGAATCGCTCTACCAACAACTCTAATCTGTTCAGTGGTAGGCTTATTTCATGACTTGGTGTGCTTCCTTTCATGTATGTCTAATACGCTATGCGTATTTGTTGTGGTTTCCTTCCCATTAATTGAACAATGATAGTCACAAAATACTGTATTTTGAGTAAATAGTTGCCTATAGGTTTAGTGCTACAGAGTACAATCAGCAAAGTATTCTTGATTTAACCTTAGTTTGATCTGTTGTGCAAGTGTGACCAAGTCGTTCACCTATCACTTTGCTGTTGAAGCATAAACAGGACTTGTTTTCAAAATGTGATCTTAACAGAAGTAAATTAAGATATGTTCATGTTAAGTCAAAGCAAAATCCAGTTCAATGCAGAACAAAGTTGATTCCTTGTCCATGCACAGTTGAAAGGGACCCAGCTATTCTCTGAACTGAGGCACACTAGCCGCAGCGTTATCATTTTCATCAGGCAGGACTTATCCTTCTTTGGACTTTCTACCTCCTCTCTTTCTTAGCTTGACCCCTACTCTGATTATGGAAGGGTCAACATCTCTCTAAACAACTCCTCCTTGCTTTCAATTCTTAATGTTTATGCTCCCGCTATTTGCTCTTCCCCAATGGATAGCACAACCGACTCTTTTTCTCCCTACATTCTTCCCTCCTCCAGAAATCTTCATTCTTGGAGACTTCAATTGCCATCACCCCCTCTTGGGACTCAATAGGTACTTCCGACCCCTGTGGGGAGGAAGTATTTGATTAGCTCATCTCCTCTGACCTCTGCCCCCTCAATGGCACTGACATACCTACTTTTCACCATCACTCTTTTGGCAGTCGCTCCTCCCCTGACATCTCCTTTACTCCCTCCTCTCTTGCCTTATCTTGCTCCTGGGGGTGTTTCAGGACCTGTGTTCTGATCGCCTACCAATTCTTCTATCTGTCCCTCTCCAGTCTTTTGCCCCAATGAGTGCTCCCCGTCCTTCAATTTTCAGAAAGCTTGTTGGGATGGCTTTGCCTTTTGCTTTGACTCACACTGTCCTTCTGCAGAGGAATTCTCGTCTCTTTCAATACCTGAGATCCACTTTTTTGTCTCCCAGACAAAGGCTCTGCGTAGCAGAGCCAGAGGCTACTTTTTCAAGCTTTGCCAAGCCACCTGCCCAGAGGAGTCTCACTTGTCCTTCTGCTCATTTTTCTCCCCTGCTGAATTTCTTGTGGCTGCCTCTAACCTCTCCCTGTCTACTGCCACTGGCCCAGAAAAAGTTGCCTATCCTATGCTAAAGCATCTTCCTCGCTCTGGCATGGAATTTCTTTTTCACATCTTCAATCTCTCCTGGATTTTGCATTTCTTTCCTTCCATCTGGAAGACATCTATTGTTCCCATTTATAACTTGAAAAAGTCTCTCTACTCTCCTGCTTCCTTCCAACTGCTCTCTCACCTCCTGCATCTCTAAAGCTTTTTGAACGCATCATACTATTTCGTCTATTCTTTCTGGAATCTAATTCCATTCTTTCTCTCCGCCAGGCCAGTTTCTGCTCTCGATGATCTACTCTAGATCAAATTCTTTATTTTTCTCAGTCCATTTCAGATTGGTTTAACAAACCCAGCCCAGGCTCTCGAAAGATTCTGTCTACTATTGATTTCTCTAATGCTTATGACTCTGACTGGCACCCTGCTCTTTTCCATAAACTCATTTCAGCTGGCCTTTCTCCATGCTTTGCTCGTTGGACTCTATCTTTCCTTTCTGATAGGTGCGCTTGCATCGCTTATCAAAATCACAAAAGTCGTTCCTTTTGAGTCCGTCGAGGTGTTCTGTAAGGATCCGTTCTTGGCCATGTACTTTTCTCTCTCTTCATCAATGATCTTCCAGCTTCTCTGCCTTCTTCTGTCAGCTGCTCTCTTTACGGTGACAATCTGGCTATTTGGCCCTTTTCCCACTTGGTCCCCACTGCGATGGTGCCCTCACAAGGAGCTCTGTTTCAATTGGAGCGCTGGTCTGAGTACTAGTGTCTTCCTCTCAATCCAAGCAAATGTGAGGTCTCCTTCTTCTCAGTGGATCCCCACCAAACTAACCTCCAGCCCAACCTCCTACTCGGCTCCCGCCTACATTTCAACCCCACTCCAACTTTACTTGGGATCACCTTTGACCGCACTCTTTCATTTTCTAAACATGTATCTTCACTGAAGGCCAAGCTCTTCCCTCATCTCATGGCCTTATGCTGTATCTCTGCTTCCTCTTTGGGCCCCTCTAAGGAGTCCCTCTCTGTTCTGTATCAAGCTTTTCTTCGGTCCCTTCTCATATATGCTTCACTTGGATTGTTTCCTTTCCTAAGCATTACCAATATCACTAAATTGGAACGTTCTCACCAAGCAGCTAGTTGCGCTATCACCAGCTACCTCTCGTCCTGCCCTATCCCAGTTTTTCTCTCTGAGGTTTGTCTACCTCCCCTATGAGTCACCATGACTCATTTCATCTTATGAGCAAGCTCTTCATCTACCAACCTCCTTTCCCATTTCATGTTTGGCCAGACTAGGAGTGAAACCAAGACTCTGCAGATCGTCGTGGAGAGCTTTTGTGTCCACTCACTCGCTCATGCTTTCTTTTTTTTCCCCTAGGGAGGCTCTTCTTGTGTGCCCTCCTTTGTTCACTGTGGAGTCTACCCTCTCCATGCTCTCACTCTGATCCCCCTTATTGTCGCCAAGGTGCAGCTCTCGCTTATCTTGAACTCTCTTCGATCTTACGATCTGGTGCTCTGGACTGACGGCTCTATTCTTTTTCGTTTTGGCAAAGGCAACTCCAGCGTACTTGCCAACTGCTCTCTCTGTGGCACTGATGCCACTCTTTCCTTTTCAGCAGGCCTAGTATGTTCAAGTTTTTCTGCTGAAGCCTACACCATTCTGCACCTTCGGCTGGTCTTGACACCAGCAACAAGTCTGCCACTTCTCTTCTCCTATATGACTCTCGCTCTGTTCTCTCCTTCATGCTTCCTTTTTCCTCAATCTCTCTGGCAGATCTGGTGGGAACTGTCTTCTCTTTCTCCTGTTTTATCAGGCTACAATGGGTCCCCAGACACTCGTTTCTTCCAGGGAACAACACGGCTGATGAGCTGGCCAGACAGGGCGCGCTATTCATGTTCACTGTAATTCCTTGTAGTCTCTCTCTTATCTCTAGTATCCACTCTTCTTCTTTTTTGGACTGGAGGCATACTGTCTGATTTAAATTCGTCAACACACAAGTTCACTCGATTTTCATCGAGGAACTTGTGCTCACTCGTCATGCTTGCTGTGTCCTTTCTCATCTACGCTGCAATAGACACAGCCTTCTGTTAAGCTCTTATCTGTTTATGATTGGCCGAATTGAGAATCCTTCATGCAGCGTCTGTAGACACTTGTTCCAAGACACCTTTCATCTCATTCTGCACTGTCCAGCTACAGACTCTTTGCACTGTCCACTCTTTGGCGATTCTGTCTCTCTACAACCTCTGATCTAGACCCTGGGGAGTTGCTCAGCTTCTGGGGCTCTATGGTCTTTTGCCATGCCCCCATCCCTTGTAAGGGGTCACGTAACAACAACAACAGTCATAATTCTTGTACACATAGCCTATTGGTGATCGTCTCAGGCTTTTAATTAAGACTGGTAATGCTTACAGTCTAAGCATGCTTTTACAAACTATCATTCGTAATTTAAATATGTGTATGTGGAGGAAACACAGTCAAAAATGCTGGTGGGACCCAAATGGTGGTCATTTTTACAAATAGAGAAATTAACTATTTAGTGGTAGGCTTATTTTACGATTTGGTGCGGCCTTTTTGTATTTAAATTGGTAATATTATGTTCTTTAACTGCGCTATTTACTTTGTTTCCAGCATAGCAAGAAATGGGTCAAGCATTTCTCAAAGTCTTTTACGAAATTATAGTAGGCATCTATTAAGCTAAATGAAATATTCCATTTAAATTCAGTGTTGCAAATTGATAAGTCTGTGGTTTAGATTTTTGCTTAAACGTATGATTACATTGCATTTAACTTTTCTCTTTTAAATGATGATTATTGATTAGTTTTATGTGCTCGTACTAAAAACCTATTGTCTTTTGAGAGAATGAAGAAAACAAAATCTGCAATCAATAACCTGTACAGGGGCAGGGCTGGTTTTGTTTGAGCAAAAAACGTTTTTCTTTGTCAACAAACATTTACAAAATCTTTTTCTGTACACGATGAAATTTTACACTGGAAAATGTTTTGTGATATCCCCAAAATTTTGTTAAATCCCTGGCTAGGCTATGTTACTCCGAATAATTTTTTGTTGTTGAGTCCTTAGATGACGCACAAATGTAGTTACTGTTATTGCTTCTGGTTTGCTAGCAAATTGCCTTTACTTTCATTATTAGATTTTGTTACCGCAAAAGATTATGGTATGTGTAGGGCTTCCACTTTGGAGGAAATTTCCCCTAAAGTTATTAAAGAATTTCCTATAATTTATGAAAGAGGAAATTTTGGATGCAATGATCAAAATGCGGAAATTAAAAAATACTAAAAAAAATAGTCAAAAATTCCAGGTTGTTATGTTGAAATACAGAAATTCTGGAAAAGAAAATGCTACTCATATTTTGCGACCCTCACAATTTTACCAGAAAAAGTTTTACTGCCTTGCCTTTCTATTAATTTAAAACTATTTTTTTGCCTTCCTAACAAGCCAGCTTATGCCTAGATAGTGTTTTTAATAGCTTGGGATTGTTGGAATGTTTGAGTAGAGCCTGGCGGAAGTCAACCAAAACAACTCGTAGGCTATGCAAGTTGGGCACCTCACTTTAACCATGAGTCTATATATCTGTGATTGCAGACACCTTTAACTTAGGTACCGGTGTTGCATATTTAATTTCATTATTCACACCCTGCTGCTGTGCTGAGTTATTTTATTGTCTATTATTGATTGCAGTATTTTTATAAGTATTGAGTTGTTTAAGCTATGTAGAGGTCAGTGGTCAAAGAACGCTTATTTATCAAGTGAAAATGTAACTTAGTTAACTTTGTGGGCTACTTTAGGTGTCTTCCAAAGATTTTAGAAAAGTGTGAAAAAGATTCTTTGGAGAAAAGTCTGTGGGAAAATTAGTGAAGAGATTTGCTTTTGTAATGAGGAAATAAGAGGATATAATTTTTTAAAGTAGAAAAAATAGAAAAATTGTTTGTGGAGTCCTCGTATGTGATTTATCTGTCTCGAATGGTTACATATGAACGCCTTCAGTTGTGCTGGCAAAGCGCATTCAAGAAAAAAAATGCTTAATGTGGCATAGAGCATTAAAGAAAAACAGGAAAAGAGCATGCTTCGGGCAGAATGCTTAAAAAAATATCCGTGTGTTGGGTTTCAAATAAAGCTCAAATTGTCAAATTTGTTTTATTGAAAACATCTTTAAAATCTTGTTGGTGGTACAGAATTTGAATATAGCTTTGAAAAAAAACTGTTTGAGCCATAAGCTCTAATCAGTGGCGGTATCGCGTCAAAAGGGAAGATCTAGAGTGAATAAGTGTGTGATGTGAATAATTTGGACGTTAGGACGTTTATGTGAATAATTTCCCAACGTCCAAATTATTCACATAAAACGCTTATTCACTCTAGATCTTCCCTTTTGACGCGATACCGCTGCTGATGAGATCGTCACGAAAAGCTTATGGTTGAAACAGCTTTTTTCAAAGCTATGTTAGATACACCTTGTTAATATCTCCCAAAAAAGCTTTTAATCAAGTTTCTACGATGAGTAGGTTTTGAGAAAATACAGAAAACAATCAAGCGTTAGCTGTGACGTCATTTTAAACACCAAACGAGTAAAACTTTTTTGCAAATTGGTGGCTGGCATTTGTTTAAGCAAAAACAGTTTTCCTCCATCAAGAAATGCAAATTAAAAAATAATCCTTGGCAATGACGTCACGTGCACCTTTGCGGCACTCATTCCCCGGGGGAGTGATCGGCTCTGGCAAGTTTGATGACTGTACACCCAGTAGTTTTGCAGGAGTAGAAACACATACTGACAGTCAGAATGAATTGTACTTTATAGTATAGACTAGCCGGCGTTGCACGCATCAGTAACGTCAGAGTTAAAAATTTTGGTATAGGGTGGCTGCACCAACTTCACCGATTGAGCTCTTGTGTGAACAGTAATGATAAGTTAATGTTTTTTATGCACTTTCTTAAGGTCTGTACAGGTAATGGTGATCATTTTATTCTTTTAATGAAGACTGGTAATGCTCTCAAAGAGAGAATGTTGTCACAAACTATTACTAATGCTTTTGAAAAGTGTTGAGGGGAAATTGAAACAGATTCAAAATGGTGGTTGTTTTGACAATTGCCCCAGTAGACTATTTAATGGTAAGCCTATTTTACGCTTTGGTGCGGCCTCTCTTTCGTATTTATTGTATATTTGTGGTACTAAGTTTTCAGCTTTGCTATTTGCCTTGTTTCCGGCATAGCGACAAAAGTGGCATTGGCTTCCCCACAGTCATTCACCCTATTATAGTGGGCACCCATTAACCCAAGATATTTTCAAACAAAATATTCGCTCTAAATTCAGTTTTACAAATTATGAATATTATGGTTTTATTCTGATTTTCTTACATCGCTTTGTAGCATAGATATAAATACCTTAGCAGGTAGCATAACAGCAAAAGAAAAAATCCTTGTTTTACAGTATATGTGCCGGCAACGCCGGCAGGGCCCCCACCAATAACATCTGGATTGAGAATGTCAGTTCAACCAGCTAAGCCGGCTTTACACAACAGTACTTAAGTGAACAGTTACAAAAATTTAATGTATTTTACCCATAAGATTTTCACGATTTGGTGCGCTTCTTTTCCTATGGAATTTCTGATGTCAAGGTCGTGGCTCTGTCTTAGGTTTAAGTATCTGATCAATGCTTACGTGAACCCAAGGAGGCCTTACGTTTTCATTAGCATAGAAGTAGGGAACACACTTCTGATATTAAGCTATTTTTAAGCAAAATAGGAAAAATGTCTTTGATATGATGCGATTTCACGCAATAACGTTTTCTTTTGATTTCCTCTTGCTCTCTCAAGTCCTTGCTGGCTACCCATTATGATTCCTGTTCCTTTCTCCCTGATTGGCGTGCTCAATAGAGTAAAAAATTCTTTGCTTTTCCCCAAATCTTTAGGTTTGATCTCGGTAGCTCAAAGCAAAATGCCAATAATTTTTTGCATGTGGTGCAATTTTACACAGTGACGTTGTTTTTTTTTTGATTTTCCCTCAAACTTTCTCAAGTACCTGCTGGCTACGCGTTATGTTGCATATTCGTTTTACCTTGCTTAGGTGTGCTCAGAGTAAACAGAGTTCTTGCTTTCCCCAGATTTTTTAGGTTTGATCCCAGTAACTTTCTAACGCTATTACCAAAAAAATAGAAAAAATGTTTCCCCTAAGTATGGTGCGATTTTACCCCGGCAGGCCATGCCATCATCTGTGCCAAGTTAAAAGGTACCAATTAAGACAGCCGCGCCGGCTTCACCGTACAAACATATGTGGGAGCAGCAACGAAAAGTTGTAGAAAATATAGGCCGCCTATTAAGCTATTTTCAAGCAATAATGTTTCGTTTAGTTCCAATTTTTACAAATTGATGCTATTTTTTACATTTAACTTTGCCCCTAATCAAACTTCCCTACTCTTTAATGAAGATCAGTGTTTTGTATCGATACAAAGAGCCTATCAATTACAAGTATCAGTAATGGGGTTTGCTGTTTATGTTTGCTATCAAAATGATAGTAGATAACTATGCCGCCTGCTGCTGTTCTCATTATGTAGCGACAAGCATGGTGATGTCATTTAAAATTATGACGGTTCAGTGCTTTGAAAAAGAATTCAAGACAAAAGAAAAAGGCATGCTTAAAAACACTTAAATAAACAATCGCTTGTTGCGTCTTGATACAGCGTAAGATGTTATAGAATTACTTTTAGCAAAAATTAACATTTCTTGAAACGCGATCGATTAAAAAACATGGGTGGGTGTGCGTAGCCACTACATGTATCCCAAGCTTATCGCGTGCTGGCAACGTCATATTTGCGCTGTTATCACCATGGGCATTATTATAAACAGACTTTTATCCGTTAAATTCAGCAAGTGCATATAAATGTTGTGGAGTAACCAAGGTGATTCAATGCATCTTCAGGAGTAAGCCATTAAATGTTAGGACCGCTACTTAACGACTCTTTCGCTACTGTAGACGAATTTGTATGAGCTAACGCCCGTAACTCTGCGCATGTTGCTTTGTCCTAAAGTAAACGCCGCCATGAAAAGAGTAAGATAACCCGAAATGAAGCACTCATAGTTAAGTTATTGCAATAGCAGGGCCCCCATTAATAATGTCGAGTATAAGAATATCAAATCAGCTGGGTGCGCCAGCCTCATCCAATTGCTAATGAAATTGCATCAAAATTTAAATCATATGTAGCTCAACACTAATATTTTGTTGCAAAAGATTAAACGGAGCTACGTTAATTTCCTTCCTCTTTTTCTTGAGATATCACCAAGTGTGTTGGTTGGAGTTGGCTACGTATTAAACTTTTGGAAATTTTACTTTTAGATGAACGTTTATGAATATTTTGATAGATAATGCCAAACAACTATGCTATCGAGAAAGAATATACAAAATGCACCAAAGTAGTTAGTTTTTGTAGAAATCGCAATTTTGTGAAACGAAAGTACCAATTTTTTAGTGTTTCTAACCCGTAGGCTACATTGCAAAAATGTTTAAAGACTTCAGTTTTTGATGAATGTTTTTGAAAACGTGAACAGATAATGCCAAATAAGCATGCTTGCGAAGAAAAGTAGTCCAAACGCACCAAAGAACTGACTGTGTCTAACACTTGAAGTATGTTAGGTCAAGTAGAATAATTGATCAACTAAAAATGGAACATGATGTATGGTAAGCAATTTTCGATCAGCCATTAATAAATTAATCTTTAGCCCTAACTAATTAGGGGTACAATTGCTGGAAAGTAAATTTCTTCAGCTTTCGAATAGCACTAATTGTTTGTATCTTATTATAACCTTTATGTATTAAGCTTACCTGTTTTTATTCAACTTACCACTTTTTAAGTGGGGTAAAAAGTTTTTAATATAGCAGGCATTTTGGCTTGTCAAGTATATTGATATGATTAACAGATATAGTCGTTCCTTCGACAATTTTCAAAATACTAAAGTCAGAGTCACATAAATACGGACGTTTTGTTGCGGAAAGTTTTTGATAAATCAAAAAGCACGTTCACTAAATGTAATTAATCGTGATCATAGTGCAAATTTTGAGAAAATACAGATAAGAATATGTGTAATCAAGCGTTGATTGTGACGTAATCTTGGACCCCAAAACATTAAATTTGTTGTGAAGTAATAAGTCTGGTGCTGGCGTTCGATTAAGCAAAAACAGTTTTGCGCTGGCAAGAAATGCAAAGTTTACATTTATCTTTGGTTATGACGTCACGAGCACCCTATGGCACTCGTCCCAGGTGGTGATCAATCGCGCTCAGTTTGTTGCTTGTACGCCCAGTAGTTTCAGAAGACTTAAAGCGTACGTACATACGTACAGACAGAATTAATCCGAGTTATTGCTTAAACCACTTCGGCCATCCCAGCTTGCCTGTTGATAGTGATTGGCTCAACGCTTTCGTTGATTTCGCACGCGCGTGCAGCATATTATTTTACATACTGCAGCAGGGGTGGCCAACCCTGCTGTACAAAAGAGCCAATGACGATAGAGACCATCATTGAGAAAGAGCCGCTATGCAAGGAAGCCTAGGTTTACGCGTCACATTATGCGTCCAAATGCATGGTGACGATCTTTTTTTTTTCTCAGTCATTTTTCACATTACTGAAATTGCCAGATTTTCCATCCCAACGGCACGTGAATACCATTTTTTTTGGTGGTCATCATGTTCAAAGATAGTATAGACGCGTGCGCATCCTTCCACCGGCCACAGACTTTAACGTGCCACACCGCAGTTTACACACCTACACTCCACCAAAAATAACTCTAGTCAAAAGAGCCGCGGTTTGGCCACCTCTGTACTGCAGCATTGTGAGACGTCTTGTGTATTCAGGTTTACTTTTTGTCAGTTTCCTTTTCTTTTGAGTCTCACATCGAAACTTTCAATATTGAAACAAGATCAGGAGAGACAGATGATTCAATCTGCAAGAGATGAACTTGTTGCTTCAATGAAGAGGTGAGCTTAAATCAAAACGTTCTGCGGCTTTTGTTTTTTACGTGCCTGATAATTTTCAGACGTTCCCCACTCGCGCCATGTGTTAATCAACTTTTTCTAAACATTGTTGTAAGAAGGCAGCATCTACTTAAAGATTCGCTTGATGAAATTTGCAAGTAAGTTTTTATCTTTTAGCCAACATAGCTGTGAAAGTTTGCTCTTAAATCAAAAACATGTTTTGGATCGTGTCCCACGGACCACCGTGTAAAAGAAATGATGATGGTTTAGAATTGGTTGCTGTACGCTAGTGTTCTCACACTGCATCGCGACGCCCCAGTGCGTCGTTTCAATTTTCCAAGAGCGTCGCACGATAATTTGATTTGGTGCCGGTATATTTAGTCAAAAATCTCGAAACGTAAAACCCTACTTATTTCTTCTAAAACGCACAATCAGTGGCATTTTTACATTACAAAAGTGTTATTAATATGCTGTGGTAATTAATGACTTGTTGCTTAAGAACTAATTTTGATGATTTTAATTTAAATTGGAGAAAAGTTTATTGTAAAATGGACAAAAACAGGAAAGATGAGTTACGTCCTCTGAACAGTGTAGTTTTACAATTGAAGATGACAGACTGAAAGCACTTGAAAATAACGGCAGTTATGAAGATTTTGGCTCACATTTATCTTGGCAGAAAGGCGAAATAAAACCTTGGGATACTGTTTGGTGCGTAGCAAGACTGGCAAGTTTTTTCAAATGCGTATCTTCAAAAAAAGTTTGAGAGCCACTGCTTTACTCTAATTTTTTCTACATTATACATTGTGTGAAGCTGTCTTTGTATAGCTGTCTTTGCCGGCATCAATTACCTATATGCAAGGAATGCCGGTTTGGCTGACGTCATCCAAGAAACAGTTCTGCGAAGAGTAACTTTATATTTTTTAATACAATTTCGGTAGAGAGGTGACTTTTAGTATCCAAGTTGCTATTATTGCTGCTAACAATACACCGTTGAACACAATGATATAATATATTTAGCAAAGTCAAGCGTTTTCGGCGCTACATATCGCCCTCATCAGGATCTATACACAAATATTTACAGCATTAAAACTTTCGTTGAACGAAAACACAAAAAACACAAAATAACTTGAAAATAGTTCTGATAAAAAACAGTAAAGCTTCATTCTGCGATCTCCGTAATTGCCTGGTTACTACTAACAAAGAATCTGATAATATCATCAGATTTGACAAACTGCTTGATGAAGCCCAGTTTGATGTGAAAAGGTGGAAGTAGCACTTTTTTCGGCTCCACCAACTGTGTTAGCTTCGCGCTATGAGTTCCAATATCGTAGCTGGACCTAGGAGGCCAATTTCTCTTCTTGTAGTTCCCAAAGGCAGAGATAGCAAGGGAACTTAGTGAAGCCTCCTTGGATCCCCATTAAGAAGGCCATCATCTTGAAATTGCCAATGACCTCCCAACTGTATTGGACATACTTAAGAGCACTGAGCAAAGTTTTGACGTTCTCGTAATTCTCTTTCATCTGCATTGAATGAGCCAAAGGAATGGAGGGGCACTTGTTTGTTTTGTGCAGTAAGACAGCTTTGAGACTTCTGGATGAGCGGTCAATGAAGAGTCGCCAATCAGAAGTATTGCAAGGAATCACTATAGCTTCGAAAAGCCCTCTGATATCATGGCAGTAGCACAAACCATACCTAAAAGAGAAAAACGTTGAAAAACCACGATGCCTCATCCTCTGGAAGTAATGCGGACGCTATCGTCTAGTAGGTCCCATAGTTTCAACCTGGATCATAAAAGCTTAGCATTGGACTTTGTCAGTGCCATCTCTCGAATGAGGTCAATGATGTTTTCTTAATTAGGGTAATAGAGACATCTTTTTATTCCCCAGTTGGCGTGGACGACGCATAACAGATGCTGATAATGACGCACCTTCTTTTTTGGAATCTTCAGAACCTTCCTCTGCTGGACAAGATTAATCTCTTGAGGGTCGCTGTAGCATAGACAGGTTAGTGGTATTATGAGCAACAGGTGCAATAGACGATGGAATGTCGGGATACTCGGTGGAAGGTGCATTCTTTCCCTTTCTTCGTTTTGTTGGATCTACCATACAGAAGTACTGTAGCAAGATCGCCAGATACGGAAGATAGCAAAACGCATAGCTCTTTTTTTCCTCTTTACTACCCTTTAAGAGTGCGACGACAGTAGTCACGCATGACATGCGGTGCCCAACGTTTATCTTGGTCACCAACAGGCATTCCGAAATATGCAAGACAAGCATCTCCTACACGAATGCAGTTGTTCAAACAGTGTTTTTTGGCTCTCTTTGCAAAAAATTCACCACACACATAGCAGAAGGAATCGGCTGAATATTTGCCACCACGGACAGTCATAGCACATTTTTTCAAGATTATGTTAGCCTACAATAAATGAGAACTTAAGTTGTAACTCTAAAAATAAGGGTGTATTAGCTGTACAGTACCCAACTAGGTGACAAAAATAATAGAAATAATGAATAAAATCGTGAAAATCAAAAAATGATGTATTTTTTACGACCCAAAGTTTCAAGACAATGATAGTTATTTTCGCGTCTTTTCAAGCATAGTAAATCAAAAACTGGAGATTATTTCCAAGAAACAAAAAAAAAATTTGTTACATGGTGTTATTAGCGAATAAGCTATGACCTCGAACGGCATTAAACACACAGAGATCAATACATCGCTGAAAGATTGACATTTTTTTTATCTGTCATAGAAATCGGAAACAATTAGGCAAAAAGCTACGGGTGGAATTTGTTGGCGAACCTGGCTTCGATATGGGTGGGTTGACGAAGGAGTGGTTCCTGTTGTTATTACGTAAGGTAACGTCGCGTGTTTTCTATCGATAATGGTTTCTAAGATATGTTAGTGATAATCGGTTTAGCTATAGATGAAAAGCTATTTTACTAATATGAATTATTGATGAAGGTATTGTCACCAAACTACAATACATTCAATTATAACACATCTTCACGAACGTACTGGTTTACTCGTCATACGAATGACAATTCATCCGATTTGTTCCTGGTTGGCGTTGTATCCTTAATTTATACTTATTCATTCTTAACGCGTTCTATATAATTTGAGTAAATGCGACCGCTCTAAATTGATGCATTATTAATATCAGGAATGTTTAAACTTCTGTTCTTGCACTGTTACAGTTTCTTCCTTAATTATTACCCCCAGTTAATGGGATTGGCTGTGTATAATTGCATTACACTTGATATTAGCTTTCCCATGGTTTGTTATCGCAAATTGCTCTCCTTATTTTCACGACCAGCAACAAGCATCAACCATTTTGCCGATGTGTATACCAAGCCCGAGCAACAAGTCGCTTCCTTGAAGTATGCATCGTCAAAACATGCACCTGTTCCCTACAACAATTGTCCATCAACCAGTAGTCCTCTGATCGGAGTGGTACCAGTTGATCTTGATGATTTGAAAGGATTAGATCCGGTACATTGTTTATTTTGCGATTATCAGTGAGTGTACTAGTTCATTTCCGATGATTGACATCAACATTCAGTTGAGATTTAATGTGTGCATTGAGCGTATTGCAATACCGCCATCACGGTTTTAATGATAACCGTAGAGTTCTATGTTGTCATTTTTATATCGCTAGCGAGCAAATCACATCGTGTTAAACTAGCAGTTGGTCGTTAATGTTGGGGATGAGAATTCGTTGATTAAGTGATTTGCAGTAAATGGTAATGTCGGCAGAAGCCAAGTGCCGCGCTACCAATAATTTTTATTTGTTTGTGAGAACGATAAATGTTTTAATTCAGGATATGGCACGAGGCTTTCAAGAACTACTTGATTATGAAGGAGACGTTCAGGAAGATTTCGGCGTCACTTTCCAAATGACATATGATGATCTGGGAGTGATTCGTACTGTTCCTTTAAAGTCAGGTGGCGAAAAAGTTCCAGTCACCAATCAGAATAGGAGGGAATATGTGCGCGCATGTGTCAATTACATGCTCAATAAGTCCGTGTACAGGTGAAGAGTTTTGTAACTTGTATTGGAGTTTCGAATTGTAGTAGTAGAATAAGCAACTTAATGGATTATAAGGCCTTGTATTTATCTTGAATATCAAGTGCTTTCGGCTTCTGTAAAGTCGTTTTCAAGGATAAAGAACTGCAAATATGACTTGGTTCTTAACTTAATTACAATTAGAAACCAAATTCTGTTTGTCGTTTTATTAGTGAGTTGTAGCCCCACAGATTTCTTTATTTAGACTAGTTTTTTGTCAGCCAGACCAGGTAACATCCTTGGATCAAAAAAAATGGCATGTTATTTTACAAAAACAGCTATTAAGATTGGTACCACCAAAGAAATTGGTATGGTTACTACTTATTGGTAGAACGATAGAACGGATTTAATACCTGTTAAAGAACTTCATCCAATAATTAAAAACCATATAAAATATAGTGTGAAGATATAATATTTTTTAAAGGTTGTAAAAAGGTAGCAGTTAGCTAAATAAGTAGCTGCTCTTCTCAGTCTACCTGGAAGAGTATATGCAAAGTGTCTTAGAAAGATGCCGTCAAATACCGAAAGCAAACTGGAGAACACGCAGTGACATGGCAAAACCTAATAACTATAAAAATCATGCTTTTGTGAATATTGACTTTGTGTTCGCTTACTATCGTTCAACAAGGGAACAACTGAACCAATTTTTTTTCAGTTTCGGCTTAACGGTGTTAACCGTGCGAACATTGATTATTTCTTTGCATTTGCTGACCAGTAGCTTCACCTAAGCGATAAGAAATCTAGGTTATTTATGATATTTGAAATGTAGTTGTTAGGATTTCCAACATCACGGCAGTTGCTTTCGTCCCGGCAAAACCCCAAGAACCAAATTTTCCTCTTGCAACAAGTTCTAAGCAGGAAATACTCCAAAAAAGATGTCTACGCTTAAAGTCATACAAGAGCCCAGAAACGTCCATGTTTGTTTCGTGGACTTTGAGAAGCATTAAGCAAGTTAAAAATTGCGGGGTGTTTAACAGCAGTGTGTTAATGGTGGTCAATTGCCGTAGGCTATCATGTCGTTCTGCATACTGCACAGCTGTTCTCATATGTGCGTATGCGTGCAAAGCGTTAGGTCAAAACCGTTTGCTCTGAGTGTTGAATTATGCGAAGGTATGTACTCTTACCGCTCCTTTTTACACGAACTAGATTGAGGAGCAAAACTTTGCTGAAGATCATATCAAAATTGGAAGCTGTAGAATTTTGCAAATAATGCAGCATATTGTATAACCGCACTTTTGTTGTAACTTTGGCATCTTCAAAATCTGATCTCCAACATGAATTTGATCGTATTGCTGCTGGTCTTCTTTCGTATTATCTTGTCGAATTTTTGAACATCTGTCGGTCGATCAGTTTTTTGTATTAGCGTTCCGGAAGATAAGAGATTCCTGTCATGGCTAGGAGATTTCTTCTCCGCTTGCCAGCGCCCTTTAACTTTACAAAAGATATGGCGTAAGGACATCGTCATTTTCTGCGGTAGTCGAAAAAGACTGAAGATGAGTCAAAAAGCACTATTTGATCACCTATTCACCTACTGTGGGTTCTATACAAAATATTAAAATTAAAACCTCTGCTGCCAGCCTTCCTAAGGCCAGTTCTTAATCACCAGCTATCTCAAGAACAGGTTGGCTTCTGTCCTGGAAAATCTGTAGTCTAGCTAGTAGTACCTTTGTCAACCGATGATATCGATGGCAGTTTTGAGCAAGAGTAAAAAGCCAAGAGTGGTTCTTGAGAACTAGACAGCTGCGTACGATAAAATATGGCTTTTTGGCGATAGAATATGGGTATGAATTATTGTTAAAATGGTGGATGGGTACAACGAGTAAGAGCTGAATGTCCACGAAACGACATTTGGTTCTTACTCGTTGTACCAGTCCGCCACGTTGTCAATAATCCGTCTAACCTTTGTGCTCAAAGCAAATAATGGGCAAAGCACTTATCAGAGGTGCCACTTAAGTGAATTTTGAGGAAAGTTTAGCAAATTTTTTAACTAATCTTCAACTTGAGTGTTAAGTCTGAAGTACATCTCTACGATTGCATTTTTATCTTTGTTCTTTTTTTATTTTCTGTAGTTTGCTTGAGGGTGTTGCTGTTAAAAACTGTACTGTTGTTTAACTGATAAACTGGTGCTGTATTGCAAACTGTTTTTACAAAATATGTAAAATTTGATAAGTGCTGCTTACTTTTAATATGTTTCACAAACTTTCAATGTGTTTTTTACTGTCAGTCACCAGGCATATCAAGTAATTAATACCAAGATTTAAACCATTATAAGTTTTGCACACTGTCATTATAAATTGATGTATGTTCATTGTATGTTAAGACAATAAATCGACAAGCATAGGCATATGCTGTTAAAACAGCAATTTAGTAAATTTTTAATTTTTAGAGTAGCAGCACTGGCACTTAAATAAATGTTGGTGATTAACTATACATTTCATAAATATGGTTGTACAGATGATTTGGCTGTTTTTTAGCCAATAGCCAATTGGAACAATGTAAAAGAAAGTTATCAAAAAACATGTTGGCAATGAGTAAGTCCTGCATAAATGGAGGTTGAAGTTGAATGTTGCAAAATTACCTTAAACCGCCTTACATTTTGAGAAGTAGGCCGAACGTAAGGAAAACTTCAGCGTAAATGGGAAAATCATTCCTTACACCTCGCACCCCAAATATCTGGACCGGTTGTTAATCTACGAGTATAAACAATCCCGTTTGGCTGTCAGATGCAAGGTATGTGCTCGAAGCAATCTTCAGATGTTTGACTGGAATTTCCTGGATAGCCAATGGTACCACCTTCGTATTGCTATTCTGGTATTCATTTTCAAGGTTGCGAAATATGCCTTACCAGCATGGTTGTAGAAGAGCTAACCTTAACATTGAGGGGCAAACTGGATATATATTTTTTGGTATGGAGTAAGGTTGACATGGGCAGGTGTCAATTTCGCTAAAATTTTTATTTAGTCTCTGCTTGATGTGTTACGAGCTTTTGCTCTGCATCTATTTACAGCGGCCTCAACGTGGTTGTGCGATCTTTGACCCCATTGAGTTGGCTGAAATGGCTTTGGGCCTTTCGTAGGGTCTCAAGATACCCGAGTGCTTTTAACTCTCTGTACAACAGCAGAAAAATAGCCCGCACTTTCTTTCACATTGATCGACTGTCTTTTCTTTTTTAGCTTTTGTGCCTCTTTTTCTCGTCTTCTTAATCTTTATGTATTTCTAATGAGCGGCCGTGTTCATCCCGATTCTGGCCCTATTTTTTCTAGCTGTGTATGTGCCAGCAACGTCACCTAGAGAAGGCAGATCATTGCAGAACGATACTGCCGTAAATGGGTACATTCAATGTGTATCGTCTTCTCGGAATTCAACTTCTGTTTTAGCTTTCATTCCTGGAGTTGTTCTCCTTGCTGCATCTCGGTCTTAGGTGGAGGTCCCTTGTTTATCACCTTTGGTTTAGAGCCCTTCCAGCACGTGTACTTACACTATGAAATGCAACCCGGCTACCTCCTCAACCAATGCAGCTCTCACCCTCGCCTACTAATTACCTGACTTCTCTCTGCTCTGTTCCTTACCTCTATGTCGGATCTTTTGAAACCTTTCTTCACTTTTGACACTCCTTCTTTTGCTTTTTCGTCGTTCTTTTGTGATATGCTCAGGGTCCTTCAATGGAATGCAGGAGTTTTTTACGCCACAAGTGTGTAACTTGTCAATGTTTTACTCTTCTGTCGATCTTGCCTGTATCCACGAGACCAACTTCAACTCTTCTTCGTCTTTCTGGATCCCTGTTTACTCGACGCTGCAATCTGGTTACATTTACTCCCAGTATGGCTCTTTTTTTCTTGACGACTTGCGCGTTGACATGGATTCGTCGTTTTTGTCAGACGGTCAATTTTTTTCTGAACTTGCAACTTCTTTTTTTCGTTTAATCTCTACTTCGACTCCGTCAAGGTTATCTTTTTTGTAGAAACTTCTGTTCTCTCCTTTTTAAACATCTGTGCTCCTGTTTGCGCTTTTTATAAAAATAGTAAATCCGACTCCTTTTCTTTCCGTGCTTTTCCTTTTAGAAATCTTTTTTTTTTGAAGGAGTCCAACTGTCATTATTCTTTGGGGGTTAAGTGGTACGTCAAACCAATGTTGGAATAAAGCATTTCATTGGGTCGTCTTCTCTGATGTTCTTCCTCTCAATGACTTTGACAACCCTACTCTTCCTTTGTCCTCCAGAAGTTGCTCTTCTCCGGACATCTTTTTCGTTCTCTCTCTTATTCTTGGGGGCTGCTTCAAAACTTGGGTTTTGATCCTCTTCTTATTCTTTTCGCTGTCTCTCTTTTCCCACTATCCCATTTCAATAAGCCTCCACTTCTCAATTTTCAGACAGCTTGTTGGGATGACTTTGCTCTCTACCAAAGTAGAGACTTTGACTTTCACAGTTCTTATGAGAAGGAATTCTCTCTTTCGTCTGTAGCTGCATCCTTTACTTCTTTTGCACTGATTTCGGCCAAATCTTCCATGCCTTTCGGCTGCATCAAGCACCATCCTCAAGCAAGTCGTTTTTCTATGTGGAAGAAATGGTAAAGAAAAGACGCAGAGTTTTCGCTTTCGCTTACAAAAGTCGAAAAGAACGCCAAGCTTACATCTCAGCCTCTTAGCCAGCTTTGTCTGTCGTTGCCGAGACCAAGGCATGGCATGAAACGTGCTCTCTCCTAAGTCTGATCATAAATCAATTTATTATCGCCTTTGATCAATTGCTAATTTTGCTTCTGCTCTTTTACCTTTGCAACTGCTTTTTTCCCTAGGTGTGTTGGCAGCGGTTTGAGCCTACTATTTGAGATCTCACTTTTCTGTTTTTTTGTCAAAGTTTATCCGCAGAAGAGAGAGAGACTACTTGTCTGAACTTCGCCGGGCCCTCTGCTCTGAGGAGTTTCATTCTTCTTTTTGCTTTTTCATCTTTAGTCATTTTTCGGGGGCTACCGCCAACCTCTTTCACCTTCGCTAGACCATACAAAGCCGTGTACTTTGGGCTATTGAATCTTGTATGTTCCGGCGTAAATCGTTTTTACCTCTTCAATTTTCTGTAGTATTTGTATTCTTTTCCTTTCGTTTAGAAGTCTTTCTCTGTTATTTTCATCCACAAGATGGGAAAATCTGCTTCCTTTCAGCCTATCTCACCTTTTGCGTTTCAAAGCTGTTTGAGAGCATCATTCCATCGCGTCTACTCTTCTTCCTGGAGTCAAACTCCAATCTCTCTTCCCGCCTGGCTGTTTTTTGCCCTAGTCTGTCTACTCGATTAAATTCCATAATTTTCTTGATTCATTTCGGATGGGTTTTGCAAACCCAAGCTGGGTTTTCAGACGATTGTTGGTGCTATATAGTTTCCAAGGCAATTGAATCTGGTTTAGGATTTCATTCTTTTTCACAATCTTTTTTTCTACTGGTCACACTCTTCGATTATTAAATCTTTACTTTCTAACAAGCGCTTTTACGTGACTTCAAAATGAGAAAAGTTGGTCCTTTCAAGTCCGCCGAGGTGTTCTGCTAGAGTTGCTTATGTTTTTTTTCTATTCTCTTCAATGATCTTTTTGGGCCTCTATCTTTCTCCGTCACCGGCTACCTTTAGAAGTAGTAGTTATAATTCAGTTTTTATCCGATATTGTCCCCTTAGCAGAGATGACCAGATTCACCCCATTACTTCTGCAATTGCTTGCACTCCATCTCTCCACTTTGCTCAATTCAGGAATCCTTCTCTTTCAAACCAATTATTTCTGTCTTTTCTTTCACTTGCTTTCAGGTCTTATTTGATCGTCCTCGCTTTATCTTGCCACTGACGTCAAGATCTAAAGCAGCCCTCAAAACACTATCGTCATCCCTCCTCAGCACATGTGCATACCATCTAACTTCATTTGCTGTTGCTAATCGGTCTATAGTTTTCTTCAATCTCAGCATGTCCATTTGTTATTCAGCCGTCTTTCTGTCAACAACTTTTCGACCGCACATAGCTTTCACCGTAGCTCTCTCCGTTTTCTTTAAAATTGCTCTTTCATTTTCTTTTAAACACCATGCCTTGCTTCCATACAGTATAGCTGATTTTACGCAATAATGATAAACTATACCATTCATCTTCAGAGGAAATTTATTTCCAAGCAGTAACTTTCACATTCCCTGAATCTTAACTAATCAATACTTTTGCTGTTACTGCCGCTTCACAACCACCACTAAAATTTTTCTGTCTCCTAAACAAAATCTATTCACTGTCTCTACTTCATCGCACAACTTCTCGATCGAATCCACCGTTTTTTCCATTCTTTCTCTACCTCTCGAGCAAACAAAACACGTTGCCAACCTTATGGTAACTCTCTTTATTTTCGCACATCTGCCATGAACCCAGTTTCCACATGTCGTGCACACCACTTGACCATGACCTTTTTCTTACAAACTCCACATGGATCTGTCATGCTTTTGAACAGTTTTCCTTCCAACCCTCTTATCATTTTTTTTCTGGTGTTGGCCTTCAAACAAGTGCATCCTTCCGATTCCAAAATCTTTTCTTCAAGTTTTCCATGATTTCGCTCATGAGAACAAGGTCATCTGCATACAGTAATTCATTAACCACACCCCTTCTTGCATTTTCTGTAATAACGTCCGCAACTATTGCAAGCAATAATGGTGACAGCACAGATCCTTGATGTACACCAACTTTTACTTCGAATTTCTCTGAGTATACAAATTTCAACCTCACTCTTGTCTTTGCATCATAACTGCCCAAACCATTACTTCTGACAAACCCTTTTTTCCAGGTCTTTTTAATGGCCCACTCCATGACTTTTCTTTATGCTCACAAAACTGATTCTCTTGATCTTCTTCCTCGCTGTATCCTGCTGCGGAGGCCACACAAGGAGCTCTGATGTCTTCCTTTCAATCAAGGAAATACAAAGGCGCCTTCGTTTTGGCGAATGCCCACCAGACTAATTTTGAACTTCGCCTTTCATTGAGCTCTCCTCTCCATTTCGATTCTCCTCTCTATTCTACTTTTCGTGGGGTCACCTTTCACCGGTCTTTTCATTTTCCAAATCTTCGCTGAAGGCCGAGTTTTCCAATGTTTTAAGGTCGTATGCTCAGACTCTACTTGTTCATGGGGCCTCTTCAAAGAGTGCAAAGCTTTTTTTCAGCCCATTCTCAAATATGATTTACCTGAACGGTTTCCATTTCTCAGCATTACCAGCGTTACCGAGTTGGAACATCTTCACCAATCGGCCAGTCACGCCTCGCCGGCTGTCTCCCCCATCCTTCTCACTAAGTCGTGATTCTGTTCTGGTATCCTCTCTTGAGTTGGCCCACCGTCTTCTATTTTCTATCTCTTGGAATTGGCTTGGCGCGAAGTGAAACTAACGTTTTTGAGGTCTTCCTGGAAAGATTTTGCGACCATTCAACACGCTCATGGTGTTTCCTTTCTCATCCAGGGAGGCTCTTCTTACCTACTCTCCCTTTCCTTCTTAGACTCCGCCTTTTATCTGTGTAGAGCTCACTCTTTCTACTTTGTGCTCTCGCTCAGACCTCTTTCGCACCAAAGTCGCTTTTACCCACTTTGACTCTCTCCCGCTTTACAATCTCGTGATTTGGACTATTGGCTCTGCCCCTTTTACCATTTGGCCAAAGAGGTATCGGCGTTCTGACCTGTTGCTCACTTTGTGGTGATAACGCCACCATTTGTCTTTCGGCTGGCTCAGGGTGCTCAAGTTTTTTCTGCCCCATTTTCAAGCTCTTCGTTGGTCTCGGCAGTTACCAACAAGTCTTTTCTCAGACTCTCGCTCTATTTTGGCAACACTTTTCTCCCCCTCGCGTTCACTTTTTCTCACACTGTTTGGCATATCTGGCCGGAACTTTCCTTTCTTTTCTCCTCCTTATCTAATGGCTACCAACGGTTTTCGATCTCTATTTCTTTTGTGTAACGACTTGGCCAATGAGTTGGCCAGACGAGATGCGCTGCTTCAGCTATCTACAGTCCCATGTAGTCTCTTACTTCGCGTAGTCACTCGTCTCTTTTTTTCAAATTGAAGGTGTACTTAACTTCGGAGAAAACACTCGCAGCTTTAACTGTTACATTCAAAAAAGAATGCTAAACAATGACATTTCTAAAATAATAAACATGGAAAAGCAGGGGCGTATCCAGAAATTTCAAAGGGGGGGGGGACCGCAATCCAAAAACCTAGACAGTTGAAACTTATTGATGGGGCAAGCTTTTTTGCTTGTGTCAGGTTATGCATGGCTTCGCCTATCTACCTGCGCGTGTCGTTACATTCCTGCATTTAATACTTTGATTTTCTTAATATTGGGGTAGCTAGGCGTTTGGTAATTTTCTTCGTCTGCCCAATGCCGCAGTTTAAATTAACGCTACAGTTTATTTTTTTTTGGAGTCCATGTCATGAAACACGTCAAAACAAAAAACACGAGCAATCAAGTTACCCCCCATATAGTTCCCCTCCCGCTGAAAAAATCAACTGGTGCAACCAGCATTAGCTTTACAAATCTGTACAGTATAATGATCCCAAAGGAAGTCCTATTTACAAGGCAACTCGCAAAACCAGCAACCGTTTCCTCCTTTTCGCTATTCTGTAGTTGTTTGCTTGTATTGTATGATTGTAGCAAATTACTTCTTGAATTTTCTCTTTTTCTTTGCACAATTTCAGCATCAGAATATTTATCAATAACTTACTGCAAGCTTAATTATCAAACTTCAAATCTGAGCACATTGAAAAGCTTATGTACGAGGGGTGGCTAAAAAGACTGACTTTACAGATTGCGTAATACGAATAACCGTCAGGTGTCAATGCTTTCACAGGGTGGCGTAACACGTTTTCTCCTTTTAACAGCTGTTTCGACATAACAACGTAATTGTGTTTGCTTCCACTGAACCACAAAGGAATCGGATAAATTGCCTGTTGAAAAACGTTATTGCACAATTCGCCAAGACCAAAGAAGGCCCGCATGCAATGTTTGCAAGTGAAAGTGATGTTGATCACCTTCTTTGACCATCACAGAATGCTACATCACGAGTTTGTGCCTCGAGGACAAACAGTAAATGAACAGTTTTACAAGAAAGTCCTGCCTCGCCTTGTGAACAAAATCCGTCAAAAACGAAAAGACTCTTGGGCAGGCAAAACCTGGATTTTGCTTCATGACAATGCACCTGCTCACACATCTCTCAGCGCGAAACAGTTCTTGGTCTCAAAAGAAATCACCACTTTGGATCATCCACCGTATTCATCGGACTTAGCCCCTTGTGATTTCTTCCTTTTTCCAAAACTGCAAGGTATGCTGAAGGGGACACTCTTTGAAGGAATCGATGGCATCAAGGCCAACGTGACAGCCTTCCTCAAATGCATCAAAAAAGAGGAATTTGCACAGTGCTTCAAGGCGTGGTCAAGAAGAATGGAAAAGTGCGTGAAAGCCGATGGCGAATACTCTGAAGGGGTTAATTAGAGATCACCGAAGAATTGTATGTGTTAATTAGAGTGGCGATGTGATGATATGTGTCTAAATAAGCTTGTAAATGCAATAGTCCCGTTTCTTTTTAGCCACACCTCGTATATCACATTTCATAGCAATATAACAACGCTACATTCTTCTCCCATCTAGCTTAAAAAATCTAGGCGATCAATTGATATTTGGACTCAAAACGGCAATTACAGGCATGTCGCTCTTTTTCCCACGTAGCAAAAAAAAAAGAGTTGTAAACAAGCACATGACAGATGCACATTCAAGAGCATTATATACAGGACTTTAGAGGACCTGGTCAAGATTATTACAACCGGCTTGAAAAATTAAAAACCAGTATGTACAAAAATATATGCAGTAGCACCTTTGAGAACCTGATCCCCAGGCCCCAAGTGTGTTTCCCTCTGTCTTTTGGTGAGTTTGTGACCAATGTAATGTGGTAGAGATGCTGTAAAAGTGGGGGTGCGGCTGTTAGTTCTTATTGTGTGAGTGCGCTGAAATGAGAAAACTGAGAAACAAAGTTGACATCATATAAGTGAAATCATATCGGTCAAACCTCCCTCCCTGTGCTAGGAGATTGAGTGTGTGTGCGTAGGCAGGAAGCGTGTGCATGTGACGCTGTACTTGCCGTGCAGTGCGTATGACCGGACCGAGTACCCATGCAGCTTATCTTCCGATTTGGTTTGCAAATATAATGTCATATATTTTGAAACATAGACAAATCGGCTAATGACAGCTAAATTTTTTATAAGAAATCTGGTAGCTAGGCCTGCCGTTAATGCACGAAATGATGCTTAAATTTTTGTTGCTGGTTTTATGCTGTCTTCCAATGAATAAGGCTACCACATTACATTGAGAATAGCCTGCTGATTACTAGCAATTTTTAGTAAATTTACACATAATATTTTCCAATTGCAATCGTCTTCTATTCTTTCTCGAAAATTCGGATATCACTTCATCTACTGAAATATCAATGTCTCGATGAATTGACATAAGCATCAAACCAGTGAGTCTCCCATCGGACATAGTGGATCTGAGTCGTGTCTTCGTCATCTTCAATGTGCTATTACTTCGCTCAAAGGAGCAGCTCGTCACAGGCAAAATGCAAAGAATCGTTAGCAGCGTTTTTATATCAGGAAAAAGTTGTTCGCTGGCATGAATAAGTGCTGCTGAAATAGACTTTGGCAACGAGCTAGAAGTGCTTGTCGACCGAAGCTCTGTCTGCCATTTGACGTACCAGCAGTGAAGTTCGCTCCAAACGCTCTCTGGATAAGGCAAGTCAGCTTTGTATAGATTTACCACAGATGTAAGTTTTTGCAATACCTTTGCTTGCTCCATGAGAACCACGTAGCAGGGACGAAACACAGGCCATATGTCGCACTTTGCTGATGGATCGAAAATCTAGATTTCATTTCCATTAAGACATGATCCAACAAGTAAGATTTCGTTTGTAATATTCATCTGGTGTTCCAGCTGGAACGTCACGATGTTGCTGTCTACCACAAAGTCTGGGGATGCAGAGTTCAACTCCAATATCTTCGCACATCTTTTTAGTTTCATCCATCCAGTGGCGGTGGTGAGTGTCTTCATCGTCTCGCACACTCTGCAGGGTATCACACAAAACATCGATGCCTGAAATAGCTTCCACTATGTCCTTAGATTGACTTTGCAAACTGCGAGTGATGTTGGTAGTGTAACTAAAAATGCGATTGGTGATGATCAATGCTGCCAAAAACTCGGGCGAAGTTATAGCAGAAAGCAATGACTTTGCATCAGCCACACTTTCTGCAGACCATGAAGCAGAATTATTGAGAATCATCTCCATGCACTCAACAGCAGCTGGGTGAAGATAACATAGAGTATCCAAAGTTTCAAGACGTGCAATCCATCTGGTGCGAGAAAGGTCCTATATTTTTTTTTGTTTACACTGAGGTAAACATTTATCTATCGCACCCTCCAATTTTTGCTGGCGTTTAGGATGTACATAAAAAAAATCATGTAGTTTTTTGCAGATGGCCATCAAGTTTTTGACGCTTATTAACTCCGCCGATTTCATTACCGCTAAATTGAGCTGGCGAGAAGCGCAATGAAAGTAGAGAGCAAGTGGATGTTAAGGAGGTGATAATAGCTGCTGCTCCTTTGACTTTTCCAGCCATGTTACTAGCACCGTCGTATCCTTGACCACGCAACAGCTTAGGATCAAGATGGTTTTTCTGAAAAAGGTGTAATATTGTCTCTGCAATTGCATGGCCAGTGACGCCCAACTGACATGCAGTAAAACCCAGTACCCTCTCTGCTGCCGTTTTCGATTCAGGATCAAAGTAGCGAATTACCAAACTTAGTTGTTCTCTATGGGCCGAATCGGTCACTTCGTCAGCAATTACACAATAAAATCGACACTTCTTTACACGTTCTACAATGTGTTTACGTATAAGTGTACAAATTACGTCGATAATCTCATTTTGGATTGTGGCGGAACAGTAAGTTGCGTTTTTTGGAGCAGTTTTCATATGAAGCTTCAGGTCCTTGTCACCAGCATGAACTCTTAAACTGCAACAGAGCTTTAAAATTTCCAGGATTGCTTGTAGGCTGAGCTTCTATAGTTTTGGTGATATCGTCGTGCCCTCTCAGAGCAAAAGTTTGCCTTCCACAAAGCAGAATAGTCTTAACTATAGGAACCAATCTTTTTTTATTTGCTGCCACACGATTAGCAAGAGCAATGTTGGTTTGTTGATAAACAGGCGGTTGTTTACCGCTCAAAACCTTAAGAAACAGATCAGCACTGGTTACAGCATCAAGGTGGCTAGCTTTCTTGTCGTGTGCTTTAAGTTCATCGGTAGCCCTTTTGAAATTCGTCAGTGGTCTGCTTACCAAAACACCCAAATCTATATCATCGGAACCAATACCAAACAGCATGCATGGCACACAAAATCCTCCATTTGCCATAACACTATACTCTAACCAGCTATAATGTTGTAACCACTTCGCTTGAAAATGTCGTTGACAGCCACGTTTTTCTAGTCGACCAGGAAATTGAAAATTATGCGGTAGAGTATTGCGATTGGTTAAAATTTGAAATTTTTGTTCAGCAGAAAGTTTACTCCTTTCACTGTAGGAAGCAATTTTACACATATCAATTTGCTGTTCATTATTAATATTCTATCGCTCTGTATCGCAAAAATAGCATCATCTAAAACATCTTCGCCGCTGGCCGAGATGACATCGCTAGCAAAAAAATTTTTTTCAGCCGCAGCGTACTCAGTGGCACTTGCTCTGTCAGCTTTTTTGAAAAACATTAGCATTGTAGACTGTCGTTTTGCCATAGCACGGTAGCGACAGCAATTACACCAAAATGGTTAACCAAACAGCCTAAAAACAGTATAACCTTATTATTAAGCTATGTTTATTTACTCAAAAACGAAAATATTTTCCGTATGCTGATTTGGTTTTAAATATGCCTCAAAGCTTCTTTTAAAATTTCTGCAGCCCCCTAAAAGCATGTAAACAACCTTTTTCTTGCGCTTACAATTGGCTAAGAAAAATATTTTTGAAGTTATGTAGGGAACTTATTTCAGTTTGCTACGCCACCAATCTGATACCGGTAGCCTATGTTAAATACTGGTCTATTTGCCTAGTAAACCGGCTTGCCAGCCATATGTTTTATCGCTAGCAGCTAGGCTATAGCTTCTAGCGTAGGCTAACGCCCGGTTATTCAGCAGCTTAGGCCCTTTGTACTTTCCACTAAAGATCCTGTGACAAACTTCTTGTCTGAAGTCTTTTTTTGAACAACTCGCTTGAACTATTACTGTAATCTTTGATCCCTCCAAGCGCCTTGAAAAACCGAAGTGATGCTATCTGAATAAGTTCGGATACGAATTTTAACTTCACTGTCTCGTCTTCCGGTAATCGATGGCCTAACCAATAATCAAGCAATTCTTTATTTATCGCAGATTTGAAATACAACAGACGTTCCATGGGCCATAAGAACAATTAAAGGGGAGCGTTAAGCGCGAGATAGTGATTATGGCAATGGTTTTTAACCTTTTTGCTGGAGCGGAACCCCAAGAAAACATTACACTGGTTCGAGAAGCCCCTGTGCAATAATTCAATTGTCGTATGCAATAAACAGCATTTAACTTAATTAAAAAAATAAAATGAAAATATGTGTAACTTCTGGCGGAACCCCTGGACTGTACTGGCGGAACCCTGGTTGAAAACCACTGGATTATGGTGTCACATTCGGGTTATCTTACTTCTACAAATACAAAAAATTACTATTTCTATATCTACTCATTCGTACAGAGTAGCATTCAACAAACGTACCGTACTTAATGCTTTATCAAAGCTGATGTATACTGCAGCATGGCTTTATAACCAATGCTTTCCAATCTGCCGCTGTAGAACTCGGGGCCGTTATTTATAATTATCTTGGGGTAATTTCTCCAAATTGGAGGAAGTGGTATGAATGATTTGTTTTCGAGTACTAACCGCAAGTAGTTATAGGAGAAAGCAGCATCCATGACTTGTTTTCCAGTGATAATTCGATCTTGGTCATGATAAATAAACTAAAAGTGATAAGTTGTTTTCTATTAGAACTGCGGACTCACTAAAATTACTTATAACATTACAGCCACATAAACACACGAATGTCAATTAGGCGTTTAGATCTATGTCAGTTATACATGAGTTGTAAACAGGCCTTATTCGCTTGCTCATAATTTAGGATTTTCTCCTTTCTATGATGTTATTTGTCAGTTCACGTAGCAATTACCTAATTATTCCATCTTATCGCTGGTCGATTTGTACGCTAAGTTTTTATTTCAACTTCGGTAAAGCTGTACGAACACTGCAGACCTTGCAACCGTGACTAGTTTGTCCATTTATTTCTCTCCTAGCATGTTTGTTTTCGTTTGCTCCGTCATGGTGATAAATTTGATTAAACGAATCTCACAAAATATTCCAGTTAACGGCAAATGGTGAGCGATGAAAAGTTCAAAAGTTTTTCATTTATTATGCACTTCCTCACCGGGGGTGGGGGGGAGGCGCGGTCCCCCCTGGATACGCCCCTGAAAGGCCAGACATTTTACCGGCTCTATTGTTTATTTTAACATTCTCGCCCACAACTGCTTGTGTAGAAAAAACTTTTCCATGCTGCGAAAACTGTCAGTCAACGACAGAAATTTTTAAGGTGCAAAATGTAAAGCAGTGTATGATTGTACATTTCAATTCTTGCACCTAGTGATTGCAGAACCGACTCTTCTTCCCTCCTCCAGAAATCTCTTCATTCTTGGGGACTTCAATTGCCATCACTCCCTCTGGGACTCAAGAAGAAGGTACTTCGACTCCCGCGGGAAGGAAGTATTCAACTGGATCATCTCTGACCTCCTCCCCCTCAACAACCCTGACACACCCACCCTTCTCCATCGCTCCTCTGGCAGTCGCTCCTCTCTTGCCTTTTCTTACTCCTGGGAAGTGCTTCAGGACCTGGGTTCTAACCACCTACCAATTTTTCTATCTATCCCTCTTTCTCCGGTCTTTCGCCCCAACGAGCGATCCCCTTTCTTCAATTTTCAGAAAGCTCGCTGGGATGACTTTGCCTATTACTTTGACTCCCACTGTCCTTCTGCAGAGGAATACTGGTCTCTTTCCTCTGCTGCTGCTTTTTTCACCTCTCTGGCACTGAATGCGGCCAAATTTTCCATTCCTTTCGGCCGCATCAAACGCCCTCCTAAAGCCTGGTGGTCTGCTGAGGTGGAAGGTGCGATTAGTGAAAGACGCAAGGCTTTCGCTGCCGCTCACAGAAGTGAAGATTGCCAGGCTTACATCTCCGCTTCTCGACGCGCTTTGTCAGTCATCGCCAAGGCTCAGGCATGGCAGACGACTTGTTCTTCTTTTTCACCCAAATCAAACCCAAAAACTGTATACTCTTTTCTTCGCTCTATCGCTGGCTCTCCTTCCTCGTCTTCCTCCTCCCCTAATTTTCCCAACTGTTCTTCTCCCAGGGAACCGGATTCGGTCTACGCCGCTTACCTTAGATCTCACTTTTCTGTTTCTCAGCCAAAGACTCTGCGTAGCAGAGCCAGAGGCTACCTCTCTGAGCTCCGCTGAGCCACGTGCCCGGAGAAGTCTCACTCGTCCTTCTGCTCTCCTTTCTCCCCCGCTGAATTTGTTGCGGTTGCCTCCAACCTTTCCTTCTCCACAGCCACTGGCCAAGACAAAGTTGCCTATCCCATGCTAAAGTATCTTCCCCGCTCTGGCATGGATTTTCTTCTTCACATCTTCAATCTTTCCTGGACTTTGCATTTCTTTCCTTCCATCTGGAAGACATCTTCTATTATTCCCATACACAAGATGGGAAAACCTCTCGACTCTCCTGCTTCCTTCCGGCCTATCTCTCTCACCTCCTGCGTCTCAAAGCTTTTTGAACGCGTCATTCTATCACGTCTACTCTTCTTTCTGGAATCTAATTCATTCTTTTCCCGCCAGGCCGGTTTCCGCCCTGGACGGTTTACACTCGATCAAATTCTTTATTTGTCTTAGTCCATTTTAGATGGGTTTAACAAACCCAGGCCGGGCTCTCGGACGATCCTGTCTACTATTGATTTCTCTAAAGCTTTTGACTCTGTCTGGCATCCGGCCCTTTTCCATAAACTCATTTCGGCTGGCCTTTCTCCTTGCTTTGCTCGTTGGACTTAATCTTTCCTTTCTGATAGGCGCACTTGCGTGGTTTATCAAAATCACAAAAGTCGTTCCTTTCGAGTCGATCAAGGAGTTCTGTAAGAATCCGTTCTCGGCCCTGTACTTTTTTCTCTCTTCATCAATGACCTTCCGGCATCTCTGCCTTCTGTCAGCTGCTGTCTCTACACTGACAATCTGGCCATTTGGTCCTCCTCCCCCTCGGTCCCCATTGCGGTGGAGGCCTCACAAGGAGCTCTGTTTCGATTGGAGCGCTGGTCTGAGTACTGGTGTCTTCCTTTCAATCCAAGCAAATGTGAGGCCTCGTTCTTCTCAGTGGATCCCCACCAAGCTATCCTCCAGCCCAACCTCCTCCTACTCGGCTCCCGCCTCTGTTTCAACCCAATTTCAACTTTACTTGGGGTCACCTTCGACCGCACTCTTTCATTTTCAAAACAAGTATCTTCGCTTTAGGCCAAACTCTTCCCACGTCTCATGGATTTACGCTGTACCTCTGCTTCCTCATGGGGCCCCTCTAAGGAGTCCCTCTCTGTTCTGTATAAATCTTTTCTTCGGCCCCAAATTGGGACCAATATCACCAAATTGGAACGCCTCCACCGAGCGGCTAGTCGCGCCATCACCGGCTGTCTCTCGTTCTCCCCGATCCTACTTCTTCTCTCCGAGGTTTCTTAACCTCCCCTATGAGTCACCGTGACTCATTTCACTCTTTTATCTTATGAGCGGGCTCTTCGTCTACCAACCTCGTTTCCCATTTCAGGTTTGGCCAGACTAGGAGTGAAACCAAGACTCTGCAGATCGTTCTGGAGAGCTTTTGCGTCCACTCACCGGCTCATGCTTCCTTCTACTTGTTCTAGGGAGGCTCTTCTCGCTTGCCCTCCCTGTTCTCCTTGGAATCTGCCCTTGTTCACTGTGGAGTCCACCCTTTGCCTTCCATGCTTCCACTCCGATCCCCTCACTCTCGCCAAGGTGCGGCTCTCGCCCACCTTGACTCTCCTCCCTCATGATCTGGTACTCTGGACTGACGACACTGTATCTTTTCTTTTTGGCAAAGGCGGCTCCGGCGTACCTCGTCATGCTCGCTTTGTTCTCTCTCGTCTACGCTGCGACGGGCACAGCCTTCTGTTAAGTTTTTATCTCTCTAGGATTGGCAGAATTGAGAATTCTTCCTGCATCGCCTGTGAACACTCGTCCCAGGACAACTCTCATCTCATTCTGCACTGTCCAGCTATGGACTCTTTGCGCCGCTCACTCTTTGGCGACTCTTTGGGGAGTTGCCGGCTTCTGGGGCTCCATGGTCTTCCACCATGCTCCCATCCCTCGGAAGGGGTCGGATAAACAACAACAACAACATTGGCATCAACATACATGTTTACCATTTATCTGGCAATCCTTTTCGATCTAACCCACGTTGGCAAAGTTTTACACCAATCCTTGTTTTTTCCGCCTTTCCTGGCGTCAGTGCTCTTACAGCTTCCACCACTTTCTCTCGTGTACTCTTTTAGTTCATTCTTCTACCTTATGAGGTTTAGTCGTGTGATCTCAAATCATTTTCTTAATTCATAATCTTTTCCCATGTAGTTTTGTCGTGTTTTTTATTTTTTTGCTTATATCTTGCTGTCCGTCTTATTCTTTGATGTATCTATTTTCTTCAATATTTTTCCATTTTTTTTAATTACGAAGGCTTACCAATCGCCATTATGGTGACAGTCAATAGTTAATTGCAATAAATTCTGATTATACTTTGCAAAGTTACCTAGCATATTTACAATAGATTCTGTATTTTGTATTGTATGATGTAGTTGGATTTTTTTCACGAATTTTACTCACGACTTTATGAAATTAAAAATATTATCTGGCTTTTAACTCTTTTTGTACTTATTTTCAGCTTCGTTGTTTAGCATTAGCAACCATCTTCTTAGTTCGACTTTTCGAGTTTTTATATTTAGCTTAGTTCCTTCGATGGATTTATTACTTTTTGGTATGCCGCTTTCTTTCATTCTATTTTTTTCTTCATCTACTCATTTCACCATCACTTATCTCCATTTATTTGATATTACGGGATTTATCGGCTCTAAAAGTTTTGGGCTGTGTTTTATAAAACTCTTAGCAAGACAAAACGTTAATTTGTGGTCGTGCTTTGTGTTGAGTACACGTTTGTAATGATGGTAACAGGCAAGGAGTAGTGCTGACTGTTGAAAAGTTTGACAAAAATGTAGTCATGCTTGCTTTTGTTATGATTGGGGGGACTTTGGGTTGATGAGCACGAAACTTTGCAATCAGCAGTTATGTTGACAGCCAGCACTGGTCGTGATCAAAAGTGGTGAGTTCGATGCTCGCGTTTAATATGAGCTATGATTTTGGAAGCCATTTTACAATAATTCTCTGGTTGATAGCATTTGTAATTTGAAAGTAAATTCATGATTATGGTATGCAGGAAAGAGAAACGATTGAAGTTGAGGTAATTTGATTTGTATCTCTGTGTTAAGGGAAGATATAATTTTTTGGCAGGCAGTTTCTGGCGTTCTATCATGGCTTTTACACTGTTTGTTCGTCGAAAGCTCTTTCCTTTCTCTGCCCGGAAGAACTTGAAGTGATGATTTGTGGAAAGAGTTGGTTTGATCTTAGTGATTTGAAGAAGCACACTACCTACAAGGTTCGAGAATGGTTTGACATCCTCTTGACTCGTCTCTGCGAGCTAGCGGAACTGAATAGAGTTCCGGTTGAAGCCAAAGATCTGTGTGTGATCGTGTTGAAAAGTTGTCATGATCACCGTGAAGAGGCTACCACTACTTGAACACGAGTCGTAACTCTGATTATTCAACCTTTTTGTGCGATAGGCCATACAAACGTAATTGCAAGGTTAACAATTCCACGCAAAAGCATTGTGTGTTTAAAAAAGTTACTCTAACAGTCGTAACTATGATTACTGATTCAATCATGCGTATGAGCTCATGCTCTGTTTATATGCCTCAAGTCAGACTGGACCTCCACGACTGGTGGACTGCTAGATCCCATCGACTGTCAGCTACACGAAGGCGTAGGAATCCCGTAAAATGTGTGCCTAAGGACACAATAATGTATTTGCCAGCTTTTTTTCACGCGCCTCTTTTGTGCTGAGCGTCAAGTAGGGAAGCTCTGAATATCATTTTTTAAAGTTTTTTTGGTGTGGCTCGACAAGGGAATTGATGCCCAAGTCTCCAACCGTAAAGCGGATGCTCTAACCCGCCACCGCGCCAGTTATAATTACTGATAGATAGTCTACGTTATTATAAATTGGTCGTTAGTAGTGCTTATTGTGCAAGGATAATGCGCTCACGTTGCCCTCCTTTTTGACGTTTCTGCTTTAAAAATAATCGTTACAGGGATACGTCAGCAACAATCCGACCATCATCAACTTTTGGGAGGTTCTTTTTAATCTGTCTCGTTATCTACAAAAACGTTTTTTGCATTTTTGTACTGGTAGCGACCGTGTCCCGGTAGGCGGCATGCAAGAGCTCAACTTCGAGATAATCCGCACACCCACTACGCAGAACATGTGAGTAGACCACCTTAAGCGAGCAGATTGACTATATACTTTTTGAGTTGCCAAACATTTATAAGGTTAGAATATTGATCATTATGATAGCCTAATATTGGAAACAAACGCAAAACAGTACGAACAAATGTTGACTTTATATTTTTAGTTGGTAAAACGGTCTAAATAGTAGTTGTAAGTTGCCCGATGCTTCTCCAGATAGGGTTAGCGATGGTTTCCTATCTCTTCTTTCTGGAATCTAATTCCATTCTCTCTCCCGCCAGGCCGGTTTCTACCCTGGACGGTCTACACTCGATCAAATTCTGTTCCTTTCTCAGTCCATTTCGGATGGGTTTGACAAACCCAACCCAGGCTCTCGGACGATTTTCTCTACTATCGATTTCTCTAAAGCTTTTGATTCTGTCTGGCATCCCGCTCTTTTCCATAAACTCATTTCGGCTGGCCTTTCTCCTTGCTTTGCTCGTTGGACTCAATCTTTCCTTTCTGATAAGCGCGCTTGTGTGGTTTATCAAAATCACAAAAGCCGCTCCTTTTGAGTCCGTCGAGGCGCTCCGCAAGGATCCGTTCTCGGCCCTGTACTTTTTTCTCTATTTATTAATGATCTTCCGGCATCTTTGCCTTCTTCCGTCAGCTGCTCTCTTTACGCTGACGATCTGGCCATTTGGTCCTCCTCCCCCTCGGTCCCCACTGCGGTGGAGGCCTCACAAGGAGCTTTTGTTTCGATTGGAGCGCTGGTCTGAGTACTGGTGTCTTCCTCTCAATTCGAGCAGATGAGAGGTCTCGTTCTTCTCAGTGGATCCCCACCAAGCTATCCTCCAGCCCAACCTCCTCCTACTCGGCTCCCGCCTCCGTTTTAATCCCACTCCAACTTTACTTGGGGTCACCTTCGACCGCACTCTTTCATTTTCTAAGCATGTATCTTCGCTTTAGGCCAAACTCTTCCCACGTCTCAAGGCCTTACGCTGTACCTCTGCTTCCTCATGGGGCCCCTCTAAGGAGTCCCTCTCTGTTCTGTATAAATCTTTTCTTCGGTCCCTTCTCACTTACGCTTCACCCGGATGGTTTCCTTTCCTAAGCGCTACCAATATCACCAAATTGGAACGCCTCCACCGAGCGGCCAGTCGCGCCATCACCGGCTGCCTCTCGTCGTCCCCTATCCCTCTACTACTCACCGAGGCTTCTCTACCTCCCCTACGAGTCACTCTGACTCACTTTACTCTTTTTCTTATGAGCGGGCTCTTCGTCTCCCAACCTCCTTTCCCATTTCAGGTTTGGCCAGACTAGGAGTGAAACCAAGACTCTGCAGATCGTTCTGGAGAGCTTTTGCGTCCACTCACCGGCTCATGCTTCCTTCTACTTGTTCTAGGGAGGCTCTTGTTACTTGCCCTCCCTTTTCTCCTTGGAATCTGCCCTCGTTCACTGTGGAGTCCACCCTTTCCACCCCATGCTCTCGCTCTGATCCCCCTCACTCTCGCCAAGGTGCGGCTCTCGCTCATCTTGACTCTCTCCCCCCTCATGATCTGGTACTCTGGACAGACGGCTTTGTTCCTTTTCTTTTTGGCAAGGGCGGCTCCGGCGTTTTTGCCAACTGCTCTCTGTGGCACTGAGGCCACTCCTTTTCGGCAGGCCCAGTTAAGTTTTTCCGCTGAAGCCTGCGCCATTCTGCACGCTCTTTGCTGGTCTCAGCAGCACCAACAAGTCTGCCATTTCTCTTCTCTTCTCCTGTCTGACTCTCGTTCTGTCCTCGCCACCCTGTCCTCTCCTCCACCTTTCCTCTTATCTCAAACTCTGTGGCAGATCTGGCAGGAACTGTCTTCTTTCTCCTCCCGTTCTATCAGGCTACAATGGGTCCCCGGACACTCGTTTCTCCCGGGGAACGACACGGCTGACGAGCTTGCCAGACGGGGAGCGCTGCTTGCGCCCTCCGCAATTCCCTGTAGTCTCTCTCCTTTTATCTCCCGTATCCACTCTCGTCTTTTCTCGGACTGGAGGCGTACTGTCTCTTCCAAGTATTTTGACACTCAGGTTCCCTTGATTTTCACTGAGGAACTTGTGCTCCCTCGTCATGCTCGCTGTGTCCTCTCTCGTCTTCGCTGCAACGGACACAGCCTTCTTTTAGGTTCTTATCTCTCCAGGATTGGCAGAATTGAGAATCCTTCCTGCAGCGCCTGTGGACACTCGTCCCAGGACACCTCTCATCTCATTCTGCACTGTCCAGCTATGGACTCTTTGCGCCGCTCACTCTTTGGCGACTCTCTGTCCCTTTACGACCTCTGGTCCAGACCCTGGGGAGTTGCCCGGCTTCTGGGGCTCCATGGTCTTCCGCCATGCCCCCATCCCTCGGAAGGGGTCGGGTAACCAACAACAACAACATGGTTTCCAATTAGTGTAGTGCAGTGATTTACTCCGTGTTATTGGGTATAACATTCTTTTGAAAATATAGAGGCTTACAGGTTTCACACAAGATGAATGGAAAGCACACTCATGTTATCTTTGTTATGGTGATTTCTAGCTAAGGCTAAAAATTAATATTAAAATGTGTTATACTCTAAAATGAGACTGTTTGCAGGTTGCCCATGTCGCACACGTGTTTTAATCAGCTACTACTCCCCCCGTATGGAAGCAAGAATCAACTTGAAAGCAAACTGGTAATCGCAATCAGCAACGCGGAAGGGTTCGGCCTGGAATGAACAGAATATTTTCTGGTGTTGCATGCGTTCAATTGTTCATGTTATTTTTTGTTTGGTTTTCTATTATGTTTGGTGCTGACGAAGCAACGAAACTCAAAATATAGCTTTGTTTGTGATTCTTTGATAATTTTTTTGGTTACAACACAATCTTGTTTATTGATAATTTTATATGTTTAGTTGCTGACCTTGCCAGGTTAATGATTTCGTTCCTGAGCATGGCTGTTTTTTGTTTTGCATTACACTATAAAGTATCTTTTTGGGCAATCCTCGTAGCTTGCTTTGACATCGGTATCGTATTATATTTATATTTCAATTTGTTAAATGGAGGTTGGTTTAAGTTGCCTAGGCTACATCTAATTCAAATGCTAAATCGTATATAACGTGGTTATGTCGTTTCTCAGGTAGAGCATAGCTTTCATATGTTGGGTTTATAGAAGGCTGATACTTTTCTATGATGAAGTTGGCCTCTTGTACTTCAACGCTTTCTAAAGATTAGTGAATTTTTATCTGATCTTGTGATGGCGTGATTGTTTTGTTGCACTGGTTGAAACTGTGGTGATAGCTTATGTGTTTGACTTGCACTATAATTGTATGTATGCCCTAAATATTTGCTTTAACTTAATGTTTTGCAGATCCTTACTCGTGTCACGTGATTCGTGCTCGCAATATAAATGTTGGTTGGTTGGTTTACCTTTCTTTTCTTTTTTGGAATGAAGGTTCGGCGTGAACGGCAATCCAGGTTCACGCCGTCAACCGAATTGAATTAGCACGGGGGAAAAGTGGCAGCCCATTTCGAACCAGTCATGAATGCCAATTACTGACTGATAGCCCCTCACCAACGAGGCGGACTGCCATAGGTGGGTACCCAAGAATCGCCTCTTACGACATGCTGGGTGAGCTGCTTCACAATTCTAACCCGCTTGGTATTATTACTGTAGAATTAGAAAAATAAACGAACTCGCTACAAAGTCGTGGTTACGTTGTTTATGTGTGTAATATGGTCTTTTTGCGATTGTGATATGCTTTGGACGAGTTACCCTGGTGGAACTGGATGCTAGTGAACAAGTATACTAACTACAGTCGAGCCGCTTTCGAAATTCATTTCTTTCCGCGAAAGAACTCGTGCTCTGTTTACCCAACTGCGCAGCCGCACTACTAGATTGCCATTTGCAAAGTTTGCTATACCAGTTCCTCTCAAATTAAGATGTATTATTCGTCAGGTGAATGGGTCGTCTCACTGACCGATCAATGCGTGTCGTGTACGTAGGGAAATGGAGTTAGTAACAGCGTCGAGACTCCAGTGGACAGACTAAAGCTGGAATGTCACCAAAAACAAGACTAAAAATACGAGATCTCCGAGCTCCAAAAGATTTTTGTAAAGATGCTCAGAAGCGACTAAACAATGTAGCGTGTCCACTGCTACGATGTAATTTTGTAATATTGCGTTGTCAAAAACAAAGCAAAAGCTTAAATATACCGCTCTGCAGTATTATAGCAGATCTACAGAACAGGACTGCTGACATCTCGATGAGCTAATTAAGCGGGCGAAATACAGGTCAGCAACATGCAGATATCAAACTGTGATGTAATTAAGCTTGCGTAAACCCATTTTGATAAGCGTTACGAAGAGCTCACAAAATGTCAAGAGCCGGTTTGCACCAACTAATTAGACTCCGCTGAATTCTATCGCTGCTACGTTATAGTAGGATACAAGCCTCAACTGTTGCTGAATACCAAAACGCTACCTTGTCTTTTCGAGAAAAGTATTTTTTATAGGCTGACTTAGGACTGCGTACACTCACTTGATTGCGATCTGCCACAACCAATGAATTTTCAAACCAAGGGTCGTGGATCGCCAAGGCTTTGTCTATAAATTGGATTATCCGAAATAACGTCTCCAAGCTGTATCGCTCCTTTTTTTAAATCGATAGTGACTATTACATCAGAGTGAGCAAAAATGATTCTACAGGGTGGCCGAAAAGTCCGAGGACACTCTATTTTAAATATTTTAATGCTGTTAAACATTTGATTGGTCCTTATTTCTTTGATGGCAATGTCAACCAGGAATCATATGCCAATATGATTAGAAAGTGGTTCATTCTCAAGTTAATAGAACTTGGTATTAAGGATCGTGTATGGCTACAGCAAGATGGTGCACCTGCACATTTTGCACTTCCTGTGAGAGCGCTGCTAAATGCAGAGTTTCCTGATCGATGGATTGGCCGCGGATCAAATTCTTTTGCTTGGCCACCACGAAGCCCCGACTTGACCACTCCAGACAACTCATTATGGGGTTTTATTAAAGGTCAAGTTTCTGGTATTAGATACGAAACCATTGATCAGCTAAAGCATGCGATTATTGCAGCTTTTGCTAGCGTATCAAGGAATTCTCTCCAAAAAATGGCACAAAGAACATGGAGGCGAATGGAATTGTGCAAGAACAATGAGGGCCAACATACTGATTCCCTAGACCACTAAATTACTCTAGTTGTTTTCTGCTTTGTTTCTAATAAAGTTCTCTTTTTTGTTGAATATATACGTTTCTGTGTGTTTCATTAAAAAATATTGTGTTTTATTAAAAATACATGTATAGTGTCCTGGGACTTTTCGGCCACCCTGTAGATTGCTCACATTTAATGTTTTAACATACTGGTAACTGTATGTATTACATTTATTTTTGGCCAATAAAATGCGCGCGACGCAAAAGAATACATCAGAGCAACAGCCAAAAATAGGAAACAGCAACAAACGGTATACGTTAAGACGCACAACTTTACTTGTAAGACCCATAACGAATCAAATTAATGTGCGGTTGCTGTACCTGAAAGAACAGAAAAAGAAAAAACTGATTTGGTGCTCTCCTACCTTATGTGCATGCAATAGTTTTGACTGCTATTGTAAATAGTGAGACGCTGAAAAGTTTCTTAGTGAATGGTTTCCATAAGACAGTGATAATGCAAGAGTTTCGTTTAAAGAAACATTATTAGGAACGGTCGACATTGTGTAACAAATAAAACCTAATTTGTAACTAGAAACTTCAAATGAGTAACTTTTACAAGCCTGTAGAAATCCTTATACCTCTCAAATTCGGACCACTAGGCTAGGAGAAGCAAGCCCAGCGATGCTCGTATCCACATTTCCAACTCCAGTAGACGAGGAGTGGCTTACCCAATTTTTTTAACACAGCTGTTCTGTTCATAAATATGGGAGATTGAAGGTAATTGAAATGCTCTGCAGTGAGTTGGGCTATTTCTATTTCCAGAATTGTCAAAACGTAGCTTGGAAGCTGTTTGGATTGTAATTTGTAGCGTGGCTTTAATTGAATTCTTTCGTCGCTCTGTCAGTAGCTGTGAAATGTTTTAGAAGTTTATGAGTTGTCGACCCTCATTCCGATAATTATTTGGGGATATTTTGTTTAGGAATTTGGCTAAAAAGTTTTTATCGTATTTCTCTCTACTCTGTATAATTGTTGGCTTGTTTATTCAAAATTTTGATTTGTAAATTACCAAAGGAATAAAGCTAATTATTGGAAGGTAATTTTGATGTGTATTTACCAAAAGAATAAAGTTAAATGTAAACTGGTTTCAGTTGTAGAGACAATGGAAACTCCCAATTTCCCTAAAACAAATAAAATCATCTAAATATTGACAACAACAATATTGAAGAACATTTTTGGTTTTGCCAACCACAACAACCGGTAAAGATATTTTCAATGTGGTGGACAAGTTTCTAGAGAAAACATTGATTAGGCCAAATGTTTTTAGTGTTTGTACAGATGGCGCTCTAAGCATGATGGGATGTCGGAAAGGTTTTGTTTCCCACGTCAAAAAAGTTAATCCAAGTGTTCAAGTAATTCACTGCGTGCTGCACCGAGAAAATTTGGCGTCTCGTGTATTAAGTTCAACTCTTCATGACGTTATGAAAAACGTCATTAAAATCGTAAATTTGTTGAAGCTCGTGTTTCAAATTTTCGCCTGTTTCAAGAGTTGTGTTCATGATGTAGAACTTCGCACCAACAGATATTGGTTTTTCCGAAATTTGCTTTCTCTTCAATTTTGAACAAGTCCATTGAGGACCTTAATCCAGAGCCCGATTTAATGACTTCGGTTTCGTTTTTTATTTTGGAACACCTTCACACTATAAGAAAAATTTTAAAAAATATATTCCAGAAAACATCAACTTCTATACGTGGAAAAATCCATTTACCGCAACTGTGGTTGATTTTGATGCGGGACTTCCTTCTGGTTTTCAGGAATAACACTGGTCAACAAAAAATTTGTTGCATTGACGCAATATTTTTACCTAATTTGGGGGTGCTGAATTCAAATCTGATCTTAGTTTTTTCTGTAAGCTATAGTTTTTTTGGTACTTTTCTGTTTCGCATCACTTTAGTGCTTTCCGTTTCACTTTTTCCTGTAATAGAACAGTACCCAAAATTTTAGCAAAGCGACATTTTTAATGAATTGGAGTTATGGCTAGCATGTAAAACAAAAATCCAAAAAATAACAATGTGGAGCAAGATAGTGAGTATTATATCACAAGAAAAAGCACTTGCAGGCAAATTTAGACCAAATATGGGAAACAAATAGATATTGTTAACAAGTAAAATGGTTCGAAATCCAGTGAACAACACTTGCACATTAACGCCATTGAAGAAAAGGGTAGACATCAACTTATCCATGTACAAACAATTTGTTAAGATACAAATTACTTGTACGCCACTGTGTCAGGAAAAATTGGCGCTTATAGCTCCTGCGCTTGTACGCCATTCCTGGACAGTCACGTTTAATACTCCAACAGTAGTCTGCCAACATATGGCGATCGCATCTACCTTGGTAGCGTTCTTGCCATCAAGTCCTGGTGGAATTTCTCTCTCTGTTCATTACTGACAGCTCCTAGATTGTATGGAAATCTGTTCAAATGACTGAACAGGAAGTGCACTTTGATGCTCATTTTGCATTCCAAATCATGAAATGGTGAGACCATGTTACCTACTAGATCTTCATGATTTCCTGCCTTTTTATTTGCAAGGAAATTCTTCGTCACATCCACAAAAGATAACCATGCTGCCTTCTTCTTATCATTTATTGCTAGGACAAAAGCTTGATCACGCACAAGTGTACAGATCTGTGGTCCATCAAATACTTTTGCTTTGATTTTCTCGTAGGACAAGCCAGGAAAGGTACAAGAGGCTGGAAACATTCACCATCCAAACGTAATGCTTTAACAAACTGTTTCATCAAGTCTAATTTGATGTGAAGAGGAGGAAAATTTATCTTGTCTCTGCTTACAATCGGATCATAAATGACATTTGGCATGCCAGCTTTAAGGGTGTCACGTTTGGGCCATTCCTTTTGGGTCCAATGATTTTCACGATCTCGACTATCTCACATGCAAAGGAAGTATGGGAATTTAGTGTGGCCTTTTTGCTGACCCAGTAGAAAACTAACCATTTTCAAGTCAACACATATGATCTAACCATGCTCATGATATTTAAGTAGATCCAATACTGTTCTGATGTCATCCTGCTGCTCTTTCAGTACAGTGGAGTGACCAACAGGAACAGCTCCATACCTATTTGCACTGTGTAAAACCACACACTTGAGGCTGCGTTTGAAGCTGTCTAAAAAAGTCGCCACTCTTCTGGGTTGTATGATGGGATGCCCAATTCGTCGAGAAGTCCTGGTACCGGTACATTGTCACAATAAACAAGTTGTTTTTCCTCTTTAAAATAAGACAAAAAGAGCTCATCTTTTTCTATAAAATGACACTTTTGCGGAGCTATGCAGCACATGTTTTTCATTCAGTCTAGAAGCTAAGATCTGAGCTGCTTGTTTGGATAGATCCAAATCACGCACCAAGTCATTTAGTTCAAACTGGTTAACACTAGAATTACCGGAGCGTTCATTTTGACCGTTTTGATTTTTAATCGTCTATATCTTTTATTAGATGCGCGCAATGACACTCTAACTTCCTGACTTTCCCTAAATCTTGGATAACTTTTTGCAGGTTAATTTTCATTGCATCGCAATGAGCACAGGGCAAGATGGGAATGGATCTACCTTAAATTACCGCCAACGGTTATTTTGACCGTGCAGAAACCATTAAATTTTTCATCATTAAAATTGTCTTTGCAGTTAAGAGTCTTTTGTTGTGCTATTGTATCGAAACAATCTTGCACCAACAACTGCACTAAAAGGTAAAGGTTACGCACCTCGGTACCAGTGCGTAAGATAAATATGCTTGACGACATAGGGACATGGGGGTGTCGTAGTCAAATATGCTTGTCGACATAGGGGTAAAAGTAGGGTACTGGTGGCCAAAGCCTCCACACTATTTTCAGCCCCGTTATACTGTTGAAATTTCAAAACTGGGAAAAATACTCACTTTTGAAAAGTATATTTCCGAAAAAAAGAGTCTTGACCTTTTTTAAGTAGATGAAAAACGCCACTCTGAAAATATTGATCTCTAAAAGAAACAAAAGTCTTGAACTTTTTTTTGAGGCAGAAATGCTGTCACTTCTCTATTCACACAAAAGTAAGTGTTACGCTTACGTTTTTATCTTATGCTTTGATCAAGGGTTGGCTTAATCAGACTCGGTTCGACTTACATGGTAAAGGATTTTTTTCAGATGAATCGAATTCAGAGACTGCAATTTATAATCTGCAGAAAGCTGATTCAACATCATATAAATTTGTCGACTTTGGCAGTGAGAGAGTGACAGTAATGATACAAGTAGGCTACTACAACGCAAGCGCTAAGTGATAGTTATTAGGCATTTTACATCTAACATAGCGGAATTTGATTTGGATTTGTTGCTAATGTAGCGATCATATAACCTTTGCCCTTAGGCCTACTCCACGCGTGTTTGTTTTCCAACATTGCTACCTCGTGCTTCTTTTCATTTTCGGAGAAATGTGAGTCAGGCATTTCTTCGTGTTTCCGAATATTACTCCCTGGTGCTTTGTTTTATTTTTCTTGGAAACGTGATTCATGCATTCCTTCGTCTTTCTATAGTGATTATGTAACCTTTGTCCTCACCTCATCTATGCGCATCTGTTTCAAATATTGTTGTCTCGCGTTTGATTATGTTTTCGTAGAGATGTGATTCATGCATTCCTTCGTGTTTCCGAATATTACTTCCTCATGCTTCGTTTTATTTTTCGTAGAAACGTGATTCATGCATTGCCTAGTCTTCACCCCATGAAAAATTATTCCTCGTGCCTTTTTTATTTTTTTTGAGATATAAATATCTCTTGGTCTTTGAAAAAAAGCAGAATTAACTTTTGGACTGAAGATGCCGCTAAATTTTGAAATAGTACGATAATTTTTGGTAAAAGATTTAATAAACAAAACAGAGAAAATTCGTGTTAACTGAAAACTTAAGGATATAATTCGATGTCAAAGAACTCCCGTGAACTTAAGTAGTTAAGTGTAGGTCAGTAGGCTCACGTTATACCACGCCACGCCTCTGGCGCTACACTAAGGACAAAGCAAAATTGAATTGCATCAAATTTTCTTCAAAATCGAGAGGCAGATTGCAAGCTCCAAACATACTAACTGAAACGCAGCTAAAAAAAAGTTGAAAGCCTACAATTTGTTTCCTAGATTGGGATCTACGCAGTTTATTCGAAAAAATAATGGAGCTTACGATTTGTTAAACTCCCATTTACAATAATTTAAGACATTATTAGGTTTAACACAACAGTTAAAAGAAACTTATGACACAAAATAATGCCTAGTTATCAAGCATTTTTTTATTAATTAAGCAAACGGTCATTTTGATCGCTCGCGGTAATTTTAGATAGGTTGAAAAGACGGTAATTCTAGTGTTAAACTGCTGGGGGACTGTTTTTTTTGCTTTTGGTAGATGAGTCCTCAGATTCTGTATCTGTTTTTTCATACTCCATTTCCATGTGCTCTTCTTCAGATTCAGTTTCTTCATCTTCAGAGTCTCTCTAAGTCTCTCTAATGCTCTGTGGAAACCGAATGTGCCCACCCGGAAGGGTATCCACTTATTCCGATGTTCAAGGGCCTGCTAATCAGCAAACGTCCTTTTCAGGACGGGATGATGAGTGCGTTGCACACAAACTGCCCTTTTCAGGGCACATCATCAAAAAGTTTCGTGGGCCCTCAATACTACAACTGAACATCGAAGGCCTCACAGCTAGCAAGATGAACTTCTTCATCACCTTGTTATTCAGCTTGAGGCGTTCGTGATCCTTCTACAGGAGACCCACTGCATATCTGCAGGAAAGCTAGTGCTATCAAACTATCAACTAGCTGGGTTTTCCCCAAGAAGAAAGCATTCCTTGCCACGTTTGTCCATGAGCGGCTAAAATGGACCTTATACGATCAATCTCCCACGACATCGGAGACTGAATGGTTGTGCGTGGATGCTGACGGTTTTAAAATCGTTAACATCTACAAACCTCCACCAACGCGGTTGCAAGTTTCCGACCTTCCAGTGTTCACTCACCCTTGTCTGTATGCGGGTGATTTCAACTGCCCCCATGTCGACTGGGGTTATAACACCAACAGCGCGGATGGAGACCGCCTACTGGCCTGGGCAAGCTCCAATAATCTTGCCCTTCTTCACGATCCCAAGGGTGAACCTAGCTTTCATTCTGGGCGCTGGAACACTGGCACTAACCCGGATCTTGCCTTTACCACCGTCGGTCCTGATAGTCACTTTCCTTACAGACGCGTCTTGGAGGAGTTTCCTTGGTCACAACATCGACCTTCGCTTATAACACCACCAGGGCTTTCCCTCCCAGTACCGGGAAGGCCTCTAAAGCGATGGAACTTCCGCAAGGCCAACTGGAGCCACTATAATTCCTTGACAAACAAGCTTGCAAGGAATTTGCCATCACCTGATTCAACAAATGTGGATCAGGCCTACCAGGACCTTTGCAATACCATCAGCAAAGCAGCCAAGAAAGCTATCCCACGCGGTCGTCGTAACACCTACATACCGTGTTGGGACGCTAAGTGTGAGGCGCTCTACCAAACGTTTCTGCAGTCTCCTGCTGGAGACCAGTCAAGCAGGGCTGCTACAGCCCTAATAACTTGGCTTGACAAGAAACGCAGAGACCGATGGTCTGAGGCAGTCCGAAACATCGACTTCTCACACTCAAGCAGAAAAGCATGGAGCACAATTAACAACCTTACTGGCAGGTCGCGACACAGCCCCATAACTGTCCCGTTTCAGCTAACGCCATTGCTGCTCAGCTGGTAAGAAACGGGAAATACAAGGGTGTTGATCGTGAGTCGTCTCGACTCATTTCTCAAGAAGTGTCTGACCGTTGGAGGGCTTTGATACCATCACCAGTGAATCTCTCTGGCGATTTCTCGTCCAGAGAATTCGCTGCCGCTCTCCAACACGTTAAGCCAGGGAAAGCTCCGGGCCCTGACTCTATTTGTCCGGAGCTTATAATTCATGCTGGAACTGCTTTGAAGTCCTGGTTACGTGGCTTCCTCTCTTACTGCTTGCGCCAACTCAAAATTCCCAAAATCTGGAGAAGAGCATTTGTAGTTGCGATCCCAAAGCCAAAGAAACCTGTAGAGGACCCAAAGAGCTATCGTCCCGTCTCCTTGCTCTGTGTCCCCTACAAGATCCTCGAACGACTGATCTACGCTCGTATTAAACCTATTGTCGACCCCCTGCTCCCAGGCGAGCAGGCTGGGTTTCGACATGGAAAATCGACAGTGGATCAAGTTATCTTACTAACACAAAACATCGAGAATTCTTTCGAGGCAAAAAAGAAGGCCGGTGCTGTGTTTGTAGATCTGACAGCTGCATATGACACTATCTGGCATCGTGGCCTCACCTGCATGCTGCTGAGACTTCTCCCGGATAAGCACATGGTTCGTATGATTATGGAACTTGTCCGGAATAGAAGTTTCACCCTTACTACCGGTGACAGCAAGCGAAGCAGGTTGCGACATCTGAAAAACGGCGTCCCACAGGGATCGGTCTTGGCACCCCTTCTTTTCAATCTCTATGTGTACGATCTTTCTTCAACGGTCTCCAGAAGGTATGCTTATGCCGATGATCTGGCACTGTTATACTCTTCTGATGACTGGAAGGTCCTGGAGGGGGTCTTAAGCCAAGACATGACTACAATCTCAACATATCTTCAGACTTGTGGGCTACAGCTCAGCCACACTAAAACGGTGACGACAGCCTTTCACCTGAACAGAGAGGCCAAACGTGAGCTTAATGTCTACAACAATGGCAAACGCCTGCCATTCTGTCCAGTCCCTACCTATCTCGGAGTTAAACTGGACAGATCACTCACGTTTCGTCACCACCTTGAGGCATTGCGCAAAAAACTAACAACGCGCGTTGCACTGATGAGACGCCTTGCAGGCTCAGGTTGGGGCGCTGGAGCTAAAACACTGCGTGCAGCCGCCCTATCTCTGGTCTACTCTACTGCAGAGTACTGTGCACCAGTTTGGTGTCGCAGTGCACAACTTCGCCCCATCGGTAGTGTTCTCAACGACGCATTGCGCATTGACACTGGATGCCTGCGTCCAACTCCAACAGACTATCTAACCGTCCTCGCAGGTGTCCAGCCGGCTGAGCTTCGCCGATTAGGAGCAACGCTCTCCCTAGCATATCGTGGCAGTCTGGACCCCGGCCATATTCTCCATGAATTATTGGCTGGGTTCCCAGACGGCTACAGGGAGAGACTAAAATCTAGACGCCCCTTTGTGCCCGCTGCACGGAAGTTACTGCAAGATCTAACTGAATTGGATATTCGTGCAGCTCAATGGACTGACTTTAAATGGAGCACGGAATACTCGGAGTGTTCATTTGATCTCCGTGCTTTCATTCCTAGGACAAGCACTAGGCCAATGGGGATGGGCCTGCCCAGACCATCATGGGTCAGGCTCAACCGCTTGCGGGCTGGTGTTGGGTGTTTTCAGTCGTTCATACACAAATGGGGCCTTGCTCCTACATCGAATTGCGAGTGTGGCGCTGTAGAACAAACCGCAGAACACATCATTCTGACATGCCCCGTACATCGGGCACCGACAGGAATACGTGGACTGACGGTTTTGGATGCCGACACACGATGCTGGCTGAGTACCATCACTGCCAGCATATGAAAATGTGGGTCCCTCCCAAAAGAAGAAGAAAGAAGAAGTAGATCTTAAGAAGAGACAAAACCATTAAATACTGGAAGTGGAAATTTGTCAGAATGTAAAACAGGTCGGATTGCTGATGGAATACTGGGATAAGAGATATTTAGCCGGTTTTTTTTCCAATACCTTTTGTGTTTACCAAACAAAAATAGCAGTCAGTGAGATGCTCTTTCGGTTCACGCCACACCATAGGTATACCAAAAGGTAAGCCCTTTCGCTTTCCTTTTGTCCAGTCCCGAAGCATTTCTTCACAGTTATGGCACACAATGTGGGGAGCTCATTTTTTTTCTTGATCATCAAGAGGAACTTGAAAATATGCTTTATAAGCGCGCTTGACAAACAATGATATATTGCGTCTTTGACGAGTAAGTGTATAGATGCCACAGATGTAACAAATTGAATCAGTTTTGTTTCTACACTTTCTAGTTCTATTAGACGAAGCTATGTTTAAATTTAAAACTGAGTTGATGTTTGAATGAGATTAATTCCTTGAATTAAACACAATTTGAAAATGAAAAAGCCTGTAGAGTACTGGTAGTAACCAGAAAACCTGCTAATGTTGACAACGATTCGGAAAAATGTGTAAAACTATGCAAAGGACTGCTCAGTGACTAGATATTGGACGAAAATGTACAAAAGATATGTACAAAATACCACTCATATAAGAATAATAAAAAGCCGATTGCATGAAAACTAAAGCATACAGAATAAAACTGATGGCAGATTTGAAATTAGCGACCAAAAATTGTATAGAATCAGTTGAAAAAACTTAGGCAACAGAAAAGGAAAAAAAATTGTTGGCCAGTGTAATTGATTAATCTGAAAAACGACTCAACACTGAAGTTATCTTTTGGGAACTTTCATTACCCGATTTTTGGTGTCAAGCTCCAAACGAATATCCCATCTTGAACGAAAAGTCTTAAAAATAATAAATTCTTTTCCAAGTTCATTCTTGTGTGAGATGGGATTTTCAATACCGGAATTTATGAAAAACAAATATAAAAATTGTTTGCATGCAGAGCATCCAATGCGTTTGACGTTGAGTGATGTTGAGCCACGATTTCAAAAACTTGTTGAAGCAAAATGACGTTAAACGCCGTTGAATAAGAGTTCAGTTATTTTGTATTGTTGAAATTTAATATATGTACGCTCGAATTTACTTAGGTCGCAGCTGGAAATGCACATTTCAAAATTTCGAATCCTTAAGATTCGAACTCATTGGATTTAAATCCAGATTTGCACTTTTAGTCAGGTGATAGGATTCGAAAATAAGTAGTAATGAATTTTAACGCAGACACTTAGTACTGAGAAAAATGGTTAATTGTAAACAAATCTGAATTCTCAAACACAATCTTATCAACTTAAAGTAAAATTATTGTTGTGGTTTATATTTGCGCTATATTATTAAGTTGGTGAGTCGTCTTTGCATTTTCTATGGTTGGTTTTAGTAAAATTCATAAATACGATATTTGCTTTTATTTTATTCTACAGTAGAATTCAAAATTTTGGATTCGAAAATACTATTCTAGAATTATTCTAGAACAATTAATCATTCTACTCTGTGCAACCCTAGTCGCAGCTATTCTTGCAGATAGGTTTTTAAACGATTTGGGGTTGAAGAAGAAAAGGGTTGAGAAACGCTGCCTAATGCGAATAAAAACTTTAATAGTTCAAGAGCAAGTTAGCTTGACAATATTTCTCCTGTTTAATTTTATGGAAAATGAGTGTTAGGCCTTTTATAGCACTAGCAATTCATCAACATTATTGTTGGTTTTCTGGTAGAAGTTACCATTAAGGCTTGCTAAGAGTGTCAACGGAGTAAGATCATATCCAAGGTGATGATTACTCAGTTGCATTTTGCCGTGCTTTACATTTATACCATGACTGTAAATTAAAATAGTTACAGTATTTTATGGTTATTTTGCTGTCGGGAGCTAATATAATTAGTTTTTAGGCAGTAAATTCAGCAGCTTAATCTTAACAATAAATCGTAGCATCGTTTCAAACAATTTTGGCTGACGAATTTTTCCTGAACGGGTCTTACAATCAGAATTTTTTTGTTTAAGCATCTGCTTCACTGGTAAAATTCGGATAAGTTTAAAGAATACATGAGGATGAGCCCTGAACAATTTAGCTACCTTTTGAGCTTAGTCGTTTCTTCAATTTCTAAACAAGACACGGATTATTGCAGGGCAATCGCACCTCATCAAAGATTAGCTCTAACCATTCGGTAAGAGCTTGCACTTGTTATCTATGTCGTTTGCTATCATCTTTAACTGCAAAGACTCTTACAAGGATGGATCAAAAAAATGGTCTTTTTTCATATGATGATGGATATTGAAAGTATTCTGTCAAATAGATACTTGCTATGTACTAGCATTAAATTGCATAGTTTAAAAAATGTGGGATTTAATGTTGCTCTATTTTCGTTCAATTAACATAGTTAGCCTACATAATGCTAATGCTTTAGATACCTTGCTGCAGGTCAAAGTCAAAAGCATTTGTCGTTTTCGTTTTGTATTGGTCAATGCACAGTTACCAAAATAATTAGAGAAGTTTGCAGAGCACTCTGGAAAAAAACTGGAAATTATCAAACTAGAAACAAGAATCAAATATCCGAAAAGTGTTCAGAGATTGCCCATGATTTTGAAAAAATGTGAAATTTTCCTCACTGTTTTGGTGATGCCTATATTTACGAATTTAATGTGAAATAGCGCATTACCGGGGGCATTATCACAGGGAACAAAATATGTCAACCCCTTTTCGTAAACTCGAAAACAATTACCTTAAAGTACAAAAAGTGATAGCTTTTTTGACAATGTCCGTGCAATCTCAAACTGACTGTTATTTTCCTTTTCCTTTTTAAAGAAATCTATCTGTAGCATGATAAAATTATACCCAATTAAAACTATAAGTTCATGGTCAACAATCCTGATTGCGTGAGCACATTTTATTTTTACAGTATGCGTGGTGGTCTCGCCAAGTTCAGATTTCATTTTTTGCCACCGAATGTTGCATATATTATTCACAATGATTAGCCTACATAACAACAATATTTAGGTGCCAATGATGGATAACATCCAAACTCGATGTCCGGCTCACAGTGGCTCAGAATTCTACTGCTACTACAAAGGATTTTTTATTTCAATTCTGTTTGCTCTATGAGACGCCTAGAATAAATTTGTCCTTGTGGACGTAGATGGCTCTGGGCGTGACAGCGATGGGGGAGTATTTTCTAACTCAACCATGGGAAAAATGTATTCTAACAATGAACTGCACTTGCCTCTTTGCCCTTTACAACAATCATCATTTCCCTTTCCGTATGTAATGGTCCTCGATAACGCTTTTCCACTATAATCTTATTTGATGAAACCGTATCTTGGGAAGAATATCAATGCAAGGGAGTCTGTATACAATTATCGTTTAAGTCGAGCACGTCGATGGTTTGAGAATGCCTTCGAAATACTTACAGTACATTGGCAAATATTTTACAGACTAATCAACTGTGACCCATCAATGATGGAGTTGTTGGTGTAGGTCACAGTAGTGCTGCAGAAATGTTTGCAAGATGAAGATACGACAACTCTAGCCCTTTGTCTGCTAATGCTGCACTTCCGTCCCACTCTCGTCTTCAATCCTCTTATCCCCCGTCGGCGCATTCTGTATCTTCTCCCTCTGCCCCTCACCACCGTCCCGTGCTCCTGGCTATCCTTCTACGCCTCCTGCCTCCTCTCCTTCCCCTTGACTCTCTCAGGGTTCTCCATTGGAATGCTGGAGGCCTTCGAGCCAGAAGCACTGAACTACTTCACTTTCTTTCGTCCCATCCTGTCGACCTTATATATATCCAGGAATCCAATCTTAACTCATCTTCCTCTTTCTGGATTCCTGGATTCTCTGCTCTGCGTTCTGATTGCACCCACTCCCGGTCTGGCAATTTCTCTCCTGATACCACACACACTAGCGACTGTGTCATCATTTTCTACAGACAGGGCTTATCTTTCTCTAAACTTTCTATCCCCTCTCTTTCTTGGCTCGATCCCTACTCTGATTATGTAGGGGTCAACATCTCTCTTAACAACTCCTTCCCGCTGTCATTTCTTAATGTGTACACCCTCCCTATTCGCTCATCTCCGACGGATGGCAGAACCGATTCCCTTTCTCCCTCCATTTCTCCATCCTCCAGAAATCTCTTCATTCTTGGGGACTTCAATTGCTATCACTCCCTCTGGGACTCAAGAAGAAGGTACTTCGACTCCCGCGGGAAGGAAGTATTCAACTGGATCATCTCCTCTGACCTCCTCCCCCTCAACAACCCTGACACACCCACCCTTCTCCATCGCTCCTCTGGCAGTCGCTCCTCTCTTGCCTTTTCTTACTCCTGGGAAGTGCTTCAGGACCTGGGTTCTAACCACCTACCAATTTTTCTATCTATCCCTCTTTCTCCGGTCTTTCGCCCCAACGAGCGATCCCCTTTCTTCAATTTTCAGAAAGCTCGCTGGGATGACTTTGCCTATTACTTTGACTCCCACTGTCCTTCTGCAGAGGAATACTGGTCTCTTTCCTCTGCTGCTGCTTTTTTCACCTCTCTGGCACTGAATGCGGCCAAATTTTCCATTCCTTTCGGCCGCATCAAACGCCCTCCTAAAGCCTGGTGGTCTGCTGAGGTGGAAGGTGCGATTAGTGAAAGACGCAAGGCTTTCGCTGCCGCTCACAGAAGTGAAGATTGCCAGGCTTACATCTCCGCTTCTCGACGCGCTTTGTCAGTCATCGCCAAGGCTCAGGCATGGCAGACGACTTGTTCTTCTTTTTCACCCAAATCAAACCCAAAAACTGTATACTCTTTTCTTCGCTCTATCGCTGGCTCTCCTTCCTCGTCTTCCTCCTCCCCTAATTTTCCCAACTGTTCTTCTCCCAGGGAACCGGATTCGGTCTACGCCGCTTACCTTAGATCTCACTTTTCTGTTTCTCAGCCAAAGACTCTGCGTAGCAGAGCCAGAGGCTACCTCTCTGAGCTCCGCTGAGCCACGTGCCCGGAGAAGTCTCACTCGTCCTTCTGCTCTCCTTTCTCCCCCGCTGAATTTGTTGCGGTTGCCTCCAACCTTTCCTTCTCCACAGCCACTGGCCAAGACAAAGTTGCCTATCCTATGCTAAAGTATCTTCCCCGCTCTGGCATGGATTTTCTTCTTCACATCTTCAATCTTTCCTGGACTTTGCATTTCTTTCCTTCCATCTGGAAGACATCTTCTATTATTCCCATACACAAGATGGGAAAACCTCTCGACTCTCCTGCTTCCTTCCGGCCTATCTCTCTCACCTCCTGCGTCTCAAAGCTTTTTGAACGCGTCATTCTATCACGTCTACTCTTCTTTCTGGAATCTAATTCATTCTTTTCCCGCCAGGCCGGTTTCCGCTCTGGACGGTTTACACTCGATCAAATTCTGTATTTTTCTCAGTTCATTTCGGATGGGTTTGACAAACCCAGGCCGGGCTCTCGGACGATCCTGTCTATTATTGATTTCTCTAAAGCTTTTGACTCTGTCTGGCACCCGGCCCTTTTCCATAAACTGATTTCGGCTGGCCTCCCTCCTTGCTTTGCTCGTTGGACTTAATCTTTCCTTTCTGATAAGCTCACTTGCGTGGTTTATCAAAATCACAAAAGTCGTTCCTTTCGAGTCCGTCGAGGTGCTCTGCAAGGATCCATTCTTGGCCCTGTACTTTTTTCTCTCAATCAATGATCTTCCGGCTTCTCTCTTTACGGTGATGATTTGGCCATTTGGTCCTCCTCCCCCTCGGTCCCCACTGCGGTGGAGGCCTCACAAGGAGCTTTGTTTCGATTGGAGCGCTGGTCTGAGTACTGGTGTCTTCCTCTCAATTCGAGCAAATGAGAGGCCTCGTTCTTCTCAGTGGATCCCCACCAAGCTATCCTCCAGCCCAACCTCCTCCTACTCGGCTCCCGCCTCTGTTTCAACCCAATTCCAACTTTACTTGGGGTCACCTTCGACCGCACTCTTTCATTTTCAAAACAAGCATCTTCGCTTTAGGCCAAACTCTTCCCACGTCTCATGGATTTACGCTGTACCTCTGCTTCCTCATGGGGCCCTTCTAAGGAGTCCCTCTCTGTTCTGTATAAATCTTTTCTTCGGCCCCAAATTGGGACCAATATCACCAAATTGGAACGCCTCCACCGAGCGGCTAGTCGCGCCATCACCGGCTGTCTCTCGTTCTCCCCGATCCTACTTCTTCTCTCCGAGGTTTCTTAACCTCCCCTATGAGTCACCGTGACTCATTTCACTCTTTTATCTTATGAGCGGGCTCTTCGTCTACCAACCTCGTTTCCCATTTCAGGTTTGGCCAGACTAGGAGTGAAACCAAGACTCTGCAGATCGTTCTGGAGAGCTTTTGCGTCCACTCACCGGCTCATGCTTCCTTCTACTTCTCCTAGGGAGGCTCTTCTCGCTTGCCCTCCCTGTTCTCCTTGGAATCTGCCCTTGTTCACTGTGGAGTCCACCCTTTGCCCTCCATGCTTTCACTCCGATCCCCCTCACTCTCGCCAAGGTGCGGCTCTCGCCCACCTTGACTCTCCTCCCTCATGATCTGGTACTCTGGACAGACGACACTGTATCTTTTCTTTTTGGCAAAGGCGCCTCAGGCGTACCTCGTCATGCTCGCTTTGTTCTCTCTCGTCTACGCTGCGACGGGCACAGCCTTCTGTTAAGTTTTTATCTCTCTAGGATTGGCAGAATTGAGAATTCTTCCTGCATCGCCTGTGGACACTCGTCCCAGGACAACTCTCATCTCATTCTGCACTGTTCAGCTGCGGACCCTTTGCGCCGCTCACTCTTTGGCAACTCTCTGTCTCTCTACAATCTCTGGTCCAGGCCCTGGGGAGTTGCCCGGCTGCTAGGACTCCATGGTCTTCCACCAAGCCCCCATCCCTCGGAAGGGGTCGGATAAACAACAACAACAACAAACTTGGTGACAAACAATCAGCAACAGATGCAATTTCCTTGGGCCGATGGTGGTAGATGTTGCCATCATCAATTATCCTATACTCTGGTACTACTTTAGGTTCCAATTATTCTTCTAGAAAAGCTCGTATGATCAGAAATGAATTTTTCCATTACTTCAACTCTATTGAAGCCATTCCTTGGCCCAGTCTCGTTTAGTCAATAAAACATTTGGTTCAACTACTGCTAGACTTCACATCAATTTTTCCCCTTTACCCATACAGCTTGTAAATTTCGGAGCCCTTACTGACGAATATAATTGTTGTTTTAATACAGTTTTCTTTATTTTGAAGTCGAAGACATTCACTACGAGGTTGCATCACTACTGCTATATTTCATTTAACTTTCTTTGACTGTGGAAATTTTTTAACTGATGTACGCGTATTTATATTGTAGTGTTTTGAAAATGACCTCAGATTATGCTTTTGTGTTCATCGTGTTTACTTTTGTCCTATGGTCAAGGAAAATTTCTTGTGGTGAAATATAAAACATTTCAAGACCCGCTTCGGAGTTAGCAGTACTGCTGGCACAGATTCAACCACAAAGCTGCAACCAAGCAAGGTAAATTGTGTTGAAGTGCCTATTCTAAAGACACGTTCGCAAGACCATCGTGCGCTTCAACTCACCAGCATTGTTGCCATGAACGCCGCTCAAACCCACTCGGCCACTTTGCCGTTGCTGTAGTCGTAGTTCTTTTGTTTCAGTTCTTAGTTTGACGTTGCTGTAGCACTTTAGTGTGAGCTGCTTCAAATTTGTTGTTAACATGTTGCCTAATCTATTGACAACTATGCTTGTTCTTTTACATCGCATTTTCAAAGTAAAACAATAGTATTTCTTAAATTGCATCATCAGTTAATTTGGTGAATTGCAAGTGACTCATTTGTCAAGTCTAAATCTGTTTTTTGGCGCAGTACCCGCGGGTTAGATCTTTGGGCAGAGTCACATCAAAGACTCTTAGCAAGGTTTTCTGTGCTTACTTGTTTGGCATTTGACATGAAGACGATAGTGAGAAAAAGTTACGACGCAGTATCACCAGAAGGCTACCCTCATCTGTGGCATTTGCTGCTAAAGTAGCTGCGCGGCCAAATGCTATGATAGGAAGATCGACGCTGCTCTATGCTTCAAATATCCGGGAAGAACTTTATTTCTGACGACTTTGCGAAAAGATAGTTACGTCATTTTCGGGGTGTCAAAAGCTTATGAAGTTGAGTAATTCTCGTCGGCTTGCACTAAAACTAAAACAGATTTAGACCTACGAAAAAACATTTCGTAACAGGAGCAAATAAGACCAAGAATTTTTAATATTAAGCTTAGCATTCCCTAAGCCAGAAGCTCGTTGCAGCAAAGACAAAACCAGGCATAGCAGGTGTGACAAAGAAATGTAAATTTTTGGGTAAAGGGTAAATACAGCCTGTGACAAAAGTTGAAGGACACTTCCCAAAAGCCAAAAGATGTTGCTTTAAATGCTCATGTCTCGATAAGCAATTAGTACTGTTGTGTCATAATGCATAATTATGTTTTTGGGCTAATTTAGAATTTATGCATGACCATGTCTTTTAATTTCCTGCTAAAGAAGTTACTTTCAAGTATGTGTTTTAGTCCAAATTAAGTAAATTTATTGGTGTGAAAAATGGGCTAAAATCGCAACCATAAGCAGTTTAAAGTTTTCAGTACGTCAAATTGAGAAGAAGCTGAAGGTTAGCAAAACACCTGTACACAATGCAATTATGAAATACCAAAATGAGGGTATTTTTAAGGATAGAAAAAGGTCTGGCCGACTAAAGGTCACCAGCAGCAGAGAAGACCGCCTTATGCCTAAGGTGGTTACTCGCTTTCCGATAAATTCCTTCAAAAAATTTAGGCCAAGTTGGAGGAAACTGGCACAGTAGTCAGTACCAAAACGATTCAACGCTGATTGTCTCTGGAATTTGGCCTCAAATCAAGCAAGTTATCTCGTAAACTACGCTTGACTCAGACGATGAAGGAGAAACGTCTGAACTTCGCCAAGAGACCAACTAACTAGGACATAAATATGTGAAAAAGAGTACTTTTTTAGACGAGGCTTCTGTACAGCAGTTTTCTGTTCAAAAGTATCGGGTTTGGAGGCCTGTTGGAGCACACTACGAGGAAAAGTGCTTTACCCCTACTGTGAAACATCCGCTTAGCCAAATTATTTGGGAAGCAATGTCCTCCATGGGGACTGCTGGACTTTTTTTTCTGCCGCCGGGAGCCACCATGAATAATGAAAAATATGTTAATTTGTTAAAGAGCAAGTTTGAGCTCCACATGAGAGTCCACAACTGCGAGATTTTCATTCATGATGGTCAGTGTTCCCTCTAAGATTTTAGTAAGTTTGCAACCACCGGTGCAAGTGCGAAATTGCTAGCAAATATAAGAAAACCGCCGGACAAATTTTGGTGGACATTGCAGAACAAACCGCAACTCCAGCCTAACTAATGTATTTTAAAGTAAGTAAAAAAAATGTTTTTGGTAGTCTACTGCTGTTCGGTATATACACTAAGCTAAAAAAGGTGTCGTTTACCCCAATTCAGAGCTCGGATCCTTCGTTTAAAACTTTTTCGAAGGCAGCTAAGCGTCTGACGTAAACATCACGTGTCAGTAAGACAACAGCGATTTGCAAGCTACCCACGTACCGTTTTCATGCATTTATTGTACAGTAGAATTAGTCAAACGGCTTTATTGATGACGTCAACTTGCATACAATAACGTAACGTTTCCCTCATTTCCTGTATATTCCATTATTTCAGATTCTTTTAAAGTTTGTCTATAACATTGTTTTACATATAACTGCACCCTTTGTTTTTCCCTCAGACGTATTTTTTCGATTATGGTATTTTTAACCTAGTTCAGTGCTTTTCAACCGATTTTGGCATGTGGCTCATTTTTGATACCCACGGAGGCACGTGGGTCAATTATATATTTTTCTCAATTTCATTGGCGACTTCAAAAAAGTTATCAAAGTAAATTTCAGGGATGTCCAAATAAAACAAAAAAGCAAGTTAGCAAAAAAGTTTTCCAATTTCACTCGATCTGAAGGGTAAATAAAGTGCTTGCCCAGTAAAGAACTTTGTCCGCCGATTGAAAATATCTGATCTACGCCATCATCATCTGTCATAAACAATTTTTTAATACGATAAAGACGCCAGCTTGCAAGTTCTTCCTTGTCGTATGAGCTATTTGTTGTGAACTTTATGCAGGAAGATGTAGATACAGATTACACTGCGTTAGCGTTCACTGTCGGTTTGCAAGTCGTCAGTTAACTGGGGCCACCAACTTGCAAGTTGTAGCTTGCTTACTCTGCTGCGACTTTTGCAGCAAGAACTGGAGTTGTTGTATGTCAAAGATCTTTAACCCTTATACGCTGACTACGCTTTGTAATGTTAAAGTTGATTGGGGTCACATTTGACCCCATGCTTAAAATTGCTTTGATCATGATTTTAAGCAATGCCAAATGTTTCGTTTGTTACAAATATCAATCAAAGAAGCTATAAGAATATCAAAACAATTCTTTTTGCATAATTTTATTACAGGGTCGATATTCAATCATAAAAAATAACATAGGCCAATTTTTCTCCTCAAATAACCTTTAGTGAATTTGTAAGAAATTTGAACATAAGTGTGATTTATGATAGGATTAGAACTTGATCTAAGTTGATATTTTAAGTATTTTGATTCACAAACATGTCGCTACATGAATCTAAACTGCATGTGATTCAAAGAATCCCATTGGGTAAAAAAGTTGGTTTCTTAGAGGTTAAATGCTATAAGCACTAAGCTGAATCAATCGACGACATCAATTCTGCTAGGTATAAGAAAACAAGTCTTTATATCAGGAAACTTAAACAGTTCTTGAACACAACAAGAACAAACTTGCAATGAAATTTCGTATAAACAAGGACTTCAATTCACTTACATAAAACAGGAATGAGAAACTAGTTCACACAAGAAACTAGTTAAAAAAAAAGCTGCAACAAAAATTCTGATAGGTAAACATTGATCATCCTAGAAAACACATTTCTATTTCTCTCAGCCATTGTTTTTTCTCAAAGACCTAAAAAGAATCGCTGGGAAAAGAGAAACTAATTAGGCAGTTATCAAAAAAAACATGAAATGTAATAATTGAAGACTGCAGTATAAGACAACATAATATTACATATTGGGATCAATTTTGAACCCAATTAATGTTTATGGTGTATTTTTTGAAAGCATAATATAAAAAAGAAAATTAGCGTTTTGAGGGGAACATCATTCTCATTTGTGCAAATATAGTCTGATTGAAGAATTCAAGAGGGCACAACTTGAACACCCAAGAATAGAAAGAATTACTACAAATCAACTTGTCTTGGGATCAGTTTTGACCCCAACACGTTATGAGGGTTAAAGATGGCCCAAAAACAAGTCCTAATAACAACAGCATGGGCGTAAGCGCAGAGGTTTCAAAATTTCAGGTAGTTTGGGGAGAGAAGAAGCAAAATTGTGACGTTTTGCTTTGGAGACGGAATAATTTGGTTGGTATGTCAGCCCTAAAAAAGGTTCACTAACAAGTAGCATATCGGTTACTAATCGGCCGCGGTGAAATACCTGGTTATTTCTGTTTAATAAGCTAAATGTGGTCCACAAATCTCTGCGACTGTGCAACAGCAACTCGTAAAGGTTTCAGAATGTCAGGTTGACAGTGCATGTAAATAAAATTAGCCTAATTCTATCCCGACGCCCAGCATGAGCATGAAAAACATGACTTTTTTGAACTTATGGGATGTTGGGTAGGTAACCACGACCATAACCCCAGAACAAAAATTACTGGCAAACTACAATTGTTGGTTGATTATGGTAAAATAATTAAACTAGTTGCATTTCTCAATCGCAATCAGCAGGGCTTTTGCGATTGCAAGTAAACTTTCCATCTAAAATTGAAAGTACTTAATGACCAAAGCCGCCTATCTTAAAAGGAAAAAATTAAGATTTTTGTACAATGTAGTAATTTGCATGTAATAGTAGTAGTAGTAGTCCTTAATGTAGTAGTAGTCCTTAAACGTATCTCAGAAGATAATATTACTTATAAGCGATCACAAATTTCACCAAAGTCTTGTCAACTAGCAAACTGCAGACAGTGACACTGTTCGCTAGCCTCTTGCATTACTATCTTGTCAACTAATTTCACAAACCAAGCATGAAAGCAAACGAGTTAATTTTAAGGAAGTTTTGTCCCAAATTCAAAACAATGGCAAAACGTCGTTATCTGGCTAGGTATTGTGACGAAAGCAACGGTAATTTTAAGACACTGCCGAAGCTTTTTTACGGCACCCTTGATGATAATCGCGGTAACATAGCCGGCTAAATATTTTTGCTCTTGAAAAGTTTTGATTAACCATTGACTAAATGCGTGAAAAGAATTCTATCTCTGAGAAAAACATCCGAAACTTGACCGAAGTTGTATCACCGATGTTAAAAGCATTTGAAACTTAACCGAAGTTGTATCGCCGATATTGAAAATCATTCGAAATTTGATCGAAGTAAATAAAACAGAGAAATTTATGGACGCGGATATGCGAGACTTTGGTAAACGCAGCTTTTAAATCGAGCAAAAAATTGAAGAGCTGATATTTGTAACTACGCACAAAACTGTGTGGTCTCACTCAGAGGCGCTTTCTGCAAAAAAAAAGTAAAGTCCATCCTTCATTAAAACCACACAATTTTGCAGCATTTGTGAGGGGGTTGCTTTTTCCGGAAAAATTTTTTTGGGGGACCCCGCCTACTTTACCCTGCGCCACTGACAACAGGCAGATGTAAAAGACTACAATACCAGCGCGCACACAATTACGCTTTAAAGGATGGTCTCTTTGCGAAGTGTACAACTTTCTGAGAGTTTTTGACTATTTATTGATTTTTACCTACACTGGTAAACGTGATCAGATTATACACCCTAAGGTTGAATCAAAAGACAGTTTTGGAATTGTCAGTCATCAACGGTAATCATTTACAATACCCTAAAGTTATAGGCAAATTTCACTTTTTCTACAAATTACCTTTCAAGCAATTAACATAAAAGAAGGCTACATTTTGATGCAAAACGTTTTCAAAGAGATCGAAATTAGACACACTTATTTCTTGACGTTTCGGGGCTTATTTCAATCATAACATGGTAAGCTATCACAGCTACATTTTGAGGGGTGTTTAAAACTAAAACTGGTTAGAAGTGGTATTCCTTGTTATATCCGCCGGACATGTTTTCACTAGTTTTCACTAAAATGGCAAAGTGTCCTTAAACTTTTGTCACAGGCTGTAAATCTAAGATTCCAAAACTTGACAGAGGCCTCTGCCTCCAGTATGCAAAAAAGAGCCTAAATGACAAGCTACTTAAGATGAAGTAAGAGAGGATGTTGAAGAAGGCTAAGATAAAGCAGCAATCTTCTTTCGTTAAGTCGTTGCGAGGTAGAAATAACTAAGTGGCTGGTGACAATGGTGTTTCGTTCTAATCTCACAACCAACATTGGTGTGCGATTAGAAAAAGCACACAAATTAATTTGCTGCATATTTATTACCTCGATCTGCCGGACAGCGATAATGAAGCTATACCGCAAAAAAACGTTCAGAACTGCTTCGCAATTTACCAGTTAAAATATTTAAAATGAATTTCTAGTATCAATTTCATTTAATTTGTGGCGTGTTTCAACCCCACAGGCAGAGAGAATTCTCGTAAACTGCTTTTCTCGACGGCAAAACAACACAGTTATCTCAAGATTTGAGTACATGATCTTTCAATCACAGCGGCGATAAAAACGAGACTTCAATCCACTAAATCAATTTTTTCTTGCTGTTAAAATGTGCTGTACCAACAGTATTGGAAACTCTAAAGCAAGTCTGAGTTTTAGAAGTTCTATACCTGGAGTGCGAAACTGTGACCTGGAAAGCAAAATTGTAACTTGTGGGTTACCCCATACATTACTCCCGCAATAAAATGAGTCTTTAGTTTACAAACTCCGCTGTTTTGACGTTGATTTCTCAAAAAATAGACCGAGATCTTGAAGAGAGTCCGTCGTGGTGTCATCCCGTTAAGTGGATGTGGTACTTCCGCAAAAAATTTTGTACAGACCCTATTCTAAATAACGGTAAAGTTAACCATGACAGAGATTCGTCTGCCAAATATCCTAGTAAGAGAAAAGAAGCAAATTTGGACAATAAACTTGTCCATATTTCACCACATCATTTTGTCTAAAACAATAGCGTCACCACCCCTGATGACACTTTGTGATTGAAACTTTTTTGTTGATCATTTATTTTGGCGACAAAAAAAGGGCAAGTTTATATCAGTTGAAAGCTTTTTTCTTTGAAATTTACTTTCTCAGATACTTCTTTTGGTAATTCTTTTTAGGTGTAACAAACTTCAACAGCGTTAGTGGTCCAAACTGTCAGCAAAAGTCCCAAATAACTTCATTGATATATAGTGTTAACCTTGATGCTGTCAACCTTTCACCCACCTGCCTTACCGAGGCACAGAACTAAATAAATTACGTTCAGGAAATGCAAAGCTATTGTCAGTGGTGCAAGTAGTCAAAGTAGGCTCATTAATAAAAAGAATAAAGCCAAAATGCTGGTAAATATTTTATTAAAACGTTTCGCTTTTACACTGAAAGCATCATCAGTTAAATACGAGTAAATGGTCATCTAAGGCTAGGCTAAACAGATACTGCATTGATAGCTAACCGCTACACAACTAAATTACCTTACCTTGGCAATATATCGTTGCAAATTGAAAAAGAAATTCTGCAGTATTTAATTAAAAATCTTTTTATTAAATTTCGATTCAGATTGGTACACGACACTCACAATATTGGCAAATGCTTTAAATTTAAAGATCGTCAAGCCGGTATCAGGACAAATACCCACCGGACAAATACCCACCGGACATATACCCCCGGACAAATACCCACCGGACAATTACCCCCCTTGCCAAATACCCACCGGACAATTACCCACCAGTTTTTTTTGTTTTGTTTAAGGGTTAGGGTTAGGGTTAGGGTTAGGGTTAGGGTTAGGGTTAAGGTTAAGGTTAGGGTTAGGGTTAGGGTTAGGGTTAGGATTAGGGTTAGGGTTAGGGTTAGGGTTAGGGTTAGGGTTAGGGTTAGGGTTAAGGTTAGGGTTAGGGTTAGGGTTAGGGTTAGGATTAGGGTTAGGGTTAGGGTTAGGGTTAGGGTTAGGGTTAGGGTTTTTCCTCACATTTCATCTTGTGGTGGGTATATGTCCAGGGGGTATTTGTCCGGTGGGTATTTGGCAAGGGGGGTAATTGTCTGGTGGGTATTTGTCCGGTGGGTATTTGTCCGGTGGGTATTTGTCCGGTGGGTATTTGTCCGGGGGTATTTGTCCTAGAATCCGTCAAGCCCTATTACACAATGCAGGAGTTGTATATAAACTAAATTGCTGTTGTTGTTGTTGTTGTTGTTGTTTACCCGACCCCTTCCGAGGGATGGGGGCATGGCGGAAGACCATGGAGCCCCAGAAGCCGGGCAACTCCCCAGGGTCTGGACCAGAGGTCATAAAGAGACAAAGAGTGAGCGGCGCAAAGAGTCCGTAGCTGGACAGTGCAGAATGAGATGAGTAATGTCCTGGGACGAGTGTCCGCAGGCGCTGCAAGAAGAATTCTCAATTCTGCCAATCCTGGAGAGATAGGAACCTAAAAGAAGGCTGTGTCCATTGCAGCGAAAACGAGAGAGAGGACACAGCGAGCATGACGAGGGAGCACAAGTTCCTCAGTGGAAATTGAGGGAACCTGTGTGTCAAAATACTTGGAAGAGACAGTACGCCTCCAGTCCGAGATAAGACGAGAGTGGATACGAGAGATAAGAGGAGAGAAACTACAAGGGATTGCGGAGGGCGCAAGCAGCGCTCCCCGTCTGGCAAGCTCATCAGCTGTGTCGTTCCCCGGGAGAAACGAGTGTCCGGGGACCCATTGTAGCCTGATAGAACAGGAGGAGAAGAAGGACAGTTCCTGCCAGATCTGCCACAAAGTTTGAGATAACAGGAAAATGGAGGAGAGGACAGGGTGGCGAGGACAGTACGAGAGTCAGACAGGAGGAGAAGAGAAGAGAAATGGCAGACTTTATGGTGTTGCCGAGACCAGCAAAGAGCGTGCAGAATGACGCAGGCTTCAGCGGAAAAACTGGAGCATACTGGGCCTGCCGAAAAGGAAAGAGTGGCCTCAGTGCCACAGAGAGAGCAGATGGCAAGAACGCCGGAGCCGCCCTTGCCAAAAGGAAAAGGAACAAAGCCGTCTGTCCAGAGTACCAGATCATGAGGGGGGAGAGAGTCAAGATGGGCGAGAGCCGCACCTTGGCGAGAGTGAGGGCGATCAGAGCGAGAGCATGGAGAGCAAAGGGTGGACTCGACCGTGAAGGAGGGCAGATTCCAAGGAGAAAAGGGAGGGCAAGCAAGAAGAGCCTCCCTAGAACAAGTAGAAGGAAGCATGAGCGAGTGAGTGGACGCAAAAGCTCTCCAGGACGATCTGCAGAGTCTTGGTTTCACTCCTAGTCTGGCCAAACCTGAGATGGGAAAGGAGGTTGGGAGACGAATAGCCCGCTCATGAGAAAAAAGAGTAAAGTGAGTCAGAGTGACTCGTAGGGGAAGTAGAGAAGCCTCGGTGAGTAGTAGAGGGATAGGGGAGAACGAGATGCAGCCGGTGATGGCGCGACTGGCCGCTCGGTGGAGGCGTTCCAATTTGGTGATATTGGTAGCGCTTAGGAAAGGAAACCATCCGGGTGAAGCGTAAGTGAGAAGGGACCGAAGAAAAGATTTGTACAGAACAGAGAGGGACTCCTTAGAAGGGCCCCATGAGGAAGCAGAGATACAGCGTAAGGCCTTGAGACGTGGGAAGAGTTTGGCCTAAAGCGAAGATACATGCTTAGAAAATGAAAGAGTGCGGTCGAAGGTGACCCCAAGAAAAGTTGGAGTGGGATTAAAACGGAGGCGGGAGCCGAGTAGGAGGAGGTTGGGCTGGAGGATAGCCTGGTGGAAATCCACTGAGAAGAAGGAGGCCTCACATTAGCTCGGATTGAGAGGAAGACACCAGTACTCAGACCAGCGCTCCAATCGAAACAGAGCTCCTTGTGTGGCCTCCACCGCAGTAGGAACCGAGGGGGAGGAGGACCAAATGGCCAGATCGTCAGCGTAAAGAGAGCAGCTGACGGAAGAAGGCAGAGAAGCCGGAAGATCATTAATGAAGAGAGAGAAAAGTACAGGGCCAAGAACGGATCCTTGCGGAACACCTCGACGGACTCGAAAGGAACGACTTTTGTGATTTTGAAAAACCACAGAAGCGCGCCTGTCAGAAAGGAAAGATTAAGTCCAACGAGCAAAGCAAGGAGGGAGGCCAGCCGAAATCAGTTTGTGGAAAAGGGCGGGATGCCAGACAGAGTCAAAAGCTTTGGAGAAATCGATAGTAGACAGGATCGTCCGAGAGCCCGGCCTGGGTTTGTTAAACCCATCCGAAATGGACTGAGAAAGGTACAGAATTTGATCAAGTGTAGACCGTCCAGGGCGGAAACCGGCCTGGCGGGGAGAGAGAATGGAATTAGATTCCAGAAAAAAGAGAAGACGTGATAGTATGATGCGTTCAAAAAGCTTTGATACGCAGGAGGTGAGAGAGATAGGCCGGAAGGAAGCAGGAGAGTCTAGAGGCTTTCCCATCTTATGTATGGGAATAATAGAAGATGTCTTCCAGATGGAAGGAAAGAAATGTGAAGACCAAGAAAGATTGAAGATGTGAAGAAGAAAATCCATGCCAGAGCGAGGAAGATGCTTTAGCATGGGATAGGCAACTTTGTCTGGGCCAGTGGCAGTGGATGAGGAGAGGTTGGAGGCAGCCGCAACAAATTCAGCGGGAGAGAAGGGAGAGCAAAAAGACGAGTGAGACTCCACAGAGCACGTGGCTCGGCGGAGCTCAGTGAAGTAGCCTCTGGCTCTGCTGCGCAGGGCCTTTGGCTGAGACACGGAAAAGTGAGACCTCAGGTAAGCGGCATAAACCGAAGCCGATTCCCTGGGAGAGGAACAGTTAGGAAAGTTAGGAGAGGAAGAAGACGAGGAAAGAGAGCCAGCGATAGAGCGAAGAAGAGAGTGCACTGATTTAGGATTAGATTTAGGTGAAAGAGAAGTGCAGGTCGTCTGCCATGCCTCAGCCTTGGCCTTGGCAATGACCGACGAGGCACGTCGAGAGGCGAAGATGTAAGCCTGGCGATCTTCACTTCTGTGAGCAGTAGCGAAAGCCCTGCGTCTTTCACCAACCGCTTCTTCCACCTCAGCAGACCACCAGGCTTTAGGAGGGCGTTTGATGCGGCCGAAAGGAATGGAAAATTTGGCCGCATTTATTGCCAGAGAGGTAAAGAGAGCAGCTGCAGAGGAAAGAGAAAGAGAAGAGTATTCCTCTGCAGTAGGACAGTGAGAGTCAAAGTAGGAGGCAAAGTCATCCCAGCGAGCTTTCTGAAAATTGAAGGAAGGGGGGCGCTCGTTGGGGTGAAAGACCGGAGAGAGAGGGATAGATAGAAGAATTGGTAGGTGGTTAGAACCCAGGTCCTGAAGCACCTCCCAGGAGCAAGAAAAAGCAAGAGTAGAAGGAGCAAAGGAGATGTCAGGAGAGGAGCGACTGCCAGAGGAGCGATGGAGAAGGGTGGGTGTGTCAGGGTCATTGAGGGGGAGGAGGTCTGAGGAGATGACCCAGTCGAATACTTCCTCCCCACGGGGGTCGGAAGTACCTCTTGAGTCCCAAAGCGGGTGATGGCAATTGAAGTCCCCAAGAATGAAGAGATTTCTGGAGGAGGGAAGAATTGAAGGAGAGAAGGAATCGGTTCTGCCATCCGTTGGGGAGGAGCGAATAGGGGGGCATAAACATTAAGAAATGACACCGAGGAAGATTTTTTTAGAGAGATGTTGACCCCTACATAATCGGAGTAGGGATCGAGCGAAGAAAGAGAGGAGGTAGAAAGTTCAGAAAAGGATAGGCCCTGTCTGACGAAAATGACAACGCCGCCACTGGCATGCGTGGCATCAGAAGAGAGAATGCCAGACCGGGAGTGAGTACGATCAGAACGCAGAACAGAGAATCCAGGAATCCGGAAAGAGGAAGATGAGTTAAGATTGGATTCCTGAATGCAGATAAGGTCGACAGGATGGGATGAAAGAAAGTGAAGTAGTTCAGTGCTCCTGGCTCGAAGACCTCCAGCATTCCATTGAAGAACCCTGAGAGAGTCAGGGGAAGGAGAGGAGGCAGGAGGTGCAGAAGTGTAGCCAGGAGCAAGGGACGATGGTGGAAGGGCAGGGAAAGGAGATATAAGATGGGCAGATGGGGGATAAGAAGTTTGGAGACGAGGGTGGGGCAAGAGTGCAGCATTAGAAGAGGGGGAGCCGGATTCCACAGTGGAGGTATACGTGTCGGAGAAGTCCGAGGAGGGGGGAGTCACAGTGTTACGGCAGGGGGGGCAGCTCCAAGAGTGAGAGCTGCCTAGAGCTCTGAAGTTAGATAAAGAAAGTTGTGAGCACCTTAGATGGACCCAATTGGAGCAAGCGCAGCATTGCACTGACTTGCCCCGCCAGGTCACATTTCCAGCGCACACAGAGCAAGGAAAGATGGGGCCAGGGTTAGGATGAACGTTACCGCTCATCAGGAGAAGAAGAAGAATGAGGAGACGAAGGAGGGCAAGAGTAAGGCAGGAGAGAAGAAAAAGTGAAAACAGGCGACCGATTTTAAAGATGCTGTGTGCTGCCCTTCTGCGGTCGTTCAGGGGGCAGCATAGCGAAAAAATGAATGGGGAGTGCCCGGGGTAACTGGGACCCTCGGGAAGGCCAACAGCCATTTCGACCCAACCCAAACGGGGCCGGGGACCGCACCACCACGTTGAGGCGGCTGTTGATTGGTGCAGAACTAAATTGCTCGTGTGGACAATCATACATTGTTCAAACTCACCGTAATCAAATCACACGAATTCAAGAACATATACCAAACGGAAAACAAAATCAAGAATCAGATGTTGCAAAGCACCTTGTGCGCAATCCTAACCACAAGATTAATTTCGATTCTCCCGAAATACTTGGTCACAGCAACAACCGCAGAAAGCTACGAATCAAAGAAACCTTACTTATTCAAAAAATTCAACCGCAAATTAACCTGGATGGAGCATCAGAACCAATTTATTTGTTTAATACGTAATAGTTATAGAAAGTATATCTGCAGTGTGCTTCTTAAGTTAGCCTTGCCTTGCTAATTAATGGCAGTTGTTTGTATTTATCAGTTTGTGATGTCATAATTTTGATAACCTTACTAAATATAGTTGTGCAGCGGTTAGCTATCAATGCAGTATCTGTTTAGCCTAGCCTTAGATGACCATTTATTTAACTGATGATGCTTTTAGTGTAAAAGCGAAACGTTTTAATAAAATGTTTACCAGCATTTTGGCTTATTCTTTTTACTAAGAATTGCGAATAAATCCTATTTTTATGCTCCTAGGCTCATTAAATTTTGCGCTTTCCACCTTTTTTTCTCAACATATATGTGTTCTCACCATTTTTCTTAACTTTTTTCTAACCCAATATCTTAAATCCATTTTTCTCTTAAAGTGAATTTTCAACAGAAACAAACATTGAATCATTCTGTTTTAATAACAAAAATATAAAAAGAACAGTCTGTGGCAAAGTCTCAGTTTAAAAATTGGTTTAGTAAAAAAGCTGGGTAAAAGCATTTGTTAATTTTTCAAAAAACGTTTTTTCTAAACTTAAAGCTTAATTGTTATCATGCAAAAAGGTTTTAACCAGGACTGCGAACGAAACTTCTTTTTCTTGGAAAGGGAACTATCTATGAAACGATGATTTGAGTTTAACTTACACTCCGCAAACTTAACTGAGATCAGGCTAGGGCAAGGGTCGGCAACCTTCCGATTACTGCGGTTTGGAAAAGTATACTGTTCTGCATATGCAAACAATAGTGCTGCTGAAAAAGATAAACTCCAAAAAAATGGATTTCTTTTCAATTAGTTCTCAAACAAAAAACCCATTTTGAAAAAGTTGATCTCAAAAAAACAAGATCTGCTGCTTAGTTAGAAACAAAAAGAAGTTAATTGGCCCCAAAACAGCTCTTATGCGGCTCTCACTGTTATCTTTTACGTAGAAATCGGGCTTAAATGGCTCTTTGGCCGAGGTTGCCCACCCCACAGGTAGATTATTGCGACAGTGCATTTCAAAACACTCATAGTCGCAAACCGTAGACTGGCAGCACTTTTATTACTGCATGAGCGGCTTCTCCATTCTAAATCAGTGGATCAAGGACGTCGGTTCCTACAACACTCAACAGAAAAAAGGATCTACATTGCTAGCTGGCCGTGTTGCCAGTTCCGCAGTTTTCCCGCGTAACTGGGCTAGTTTTGATTAGGCGTTGCCGGAAAAATTTAGCAGTCGCGGGTTGCGGTTTTTTGAGCTAATTTTTGCCATGCAGTTGCGCTATTCTAGGCTAGTTTATGGAGTGACGATAAGTGTAACAGTATAAAAAAGTGTAAAGAGTTAAAAGTGTCTCTTATGTAGGTTCTTATTGTCGCTGGTGCACTTTCGCAACACAGTCAGAAAATTTCCTTAGTTGACATAAAATCCTTAGAAAGTGGTCGAAGTTACCTGAACCGCCAGGTAACTTGAGTGTACATATCGATGGAAATCCAATCACTGTGTTGATGCCGGGCCTGGACTGTTCTCTCAACGGCTCTGTGTGGACTAACTTTGCGGAACTTTGCTAATTTTGGGCTACTTTTCAACAGGCAAGCTTTGGGCTAGTTTAACATGCCATTTGGGCTGAAAACTTGAAGAAAATTTGGCAACACTGCTAGCTGGGAGCAAAATCTAGATGAAGACTGAAAAAAAGATAAAATTTTATTCCAATCGAAATATTTAATGTGTACTATACAAAAAAAGTCAATCCAGTTCACAGACATGATTAAAACCGTGTAAAAAAATCGAAACATACCTATATTATGAAGATAGCAACGGCATTCCGAAGAATGACCAAACACGATGCTACTAGAGGCAAAAACCTTGACACAACAAAATGAACCAACAACAATACCACTTTTAAAGTAAGCCGACGAGGCTTGTAATCAACCTCTCCCAATCCCCCAAAAAATATGAGCAGAAGAAAGGTAAAATAGAAAATTTTACTTAAAAATGATCACCAACATCATGCGGTACCATACAGCAATCTATTACATCATGTTAATAACCTGCGACCGGTTTCAACCTTATTGGGGGTCTTTACCTATATGATTTCGACCTTTACCTACATCATGGGGGTCCCATTTAAGGACACACACACGACATGGACAACAAGTCACATCGGTAAACCCTAGTAGCAGTGTAGGATCATTTTTCAAAATATAGAAGTTGCTAGTTGCTAATTAGCAATTTTCAAGACGATCTCCTATTCAGAGAAATCTGCCTCCAGCATCATACTCTGGTAAAATAGAAAGTTTTGCTCAAAAATGATTCATCCTTTTATATTTTGCAAATTGATAAAGTCTTAGCAATGATCCTACACTTTCATAAGGGCTAACCGATGTAACTTGTAGTCCATGTCGTGTGTGTGTGTCCTTAAATGGGACCCCCTTGATATAGGTATTGCTGTATCATATTGTTTCGTGTTGCATTTTTTTGCACCCAACGGTAAATTTGTTCTTTTTCAGGGTGTTTGTTGTTGAGTGTTTTTACACCCGCCTGATGAGACCCAGTAAGGTCGAAACCAGTAGGGGGTCATTGACATGATGTAATAGATTGCTGTATGGCACCGTATGGTGTTGGCGATCATTTTTGAGCAAAATTTTTTATTTTACCTTAGTGTGATGCTGGAGGCAGATCCCTCTTAATAGGAGATCGCCTTGAAAATTGCTAATTAGCAACTAGCAACTTCTATATTTTGTATTAGCAAAAGATTAAGACACAGTTTATTGTTGTAGCAAGCAATGGCAAATTTGTTGCTGGATAAGTTGAACATTGGAATGATCAATTTCCGCTTTTATTCGGAGCTCAGCGGCAATAAAGCTGCGGAACGCTCCAAAACGATTTGGAGGATTAGTACAATTCAGTTTATTTAAATATAGCAGGCATTTCTCGTTTGCCGAGTGTAACATAAAGTCCAAACGTCAATTTTGAAGAATGAATTTGTCGAAAGAACGACTTGATCTGGTTGTAATATCAGTTTATTTAAATCGCTCTCCTTTTTTAAAAAGTTTATTGATTCATTCTAAAAAATACAAAATCTTGATTAGTGTACTTTGACCGGGTACCGAATCAAGTAAAAGACTGCTAGTACACACTTTGACACTCAAGCAGAAACACTACAGTATTAGTGGTAGCGTTGGTGTAGAGATGATTATTGCGGGCTTCGCATCGAAAGATCTGAAGTTTAAATTTCATAAAAGCATCATTTGCCAGGAAGGGCAAATTGCTTTAGCTACGTGACTGGTTCGAAAGCGATTGTGTAGTAGTACACACAATGAATCAGCACGTCTGAGCCTGCGAAACGTGGGAAAAAGACGTAAAATAGACTTTTTGTTTGCGCACACTGCTTGTTTTTAAATCACGATGGTTGAAGCAAAGCCATTTACATAAAGCGCTACTTTATGACACCAACAATCAAACAGTGATGCCTTTATACTTTGGACTCCGTTGCTATACTCTTTACAATTCTCTCTGATCTCAAATTTTAGTAACAGTAAATGTTTTAGAAGCAATTCCAAACAATTCAAGCAAAATGTTAAAACTTTGAAACTTTAAGCAGGTGTAGAAAACTTGTTCCCACATTCAGGAGCCTTGTCAGAAACAAATTGTTTTTGGAGGTGGGGACAAAAACATAAAATTTGTTCTATGATCACTTTTTGAAATCAGGATAGTTTTTTTCGGTTTAAACCTAAGGTAAAGAGCTTTTTTGGATGTCCACTTTTTGAAAATGACCACTTTCCTATCTTCGGCCCGAAACGAAGGTAAAAACGTCGTATCAAAAAAGAACTTCTGTATTTTTCGGACCATAGGGCGCACCCGGACTATAAGGCGCAGTATCAATAAATGTCTTCTAACGCGTTTATTTTCATACATAAGGCGCTCCGGACTATAAGGCGCATGTAATGAAACAAAAACTTAACGCATTTTATCGGTACGGTGAGAAGTATACGGCTAGTTGCTAGGTACATGTTGCAATACATGCGCGACGCAAGTGTGTTTTTACGCACGTAAAGTGAAGAGAAAAATACACTCGTGAAGGGAACGATGGTACGTGAATAGAAAAAAGCATATTCGTAAAGGGAATGAGAGTAAGTAATTTGATTGCAAGTAAGAAAGAAGAAGTTTGCTCTCAAGAAAGAACGAGTTGAGGTAGGTACAATTGCGTTGGTAGCGCTTATTGCAACACAAAATTTGGTGACAAAGCGCAATCTGATCCACACATTAGACGCACCAGACTATAAGGCACACGTTCCATTTTTGAGAAATTAAAGGATTACAAGTGGGCATCATAGTCCGAAAAATACGGTGCATAATATTCTCCTATTTTTGAGCCAAAACGCCTTGATTAGATTCCAAAGATTTGGGGGCATGTCCCGCCTAGCTACGCCTATACTCATTCTAAATCTCACTACCGCCACTACTGTGACTACGGAGTAAATAAAGCAAGAAAGCAAACAATATCTTTCTTACAGGTAGCCACAATCTAATTTATCCATTTTGCACCAAAATTCATCTTGACCTCAAATGTACAACGTATGTTATTATACTTTGACCTTAATCTTTCTTTCCTTTCGATATTTAAAAAAACTCAATAATGAATAGTACAATAAGATCTACAAATCACTACGTAGTCTCGTTTCTCCACGAGTTGTTTCAACACTTTTTATTCTTTTTGGTTTGGTTGGCTCTATGCTTTCACAATTTTTTTACGAAGATATTTCAGCAAAAGTGTTTGGTCTTGTGCTCTTCACTTGTGACGATTCGTTCTGCTCAGCGAATCTTTAAACGTGCCGTACCGTGCCGTTCGTACCGTACCTCCATCCCGAGGAAGAGGAGAGGTAATCACAACAACAACAACAACATCTTTAAACAAACAAAATTGAACAGATATTCTGGAAACTTCTCGCGTATATAAAAACAACTACCATCGTTTGTATTGAGTCTTATTTTCTTCTGATGGGAACGTGCACAGCTCTTTGAATGCCGCCTTCTTTCTTGCTATGGCACCCTTTTCCTCTTCATTCCATCACCACATGTCTCCTTGATCTTTCTTGGACTTCTTCTTTCCACACACTTCATCACATGTCTTTAGAATATCATCCTTGAAGGTTTTCTACACATCAAGCGCGTCTGTGCTTGCTAGTTCTTTTACTCTTTTTTCAAATCTTACTCTAGTTGGGTTTTCATTCAACTTCCAAATCTTTCTTCTTGTGATAAGTTCCTTTCTCGCAATCCTTTTTGGAACCTTTTATCCAGATCTGTGACCACTAGCCTGTGCTGAAGTTCACATGGAATCACTTTCCTATCTCTCACATGCTTTCTATATTTTTCTCGCACAAGCACAAAATTTCATCATGAAAACAAATTTTCTCTGTGTCTGGCCTTCCGTTTTGAGGCTCATACGCACATATTATTCGTATCACTTATCTACCTAAAGTTAGCGCAATCGCCATTACTCCGTCGCTTTTTTTTCTAACTTCCACAGTGTTTCCAGATATTTCCTATTTTACCAAGATTTCAATCCCTCCAGATCCTGCATCATTTTCTGACCATCACAGTTTATACCTTCGTCTTATTAAATATCCAGCAAAAATCTGTAAAAATTTTACAGAAAGAAATGCCAGTCCTAGATTTTACCTAATGGCTATATTTCTATTTTTTTCACAACGAGTGGAATCGATTAAACTATTGTGAGATGCCACTATTTAAACAAGCTTGACTCATTGACTGTTTGATTAATTAACATATTTGGTTGTGCACATAGTGTTAATTAATTGTGCCGACTGTCAGAAAGCATCTTGACATGAATGCTGTAGAATTCTTTAATGTTTTCTGACCTTGACCTCACAATATATTTTTTACTCTACAGCAATGCTTTGTACTTGCTGCAGTCTGAAAATGAAAAATATATTTTCTTTCTTACTATATCTTACCTGTTGTTCTACAGCAGAAGCAACCTTTCATGCTCCTGAAAGCTTTGCTCTATTTTTTTTTCAGAATGAAAGGAGTTATATGCAAGGTGATTTATATAAATCTCCGTGGTTTTAAAAGTTTGTCATTTGGAAGTGACTATTATGGCGTTGATGGTATTTTACTCATGGAGGTTATTTTTCCGTAATCATTTATGTGTGTTTATATTGCCATAATTGCTTTTAATACTTTAAGTCTCGATATGGCGCGTGGATGGTGCACCGGCCTTGAAATACAATGGGCACTTAGAGAAAGGCGGTGCACACTGTAGGGGTTGGCCTGGTATGTGAATATACAAGTTAGTGTACACTGGGAGGGAGTGTACAGTGTGGTAGAGTGCACACTGGGGGTGAAATTTTTTTGATTGATAACGATTAAAAATCATATGTTTAATACGTATTAAAATTGACCAATCACAGCTAACCTACGGCAAAATAGCCTCCAAGGGTAAAATGCCGTTGACAACAAAATAGCCACTGCCATGTTATTTTACAACTATAACAGATACCGCAAAACGAAGCAAATCAGTGGGTTATTAAACTCACCAAGTTTTTTTCATACATTACAGGTGTTCAATATGTGTACCCAGAATTGACATGGCAGACATCAATTCCGTAATTAAGTTCTTGCCACACTCATTGCAACATATCAAAATCGATGACAGTAACTGAATGCTTAATTCTTTCTTTCACTCGTGTTAAATGACATGGCAAAGGGGGTACATAGACACAATCTTTTATGTGACTCCGTAAAAAAACTGCATAGGTTTAGCTCACGTGAGCATGGAAGCCACAGAGCGTGACGTGGGTAGCTAGTTTTTTGCGCAATGTCTCGAGATGGCGGTAAAACGTGAGTGATCTGTTCAGTTTTACCCCAAGGTAAATTGGAACTGGACAGAATGGCAAGTTTACCATTAGCGTAGACTTTAAGCTTACGTTTACCCTCCCGTTTATAAAGGGTGTCCCATTAAGACGGATCGAAATTAGCAGTAAATAAAACAGTGTTATCGGTGAAAACTTATTGATTTCTCTATTGGATCATGTGGTCTGATTCTTGGCGATTATGTATGAAATACAATATCGCCCAAATGTCCGCCAAGACTTCGGCGGCACACCTCCACTCGATGGTCAAAGTTTTTGATGACGTCTCTGCATAGTTCGTCCGCGATCTCACCAATATGCCTTCTTATCTCATCCTTAAGCTGTTGAACTGTTGTTGGCTTGTTGGCATAGACCTTACTTTTGAGGTAACCCCACAGCAAGAAATCTAAAGGCGTCAAATCGCACGATCGTGGTGGCCAATTGACTTCGCTGTTGTGAGAAATGATGCGACCTGGGAACTTCTCACTCAATAAGGCCATTGTTGCATTGGCTGAGTGGCATGTGGCGCCGTCCTGTTGAAACCACACATCTTCAACATCCATACCATTCAATTCAGGCCATAGAAAGTTGGTTACCATGGCACGGTATCGCTCGCCTGTCACCGTAACAGAATTCCCGGCTTTATTTTCGAAGAAATACGCCCCAATGATTCCGTTAGCAGAAAATGCACACCAAACAGTGACCTTTCGTGGATGCAGAGGCTTTTCAACAATCTGCCGTGGATTTTCATGAGCCCAAATACGACAATTCTGTTTATTAACGATTCCACAAAGATGGAAATGGGCTTCATCACTAAAGATGATTTTTTGCGAAAAATCATCATCGGTTTGTCTCTGTTTGTGCACCCAATTGACGAATGTACGGCGCTTCAAATGGTCATCAGGCTTCAGTTCTTGTGTCAGTTGAACTTTGTAAGCGTATAGAGACAAATCGTTTGTCAAAATTTGTTGTAACGATGTTCTGGAGAGGTTCAATTCCTGCGCGCGATGACGAATGGAGGTGTCTTGGTGCTCGGCCACACTTTCACGTACTGCAGCAATGTTTTCATCTGAACGACGTAAGCGAACACGCGATGGTGTTTTCACATCTGCCACTGACACAGTTTGTTTGAATTTACGAACAATTTTCCCTATTGCACTCTCGGTTGGTCGATTATGTTGACCAAAAAACTCACGAAGTGCGCGAAATGCATTTTTGTTTGAACGTCCATTTTCGTAATAGGCTTCAACAACTTTAACACGTTGTTCGATTGTTAATCTTTGCATGGTTGAAATTGCCAAAGACTGAAATTGTTAAATCTGAAACAAACAAAAGAAATTCATTTGACACTTAAACATAATTTACATTAAAAATCTGCCTAAGTTATTGGGACACCAAAACTTTGACCATCGAGTGGAGGTGTGCCCAGTCCCGTAGCACTCCAACTTCGGGCCCCCCCCAAAGTAAGCGCAAGAGCCCCTGCGCACAGGTCATATCACTTTAGAGGTGTAAAATTGAAAAGCTGCATTAAGAAAATACACCACAATTTGTACATAAGTAAACAGGCTAATGTCAGAATAAAGCATGCCGATACCGAAGGTGCAAGTCATAAAAAATTCGGCACCGGTGCCAGAGTTCAGTAGGACATTTATGCAGACACTGCGAAACGAAAGCAATGACACTGAAAAACATGAAAAAGTTATAAAAACACAGTATCCTTTAAATAGTCTGGAGCGAACCTTTTTGTTCGCAAATGCTGTTATGACATTGTCATAATCAAGAGATCGGGCGCAGTCATTTTCGATTGACAACATGGCTAATGAAGATAGTCTACTGTCTGTCATAGACGTTCTATTAAAAGTTTTGATCAGTTTCAATTTGCTGAAGCTTCTTTCAGCGCTGGCAACAGTCACGGGGCAAGTTAGTAAGATTCGAAGTGCGATGTACACATTCGGATACAATTCAAATAAATGAGTCTTTAGAAGATAGTTCAGAAAGTCTTGAGCCGTATTGAGATTGCGTTTTTTTTTGTAAAATTAAAACAAACCGCTGTAGCTCAGCGCTCATTTCATCAGAATCAATGTCACCGAACTTTTTTTGGAGCTCTTTACAGCAAGTAAGAAGAGCATTTTCTTGTTGCACAAGCAAAAGTTCGTCTCGTGTGTACAAAAACGAAAAGGCGGAAGAAACCTCACGTAACAAATTAAAGCGCTCCTTTATTGACATAATAGCCTGGTCTACTAATGGATAGAAAAAGTTGCTTTTAAATTTCAGTTCAGGAGTAGCTCGTTGTTCCTCTTCACCTTGGTAATCAAACAATCTTCTTTTCTTTTTACTTCTTGACCGAGGAAAAGAAGGATCAATATCCAATTCCTGTGCTATTTCAACAGCAGATGTTGCGGCACTGTCATAACCCGTTGTGCGATAGTTTTGCAAAAACTTTTCAGTTGCCTGGATTTCCGTTTCCATTGTATGAAGGGAGACTCCATACGATTGAAGAATCTTGCTTGCTTTATTGACTTGGAATAGGATATCATACCAAATAAACACCGACAAAAGAAAACTCCATTTTGATAAATGAGCTATCAACGATTTTGTTTCTGAGGCAGCTCTTGCATCTTTTCTTTCTATGGAAATGGCTTCCAAGTCTTTCAGTGCCAGCAACACCTCTTTTAAATTGTATCGAAGAGGTTTGATGCATTTAATTCTGCTTTCCCAACGAGTATCAGATTGTGACTTTATGGACAGCTCCACATGTTTCTTCAAAATTTCCCAACGCTGAGCAGAGCAAGAAAACAGCACATACAACCTTGTAAGTACTCCAAAAAATGTCAGTGCTTCCGTCGATGAATTAGCACTGTCAACAACAACTAAGTTAAGGGTATGGTTTGCACAGGGCACGTAAACAGCTTTGGGATTGATGTCTAGCATTCTTGCTTGGACCCCAGAATGTTTTCCTTTCATGTTAGCACCATTATCATATGACTGACCTCGACAATCAGACAATTCGAGTTGCAGTTCGGTCGCTTTTTCTAAGAAAGCGTCCAACAAGCCTTTCCCAGTACTGTCACTTATTCTCAAGTAGCCAAAAAATGTTTCTTTAACAACAGCAGCTTCTTCATTACATAGTACATAACGGAGAATGACAGACATTTGTTCATGATGTGACATATCTGGAGTGCAGTCCAAAATTATAGAAAAATATTTTGCCAATTTCAATTGCTGTAAATTTTCTTTTTCAACTTCTGTCGCTAGCAATTCAATTAGTTCATTTTGTATGGTAGGACTCAAATAGTGATCTTTAGTGTTTTTATTCTTGATTCTGTCTTGAAGCTCTTTTAGGATCGGGTCTCTTCTTGCCAAAAGCTCAAATATACCCAGAAAATTTCCATTGTGAGGAGATCCTAAGACTTCTTCAGATCCTCTAAAAGCAAGATTCCTTTCCGATAGAAACAAGGCAATGTCGATAAGTCTCTCTAAAACATTTCTCCAAAAACGTCTTTCATTGAAAAAAATATTCATCTCGCGTTTGTCGATAGTGGATGAATTTCTTATCCCTTCAGCTAGCAATATCCATTGACTGCAGCATTCTTGGTGGGAAATGCCGTTTTCATGGTCTTTCAGTTTTTTCGAAAAACCCTCCCATGTATTTATACCACTACAAAAGGAGCTTAGTGTTTTTCCAAATAGCTTACAACAAAAGCAAAAAACTTGATCTGATTCCCCAGAATAAACTAGCCACGACCGTGAAACACTTTCACCATTAGGTAACACAGGTTTATAATGGTTGGAGGAAAAACGTCGCCTTGGAGTTGTGTTATTATATGGAAAATTCATTATTAGTTGATGTGGTCCACGCTTTACTATATCACATCGTTGAGCATCAGAAATACTTTCAGGCCATTTACATGGGTCATCAGGGATAGGGGTAAATTGAGATTCAGTTATTTTTGATATTGAAGGTTGCGTATTGGCAGGTAAATCACAACTTACATTTTCTGGAAATTCACAATCACTTTGATGCTGATCGTCATAGTCTTCTTTTTCTTGTACACTATAGTTTTCTTCATCCCTCTCGGTACAAGTGCCAGGTCTACTCTGCTCAGTAATCTTGAAAAAATCTATCATCTCGGGCAATTTCGCTACAGCATCTCGAGCAGTGGCTGCTTCTTTTCTCTTTTGAGCACCACTTTTTGAACGTTTCATTCTATACAATGTCAATAAAATACTTTATCTGCACTCTGCAGTGTATATATATTGTCCCGGTATTTATAGCCAAACAGAATTCCAGACCATTCTATGATTGTTGCGTAACAACGGCATTGTTACGTCAATCGAATATTCAAGATTCTACCAGAAAATCGATCGAAATATTCTAGATTCTGCGAGATAAAATGACGTTGCATTCACTTATGATGTCACAAGCCAATTTCTTCCTACAGTTTAAATCGGTTGTAAACAAGTCTGCTGAACTGAAAATAGTCACGTAGCCAAAAAGCAATTTCAGACTAACTTGGGCCCCCAAAGTTGGCCTGGGCCCCCCCCAATTGGGGGGTTTGGGGGGCGGCTGCTACGTCTCTGGGTGTGCCGCCGAAGCCTTGGCGGACATTTGGGCGATATTGTATTTCATACATATTCGCCAAGAATCAAACCACATGATCCAATAGAGAAATCAATAAATTTTCACCGATAACACTGTTTTATTTACTGCTAATTTCGATCCGTCTTAATGGGACACCCTTTATAAACGAAAGGCCGCTTTTATCGTCTTAGCGTGATTGAATTTTAGCCTCCGAGACCTGAGATACGCTGAGAGTGTAGCCATGTCTTGGCTTAAAGTTTCCTCCAAGCCCTTCCAGTCCCTAGAAGAATGCAACAAAGCCAGATCATTGGTATAGGCGTAATTTCTGGAAGTCGTGAAGGAAAGATTGTAGATATTAAAAAATTGGAGGCCAAGACCTATTATGTGTAGATATTAAAAAGGAGGGGGCCAAGACCGATTCCTGAGGTACGACGTTTCCCTGATGTACAAGCCTGCTTCGCTTACTATCATCAGTGGCAAAGGTGAAGCTTCTACTTAGGATAAGCTCCCAGGGTTGCTGACGCAAATGATCTGTTAGAATCCCATCTAATGTTAGTTTTTATTGCTACTTTCCTATGGTGATGAGGTGTACACTATAGTGGTCTTCACCCACATCAACATAAAGATTTTTAATTGAAGCTCAATTTTACGTAAATGCCTCTGCTTGCTCAGGGATATCTAGAACATTATATCCCTGTCCTTGCTGCTGTTTCACGTAGATACACTACATCACAGCTTCCACATCAAGGTGTTAAGACCCAACGCTGCATCGTTTCCAGAAAGTAATGGTGTCGCCAATTTCCAACCTTAATCACTTTCTTTCAAAACCAACCTGCGTTGAGAGTGTTTCTGTCCACATCATTGGCGTTATGACTACCACTTCTTGTAAGTTTAGATCAATTATGAAACAAGCGCTTTGTCCCATTTTTTGATCTAATAAGCTTTTTCACACATTTCTTTGAAATTATTTGATGCAACGCCTCGCTTGATTTCACAACAAGAATCAGTGCATCAGATTTCGTACAAGTTTAAAAACCCTTCCCTATATGCAATGTGAGGTTACCAACAGTTGGGCGCTATATGTAAGGTGAGGTTACCAATGGTCGAACCTTATGTGCAAAATGAGGTTACCAATGTTTTTCTTGAAGAGGCGACTAATTTTTATGTAGGTAAAATTTGCAGCTGAAAAACGAGACTCGCATTTTTTCATGATCATGTGCAAGCCTGCACAACATACGGCCGGCGAAGCCTTTTGTTGTGACCCTCAAAGTGGTTTCATGCAATCGTGTGATTTTAAGCCAAATCGCTTTTAAGCAATCCATTTTTATGTATTGTTTCTGCATAACGCGCACATTTAGTTGATGCTTGTGATACTTGAAGCGTAATGTGAGTGTGTGATGCTATTGCATGTGGGCGTAAAACGGGAATCTACGGTGTGTGAGTGTTTGATAAGCGTTTTTTAGTTTGTCAGCAATCAAAATGTTGTGTAGCATACCGCAATGAATGAAAACAAGAAACACAACCATTAAATGTTGTAGTACGCTGGTAAAGAGGTAACGGTTGTTTTTTTTCTTTTGTACTTTTTCCACGATCAAAAGACGTTAAGCCGCAACGGTGGCAGTTACAACAGCGATAGCATGCGGCCCGCGATAAGCAACTCTATGCTGTTATGGCCCTTGCTCTGTATCGAGTTGTACAGGCCTGATCATGTGTGACGAGTCGTTGCCGTCGTCGTACGGCAAGCTCACACATTCACATGATTTCGTTCTTACCAGTTTTTGAATTTGTCTTCACATGTATGAGCTGTTTGATAATCTTCTTCAAGTTTTCTGACTGGGAATGTAATTAAATATTCGAAGTCTTGTTGGCGTTGTTGCAATATTTACATGTACACGTTGAATTGTTAGTTGTCATCGTGTGGGATTGTCATCGTGAGTTGTCGTATTTTAATAATAAAATTGGTTTTTGTTTTTAATGTTAAGCATTTTACACGTCTAACAATTCGATTTTTGTAAGCATGGAAATTTTGATCTTTGCAAAAGGATGCAGTGGAAAAAATTGTCTGGAAAGCGATTTGATGTCTGGAATCATTTTCTCTTGAATATTGACAATGATTCTCTAGTGAAGTGCAAATATTGTTCCGCCAAATTTAACCTGAACAACTGCAGCACGTCACCTCTGATTTATTATTTAGAGAAGAAAGAGAAGATCAAGTTTAAGGGCAAAGCTCATAATGACAACTTTCAGAGCCAGTACATGAGCAAGCAAATGACAATTCAAGCTTGCTTTCAAAAAAAAGATCTTCCTAAATTAGTTCTTGCAAGACTTGGTGCACCGGGTTCGCTGCTTTTTTACAAGCTTGAGAAAAGCCGTGATGTGCAACATTTATTTAGGGAACAAGGATTAAAAATAAAATCATCAAGACAGGGCATGAGAAAAATGTTTATGTCCAATGCTAAGAAAATCATACGTGAGCAAAAAAAATGGCTCAAATGGTCGACGCTTTTTTCTATCTATTGGTGAGTGGACCTCAAGAAAGAATAAAAAGTACAGGAGCGTAAGTTTGCATATGAATGAGTCAAAAGTAATATCATTCAGAATGAAACGAATCGATGGGTCTATAAAGGCTGAGGATGCCGTAATGATGATTGCAGAAAAGCTATTAGAATTTGGCCTCAACCTCAAAGAACCACATTGTTGAAATAATGACTGATGGTGCTGCCGTTGTGAAGAAAATTGGCCGGTTGTCAGAAGTGCTACACCAAATCTGCCATTCCCTTGATATTCATTTGGCTGTGGTTAATGTTTTGTACGAGAAGAATAATGCCTGTGAGCATGAAGATGAAACATTTGATAGTGAGACTATCCATTAAGTTACTGCTAATGAAGAATGGGATATTGATGACAATGCTTAAATAACGTGGGAAAAATGATTGAATGACTATGAAGCTCATGATCTTGAAATAAATGAAAAGATTGAGGCATTCATTAATAAAATTCAAATGATGGTAAGAATTTTTCGTAGAAGCTCTGTCAAGAATGATGTGCTGCAGAAGAACTGTAAAGCAGAATTCAACAAGGAACTCAAACTCAAACTTTTAAATTTATCATTCAAAAACTAGGTCAGGAAACCGAACAGATTGCTGAAGACATGTTGACTGCTGTATTTTAGAAAATTGAATCAAGACAAAGCAAAAAACATCTGTGGTTTAATAAAGCATCTTGAATAGCCACAGCACTATGATCAAATTTCTCAGAAATTTCGATTACAATACCCAAGAAAAAAGAACCGCTCAAAGTAGTCAGAGACTTGTTTATGAGATTGTTCCCAAATGAAGCCTCGGAAGAAAATGAAGCTGATTATAACCAACCCCCAGTTAAAAGAACAAAAACAGAAGAATTGAATGACACCCTTTCCAAATATTCTGGCAGTGATTCAACCTCAATTTAAACTCAAAATATTTTGACTCTATATCAAGAAAGAAATGATGTTTTTTGAAGCCATCGAAGAATGCCCAAAAGCTCACAAAAGATTGAAAAACTACCTAGATACATTTCCACCATCTTCAGTAGAGGCAGAAAGATGCTTCGGTGCTGCTGGACTGTTTATTACAAAGCTGAGATCTTCCTTGAGTGACTATATGATTGATTTATTGTGCTTCATGCACTCCCATTTGAAGCAATAAAAAGTTGTTTGATTTATTTGATTATTTGGTTTGAAAAGCCCAAAATTATTGGTTGTTTGATAATCAAAAAAACCCTTATTAGACAACAGCCCTAAATTTTACGTTGATTTTAAATTTAAATAAACATCAGTTTTACTTTTGATTGCACCAGAAGAGCTATATTGAAAAGTGCGGTTACCAATGATCGGACTCTATATGTAATGTGAGGTTACGAATGGCTGGACCTTATATTTAATTTGAGGTTACCAATGGCCGGACCCTATATACCGTATACTGTGAGGTAACCAACGCTCGGACCCTATTAAATAATGTGAGTTTACCAACAATCGGACCCTATATGTAATGTGAGGTTACCAATGGTCGGACCCTATATGTAATGTGAGATTTTCAACATTAGGACCCTATATGTAATGGAGTTACTAATTACCTTTTGTGTGATCAATTTGATGTAAGGATATCAGTTTTTAGTTAATACTTGCACGGTTAGTAGTAACGTCAAAAAAATCCCTGTTCAAAAAGTAAACGGTAGGTAAATCTTGTGCTTTGTGTTAGATTGTTTTTTGAATCTTGTTTATGTTTTAGATTGTGTTAGCCAGGAGTCACGTAAAGTATCTTACAGTTACCAATGGTGAGACCCTATACTATGTAATGAGAGGTTTCCAATGATCGGACTCTATATGTAACGTGAGGTTATCAATGGTCAGACCTTATATGTTACGCCGGATCTGATATGTAACGGAACGTTACCAACTTATCTGGTTTAATTGTGATTAGATTACTATTCTATGTCCGACTATATCTTTTACTCACGTGTTTGTTGACAACAAAGTGAGCAAAATAGAGATTGAAAAAGCAAGGTAAAGCGAAAAAGGTTGCCAACAGATAGCATTTGGTTAGGCATTAATTCAAATAACATTTAAAGAAGAGGCATAGCTACAGAGTCGCTACTTGAGATTAAATCCACCGGCGCGATGGTGTAGTGGTTAGAGCGTTCGCTTCGTAGTCGGTAGAACTGGGGTTCATTCCCTACGTCGAATCATACCCAAAAACTTTAAAAAGTGATATTCACAGCTTCCCTGCTTGGCGCTCAACATAAAAAGGGATAGCGTGAAGAACAAGCCGGCAAGCTTGCTTGTTGTGTGTCCTTGGGCAAAGCACTTAACGGGATGCCTCCATCTTTATGTGGCAGACAGGTGGCCTACCCGTTCTTCACCGAGTTACAATTGTGAAGTTGCTAACTCAGCATCTCGTAAGAGGCGACTCTTGGGTACCCACCAATGGCAGTCCGCCTTGTTGGTAGTGGGGCTACCACTCACTGAAAACTGGTTTGAAATGGGCTGCCTTCTTTCCCCTAGCCTAATTTAATTAGGTTGACGGCATGAACCTAAATTGTCGTTCGTGCCGTACCTCCATCCCGAGGAAGAGGAGGGGTAATCACAACAACAACAGATTAAATCCAAGAAAATATTACATGCCTAAACGATATCCAGAGATGTAGCAGCCGCCCCCCAAACCCCTCAATTGGGGGGGGCCCAGGCCAACTTTGGGGGCCCAAGTTAGTCTGAAATTGCTTTTTGGCTACGTGACTATTTTCAGTTCAGCAGACTTGTTTACAACCGATTTAAACTGTAGGAAGAAATTGGCTTGTGACATCATAAGTGAATGCAACGTCATTTTATCTCGCAGAATCTAGAATATTTCGATCGATTTTCTGGTAGAATCTTGAATATTCGATTGACGTAACAATGCCGTTGTTACGCAACAATCATAGAATGGTCTGGAATTCTGTTTGGCTATAAATACCGGGACAATATATATACACTGCAGAGTGCAGATAAAGTATTTTATTGACATTGTATAGAATGAAACGTTCAAAAAGTGGTGCTCAAAAGAGAAAAGAAGCAGCCACTGCTCGAGATGCTGTAGCGAAATTGCCCGAGATGACAGATTTTTTCAAGATTACTGAGCAGAGTAGACCTGGCACTTGTACCGAGAGGGATGAAGAAAACTATAGTGTACAAGAAAAAGAAGACTATGACGATCAGCATCAAAGTGATTGTGAATTTCCAGAAAATGTAAGTTGTGATTTACCTGCCAATACGCAACCTTCAATATCAAAAATAACTGAATCTCAATTTACTCCTATCCCTGATGACCCATGTAAATGGCCTGAAAGTATTTCTGATGCTCAACGATGTAATATAGTAAAGCGTGGACCACATCAACTAATAATGAATTTTCCATATAATAACACAACTCCAAGGCGACGTTTTTCCTCCAACCATTATAAACCTGTGTTACCTAATGGTGAAAGTGTTTCACGGTCGTGGCTAGTTTATTCTGGGGAATCAGATCAAGTTTTTTGCTTTTGTTGTAAGCTATTTGGAAAAACACTAAGCCCCTTTTGTAGTGCTATAAATACATGGGAGGGTTTTTCGAAAAAACTGAAAGACCATGAAAACGGCATTTCCCACCAAGAATGCTGCAGTCAATGGATATTGCTAGCTGAAGGGATAAGAAATTCATCCACTATCGACAAACGCGAGATGAATATTTTTTTCAATGAAAGACGTTTTTGGAGAAATGTTTTAGAGAGACTTATCGACATTGCCTTGTTTCTATCGGAAAGGAATCTTGCTTTTAGAGGATCTGAAGAAGTCTTAGGATCTCCTCACAATGGAAATTTTCTGGGTATATTTGAGCTTTTGGCAAGAAGAGACCCGATCCTAAAAGAGCTTCAAGACAGAATCAAGAATAAAAACACTAAAGATCACTATTTGAGTCCTACCATACAAAATGAACTAATTGAATTGCTAGCGACAGAAGTTGAAAAAGAAAATTTACAGCAATTGAAATTGGCAAAATATTTTTCTATAATTTTGGACTGCACTCCAGATATATCACATCATGAACAAATGTCTGTCATTCTCCGTTATGTACTATGTAATGAAGAAGCTGCTGTTGTTAAAGAAACATTTTTTGGCTACTTGAGAATAAGTGACAGTACTGGGAAAGGCTTGTTGGACGCTTTCTTAGAAAAAGCGACCGAACTGCAACTCAAATTGTCTGATTGTCGAGGTCAGTCATATGATAATGGTGCTAACATGAAAGGAAAACATTCTGGGGTCCAAGCAAGAATGCTAGACATCAATCCCAAAGCTGTTTACGTGCCCTGTGCAAACCATACCCTTAACTTAGTTGTTGTTGACAGTGCTAATTCATCGACGGAAGCATTGACATTTTTTGGAGTACTTACAAGGTTGTATGTGTTGTTTTCTTCCTCTGCTCAGCGTTGGGAAATTTTGAAGAAACATGTGGAGCTGTCCATAAAGTCACAATCTGATACTCGTTGGGAAAGCAGAATTAAATGCATCAAACCTCTTCGATACAATTTAAAAGAGGTGTTGCTGGCACTGAAAGACTTGGAAGCCATTTCCATAGAAAGAAAAGATGCAAGAGCTGCCTCAGAAACAAAATCGTTGATAGCTCATTTATCAAAATGGAGTTTTCTTTTGTCGGTGTTTATTTGGTATGATATCCTATTCCAAGTCAATAAAGCAAGCAAGATTCTTCAATCGTATGGAGTCTCCCTTCATACAATGGAAACGGAAATCCAGGCAACTGAAAAGTTTTTGCAAAACTATCGCACAACGGGTTATGACAGTGCCGCAACATCTGATGTTAAAATAGCACAGGAATTGGATATTGATCCTTCTTTTCCTCCGTCAAGAAGTGGAAAGAAAAGAAGATTGTTTGATTACCAAGGTGAAGAGGAACAACGAGCTACTCCTGAACTGAAATTTAAAAGCAACTTTTTCTATCCATTAGTAGACCAGGCTATTATGTCAATAAAGGAGCGCTTTAATTTGTTACGTGAGGTTTCTTCCGCCTTTTCGTTTTTGTACACACGAGACAAACTTTTGCTTGTGCAACAAGAAAATGCTCTTCTTACTTGCTGTAAAGAGCTCCAAAAAAGTTCGGTGACATTGATTCTGATGAAATGAGCGCTGAGCTACAGCGGTTTGTTTTAATTTTACAAAAAAAACGCAATCTCAATACGGCTCAAGACTTTCTGAACTATCTTCTAAAGACTCATTTATTTGAATTGTATCCGAATGTGTACATCGCACTTCGAATCTTACTAACTTGCCCCGTGACTGTTGCCAGCGCTGAAAGAAGCTTCAGCAAATTGAAACTGATCAAAACTTTTAATAGAACGTCTATGACAGACAGTAGACTATCTTCATTAGCCATGTTGTCAATCGAAAATGACTGCGCCCGATCTCTTGATTATGACAATGTCATAACAGCATTTGCGAACAAAAAGGTTCGCTCCAGACTATTTAAAGGATACTGTGTTTTTATAACTTTTTCATGTTTTTCAGTGTCATTGCTTTCGTTTCGCAGTGTCTGCATAAATGTCCTACTGAACTCTGGCACCGGTGCCGAATTTTTTATGACTTGCACCTTCGGTATCGGCATGCTTTATTCTGACATTAGCCTGTTTACTTATGTACAAATTGTGGTGTATTTTCTTAATGCAGCTTTTCAATTTTACACCTCTAAAGTGATATGACCTGTGCGCAGGGGCTCTTGCGCTTACTTTGGGGGGGGGGGCCCGAAGTTGGAGTGCTACGGGACTGACGATATCTGGACGTGTTTTGTATTGTATTGTCCATGTTTATCCTCCATTCACGAGAAAGCGAATTGTATCGCTATACTTTGGACAGGGCGTCCGCATTCGCTTGAGAGTTGCCATTTCCGTGGTGTCTAGGCTACCTGTCTTCCACATAAAGGCGGGGGCGTCCCGTTAAGTGCCTTGCCCAAGGACACAGCAAGTGATTCAGTGATTCAGTACCAGATTGGCAGTGATTTTGTGCGACATTGACAGTGATTCACTGCCAGGCCGGCAATAACTGGCGTCACGGTGATCATAATCCCTGTTGGTTTTTTCAGTGTCTTAACCCATTTGTGCCTGGCGTCCTATATGTAGGACGCCTACTTAATTTAAGATTGCTCTTCGTATATTATATTTTTGAATATAGCTGAAGTTGGACTACATTTATGAGCAAATTTGACACATATGACAGTAGTATTTTTAAAAATTGCTTTATCAGGTGAGACGTGACGCCATTTTGAAATCGTCTGATTTCGCTTTTTTGAAAATGTTGAGAGTGCATATAGAGTTGAGCCAATAACTACGCATTTCCAAAGAAGTACTGAAAAAATTGTCAAGTGTATTTATTTATTAGTAATTCTTCTGTTTTATGGTGAATCTTAAAATTTTTCTGAACTTATAGTTTCCGAGAAATTTTATTTGAAAAATTGGCGTCCTACATATAGGTCGCTAGGCACACGTGATAGCAAAATGTGCGCCGCTGCGAGTATGTTCAAGTAGAGTTTGCAAGTCGCTATTCTCACGCACTATGCTATGATAACTTTTTCAATAGTGTGAAACTCGTTACCATGCTAAAAGACAAATTGGTAAAAGCAACTGGTACAATTCGTGAAAACAGGACTGAAAAATGTCCACTGACCTCAAACGATGCTTTGAAAAAGCAAGGACGTGGAAAGTTTGATTTCAAAACTGACACCAAAAACGACGTCCTCGTTTGCAAATGGAATGACAATAGTGTGGTAAATTTATGCTCAAATGCTGCTGGGGTCCATCCCATATCTAAAGCCTCTCGATATTCTTCTTCTGAAAAGAAGCGGGTGCAAATTGACCAACCTTTTTTGATCAAGCTCTACAACGAACATATGGGGGGTGTCGATAGAATGGATCAAAATGTTTCAAAGTATCGAATTGGTTTGAGAGGTAAAAAGTGGTACTGGTGTCTGATTTCATATATGCTCGATGTTTCCATCAACAACGCCTGGCAATTACAGAAAATTTGCAACAATGAAAATCCAATGGATATGCTTCAATTTCGACGATATATTGTTAGAACGTATTTGTCTCAATATGGCAAGCCGCCTGAAAAAGGAATGCGGGGAAAACCTCAAGTTGTTTTATCGGACATTCGTTATGATGGATATAAGCATTGGGTAATACCGCAAAATGGACAAACAAAATGCCGCCACTGTCACATGAAAACTACAACTAGATGTGAAAAATGCGATGTTGGCCTGCACGTAAAATGCTTCAAAGATTATCATAGTCTGTAATGTCTTTTCTGTGATTTTCGTACATAGAGAACTGTTTTGAGAACTCTAAAATGCTCTTACCAATTTCATGTTTAGTAAAAACTTTGTTGTGCTTATTTGGTTACTCATCGAAATCAAGACTTCAATAAAATACGCTGATGGTTGTAACATTATAGTTTCGAGCGAAACAGACAAAGTAAGCAATAAAACCTGATTACACAACACGTACGCGTTACGCTCAGTCGCTCACGCATCTTCCACTTTGCTAACGGATTTGCCTAGCGTCCTACATGTAGGACGGCTTTTATCTCAAAAAGTACGCAAAAAGTTTTAAAAAAATCAATCGGAAAAAATTTTATACATGTTCACTAAGCAATCTTCAAGTTTTTATAAAAATATCTTAAGTATTTCAACCTTCGGCACAAATGGGTTAAAATCAGTGGTGGACATTGGGTGAGGCAAATGAGGCAGTTACCTTGGGCCCTCCTTTTTAGAGTTATTGAGGGGTCCTGTTTTAAAAAAATTTTGTGTAGGTTTAGGCTATTTTGTGGCATGTTAAAAGGGCTTTCTTCTCTTAATCAACTCTGGAAGTGAAAACTAAAACGGAGTGGCTATTTTGTCTTTGATGGCAATTTATGCCTTGGAATCTATTTTGCCATTCAATATTTGTGTGTCTTCAAAACATGCGTATTTGCTCAGTGCACATAGTATTGCTGTGGAGTAGTGAATATTGCTACTACAGTTAGAAGTTTGAATCTTTTAGGAAGGGTAGTTCAACAAAGGCAAAATACATTAAGGAGTGGGTGTCCAGTTTGTGAATATAAGGATAAGTGTAAGCTGGAGACTACATTTTTGTAATAGCACTTTTTTCTCAATTTTAATATTTTATAAAGATTGACCACCAACATTCAACAGAAAATAGATTGCAGGGGTAAAATGTTGTTGGCAGCAAAATATCCACTGCCTAACCAAAAACTAAAATTAATATTTTCTATTGCTGTTTTGGGTTGAAGGCTTTCCATTTCTTTGACGGAAACTGTTGTGACAATATGGGTTTGACATAATTTTTAGGGTGTAACCTCATTTTGCTGATGGGATGAGTACAACATATACTTTTAGTTGTTTGGGCCGACCACATTTTGCCTGTGATAGTTGGTCCAGTTTTCAGTTTTATGAAAATGTGAAATAACTAATTCATCTTTTTCATCAGCTGTTTATTGGCGTTGGTGAGATACTGGTGGAAGCGGAACTAAGTTTGCTTTGAGAGAATATAATCAGTTAGTTGCCTTTGTGGTGTAAAATAATTGTTAGAGGTACACAAGCACAAAAAGTGTGCACAAGATTTAAAATTTTTGTTTCTATTCTATTTTATTTGCCATATTTATCCTCCATTCACGAGAAGGCGAATTGTATCGCTATATTTTGGACGGGACGTTCGCACTTGTTTGGGAGTTGCCATTTGCGATGTGTCTGGACCACCTGTCTTCCACATAAAGGCAGGGCGTCCCGTTAAGTGCCTTGCCCAAGGACACAACAAGCGAACTTGCCGGCTTGTTCTCCACAACCTCCCATAAATGCCGAGCGCCAAGCAGGGAAGCTGTGGATTTCTTAACGTCTTTTGGTATGACTCGACAAGGGAACCCCAGGTCTACCGATTGCGAAGCAGACGCTCTAACCACTAGGCAATGGCGTCGGTAATTTTAATTGTATAGTTTTGATATCATTAAGTTTTAATTGTACAGCATTTTTCTACTGTTGTGCTTGCTGGGTTCTGCTCAAGCCAATGATTCAACAGTTAATTTGCTACGTCTGTATATTTAGCTTTTTAGAGAAAATTATGAAAGATTTAGTTAAGTCATTATGTACGATCGATATTTGCCATTATCTTTAGCTGTGATAATAAAAAATTTTTGAGGCTTTAACGCTTTGCTCATATGATGACTCAACCAAATATAAAATCTACAACAATCACATTTATCAAAACAATTTGCTTATTCTGATTTATTGGTAAATTATCAGTTTAATCAAGATAATCGTCCTTGGTTTGCGGTACGCCTTTCCTCGTACTAGACAGTTTCAACTGCATCAGTTGAATAGTGAACATGAAAGTAGAGCATCAAAACAAAGGCAAAAGGAAGAAGATAGGAAGGTTGGGGTCTAGTAAAGAATCGGCCGTGATGCTCCGTAAAAGGCGATCACGTGACATGTGTTGCATGACGTTATTTACGTGACGAACGCAATGCGCGCGAATGAGATACTCTTGTTTCTTTATTATCGCTAGCTTTCTTATAACTGAAACTGTTAGAAACGTGTTTTTGGTTCAGAAGAACTGTTCGCAGAGCCGGGTCACTAACAACAGTTGATCATCGACCATAGGTGAGTACCATAACGCGACAGTGACGTCATAATGCCACCAAAACGTGCCTAAAGTGCGCACTTTGTTAATAAGAAGGCTTAAAATTTGTACTTTTTCAAAGACAAGATGTTAAAAACAAAAGCGCTGTTTGCAAGCACATCAAATTTCAAATAATTGATTAACCTTCTCCAATGGGCTCCTTTTTGGTTTTGGTGTAAAAACAATCCAATGTTCCAAACTAGCACCACCACAAATACGAGATTAATGTAATGAGAAACAAGCTTGGGCATAACAACAATTCTTAAGCAAATGTCCTATCAGACAATCGCAATTTGATGCTGAAATATACAACGCTAAACGCTATTGTATGCAAACCCAAATAAAGTATAGGTTCTCAAAAACAAAATGGAACTTGATGCTTAACTACCTGCATACTACGCAAATACCTGTAGATCACACTCAAATATGAGATCCCAATATCATGAAATACACGACGTTATCGCATATGGACCCTAGTGTCAAGTATAAGTCCCCATTCAAGAAAATGCAGTTTATCATGAAATACACGACGCTATTGCATATCGACCCTAGTGTCAAGTATAAGCCTCCAACCAAAACAATGCAATTATCGTGAAATACATGACGGTATGGCATATCGACCCTAGTGTCAAGTAAAAGCAGCCATCCAAGAAAGGGCAATTTATCATTGAATACACGGGGTTATTGCAAATTGATCCTAGTCAATTATAAGCCCCCAACCAAGAAAATGCAATTTATCATGGAATACACGACGTTGTTGCCTATTCATCCTAGTCAAGTATAAGCCCCCAACCAAGAAAATGCAGTTTATCGTGGAATACACGACGTTGTTGCCTATTCATCCTAGTCAAGTATCAGCCGCCATCCAAGAAATTGCAGTTTATCGTGGAATACACGACGTTATTGCATATCGACCCTAGTCGAGTATAAGCCCCCAACCAAGAAAATGCAGTTTATCATGAAGCACACGACGTTATTGCATATTGGCCCAGGTCAAGTATAAGCCCCCAACAACAAAATGCAATTTATCATGAAATACACGACGTTATTGCATATTGATCCTAGTCAAGTATAAGCTGCCAACGACAAAATTCTAATTATTATGAAATCCACGACGTTATCGCATATCGACCCTAGTCAAGTATAAACCCCATTCAAGAAAATGAAATTTATTATGAAATACACGACGTTATTGCATGATGATTCTACTACAGTATCAGCCCCAACCAAGACAATGCAATTTATCATGGAATACATGACGTTATTGCATATCGACCCTAGTCAAGTAAAAGCCCAACAAGAAAATTTGATTTATCATGCAATACGCGACGTTATTGCAAATTGATTCAAGTCAAGTATAAGCCGCCATCCAAGAAAATGCAGTTTATCATGGAATACACGACGTTATTGCTTATTCATCCTAGTCAAGTATCAGCCGCCATTCAAAAGAATGCAATCTATCATGGAATACCCGACGTCATCGCATATCGGCCCTAGTCAAGTATAAACCCCAACCAAAAAGATTCAATTTATCATGTAATACACGACGTTATTGCCTATTAATTCTAATCAAGTATAAGCCGCCATCCAAGAAAATGCAATTTATCATGAAATACACAAGGTTATTGCATATCGACTCTAGTCAAGTATAAGCCGCCATCCACGAAAATGTAATTCATCATGAAATACACGACGTGATTGCATGTCGACTCTAGTCAAGTATAAGCCCCAAGAAGAAAATGCTATTGATCAGAAAATTCACGACGTTGTTGCTTATTTATTCTAGACAAGTATAAGCCCCCAACCAAAACAATGCAATTTATCATGGAATTCACGACCCTATTGCATATCGGCCCTAGTCAAGTATAAGTGCCCCAGCAAGAAAATGTCATTTATCATGAAGTAAACGACGTTATTGCATAATGATCCTAGTCAAGTATAAGCCACCAACAACAAAATGCAATTTATCATGAAATACACAACGTTAATGCAAATTAACCCAAGTGCAGTGTAAGTCCCAATAAGAAAATGCAATTTATCATGAAATACAACAAAGCAACTGTACCACGTCCACTTCATGCAGCAAACCATCATGCAGTCCACTTAACAGCAAACATCAAAAATACAGCATATGTACCCTGTCCACTTTATGCAGCAAACTTTTTCGCGGTGCTGCCTAACTGAACAACTGAAGAAAGACAGCCCGCACTCTCTGTAACATCAGTAAATTGCTTTTTCCTCTTTTGTTCCCTTGCCTTTCTGTCTGATGCCTTCCTAGTTCTCTTTCTTTTGTAATGAGCAGCGATGTTCATCCCAATTGTGCCATATTTTTCCTTGCTCTGTATGCACCGACGATATGGTCAGGAAAAGGTCAGCGCAATTCTGTACCTGCGCAAATGAGTACATTTCAAGTTCACCTCCTCTCCTCCTCTTCACAATTTAACTTCCTTTACAACTGACACTCCTAAAGTTGTTCTCCTTACTTCATCTCGGCTTGCCTTGAAATTTTCCTGCCTACCGACACTGCGCCATTTTTTACCGCCCTCCAGCACCTACACCTCCGATGTGGACCGCAATTAAGCCTTCCTCCCTTTTCCAACGCCACTCTCTCCCTCACCTTCGCTAACTACTTTGCTCACCTATTTTTTTCATCACAAAACTTTTCCTCCACATCTGTCTGGGTAAGACATATATCAACCTACAAGAGGAACTGTTAAGGAGAAATGTTCGCTGCAGCAAGCTCCACAAAGTGACTACAAACGCCCCGTTTAATAAAAACATGGTTTTGAAGACGTCATAGTCATTTTAGAAAATAAGAGTGATTTTTTGTTTACTAGGCATACTGAAATTAGTTTAAGCAAACCCGTTTTTCCGGTAGAGCAATAAACAACCAATTATCGCTAAAAGCTATATATTTTTAACTTTTGATTGGGCGGTTACGTCGAGCATCTTCCGAAAAGAGTTTGCAAAGAAATGTTTTGTGACGTGCTTTCAAAAACCAGTGGCTTTCAAAACCAATTTTATAAATTCCATTTTCTTGGTTGGGGGCTTATACTCGACTAGGGTCGATATGCAATAACGTCGTGTATTCCACGATAAACTGCAATTTCTCGGTTGGGGGCTGATACTTGACTAGGATGAATAGGCAACAACGTCGTGTATTCCACGATAAACTGCATTTTCTTGGTTGGGGGCTTATACTTGACTAGGATGAATAGGCAACAACGTCGTGTATTCCATGATAAATTGCATTTTCTTGGTTGGGGGCTTATAATTGACTAGGATCAATTTGCAATAACCCCGTGTATTCAATGATAAATTGCCCTTTCTTGGATGGCTGCTTTTACTTGACACTAGGGTCGATATGCCATACCGTCATGTATTTCACGATAATTGCATTGTTTTGGTTGGAGGCTTATACTTGACACTAGGGTCGATATGCAATAGCGTCGTGTATTTCATGATAAACTGCATTTTCTTGAATGGGGACTTATACTTGACACTAGGGTCCATATGCGATAACGTCGTGTATTTCATGATATTGGGATCTCATATTTGAGTGTGATCTACAGGTATTTGCGTAGTATGCAGGTAGTTAAGCATCAAGTTCCATTTTGTTTTTGAGAACCTATACTTTATTTGGGTTTGCATACAATAGCGTTTAGCGTTGTATATTTCAGCATCAAATTGCGATTGTCTGATAGGACATTTGCTTAAGAATTGTTGTTATGCCCAAGCTTGTTTCTCATTACATTAATCTCGTATTTGTGGTGGTGCTAGTTTGGAACATTGGATTGTTTTTACACCAAAACCAAAAAGGAGCCCATTGGAGAAGGTTAATCAATTATTTGAAATTTGATGTGCTTGCAAACAGCGTGTAGCGTGTCATTCCTCGCACCTCATCGAGCTGCCATGCCAACACCTTTTTGTTTTTTTTATATTTTTTTTGGTAGTTTGCTTTCGGCGGCTCAGCACCTTGCTTCCGCAGATGTGTGTGATTCTAGTTGTTTGCTGTTAGAGCTGCGTTTGCTAGCTAGCAACTTCGTGCATCCCCAGTTTGACGCCCAGCTCGTGCACCTTTGCTGCTTTGCCTTACGATTTCACTGATGAAGTAATATTAACTGACGAAGTATCTACCGTCAGGTTTGTTGCCGCTCGGCTCTCTCCGTTTAAAGTATATCGTGCTCCTGTAGTCCGCACGCCTGGCGATGTAACCTCACGCCAGGAATCTAAGCCTGCATGGCTTTCCGGCAATCTGGCCGTGATATTGCAACGCGCATTCGTTTATTATTATTGCTTGTGTCTAAAATCACACACATCTATTTTTCTTTTTCTATTAGGGCTAGATATGTTTATTTTTATCTTCTCATGGTAGCTAGTTGATCTGCTTGCCTTTCCCGCCATCATGTTGTTTATCCGTTGTTTTCGTCCATGTGAAGTGTGCAGTGTTCTGATTTACTTAGACGTGTGCAGCGACCTAATTCGTGGTGACGTGTGCAGTATTTTGTCGCCAACCATGCGGTCGAAGATTTTCGACTCTTTCTTCGTCGATCGCTGTGGCGGACGGACGTGTTCTGGTCGTCTGTCATTTCTCTTTCATCGTTGGATTTCGTGACGGACGGACTTAATTCGATTGTTGCCACAACTGCGTAAATTGATGCAATAAAATTTTACTGTCAAATGCTTTCTTCCTTGTGACTGCCGTAGTTCCCAGAAATTGGGGTTCAGTCAGCACGTTCTTGCTCAAGGAACCTATTTCCCTACAAGCGCTTTTGTTTTTAACATCTTGTCTTTGATAAAGTACAAATTTTAAGCTTTCTTATTAACAAAGTGCGCACTTTAGGCACGTTTTGGTGGCATTATGACGTCACTGTCGCGTTATGGTACTCACCTATGGTCGATGATCAACTGTTGTTAGTGACCCGGCTCTGCGAACAGTTCTTCTGAACCAAAAACACGTTTCTAACAGTTTCAGTTATAAGAAAGCTAGCGATAATAAAGAAACAAGAGTATCTCATTCGCGCGCATTGCGTTCGTCACGTAAATAACGTCATGCAACGCATGTCACGTGATCGCCTTTTACGGAGCATCACGGCCGATTCTTTGCTAGACCCGAACATTCCGCACAATTCTGTTTGGCAGTGTCTTTTGTTTCAATGAAGTCACACCAAGTTTCTAAGGCACCTAAGTCGCTGCAAATGATTTGAATATTCCCTGCAATTGTGCTGTTATTGCAATGCATTCGATAGTAAATTACTCCCGTTTATTTGAAGGGTGATTAACTGTGAAAATGCAGTACATTAACTAGTTACTGCAAAAATAACATGGCTTTGATTAGGATTATGTCCTAATGTGTCTGCATCAATTTTTTACAATAATTTGTGGCCTATCTTGTGGCATTGTAGAAGGTAGCATTGTTTAATTGCAATTATTTATTGCTACATCATTTCTTTTGGACTGCTTATAAGAATTTTGCCTCAGGCCACCAATTTTGAATATCTGCCACTGCTTTTTGTTAGCATTTAAATAGTGAAGAGCAAACAGATCAAAATCTTTTCAATAATTGTTTAAAGTAGTTGTAAGTTTCGTGTCTTCAACGACTTGAACAATGCGTTACGTTGCTGCTTATTTGCTTGCAACTTTGGGTGGAAATAGCTACCCATCAGCAAATGATATCAAAGATATTCTAGGAAGTGTTGGCATTGATGTCGATGATGAAAGATTAGACAAAGTTATTTCAGAATTAAAGGGAAAAAACATTGATGAAGTTTTGGCTGCTGGAAACTAGAAGTTGGCAAGTGTTCCATCCGGTGGTGCTGTGGCTGCTAGCGGTGGAGGTGCCACTGATGCTCCTGCTGCTGAAGAGAAAAAAGAGGAATCTGGAGAAGAATCAGATGATGACATGGGATTCGGATTGTTTGATTAGATGCAAAGGTGTCAGATGAACAATTTGATGGTGGCATGTTGTTTTTAGATGGTCTTATTAAATAAATAAAAAATTCTGGGGTGTTAAAGCAAAATTGAGTTGAAATTTGGATTCAGTGTCTTGAAATACGTCTACCACAGGTACTGCAGTCCCAGTTGCTGAGATGTCATATTTTTTTGCAATGCAGTGTAATTGAGCTGCATTAAACTAGCCAATACATTTTTGTAAATTTCAATATTTTTGTGATGTAGTTAGGTTAGTGTTTTTCCCTATTTCCTTTAAAGTTTATGTAAGAATTTGTGTATTTTAGTGTTGCCAAAGTTTCTCAGTCTGTTATTTTAAGGCAGGGATTTCACTTAGATAGACATAGGGGTTTGATCCCGAAATTTATGCAAAAGAATATGATATGATTAAGGAGGAAATATGAGAATTTTCCAGAAAATATAAACAAAAGAAAACTTCAAGCTTGGTAAATAGAAACACAGAAATTCTGGAAATAAAAAATCTCCACAAACTTCATATTCCATAGTTTCATCTTTTATAGAAGAGGGAGAGTTTTTATATTACAGCATTATCATCTCATGTAAATAGATCAATTTTTTAACTTCTTGCCCACTAAAAATGACCATTGTCATTCAAATCTTGTGTCGGCCTACATTAAGTGGTTTTAGGGTACGGTAATTTTTGGGGCACTGCCCTAAGTAAAATGCAGTATTGCAGAAGAGGATAGTAAAGACTGCTGCTATATTAATATGTGCGCAAGTTTATACCGTAAATTTTTCAAAGAATCACTTATGACAGGGGTAGGCAAACTGCGGGCTGCATGTGGCCCACAACAAACTTTTCTGAAGCCGGCGAAAGCCTCAAGCAAATAATTAAAAATAATTAATTAATGTGGAAGAACGTGATTGGGTGCGTTTTTCTCTTTGATAGACTTTAAAATTTTAATGTACTTGCATTTTCAATTGAATAAAACTACTTAGATTCATTTGTCTAATAGTTGTTGGTTTGTAATGTTGTACCAAATTTAAAGTGCAAGTCAATTAGAATATCTATGCCTTTGTTAAAAAGTGCAGCCCTCAGCTAGCTTCTGTGACCGCAATGTGGCCTGCAAGCCAAAACCATTGCCCACCCCTGACTTAAGACACTTTAGATCATGTAGATATTTGAGATTAAATAATTTATGTGTGATTTTCATATACATGTTATTTGTCATCACACATAGGTATTTAGTTTCATTGACTTGATTAATGGTACTTTGGTCAATTTTTACATTAAAAGTGTCATTATTATAATAATTTTTGGTTAAAAAGTTTTAATTCAGTCTTTTTCAGGAATATTGTAGTGTAGAGCTCAGTGTTTTATAAACTAACAAAGTTTTATGTGACAAATTGTTATAAAACAAAAAAAGTTATGCCGAAACCAAAACCTAATTTTAAACTTCCTGGATCAGACACAACAAAAGTCTGTGGGGAAGGTGCACCAAGTTTAGAAAAAAAAATGGAAGAGGTCAAAATTGATGATGCTCAGAGAAAAAGACTGGATGACTTTATAACACAGAAACAAAAAGTTGGTTTAATGGATAATGCACAAAAAGGTGACTTTCAGAAAGTAGCTGAATTGGGAGCTGGAAATGGTGGAGTTGTTCATCTTGTATGCCATAAAGCTTCTGGTCTTGAAATGGCACTAAAGCTTATTCATCTTGAAGTAAAACCTGCTATACAAAAACAAATAATGAGAGAGCTAAAGGTGTTGCATGATTGTAGTAGCCCATATATTGTTGGGTTTTATGGTGCTTTCTCAAGTGATGGCGAGATCAGCATATGCATGGAAAACATGGATGCAGGATCACTAGATTTGGTTATGAAGAAAGCACAAAAAATTCCAGAAGAAATACTTGGGATTGTAAGCAGATCAGTTATTTTAGGGTTGAAGTACCTAAGAGAGACTCACAAAATTATCCATCGTGATGTGAAGCCATCAAACATACTTGTAAACTCACGTGGGGAAATAAAACTGTGTGACTTTGGTGTCAGTGGCCAGCTTATTGACTCTATGGCAAATTCATTTGTTGGCACTCGCTCCTACATGGCTCCTGAACGACTTCAAGGGTCCAAATATACAGTTTTATCTGATATATGGTCATTGGGTTTATCTTTAATTGAAATGGCAATTGGAAGGTACCCTATTCCCCCACTTAATTCAACCCAAATCAGCTCAATATTTGATCGTGACTCTGGAAGTGGCAAGCCACAAAATGTGCACATTGATGGTCCTCGACCAATGGCAATATTTGAATTGCTTGACTACATTGTAAATGAGGTGAGTTCCTGTTGCTGTTATTTTATTTTGGCTTGGAATGGCTAGGTTGCCAGTTTGGAAACGAAGTCAAGTGCAAAATAATTGTCATCATAGGCAAACGTTGAATTTACTATGTTTTTATTTAAGCTGGTATTGGCATGAAAAATACCTTGTGGGCTTCTTTGCAGAGCTTAAGAACTATACTGTGCTTGATGATTTGGAAGGGCCTTAGCATGTATATCAGCAAGACTTGAATATAGTGACATTGGATTAAGATAAAATTAGGATTAAGTATGTGCCTAGGTTTTAAAATAGAGATTATTTTACCTATTTCAAATAGTTTTTGATATATTTGATTATTAGGCTAAACAAGTAATGACACTTTTGTTATCAAAATAGATAAAACTAGGTATTTGCATAAGCTGACCAGTAAATACACCCAGTGTTCCCTTTAAATGCAAAAAAAGTGTGAATTTGCAAAAGTATGTCTGGCAGATTAGCAGTCAAAATTCAACCGTGATTTAAAAAGTCTGGCAATTTTTGGTAACTTTTTCCATTTCTTTAAATTTTTGCAGTTTTTAACAAACTGTTTAATGTGTGGGAGACAGTGAATAGGAACTAAAGGCTGGACCATCATTTTTTTTTAGAGCAGTGCAACATCTCGCATAAAGATCACCTGGCTGTGATGCAACAGCAAGTGACAGGGACTTGAAATATTGTGCACGCCATTACCACACTTCTTTTGTATCACAAATCAACCCCAAAGCAAATAACATAAAGTAACTGGCCAATTTCTATCGCTGCTGAAGAGCAGTAATAGCAAGTAGCTCTCAAACTTCACTTTAGTACAAGACATTAGTTTTCAAAGGAAGTTTGAAACTGGAATTGCTTAACTTCTTTATGTTTTTTTAACATTTCAATGCTAATTTCATTTGCGCTTGTTAAAGATGAAAAAGCGCATAGTCTTGGTTTCATTTTAGCATATAAAACGCCATTTTGTGTACTAGAAATAAATAACCTAAAATCACTAGCTATTTTTAAAAACTAAAAGTAAAAAAGAGTATGACTTTTAACTAATTTTAGTTTCAAATCCTCTCCAAAATTTTTTTAAATAAAATGTAGCTGACAGCTATGTGCTCTGATAGCATATCAGTCATAAATGAAGTAAGCCTTGAAAGGAGAAGAAAAAAATGTAAAGTGCTGTTTCAATTTTTTTAGAAACGTTTTGTGTTGAAGTCTAGCCTTTTTTTTAATTGCTGAAAAGGTAATTTGTAATGCAGAAAAATTTGCCTATGACTTTGTGGCATTTAAAAAAAATTGCCGTTCTCTGCGTACCATTTCAAAATTGTCTTTTGATCCAACATTAAAGTGTATTACGTAATCTGGTTTACCAGTGTAAACAAAAATTATTAAATAGCAGAAACTAACAGAAGATTGTGCATTGCGTAAAAAAACTTTTTGTGAAGAGTAATTGTGTGTGCCCAACTATTGCAGTCTTTTACCTGTACACAGTGGCACCGGGTAAAGTAGGCGGACCACCAAAAATTATTTCCAGGGAGGGCAGCTCCCTCAAAAATGCAGTAAAACTTTGATCTCCAACCTTTTATGTTTGTAAAAATAAAAGTATGCAAAATTTGATGGAAGCTCAGGAAAAGAAAAATTGGTGGTAGCTTATATTCTTAAGTGTGGTAAAAACAACTTACAAGTCTAGTTCAAAAATGTCAAAGACCTTTCTGCAAAAAAATAGTCTATTCTCCATTTTATGACCAAATAAGTTAACTAAATTTGTTGGGTTAGGCCCCTTTTGATGCCACGACCGCTAGCCTTGCAGTGTATTTAAAACATATTTTCCATGCATGATCTGTGTGTTTCAACTTTGTTAACAACACCATTTTTTTATGATTCCTTATTTGAATGGATTGTGCTAAAAATGTCAAGGCAAAGAAATTATTATTGTGCCATGAAACTGTTTTTAGGCTGTTCTTAGACACATCAGTTAACTAGTGCTGATTGAGGCAGTCATGGTCAGTGCCCAGTTTTTTAATCAACTCTTTAATATTATTACTTTTAATTAATTGATATTAAGGCATATAGGCTAACTGCAATCAGTTGAATAAAACATACCACTTCCACGACCGGTTTCATTCCTATTAGAACTCGTCAGGTGGACTAGGTATTGAACCGACGATCACATGAATTGCTTCATGCGGTCTAAGCCACTCCGCCATCGGTCCTTTCAACTGATGCTGTTAATTTTAAGCTTATATATGGTGCACGCTCACTACAGTGAGCTTGATGCGATATATGCTTTTAATTCCCAGCCAAGCCAGTGCCTTTATTACGTTATAATACGAATAATTCGTATTCTTTAATATTAGTGCAGCAACAAAGAAGATCACCTTTGGTAAAAAAGGATATAGATTTCTTTTTTAAAAAGCTTATACAGTAAATTCCGCTTAATTGGCCGCCGGTTAATCGGGTCAGCCGTTTAATTGGGCCAAATTGTTAAGAACAAAATCCAATCAAAGATAATGCACTACATTAAATCCGCATAATCGGGCCACTATTCCGCTTAATCGGGCCACAACTGTAGTCAGACATACACTGGTTTAATTGCAAAACTGCCTTTGTAATGTAATAGAACTCAATATCACAAAGCCAACTATATTATGTAACAATTGAAAAATACAGGCGCAAATTATTTTGTCATTTCATGCCCTTGGACATGGTAATTGTTGTGCTTTGTTGCAAATTTTGTGAAGTCCCAAGCAGAGGTGCCACAAAAAGAATTAACAATTGCTGAAAGGGTTGTTGTCCTAAGAAAAATTAGAGAGCAACCTCCAAACATTAGTCATTGCCAGCTAGCTGAGATAACTGGTGTACCAAGGACAACCCTGGCATAGATACTGCAGGACTTCGGATAATCAGGTCAGCCGCTTAATCGGGCCAAATGGTGCTTATCCCGATGTGACTCGATTAAGCGGAATCTACTGTACCTGTAGAATAGCGTGTGTTATTTGTTACACACTGTTGGGTTTCTGATTGTCACTTGATAATCGTTGTCTTATAAATAGGTCTGTGGTGCTCATTTTTTAGGTGAAGATTCATTTTCTTACTTGGGAAATTAGTATTGTTGCCAAAGCTATTTAAGTAGCTCTTGTATTAGCCTAGTTAGATAGTTGTGTTAGTGTGCCTGTGTTTTAGTCTGCCAATTGTGTGTAGTGCTATTTAGAAGTTCTTTCATTTTTGACTTATTATAATTTGTCCAAAACCGAAATGTTTCTTGGTAAAAGAACTTCTTATTGGTAGTTATGGGAGTTGCCATGTATGCTTTGCCAGAGTCTAATTTTGTCACACCAGATTGCTGCAATGCTACTGCATGTGTTATGCTCCAAAGCAATATCACCATCCTTGAATTGATTGGCATTCATCATATGAGCCAGCAGCAACAACCAACTTTGTACCCTCAGCCCAAAGTGAAGAGACCTTGCACAGTTGTAGGCATCAGCTTCAATGAAGGGAATCTCTTCTCTAGGTGCTAGGAAGTATATAGAACCAGATCTGGACTCGCTGATCAATCCTCTCCCCATCTTTTTTAATGCGACAGTAATGCACTTAGGATAGCATACTTAAAATTGACATAGCTGCTAAACCCATGGCCAATGTTGTGATGATCATGAAAAGGTTGGCTGTTGTACCTATTGCTACAGGTGTGTAGCTACTTGACAAGTTGTTTGGTACATTTGCTGTATAGGCATGTGGCAAAGCTGAAACGTGCTTTTTGAATGCTAAATGTTAGTGTGTACAAGTTATAATTTACTCTGAATACATGATCTGAGATCTGCTATTGTGTGGTATCAATAATCATGACATTTGCTGTAATGTACTGGGCATCAAGAGGCATCATGAAGAAACATGTAAAGCATGTTAGAGCTCTTGTTATATGCAAAGAAATGGGTCGTGAGCCAGTCCCAATTTTTCATGCCATTTGTGATGGAATTGCAACATTTAAATGGAAACTATGTCCAACACTCATCACGCACTTCAAGTAACCTGTCATCAGCCGCAGCAAGCTTGTGCCCAATCCACTGATGGACAGACCACTGCTTTACACCCTTTCTGCCATAAAACCTTTTTTCATTGTACTAAAGCAGCCAGAAGTTGGTCTTGCTCCCTATGCCTTGCCTCCTATCACTTCAAGAGCTTCTTGAGGTGATGGAATTAGAAATACCTTAACTGACTGGCTGCAGCGTGATGCCACAGAGGTTTTCTCAAAGTCGTGGAAACAGATTGCCACAGCGATTAATGACAATCAGATGAAACAGAATTTACACAAGATTGAAACAGGTGAGCTGAAAGATCCTGGGCTGCTTCTGATTTAGCTCAATACTAGCCTGATTGTGAGAGCTTGCACAAGATTGAAAGTGTGCTTGCTAACCAGGATCGAGTTCTTATACTGCACTCACTTTGCTATTTCATTCTTTAAGGAATTTATGCTGGTTATCAGGGAGTATCAGCAATGGAACACTGTACACATATTTTTACCTTTGGCCAGGCATGGTTAATGACATTAAACATGTCCACAGCTCATGTATGCTATGAAATCCTTATATTTCATTTCAGGTTACCATAGTTTCACCCCTGCCATCAACCCCCTTTGAATCAATTTATGCAAATTATTTTGCCACTTTTCAATCATTGGTGAATGCCTTTGATTGAGGAGATATTTTCTTGACTCCGTAATTCTACACTTGCTGCCTCTTCTTGACTTATTTGGGAATAGCGTGAAGGTCTAGAGCTTTTCTCTGGAGCAACAGGAGCCTTTCTAAACAAATGGGGCATAACCATTGCATTTCTTCATGCTTTCTTTAATCCATTGGGAGAGATGAAGCTGCAGTTAGAGTAGTTAAGCGCCTGCTTGAGGCCAACCTGAGTTCATATGGCAATTAAGTGATGACAATTTTTTGAAGGGAATGCTGCAGATGTCCAGCACTCCTGATGCAGATTGATGCCTATTACCAGCCCAAATAATTTTTTGGATTACCCCTTCAAGATAGATATGCATATTCATTTATAGAACACCTCCCACCCACTTCCCACTTTGTTGTTTGGAGATCAAGTTTTTATTCAAAACAAGACTAGAGAGTCTCCTCACAAGAAGGATAAATTTGATGCTATTGTGGAATGTTATGAAAATGATGAATGCCTAGTACTTCATTTTCAGGGACATTTATCAATTTACTGATAACAAATTCACAACCTGTAAATCGTTCTATCCAAATGCCAAGTGCAGGAACCACCAATGACTTTTGTGTAGAACAGCTTAACCCTTTCGCGGTCCACCAAGCAAAACTCATCGTGCACAAACGCGAACGACGTCTATAGCCGTCCATTTCTTAGCCTGCATAAAAAGTTTACTAAAAAAACGATTTGTGACTTTATTTCTCATCCGATTTTTATAAAATTTTCAAAAGATTACGCTTATTTCCTCACGCATCGGAAGATGTATAATTTGTGCCTTAATTCTTGGATTTTCATGCCAAAAAAGGGTTAAAAGGACTAACAACCCAGTTGCAGACGACAAAAATTGCAAAATTCTCAGCAGACACGTGCAAGAGCCAACTACCTTGAATTCAAATCAAGATACCTGGTTTACCACAAAACCAAACCCTTTATCATTGACGCAGTCTGAAAACTACTCTTTTGGGGCATCATTTGACAAAATTTCAAGCAATAATGATAAAATTTACCTATTCAAATTTTCAAATTTTTTAGGGGTCTCAAAACCCCCCCAAACAAATTTGTAGGGTAAGTAAAAAAAGTAGATTTAGTGCGCAAAAAATATGATATGTTGCTAAATACCGGTCTTATTTAAAAGCTTAGAAAATTTGCTTTCCAGCAATATATAACTTTAAATAGTTTAGGCTAAGCAATATATGATATTTACTGATCAAAAATGGGTACTGTACATTATGTCAGTTCAAAACCCCCAAAAATTTTTTGACTTACCTTCACTAAATTATAATTTTTAGAAAAACTACACCCTTTAAAAAGATAAAATAAATTGCAAATACCTCACCACTAAAGTCGTCATTTCGCATCAAGTTTCCAAGGAAACAAAAACTGAAATACAAGTTTAACAGCTAGCAAAAGTTTGGCTTCTCTAAATCAAAGTTTGCTGTATCCCCCTTGTTTCTCAAGACATGGGAGGGGTGTAAATAAGTTGCTGTTTCATTGTTAGTGACAGCATATTCTATTTAAACTTGATATTTTCTGAATCTTCAAGAAATTTCCTGTTCAAAAATACATAATGTTACATGGTTTAGGCTAACCTGTAGCAGATAATAACTGATCATATTTTAGATACTACATTTGACTAACAAAATTTGGTACCGGTCAACAAAAAGGTCATGGGCCTCAGAAAGTAGCAAACTGTAGAAAACCTAGGCTTTTTGGTAAGTTTTGATTGATGTACCTTGAAAGCTTATGTCCTTAGCATCATCTAGCGACCATTTCTAAAGAAATTGGTAGAAAAATAAAATCTGTAGTAATCTTTGAGGTAAGGGTACTCTAACTTCGAAGACAACTCCGCACCTGTTGGGGGGAGGGGGGACTAATTTGCATAAAATTTGCATATTCAAAAAAAAAATTTTTTTGTTTTTATTACCGGTATATTTGAAATCCTCAAGAAATAGAGATTTCAACGATATATCACACTTGATGTAGAAGTAAACAGATGAGTAATGATTTACAAACAAACTTGGGTATTTTATGATGATTAATTGTCATTAATTATGATTGATTATGACACTTTGGGCAAAATGATGACGACGGCTATAGCCGTCGTGGACTGCGAAAGGGTTAAGAAAGATTCATCACCACTGCCTGTTCACGACAGCATGCCACTTGAACTGAATCCTCCAGCATTGCCTCTATGGCATCGACCTATTGTTAAGCTGACCACTTGAACCAAACTAATGATAATGCTGATACACACCCTACTTTTCCCTCACCAGGATGTACTGAAAAAAACCTGCCCCTATGTAGGTCCTCCCATTTATTACATTCAGCAGTGGGGCTTGGACCCTGCGACTGGTACTTGGTCCCCAAAAGGAAGTTTGTCTGCCATAATCTCAATCCCATGATTGCAATGGGGGATGTAAAACTGTGTTGTTATTCATTATGTTCTGTTGTTTATTTGATTGTTACATTATAATCGTTGTCTTGTAAATCGTTATTTGGGCTGTTCATTTGCTTAGCAGGGAGATTGATACTGTTGCCAAAGCGATTTAAGTAGCTCTTGTATTAACCTAATTAGATCGTTGTGCTAGTGTTCTTGTGTTTTAGTTTGCTTATTGCGCCAAGAGCTATTTAGGAGTTCTTTCATTTTATACTTATTATAATTTGTTCAAAAGCTGAGTATTTGTCCTCAATACCAAGAAAATGTGACATGGAATCCAGCAGCTTCATGATTACATTTAAAATTTTAAAGGACAGCGGCTACTTTCGGCAAGTCCAGGTTTTGCACTAGATCATTTAAACTTTCTTGACCATAAGCTGTGGTCTCCTCATTGCATTGCACATTCTGATGTTTCTTGTTATTTAAATTTAGAAAGTGATACCAGAGCTTGAATCTTCAACATTTTTTTAGATTTTGGAAAGTGCAGGTGTCAAAACATTTTGGCTATGATAGAAAATGGTAAGCTAGGGTACTGAATGTTATGGTTATTCTTTGCTTTGAACATAGAAGCGTTGAAACTAGAAACAACATTTGTTGCAATGAGCATTAGGTTCTTCATGCCATTTGCTCACCAAATGCTAAAGTTTTTGCTTGATCTTAGTCTGATGCATGGTGGTCAAAGTAACGTAAAAATTTACTTTAGTAAAAGTGTTGTTACTCAAAAAATACACAAGTAAAAGTAGAAAGCAGTGATAGGTGATTGTATATGAGTAAAGTAGTCGAGAACTTGACTAATTAAGTGGAAAAAGTAGAAGGTAGTTTCATTTTTTGCAGTTTTGTTCTGTCTCTATCAAAATCAGTGGTTCTCAATCAGGAGTGCTGGCACTTACACAGTCTTTTAAAAGAGATTTCTCTACGTTAGCGATAATTGAGACTTGTTTGTGGATTTCAATATGTTAGTGTTCGTACTGTTGTTGTTGTTACCCAACCCCTTTCGAGGGATGGGGGCATGGCGGAAGACCATGGAGCCCCAGAGTGATCTTACTCGGTCGGCAAGTAGGATATTATACAAAGTATTCATGAAATAGCAGAGCTGATGATCAGCGTTATTCAAGAAAGTAGTGCCCACTCAGCAAAAATTAACTCCTGATGCACACAATGTGATTCGCCAACCCCTAGTTCTGAGAAAAAGATTTTATTGCCAAGACTCCACTTAAAGTATGGGCTTGCAAAGCAGTTTTTGAAGGCTTTAAAATCGGAACGTAAAGCTTACGGTCATGTGCAAGCAATGTTTCCAAAACTTTCAGAAGTATAGGTGGAAGGAGGTATATTTCCATGACCACAAATTCGTCATGCTTGGCTCCAAGAGAAGAAAGCAAAATGACTGCTTTAAAAAGAGATGCTTGGCGATGTTGTGCATGGTTTTCAGGAACAATGAACTAGGTTATTATAAAAATTTCGTGGAAACTTTGCTATAAAAATACTGCAAGCTTGGAAGGATTCATTAAAAATGCACTTCTTGCCTTAATTAAATTTTTCAGGCCAAATTTGTCAGATATGAGCATGGCAAACGTTTTCATCGAGACATTCAGGTAGTGGTGAAGCAGAATTAAGGATGATGGGATGAAATTATGTAGGAAATGATGTCTTGACCATGATTTGAGATGACAAGCAAAAACACCAAAAAAATTGTTTAAGTGTTTATATTTGATTATTTGATCATTTGATCTGTTAATCTTTTAGGGTTTGTCTAAAATAAACTGATGTGTAAAGTTGCTGTTTTACTCATAACCTTTGCAGTTAATCTAGAGCTTGTTACAGCACCGAAAAATGTATCATTTTTCTTAAACAGATATTTGCAAATTACGTAAATGCGGCTGACATTGCAAAAACTAACGTCTTTTTCAGGTTCGGTGCACCAAAAAACAAACAGTAGCACCAGAAAATCAAGGTGAAAAAAAACGAAAAATTTGTATCCCAGTGTAATGCAATGAAACAGTAATTGCCAAAGCAATAGCAAATAATGATTTAACATTTTGATTCAAAAATTATGGCTATTTTGTTAATTTCGGATCTCCCAGGTTTTTTGTTCTCGAAGTTGCATGGCCCATGGAGAATGAAACCGACTATAAATAAAATGGAACGTGTTTTTTAGTACTAATGCCCGCTTTCGAACCCGTTGTTTTAGGAAAAAAATTTTGTTTGATCTTAATCACGAGTACAAAATAAAACTACTTGAATTTTACCTGTCGAATCTCACTTGATATTTTTATTTTCTAGCCGCCACCAAAACTTCCTGGTGGATATTTCTCAGATGACTTTTGTGATTTTGTTGCCAGCTGCCTCAAGAAGGATCCGAAAGACCGGATCGACCTCCACGCTTTGATGGATACTCATTTTATTAAGAATATTAAAGTGACACAGTATCAATTTGCCGAGTGGGTTTGTAAAACGATGGGACTTAAACTACCAAGTGCCGACTCTTTTGAAGGTTGCACGTCTTAAGGTGTTTCATGCGTAATTGTGAAGTTTATCTCTTTGTAGTTTTGTCAGCTGTTTAAAGGTCGCTTGCAAACGTGTTTTGCTGCTCTTTTTATGCCTGTAGAATTTGGAATATCGAATTGTATTTCCCTATATACGTTTCTGTAGTTTATCGATGACGTTTCACGAGGGAGTCGTGGTTTTATAACTTGAGTTTATTTTTGATTGTTTGTACAGAAATTAGTGAAATGCGATTGGAGAAATATGTCTTGCAATAATAACGTGTGAATTGCAAACAGTCAGTGGCCTATAGAGAACTTGCTATTCTCCTCTTCATTGAGTGCTATACGTAGGTGACGCCGAATACAGTGAATTACCCGCTCTGTAGGCTACCTTTGTGACAGATATATGAAGATTCCACGACTGGAAAATTTGTTCGGCTCTACGACTACCTTCAAAGTCCTGTCCTTCGGACTAATGGCTTATGCGTGAGAAGCTAGAACTATCAGCCCGCTCTTTAATAACACTGACTCCACTAGTACATATACGTTTGCCGAACGGCGATATAATTATCAATCATCACAATCAACGTGGTGGTGCAGTCCCCGACCCCGCTTGGGTTGGACCCGAATTGCTGTTGGCCTTTTCGAGGGTCCCAGTCACCCTGGGAACTCTTCTCATACAACCATTCTTTCGCCGTGCTGCCCACTGAACGACCACAGAAGGACAACACTTAGTCTCTTAAATTGGTCGACTGTTTCGTCTCCCCTCTTGCCCGTCCTGTTGAGCGGCAACGTTTATCATAACTCTGGCCCCGTCCTTTCCTGTTCAGTGTAAGCTGGAAAGGTGACCTGGAGGGGTAGGTCGGTGCAATGCTGCATCTGGTCCAAATGGGTCCATTTACGGTGCTCACTACTCCAGATTCAAAACTCCAGGCAGCTGTCCTCCTTGCTGCGTCCCTGCTTGTTCTGGAGATTCCACACCTACCAACATTGTGACTTCCTCTTCGGGCTTCTCCACAGCTTAACCTGGTCGATTTGGCCCCTACCAATACAGCTCTCCCGCCCCACTTTCGTTTACAAACATCATATCCTTCTTCTACCCACTTTTTATCTCCTCCCTCTGCATCCTCCCCACGCCTTCGTGTTTCTTGCTGTTCTCTTATACCTCCTGCTTCTCCTGACTCGCTAAGGGTTCTTCAAAGGAATACTAGAGATCTTCAAGCCTGAAGTGCTGGACTTCTCCACTTTATTTTGCTTCATTTTATAAATCTTATCCGTATCCAGGAAAATCCTACCTCAACTCACCTTCCTCTTTCCGGATCCCTGGATACTCTGCGATCTGATCGCACTCACTTTCGGTCTGGCATTTTTTCTCCCGATAACCCGTACAGTAGCGGTGGCATCATCATTTTCGTCAGAGAAAGCCTATCCTAGGAACTTTCCACTTCCTGTCTCTCTGTGCTTGACCCCTACTCTGATCATGTAGGGGTTAACATTTCAGTAAACAATTCCACCCCTCTCTTTTTCCTTAATGTCCCTACTCTGACCATGTAGGGGTTAACATTTCAGTAAACAACTCCACCTCTCCCTCCTTAATGTTTATACTCCCCCTGTTTGCTCTTCGACGGATAGCAGAACCGACTCCTTTTCCCCCTTTCATTCTTCCGTTCAGAAATCTCTTCATTCTGGAAGACTTCAATTACCATCAGCCCCTGTGGGACTCAAGAGATACTTCCGACCCCTGTGGAAAGGAAGTACAGTGGATGCCGCTTAATGTAATCACTTTGGGAACATCTTTTAGTGATAACAATAACCAGTTGATAGCATCAACAAAAGAAATAAAAGTTGCCATTCTACTGTATCATGAAGGAAAACTGCACGTGTAACAAGCACAAAACTTATCTCAAATAGCTGAAATAATAACTCACCACAGATGCAGCGCAATACTCTATTTGCTAAGGAAATCGTCCGGCTTTCTCTGTTTCATGTCTTTTCGTAGCAAAATTTGTGATGTAATTACGCAATTAATTGTCTGCTTTGCCAGAAAAAAGATCAGGGTTCTTAGAAGAGAGAACATGTCACTGGGTATGTATGCAAGAAGTAGACAAAAGTGTTCCCAAGTTTGGAAACTTTGATAACAATAACCGATGTACTGATTACAATAAGCAGCAAATTTGTAATTTATTAGGTTGTCCGGAAAGTAATGGCCGATTTTAGACAAAAACTTTTAATAATGAAAGAAGTGACAATTTGATGTTCAAATTAGTCAAAGTATGAACTTTGAACAGCCAAACATCTTTGCCATCTACCATAGGCGTAGGAAGTGGCGGGTCCGGGGGGGCACTGGCCCCCCCTGATTGTAAAATTTCGGGGAATTTTTGATTTTTCGGGCAATTTGAGTAAGTGTCATAATATTTTGCCCGAAAAATTTGTCACTGTAATAACATCTCCAAAAAAAAAAAAAAGGTCATCACTTGTTTGGCCTCACGTTTGGTGACATATTTAGGCCGAAGATGATGGAAAAGGTGCAGCGAAACAGGCGATGACCTTTTTTTTTTTTTTTTGGAGATGTTATTGCAGTGACAAATTTTTCGGGCAAAAATTTGGTGCACCCCCAAATGGGTTTGAGCTCATACGCCCATGCCATCTACCAAGAAGATCATTTATGTTCATTGAGCTCATGCGGGATCGATTTTTCGAACTTTTTGATCTTTCCCATTTGCTTCAGATGGTCAGACACGGTTGAAATGCTAACACCAAGTTGCGTTGATATTTCCCTCACACTCTGTCGTGAGTTTTGCTCGACAATCGCTCTCAAATGTTTGAGGCTCTCTTTCCACAAAACTTTTGAAACCATCTTCGTACTGCTCTTTCACTTGTTGTGCTTTCTCCCTATGCTTCATTGATGTTTGCAGTAGTTTGAGCAGCATTATTGCCGAGCTTGAACTCATGCAAAAAGAGTAATCACAAGTCTTCTTTTTTCATATTAAAAATGCATGGTTTTATTGCTTACAAAATGAGCTATTAAAGGATTTATGATTTTATGAACTAATAAGCCACATTCTTGATCTGAAATACACAAGACATTCCTTAGAGAACCAATTTAAAAACATATCATCTAAAATCGGCCATTATTTTCCGGACAACCTAATATTTTGTATGTTCGGGCGGGGATCAGGAATTCTGATAATAGCAACCAATTGATAACATTATCCGCAATTATATTAAGCGGCGTCCACTGTATTCGATTGGGCCATCTCTTCAGATCATCTTGCTCTTAATGACGCCGACATCCTTACCCTTCTCCTGGCGTCTCCTTTGCTCCTGGGAAGTGCTTCAGAACTTAGGCTCGGATCATATACCAATGCGACTAACTGTCTCTTTTTCTCCGGTCTTCCGCCCAACGTACAACCCTCTTTAATTTTTGGGAAACTCGTTAATATGACTGCCTTTTGCTTCGACTCTCACTGTCCTGCAGAGGAATACTATCTTTTCTCTACTTCGGCTCTCTGCTTCTCTGGCACTAAGTGCGGCCACATTTCCCATTCCTTTCGGTCGTGTCAAGCGGCAACCTCAAGCCTGGTGGTCTCCTGAAGTGGAAGAAGCAGTAAGCGAAAGACATAAGGTTTTTGCTGCCGCTCATAGAAGCGTTGAAGGTCGTCAGGCTTACATCTCTGCTTCCCGACATACCTCATCTGTCATCCAATGCCAGACGACATGCTCGTCTCTCTCTCTCATCTGTTCTGTCGCGGGTTTTCCTTCTCTCCTAACTTCCCCAACTGTTTTTCTTGCCAGGTAGTCGGTTTCTGTCTTCGCCAATCACCTAAGGTCCCTTGTTTTCTATTTCTCAGCCAAAGACCTTGCGTAGCAGAGACAGAGGCTGCCTGCCCGAGTTCCGTCGAGACACGTGCCCTGAGGAGCCTCATTCCTCTTTCTGCTCTCCTTCTAAATGACTGGCAGCTGCCACTAACTTCTTATCGTTCACTGCCATTGGTCCAGACAAAGTTGCTTACCCCATGCTAAAGCACCTTCCTCACACTAGCATGGATTTTTTTATCTTTCCTGGATTTATGCACTCCTTTCCTTTCATCCAAAAGACACTCATTATTCATGAGATTGGAAAGCCTCTCGACTCTCCTGCTTCCTTCCGACCTATTTCTTTCATCTCCTGCGTCTCCAGCTTTTTGAACGCATACTGTTATCGCATTTATTTTTATTTCTAAAGCCTAACTTCATTCTCTCTCCCGGCCAAGCCGGTTTCCGTCCTAGTGGACAAATTCTGTTTCTGTTGCAGTCCATTTCGGGTGGGTTTAACAAGAAATCGTTCGAGGCCGAGCTCTCGGACGATTCTTGCTATTATCGACTTTTTTAAGGCTTTCGACTGTCTGGCATTTCCCCCTTTTTCACAAACTTATTTCTGCTGGCCTTGCCTTTCTGCTCTCCTTGCTTTGCTTGCTGGGACTGCATCTTTCGTTTTTGATAGGCCCGCTTGCGTGGTTTTTCAAAATCACAAAAGTCAGTCTATCGAGGTGTTCCGCAAGGATACGTTCTTGGACCTGTACTTTTCTCCAATAATCTTTTTGCTTCTCTACCTTCTTCAATTAACTGTTCTCTTTATGCTGACGACCTGATCATCTGATTCTTTTTTTTTCGCGGTTCTTGCTGCTGTTGAGGCTACACAAGAAGCTTTGATTCGACTGGAGCGCTGGTCTGAGTACCGATGTCTTCCTCTCAATCCGAGCAAATGTGAGACCTCCTCAGTAAATCCCCACCATCCAACTTCCAGTACCACCCTTTTTTATTCAACTCCCCTTTCGCTTCAATCCCACTCCAACTTTTCTTGGGGTTACCTTCGACTGCATTTTTTCCTTTTCTAAACACTATTTTTGCTAAACGCTAAATTTTTCTCTTCTCAAGGTTTTACGCTGTATCTCTGCTTCCTCTGGGTTCCCTCTAAGAAATCTCTCTCTTTTCTGCCTAAAGCTTTTCTTCGGCCCCTTTTCACTTAAGCTTATCCTGGACGATTTCCTTTGCTTAGCGTTTCCTACTCTATCAAATTAAAACGCCTTCACCGAGCGGTCAGTCGCGCCATCACCGCCTGCCTCTCTTCCCCACTCCAAAACGTCTCTACCCCCTATCAGTCACCGACTTATTTCGCCTTATCTTCTCGTGAGCAGGTCCGTTGTCTCCCAACCTCTTTTCCCATTTTAGGTTTTGCCAGATTTGGAGTAAAACCAAGACTCTCCAGGTCATTCTAGATTAGTTTGCGTCCACGCACCCGCCAATGCTTCGTTCTCCTAGGTGGGTTTTTGCTCCCCCTCCCTCCTGCTTGGAATCAGCCTTTCTTCACTGTGGATTCCACTCTTTCCTCCCCATACTTTCGCTCTGATCCTTCTCTCTCGCTCACCTTTCTCCTATCTCATGACCTGGTGATATAGACAGATGGCTGCGTTCCTTTTCCTTTTGGCAAAGGCGGCCCTGGTGTCCTTGCCAAATGCTTACTTAGTGGGGCTAATGCCACCCTTTTCGGCAGGCCCAGTTTGTCCGCTGAAGCCGCGGAAAGCTCTCCGTTGGTTTTGGTAGCAACGATTAGTCTGCCATTTTTCTTCGACTCTCACTTTCTCCTTTCCTCCGTTTTTTCTTTTGCCTCAAACTCTCTGGCAGGAACTTTCTCCTTTAATGATTTAATGAGCCAAACGAATATCCAAAGCAGCACCGTACTTTATTAAATATATTGAAGTTAACAACAAATTCAACACAAACAAAAAACGCCGAAGCTTTTCGCCCCTCTCTCGGGACTTCATAAGGGCAAAATAAATCTGTAAATTCAAAGATAAATTTTATGTTTTAGTTTTGAACACTATTGACGAGAGTAGAATCGTTGATATTTACGTCGAAAGAACAGATATTGGCTTTGAAAATAGTGTGTACCAGGAACACTCATTTCATTCGCCAGTAATTACGTTGGGAGTTCTTTAGTCCTCTTATTGGTGCATCGAGCCCTAATGATTTTCACCAAGCGTGGACTCAACGGAGAAATAGAACGGATCAAGAAAATATTGCTAGGCAATGGCTACCCTAAAAACGTCATCAACGCTCAGATCGCAAAGAAAATCGCTCAGTTCTCCACTCTTAAGCGATTCGGCCCAGAAAAGTGTCTTGTGTACTTGAGGGTCCCTTGGATCGGTAAGCCATCCGCAAACTTGAAAAAGAAGTCAAAACTGCTATGGTTCCGTCAGCACCCGCTTGGTTTTTACGTCAAAGCGCATGCTGCCTGTGGCCCGCAAGAATGTTCTACCTATCACTCAGAAAAGTTTTGTCATATATGAATATAAGTGCCACTTTAATAGTTGGTACGTAGGGCGAACATCTCAATAACCATAGAATCGCATCAAGCAACATGCTCCGCAATAGTGGAGACAACAATTGACCCGTCCACGCCGATCTCAACCACACAGATCGTGCAAACGAAACGACACCAAACCGGACTGGGACTCTGCCATTGGTCACCATCGTTTAGAAAATGACAATGCTCAATAAACTATGACAACAAATGGTTTTCAGTCCTCACCACAGCACGCAACTCTTTCCACCTTAATCTTTCAGAGGCTGCCTATATTAAGACCCAGCGTCCTGGTTATGCAGACAGAAAGAGTTTGTTTACACTCTCAAACTCTTTCGACAATTGTGGCGTTCCATTCAACCTATTGCTGCGCTTTCTTTAACATTTCGCTATTACGAAATCTTTCTTTGGCGAGCTTTACAATACTAGCGCTATGATTGGCTTGTCTTGATTGCTTAACGTCCAAAGTAATCACATAAAACACTTACTATAGATCTTTCCTTTTGACGCGATACCACCTCTGATGAGAGCGTCACAAAAAGCCTATGGCTCAAACAACTTTTTTCAAAGCTATATTAAAATTCTGTACCACCAACAAGATTTTTCAAATTCCACCCCAAAAGGTAACTTATGGAAATTTTGCTCTTCCTTTTTGACTAAGAATTGTTGATTGCTAAAAGCCACGCGGTAAGTTAGTCAACTCAAAGGTTAAACATAGGTAGCGTCATTGATTTATTTTAAGTCAAATGAAAGAAGTAGTACATGAGTTGCTAGTTGCTTGCCAACAATTTTCAAGGCGATCTCCTATCAAGAGGTAGACCTATCATACGTCCCGGTTTGGCCGGGACAGTCCCGGAATTTAAGGTCTTGTCCCGGTCAGCTGAGCGAAAGTCCCGGTTTTTCATAGAGTCAGGTAGTTATGCTAGTTTGTTGAGGCAGAAGTTCAGTTACTGAAAAATAGTGAAAAAAAACGGGTGAACTCCAAAAAAAAAAAAAAGGTCAACAGCTGGTTGGCTGCACGATTTCCGTCATTTTCAAGCCAACAACTGGATAAATTCCGTAGCCAAGCAAGTGATGACCTTTTTTTCTTTTTTTTTTTTGGAGATCACCCGTTTTTTTCACTATTTTTTATTAACTGAACTTCTGCCTCAACAAACAAGTCTAGACCTGCATCTCAGCGTCCCGCTTTTGTTAAAAAAAAATTGAAATGGCCTGTTGCTATGAAGCGTCCCGGTTTTTCATTGCAAAAATATGGTAAGTCTATCAAGAGGGATCTGCCTCCAGCATCAAAGTACAATAGAAAAATTTGCTCAAAATGAAAGAATGCTCAAAATGCTCAGAATGCTCAAAATGAAAGAAGTAGTATGCATGGCTTATCTTAACCCAATCTCCCTGTCACGAATAAGGAAATTTGCCTTGTAAGAGTAGTTTCATATATGAGTAAAGTGCTGTATCATTTGTTCGTTCAGCTACTGATTGAAAAAAAAGATCTTTTTTCCTCGCAATTCGATTTGCTGTAAGTACGCCTTTATTACCACACAATCGTTATTACGACATAGTAAAATTCCAGATTGATCTAGTGATTCTAGCTTCTTCGAAAAATTTCGTTGACCAATTACATAACAAGTAATGCTTTTTTTTTCTTTTTCACGTGATTTCGTTCTAGCGTTTTCTGGATTGTTTTTTTCGATTTATGTATAAGGCGAAGGGATTTTTTTTGTTAGTAGTAGAGTAGTAGAAAAGTGTGTAGTGGGGAGAGAGAGAGATTGATTGACAGAGTAAAGAAGGGATACTGTTTTTTTGTGATAATTTATTGTGGATTCTGTGGACGTGGCGAGTATTAAACAGTTGTTGGTGGAATTGGTTTTGGCGGTTTTCTGATTGTGTAGCAAAGTGATTAGTTCTGAGATCGTTGAGCGAAGAAGCTTGAAATTGTGAAGTATTATTTCTGTAAATACATTATTTTGTTCTTAACGTGGTTTAAGGTGTTTTTAGTGGAAGCCAATCTTTTCCAAGTTTTATTAAGTTGCAGTCAGACCTAATTATTCGAGCGATTATTATACGTCGCCTCAATTTTAAAGAAATTTAAGATTGAGATAGAACCGAAAATTCTATTACTATTGTTGCGTCTACTCCTGGAATCGAACCGGTGACCCGAGCCAGGATGAGAGGCTTAATTTTTACTGTTTTGTGTTTGCTCTGAGCCGGCTTGCTTGCTATTTGTTCATTTGTGTATGCGTGCTTCAGCTAGTAAAATTACCACCCGCGTTGGCTATTTTTGGAACTAAATATGAGCAGCACAGCAACAAATGCTGCAATTGTATTTGCCAAAACATTCGTATCAATCAAAATATTTCAACTTCGGAACTGGGCAAAAAAACTTCTTTGAAACCGTTTTCTATGTTTGCTCTTTTTCGGAATATCAATCATTTTAGCTATATAACCCGTTTTTGGCTGTGCTTTTGCCATTCAATAAAAAGATTGACACGATACGAGTTGCGGCGGTTTACCAGCGAAAGAAAAGCAGAGGAAAACGCGTTTCGGCTCTTATGCAGCGAAACTGATCAGAAAACACAATTCTGACGCTACAATTATATTAAAACGCGACGCTCTCCTAGTCTTACGCTTCAACAGCATAGCGCCTCGAGACCTTATCATTTGTTTATTGCATCGTGCGTATTTATATTTATCAAATGACTTGTTGCTGAACACCGAAATTAACTTTGTTATCTCTTCATTTAAACTGAACGAATATCCAATACCTGCACCAATCACCAGCCGCCTCAACGTGGTGACGCGGTCCCCGACCCCGTTTGGGTTGGGTCGAAATGGCTGTTGGTCTTCCCGACGACGGTCCCAGTTACCCCGGGCACTCCCCTCGAACCTTTTTTTCGCCGTGCTGCCCCCTGAACGACCGCAGAAAGGCAGCACACAGCTTCTCTATAATCGGTCGCCTGTCTTCTTTCTCCTGCCTTGTTCATGCCCGTCTTCGTCTCCTCCTCCTTCTTCTTCTTTTGATAAGCGGTAACGTTCACCCCAACCCTGGACCCATCTTTCCTTGCTCAGTGTGCGCTGGAAATGTGACATGGCGGGGTAAGACAGTTCTATGCTGTACTTGCTTCAAATGGGTCCATCTAAGGTGCTCACGAATTTTCCCCTCCAAATTCAGAAACCTTGGTAGCTCTCAATCCTGAAGCTGTGCCACTTGCTGCGACCTTGCCTGTAACATTTGATTTCCACCGTTGCACCTCATTGTAACACTGTGACTTCCTCCTCTGTCTCCTTAGGTCTGTATACCTCCACTATTCTATCTAGCTCCCTCTGCTAATGTAGCACTCCCGCCCCACCCTCGTCTTGAAACCTCTTATCCCGCTTCTGCTCATTTTGTTTCTTCTCCATCTGTTCTCTCTCCACCGCCTGTTGCTCCTGGCTGTTCTTCTACGCCTCCTGCTTTCTCTTATTTCCCTGACCCTCTCAGGGTTCTTCAATGGAATGCTGGAGGTCTTCGAGCCAGGAGTGCTAAACTGCTACACCTCGTCCCATCCTATTGACTTTATCTGTATCCAGGAATCCAATCGTAACTCATCTCCCTCTTTCCGGATCCCTGGATTCTTTGCTTTGCATTCTGATCGCACCCACTCCTGGTCTGGCATTCTCTCTTGTGACGTCACGCAGGTTAGCGGCAGCATCATCATTTTTGTCAGGCAGGGCTTATCTTTCCGTGAATTTTCTACCTCCTATCTTTTTTGCTCGATCCCTACTCTGATTATGTAGGGATCAACATCTCTCTAAACAACTCCTCCTCCCTCTCTTTTCTTAATGTTTATGCCCCCCCTATTTGCTCTTCTCTGACGAATTGCAGAACCAACTCCTTTTCTCCCTCCACTCTTGTCTCTGCCAGAAATCTCTTTATTCTTTGGGACTTCGATTGCCATTACTCCTCTGGGACTCAAAAGGTACTTTCGACCCCTGTGGGGAGGAAGTATTCGACTGAATCATCTCTTCTGACCTCTTCCCTCTCAATGACCGTGATACACCCACCCTTTTACATTGCTCCTCTGGCAGTCGCTCCTCTCCTGACATTTCTTTTGCTCCCTCCTCTCTGGCCCTATCTTGCTCATGGGAAGTGCTTCAGGACCTGGGTTTTAATGACCGAACAATTCTTCTATCTGTCTCTCTCTCTCCGGTCTTTCACCCCAACGAGCGTCACCTTTCCTTCAACTTTCAGAAAGCTCGCTGGGATGACTTTGCTTCTTACTTTGACTCTCTTTGTTCTTCTGCAGAGGAATACTCGTCTCTTTCTCTTACCTCTGCTGCTGCTCTCTTCATTTCTCTGGCACTAAATGCGGCCAAATCTTCCATTCCTTTCGGCCGCATCAAACGCCATCCTCAAGCTTGATGGTCCGTTCAAGTGGAAGAAGCGGTTAGTGAAAGACGCATAGCTTTCGCTGCCGCTTACAGAAGTGATGAAAATTGCCAGGCTTACATTTCCGCTTATCGACGTGCTTCGTCTGTCATCGCCAAAGCCAAGGCTGAGGTATGGCAGACGACTTGCTCTTCTCTCTCGCCCAAATCAAACCCAAATCTGTATACTCTCTTCTTCGCTCTGTTGCTGGCTCTCCTTCCTCATCTTCCTCCTCTCTTAATTTCCCGATCTGTTTCTCTTCCAGGGAATCGCCTTCGGTCTTCGCTAATTACCTGAAATCTCACTTTTCTGTTTCTCAACCAAAGGTTCTGCGTAGCAGAGCGAGAGGCTACCTTTCCGAGCTCCGCCGAGCAACGTGCCCAGAGGAGTCTCACTTGTCCTTCTGCTCCCTTTTCTCTCCCACTGAATTTCTTGCGGCTGCCTCCAATCTTTCCTCCTCCACTGCCACCGGACCAGATAAAGTTGCCTATCCCATGCTAAAGCATTTTCCTCGCTTTGGCATGAAATATCTTCTTTAAATCTTCAATCTCTCCTGGAGTTTGCATTCCTTTCCTTCCATCTGGGAGACATCTTCTATCATTCCCATCCATATAATGGGAAAGCCTCTCGACTCCCCTGCTTCCTTACAACTGCTCTCTCTGTGGCACTGAGGCCACTCTTTCCATTTCAGTAGGTCCAGTATGCTCAAGTTTCTCTGCTGAAACCTACGCCATTCTGCAAGGTCTTTGCAGGTCTCGGCAGCACCAACAAGCCTGCCACTTTTTTTCTCCTCCTATCTGATTCTCGCTCTGTCTTCACCACCCTGTACTCTCCTCCATCTTCCCTTCTACTTCAATCTCTTTGGCAGATCTGGCAGAAACTATCTTCTCTCTCCTCCAAACAATGTTTATTTAATCATGCTGCCAGTATTTCTTTATCAAAGCACTTTAAGCCCTCTAAGCATTTTTTCTTCTCTATTTTGCTTGCACGCTTGAACTGGGTCTATGACGTCATAATATGTCTGGTACGATTAACACAAATGTTCGCTACCGAAGATCATAGTATCAAGATGTTTTCAAAAATTCCAACATTTTTGCAAAATCAGTTTATTAAAAAACTGATTTGTGACCTCATTTCTCAGCTGATTTTCAAACTTTTTTCAACAAATTAAAGGTTATTTCAATGCAATTCCGGAAAGTGTATAATATATACAAATAATATTAGTTTTTATAGTAATGCAAGAGGCTAGCGATGCACTTAGCAAACTGCAGACAGTGACACTGTTTCGACCTATTAAGTCTCTTCAGTGCAGTTGGTGACCAGTAAGAAGCTAGAGGCTTTCAATAACGCATAGCTTAGACCGTCACACTTGTCGGATCTAACACTGGTGGGCCTAATACATAATAATAATAATAATAACTCAATATTAGTTTTTATGCTAAAAAACTAAACTTTAAAATCGATGATGTAACTTTCCACCCCTCCCAAAATTGGTGAGCTCAGTAAAAACAGGTGATTTTAATACAGAAACGTTATAATAAAGTACTAACAATTACTATCCTTTGAAAGCTTAGGAAATTTCTTTTCTAGCAATATGTCACTCCAATTACTTGAGGCTAAGGATTAGTTTATAATGGCCGATTAAAACTTGGTTGCCATACATGATGTTTCATTTTTAGTTGTACAATTATTCTACTAGAGCTAACAAACTTGCAATTGCTAAACAAAGTTAGTTATTTGGTACATTTTGACTACTTTTCCTCACAAGCGTGGTTCTTTTGCATTGTCTGTCAACGTTTTCAAAAAAATAGATCAAAAACTGAAGTCTCCAAATGTTTATGAAATGTAGTCTACCGGTTAGAAACACACAAAATTTTAGTGCCTACAGTTCAAAAAATTGCCATTTCTATAAAAACTAAGTCTTTTGGTACATATTGTCTATTGTTTCTTGATAGCATGGATGTTTGGCATTATCAATCAAATTATTCAAAAGACTCAAAGTCTACAAATTTTAATATGTAGCTTACTCCAAGCAAAACACTTGGTGATCACACAAGAAAAAGACAAGGGGTAAAGATGGTCCTTTCTTATCGTTTGCAACAAAATGTAGGGGTCCAGCTACATATGATCTAAATGTAAAAGCAATTTCCTTTGCAATTGGGCAAGGCTGTCGCAGCAGCCAGCTGATTTGATGTCCTTAACCCCGACATTATTATTGGGGCCCTCGCTACTGCTATAACTGAATTGTGAGTAGTTCATTTCGGGTTAGTTTGCTCTTTGCATAGCAATGTTTATGCCAGGGCAAAGGAACATGCACGCAGTCAGAGGCGATAGCTCATATTAATTCGCCTGCAGTGACGAAAAAGTGGTAAATAGCGATCCTAATAATAATGGCTCAAAATGCATTGTGAGGTCATAATGTTAAATGACATCTTGATGCTTGCTACTATTTACTAGAAACAGTAGCAGGCAGCAAAATTATCTACTACAATTTTGATAGCGAACATAAATGATACAGCCCATAACTGATAGTTGTAATTGCAAAGATAGCCCTATCGGCACAAAACACTAATCTTCATTTAGAATTAGGGAGGTCTGAATTAGGGGCAAAGTTAGATGTAATAAAGTCCCAAATTTAAGAAAAGATCAAAATTAAACAATAATAGCATCAATTTGTAACACTGGATTAAGAGGAAACGTTTTTGTTTGAAAAGAGCTTAATAGGCGCCTATTGCAATAGGTTGTATGACTTAAAGGAAAGGCAGGACCCCTTTTCATGCTATGGCCCAATCAAAGTAAACAACGCAGGCAAAAACCTTAATGTCACCAATATAAATACGAAAGCGGGCCCACCAATTCGTCAAACATGCCTACCACCAAACAGCTAATTTCTTTATGGGTCAAAACAACCACCATTTGGGCGACGCCATCAATTTTGACTAGGTTTCATTTCTCCCCCGCTTACTCTTTAAAAAATTACGAATGGCAGTTTGTGTCAACGTTCTTTCTTTTTAAATACTTCCAGTCTTCATTAATAAATCAGCATGATTACCATTACATGTACAGGAGTTATGGCTTATATTTAGCAAAACATTTTGTTGTGGCTCTCACAAATGTTTGTACGGTTAAGCTGGCGCAGCTGCATTAATTGATACGATTTAAATGGACGCGGGTGATAGTAATGGCCTATCGAGGTAGAATCGCACCATACTTAGGAGAAACATTTTTCTATTTTGCTCGATAATAGCTTTATAGAGCTACCGGAATCAAACCTGAAAATTCGGAAAAAGCAAAAGCTTATTTAACTTCTATATACATACCTAAGCAAGGAAAAATAAATATGAATCATAATGCGTAGCCAGCAAGGACTTAAGAAAGTTTGAGGCGAAATCAAAATTAACGTCACTCTTAAATCGTACCACATGGAACTTATTATTGGTATTTTGCTTTATAATAGCTTTATAGAGCTACCAGGGTCAAACCAAACATTTCAGGAAAAGCAAGGACACTTTAAACTCCCCAGGGCACGTCAAGCAGGGAGAAAAGAACATGCTACATAATACGTAGCCAGCGAGGACTTGAGAAAGATTAAAGGGGAATTAAAAGAAAACAGCGTCACTGTGTGAAATCGCACCACACGGAAGACATTTTTGCCCTTTTGCTTTAGAATAGCTTAATATCAGAAATGTGTTCCCTACTTCCTAACCACGGGAAACGCAAGGCTCCCTTGGATTCGTGTCAGCAATGAACAGAGCAAAAGAACCTAAGGCAGGGGTAGGCAAACTGCGGTCTGCGACGAACTTTTGTGCGGCCCGCGAAAACCTCAAGCAAATAATTGAAAAAAAATTAATTAATGTAGAAGAATGTAATTGGGTGCATTTTTCTCAATGATAGACTTTGAAAATTAAATGTGCTTGCATTTTCAATTGAATAAAACTACTTTGATTCATTTGTCTAATAGTTGTTGGTTTTTAATGGTGTACCAAATTTAAAATACAAATCAATTAGAATAATATACCAATGCGTTCATTAAAAAGCGCGGCCTTCAGCTAGCTTCCGGGACCGCGATGCAGCCCGCGAGCCTAAACAATTGCCCACCCCTGACCTAAGGCATAGCCAGGATTTTGAAATGAGATATTCTATTAAGAAAAGGAGCACAAAAAGTCGTCAAAATCTTATGCGCAGAAAACACATAAACGTTTGGTAACTCTTCATGCAAGAACTTGATAGGTAAAGCAGGCTTGGCCGGCTGAACCGACACTCTCAATCCCGACGTTACTGACGAGGTCTCTGCGGGTGACGCCGTCATATATACTGTACTATAAAGCAAGGATTTTTTCCTTATGCTGATACGCTGCCTGTTACGGTATTTTGTCATTTGTATTTGTACTCTAAATCATTGCAACAAAATCCCAAGTTTAAGAAAAAATTAACATAAAACCACAACCATTACAATTTGTAAAAGTGAATATAGAGAGAACAATAGCGCAGCCAAATTAGAAACTTAATACCACAAATGTAAACAGGAAAGGGGCAGCACCAATTGGCAAAATAAGCTTACCATTAAGTAATTTTTTCTCTAATTGTGAAAGCAAACACCATTTTTCCGCTACAATCAGTTTTGATTATATACAATACCTGCTCCCTCACAAGTATTAACGATAATTTGTGGCAAGATTCTTTGTGAGTATAGTCAGTCATGATTAAGGGAGTATGATGATCACAATCTCGCGTACAAGAATTGTGAAAGTGCATAAAATTCATTAACTTTTCGCTATTGCCCACACAAGAGCCGGATGGGTGAAGCCGGCTTGGCCGATTGAACCAAAATACTAACTTGAATCCGGATATTACTGATGGAGGGCCTCTGCCGGGCGACGCCGGCAAAGCTGGCAAGTTATTTATAAAGTTTAATTAGAGTATTATAACGTCGCTGTCTTAAATGTATTCTTTTGTTAATAATTCATCTTTTCTTCTAGAAAATGGGTTCAACTTCTTGGATATTTTCTTCTGTTATTTTTCATGCTAATACAATTCATCAAATAAACCATCACAGATTAGGACTCGTCATTCAACACGGCATCAATTCGGATATAGGACAGAAAATGGCAACAGCAGACCCTTTGCAACTTAAAATTTTACAGCTCTCTTAATTTCGCAAGAATCACTGATTGCTTTGACCTAACAAAATGCCAGTATCCTTGTGCAAAACAGTAGCGTCTCTTCGACACTCAAAAAATTATCAACAGAGAGACGACTGCATAAACTGCAAAACAAGATTTCTCAAAATCGTTCCAGTCAAGATTTTAGGCTTTTCAAATATTTATTGATTTTTCAATATACTTCTATAGTCTTGTGAGAATCCTTGGTAGTTTTTGTGCAACAGATTACCAGTGAACTGAGCAAAATTTTAGCGCTCCTATTAATTTTATTTTCGATAATTCTAGATAGACGCCTGGAAGAAAAGGAAATAAAATTTTTTCCCACATTTGTTTCAGTGAAGTTTTATGTTTATCGAACGCTAACTAAATTTTCTGTCTGCTCTCAGTTTCGTGGGGATCACAGATTACAACAAACTGCCACTCATTTAGTGCAAAAAAATGAGCGCCCCCTATGAAATTTGAAAACTATGAATTAAGAAAGACGACAGCATCTAGTTGAATGCGATACATCTTTGACATTGCCCTATTTGTAGTCACAATTCGAGAGCATCTTGTTAATGTTTGGCATTGGGGCAATCAATGTCTGTCCAAGCCTTGGAAAACTCTTAACAGGCGTGTTGCTTAAGCCATAAGTTTCTTGATGACCACAATCGGTTCGAGAAGCAGTAACTTACTGTTATACAAAGTCTTGTCATACTTTGTACCAAAAACAGCCAGATGATAATGATTACTAGGAATGCATTAGTCTGAGAAATTGCGATGGGATATCCATTGTTTTGAACTACCTACACATTTCGCAGTCCATTCTTTCAGCAGTTTATACTTGCGATGCCTCTCTAAAATAATGATGAAACTTGAAAACAGTTGAAAGATGGTATGGCTTCACTACGAGTAAGGTACATGCAGCAAATATGGCCATGCAGGTAATAAGACTCAGAAGCCGGATTTCCTTGATGGATAACGGTTAAAACCACATTTGATTGCTATCTAAAGCTGCTGTCATAATCAAAATGTTGATAGCCTGCAATCACATCATTTGCCCAATCAAGAAAAATGAAAGTGGGTGAAATTCACGCCTCTTGCAAACTCAGCTTTCTATTACTTAATAAATATGCTGTTTACTATAAATTGTTATCATAGTTCTTTGTTTATGCTTATAATGTGAGAAAGTGAAAGGATTGAAAAATTACGCGTCTTTCTTTTCAACAAAATTTATCACAATGTCTGTGATCGGTAAAATTCTAGTGGCTAATGATGTTAATAACAAGGCTCATGTTTAACTCTTTAGCGCCCGCGTGCATTGCGAAAAAAATATTCGCAAGGTGGCAGTGCGAAAAACTGTTAGCATCAATCACAATTAATCATCATAAAATACCCCAACTTTGTTTGTAAATCATTACTCATCTGTTTACTTCTACATCAAGCGTTATATACCATTGAAATCTCTATTTCTTGAACATTTCAAATATAATAAAAACAAAAAATTTTTTTTGTTTGAATATGCAAATTTTATGCTAATTAGCCCCCCCAATAGGCGCGGAGTTGTCTTCGAAGTTAAAGTACTCTTGTCTCAAAGATCACTACAGATTTTATTTTTCTACCAGTTTTTTAGAAATGGTCGCTAGATGATGCTAAAGAAATGGGCTTTCAAGGGATATCAGTCAAAACTTACCTAAAAGCATAGGTTTTCTACAGTTTGCTACTTTCTGAGGCCCATGACCTTTTTGTTAAGCGATACTGACCAGTACCAAATTTTGTTAGTTAAATGTAGTACCTAAAATATGACCACTCATTATCTGCTAAAGGTTAGCCTAAACCATGTAACATTATGTATTTTTGAAAAGACAATTTCTTCAAGAATCAGAAAATATCAAGTTTAAATAGAATAGGTTGTCACTAGAAATGAAACAGAAGCTTTTTTACACCCATTTGTTGAGAAACAAGGGGGATACAGCAAACTTTGATTTGGAGAAGCCAAACTACTGCTAGCTAGTAAACTCGTATTTAAGCTTCTCATCTCCTTGGAAACTAGATACAAAAAGTTGGTGATAAAATGTTTTCAATTTATTTGATGTTTTTAAAGGGTATACTTTTTCTAAAACTTTTTGGGGAGGTTTGAACAGACATGATGTACAGTACTAATTTTTGATCAGTAAATATCATATACTGCTTAGCCTGGACTATTTAAAGTTATATACTGCCGGAAAGCAAATTTTCTAAGCTTTCAAATGAGGTTAGTACTTAGCAACAAATCATATCTTTCATGCACCAAATTTACTTTTTTATCTACCATACAAATTTATTTTGGAGAGTTTGAGACCCCTAAAAAATTTGAAAATTTTAATAGATAAATTTTATATTATTGCTTGAAATTTTGTCAAATGATGCCACAAAAGAGTAGTTTTCAGATTGTGTTGATGATAAAGGGTTTGGTTATCTGGTAAACATGATATCTCAATTTAGTAGTTGGCTCTTGCTGAAAATTTGGAAATTTTTGTGGTTTGCAACTAGAATATTGGTCTTTTTAACCTTTTTTGGATAAGAAAATCAAAACAGTAGGGCACAAATTTCACATCTTCCAATGCGTGATCTTTTGAAAATTTTATGAAAATCAGATGAGAAATAAAGTCAAAAATCCATTTTTTAGTGAACTAATTTTATAACTCAATTTGAAAAAATTTGAGGAAAACCCTGAAATCACGAGATCATCATATGATGATTGCGGGAGCGAAAGAGTAAGTAAAGATTACTATAAAACCACTGAAATCTTTACTTAAATAACCCGTTTGCTGAAAAGCTTTTTATTTTCTCCCTGGTTGTGATGACCTAAGAACAACTGTTACTTAAATGAGCATCTCTATTTTTGGGTATTTTTATTAAACTTGATTTTAAAAGAGAATAGCACGTGCAGCATACTCATGCTGTTTTTCGTTGTTGACAAAATGACACTCTCCTAAAATGAAAACAAACCCCAATTTTATATCGTTTTTACGTGTACAAGAAGTTAATCCAGTTGTTAAAAACCGATTCTACTCGAATAGTAAGCAGGAGTCCTCATCGGTTACTAGGGAGTAGTAGCTGATCAGTATTTGGCCTAATTCAAAGCACCACATAAGATATCTGAATATATAACAACCTACAAGCTACTAACACCATAGTACAAGCATACGAGAGAAAGCGAGACAGATAAAGACGTTATCAGTACTCCTAAACATCATTGGTTTAATGAATATAGATATATTCCGGTCACAGCAATTACTGCTAAGCAATACAAAGAAAACAATGTGCTTTCAATATGGAACTAGGAAAACGAAATTAGGATCCAGTATTAATACAATTTTGTAAGGAGTGGATCTGTGTCCGTATTTTTAACACCAATGCTGATTCATAGCTCAATTAAAGCAGTGCCTTCAACTCTCGCTTCCGCGATCATCATATGATGATCTCGTGATTTCAGGGTTTCCCTCAAATGTTTTCCTCTAAAGTTACAGAATCATCGGATTTTCATAAAATTTTCAAAAGATCACGCTTAATTCTTCACGCATCGGAAAATGTGAAATTTGTGTTCCAATTCTTGGATTTTCGTACCCATGATTCTAGTTGCAGACCACAAAAATTGCCAAATTTTCAGCAAGAGCCAACTACTAAATTGAGATATCATGTTTACCAGATAACCAAACCCTTTATCATCAACACGCGGTGGTGTAGTGGTTAGAGCATCCGCTTCGCAGTCGGTAGACTAGGGGTTCATTCCCCTTGTTGAGTCATACCAAAAGACTTTAAAAAATGGTATCCACAGCTTCCCTGCTTGGCACTCGGCATTTATGGGAGGTTGTAGAGAACAAGCCGGCAAGTTTGCTTGTTGTGTCCTTGGGCAAGGTACTTAACGGGACGCCTCCGCCTTTATGTGGAAGACAGGTGGTCCAGACACCTTAAATAATGGCAACTCCCAAGCGAGTGCGGACGTCCCGTCCAAAATATAGCGATACAATTCGCCTTCTCGTGAATGGAGGATAAATATAAACAAATACAAAAAAAACACAATCTGAAAACTACTCTTTTGTGGCATCATTTGACAAAATTTCAAGCAATAATATAAAATTTATCTATTAAAATTTTCAAATTTTTTAGGGGTCTCAAACTCCCCAAAATAAATTTGTATGGTAGATAAAAAAGTAAATTTGGTGCATGAAAGATATGATTTGTTGCTAAGTACTAACCTCATTTGAAAGCTTAGAAAATTTGCTTTCCGGCAGTATATAACTTTAAATAGTCCAGGCTAAGCAGTATATGATATTTACTGATCAAAAATTAGTACTGTACATCATGTCTGTTCAAACCTCCCCAAAAAGTTTTAGAAAAAGTATACCCTTTAAAAACATCAAATAAATTGAAAACATTTTATCACCAACTTTTTGTATCTAGTTTCCAAGGAGATGAGAAGCTTAAATACGAGTTTACTAGCTAGCAGTAGTTTGGCTTCTCCAAATCAAAGTTTGCTGTATCCCCCTTGTTTCTCAACAAATGGGTGTAAAAAAGCTTCTGTTTCATTTCTAGTGACAACCTATTCTATTTAAACTTGATATTTTCTGATTCTTGAAGAAATTGTCTTTTCAAAAATACATAATGTTACATGGTTTAGGCTAACCTTTAGCAGATAATGAGTGGTCATATTTTAGGTACTACATTTAACTAACAAAATTTGGTACTGGTCAGTATCGCTTAACAAAAAGGTCATGGGCCTCAGAAAGTAGCAAACTGTAGAAAACCTATGCTTTTAGGTAAGTTTTGACTGATATCCCTTGAAAGCCCATTTCTTTAGCATCATCTAGCGACCATTTCTAAAAAACTGGTAGAAAAATAAAATCTGTAGTGATCTTTGAGACAAGAGTACTTTAACTTCGAAGACAACTCCGCGCCTATTGGGGGGGCTAATTAGCATAAAATTTGCATATTCAAACAAAAAAAATTTTTTGTTTTTATTATATTTGAAATGTTCAAGAAATAGAGATTTCAATGGTATATAACGCTTGATGTAGAAGTAAACAGATGAGTAATGATTTACAAACAAAGTTGGGGTATTTTATGATGATTAATTGTGATTGATGCTAACAGTTTTTCGCACTGCCACCTTGCGAATATTTTTTTCGCTATTCACGTTGTAGCAAGAGAGTTAAAAACTTAACAATTTGCTTCTTTTATGAAATGCTGCATTGGGCCTCATTTGTTGGATATAAAGCAGGTACAGTAGATGCAGGAGAGGAAAAGGCGAAAGGTTAGGTTGCAGTGGAAAAATCACATAAAGATCACAAATAAAGAGAATGATTGGGACCACGTGACAGAAGCCAGTATGGTAGAGGAACTCATCAAAAATCTTAGTCCCGAAGAAATGGTGATAACAATAAAAGTGATGAAATCAGATAAGGCAGCTGGACCCTTTGCAGTAGGTGCAGAGATGATACCTGCTAGTGGAGAAGTAGGCGTTGGTGTGATGGTGGAACTTTGCCAACGCGTATTTGACGGGAAAGGAATGCTTGATAATTGGCAAACAAGTGTGGTGGTACCAATTTTCAAGAGATAGGTACCGGTACATGTTAAAAGTTACAATACTTACAAAGGAGTAAAGCTGTTAGAGCACGTTATAAATATCATTGAAAGTGCTGAAAAGAAGGATTTGAGAATTAGTAAATATTGATTCAATGCAGTTTGGTTTTGTGCCTGGAAGAGAATCACAGACCATTGTTTGTAATGCCAACAATGCAAGAGGAATAAAGGGATAAAAAAAGTTGTACATGTTTTTTGTGGATATTGAGAAGGCATTTGATAGAGTTCCAAGAAAGGTGGTGGAGTGGGAGAGAAAGGTTTAAAAGATGTAATTGTAAGAGGGTTGATGAGTCTCTATCACGGGCCAAAAACAAAAGTTCGACTGGGATCTGAGTTATCTGAAGAATTTTTGGTACAAGTTGGTGTACATCAAGAATCTGTATCGTCGCCACTGCTTCTTGCAATTGCAGTGGGTGTAATCTCGAAAAATGTAAGAGGGTTGATGAATAAAATTTTGAATGCGGATGACTTGGTTTTAATAAGTGAAAGTATAGAGAATTTAAAATAAAAGTTTTTAAAATGGAAAGAGGTATTTGAAAGTGAACCTCAAGAAAACCAAAGTAATGGTGAGTGGTTCGAAAGGTGAGGTACTCAAGAGTAAAGTTGATCCATGTGCCGAGTGCGGCAAGAGGATGATGGCAAAATCGATGATGTGCACAAAGGCAAATGAGTGCATGGTAGATGCGCGAAAATGAAGAGGGTGACTTCAACTATGGCAAAAGATTTTGTTTGTGAATTATGTGTTTATACAATCGAAGGAATTGTGGAACCTGGTGAAGAAATGCCATTTTTCAACCAGGTTGAGTTTATGAAGAGTTTTTGTTATTTGGTGGACAGGTTAAACGCTAGTGGTGGAAGTGAAGCACCCGTAAACGCAAGAACGAGAATTGGATGGATAAAATTTGGAGAACATGGGAAGTTGCTTTATGGGAGAAAGTTCTTGTTAAATATGAAAGAATTTATCAGAGTTGCGTGAGATCAACAATGCTATATGAAAGCGAGACATGGTGTCATAGAATGAGTTAACAACTTTAAGCGAACTGAAAAAGCAGTGATGAAAGCAAAGTGTGGAGTTAAGTTAATTAAGGAAAGGAGCCAAGAACTTAAGTTTGTTGGGTTTAAAGGATACTTTAAATAAACTAGCCAGGGCGAGTGGAGTGCGATAGTATAGGCATGTTTTGAGAAAGGATAATGGTGATCGACCAAATATGACACAAAAAGGCACATGGAAGAACACATTGAACTGAAATAAGATAACATTGACAGAGCGAGGTGGCGTGATGTTGCTAATGAACTTTCAAGAAACATGAAGTGAATCCGGCCACCTGCATCAACGGAGACAAAACCAATGTAAAAAAGTGGATTTCTCTCTCCATTAAGATATGCGACAAATTGCCCACCCAGCATCTCGTAAGAGGCGACTCTTGGGTACCCACCAATGGCACACGCCTTGTTGGTAGTGTTGGAGCTACCAGTCATTAATGACTGGTTCGAAATGGGCTACTACTTTTCCCCCAGCCCAATTCAATTAGGTGGACAGCGGGAACCTGGATTGCCGTTCGGGCCATACTTAAACCTTACTCTGGTACCATGGGGTCAATATTATTCTAGGCTTGTTTGATAGGCTAAATATTCCAAACTTTGAGATTAGCTTTCATCTCGCTTTGTATTTTCTTTTCAGGTTTTTGCTAATTGTTTCTATTCATTCAATCTTAATTTCAATGCTGCTCTTTTTGTAAATTTTATTTGTTTGGGTGATATTGACCCCATGAAAGAACTATTTATATCGTTGATTGTTCTTCAAGCTAAGCGCAGATCGGTGACCCCTCAAAGACCCCAGGTTGTGAAACAAATCGTTTTCAACTGTAGAATTTTACCAGAAGCACCTCTAGCTGTTTAAAACATCACCCAGCATCATCCATCAGGGGTGCAAGAGATGCTTCCTTTGTCAGAGATCGAAGGACAAAAAGTACAGACTCACCTGCAGTAAATGTCATAACACCACTTTCATAACACACAGCAAGATGGTCTGCAATCAGTGTCAGAAGTAAAATATTTGTGTATTGTGCACTCCACCACATTTTTGAAGCTATAAACACGGATTGACAACAAATTTAGTTTTTCTACTGGTGTCAAAATGTATTTTCAGTAATGGGGTCATATTGACCCCAAGGTACTGATAACGTGATTTTTTTCATGGTACCAGGGCAGGGTTAATCCAGAGGGAGAGGAGGGGTAACCACAACTTCTTTTTCTTTCGGCTTATTCCGGATTAGGGGTCGCCACAGCAGGTATCTGCATTTTTATAACATGGCATTTGTTTTACGGTCGGATGCCCTTCCTGCCACAAACCCTTTTCGGAGGGAAAACTGGGCCACCTGTGTTCCACATAAAGGTGGGGGCGTCCCGTTAGGTGCCTTGCCCAAGGACACAAGCGAACTTGCCGGCTTGTTCTCTACAATCTTCACTAAATGCCCAGCGCCAAGCAGGAAAGCTGTGAATACCATTTTTTAAATAGTCTTTTGGTATGACTCGACAAAAAGAATAAACCCCAGGTCTACCGACTGCGAAGCGGACGTTGTAACCACTACTCCATCGTGTCGGTAACCACAACAACAGCAATTTAACAATTAGCGGGCCTTATTAACTACAAATACCCTAATGAAAAACTCTCAAAGGTAGCGATACGGTCTGTTGGTAAGCTACAAGCATCTGAAAAATCCGAAAACTTGTTGAGTCTGCAGTGAAAGCTTTGGAAGACGAAACAATCAAGCAAAAACTACAAAACGCTCAGATATCTAGCATGCCAAAAAAAACTCGAGCGAAAGAAATAGAATAAACCTTGAAGTCAATTTGCCTTTATCTTTCGAAGTACAAAAAATAAAACGATTTAAAATATATTTCCCATTCAAAACTATTAAAAGAAATCGATATCTTTGGATGAATTAACGACATCTCTCAGCTCTCTTCTTTTCTTGTTAACAAACGAAGCTTCCCCCTTTTTCAATCTACGCTGGGCAAGCGTTTTCCGTTGCTTGTTGAGCGACTGCTTTACTCGCTTCTTCACTTCTATTTCCGACACGCTGCTACTGGCAACAGACTTCACATCACAACGAGGCGGCGATTGCTTGTCGTGGAAAGGTTGGTAGCACACATTCGATATTGCTAATTCATTAATATGTTCTTCCACCTTTTGGTCAACAACTTCATCATCAACTTGATGACGTTCTTCCTGTTCGCTTAAACCATCATTACTGGAGACTTCAGAATCACTATCATTAGAATATTGAACCCTCGCTCCTAATCCGTCTTCTTCCGCAACAGCAATGCGACATTCAGTCAGTACATCTTCAATGTCATCACTTGACAAATCTAGCTCCCTAAAACACGTAACAAACTCAGCAAGCATATCATACTGCATGATAAATTATTTATCTCACTTATCCAAAGACGCTTCTTGTTGCAGTTCTTCAAAAGTGGGGGCTTCGTGAGAGCTGATAAAGTCGTATTTCTTCATAAAATAATCTTGTACGCACTTGATGTCTCGGTCGTAATACTCTCTAAATGTAAAACAACTCATTTTTCGTAAATTAAAATTATCTTCTTACATTGACGACTTTACTTTGGTAAAAGATCTCAATCAATAACGACAACAAATTTAAAAACAGTATTAGGTACCTGCAGCCACTAACTTTGGCTACGAACTTTTCAGGGTTCCTCATGAGTGGCGAGATTACGTTAATTGCGTGACCCACAACTTTTTAGTTTGGAAAAACGCTGAAGAGTGGTTTCCTCCAACATTAGGGCCAAGTATTGTATTATTGCTTTCTCTGGTCCTCTGTAACCTTAGTAGACCCTTATCACTCCAGCCGCTACATTTACGACTTAACTAGTTTTTCGGATACGCTTACTTGTTGCATTGCAGAGCGTGTATAAAAAGAGAGTTGGTTTCAGTTTTTGTTTAATGTTTTTATTTAGTACTAATTGCTGAATTTGCGTTTTATTTAGTACTAGCAGCGCTCCCAAGAGTAACGTTAGATTTGAAAATATTGGTTCACCAGGCCAAGTCAGCCCAACCCTTCGGGCAGTTGCGTGAATACTGACGAAAATTTGTTTTTTCTCCACATCCAATTTTCACGACTTGGTGCACTTTTCATAGTAGAAGTTCTCATTGCAAGGTCGTGGCTACGCCTTAGGTCTATGTGCTCTCATCACTGCTTATGCGCAAGGGGGACTTGCGTTTTCCTCAGTTTGGAAGTAGTAAACACATTTTTGATATTAAGGTATTTTGAAGCAAAATAGCAAAAATATCTTGCATGTGGTGCGATTTCACACAAGGATGTTTTGTTTTGATTTTCCAGTCCCTGCTGGCTACGCATTATGTAGCATGTTCTCTTTTCCCTGCTTAGGCGTGCACAAAGGAGCTTCGCCAAGATTTTTAGGTTTGAAGTCGGTAGCTCAATAAAGCTATTATCAAGCAAAATAGAAAAAATGTTGCTCACAAGTATGGTGCGATTTTACCCGCGCAGGGCATGTGCCATCACCTGTGTCGAGTTAGAAGTATCAATTAATGCAGCTGCTCTGCATTCACCGTACAAACATTTGTGAGAGCAACAACGAAAAGTCTAGGTAAATATAGGCCACAGTTCCTATATCGTAATCTTGATCGTCTAGGTCTATTAATCAAGACTGGTAATACTCAAAAAGAAAGAATGATGTCACAAACTATCATTCATACTTTTACAAAAGTCCAAAAGAGGTGAAACACAGTTAAAAGTGATTGCAGCGCCCAAATGATGGGCGTTTTAACTATTAAAGAAATGAGCCATTTAGTGATAAGGCTATTTTACGATTTAGCACGCCCCGTTTGGTATCTATATTTGTGATATTAGGCTCTTTGGCTAGGCAGTTTGCTTTAACTCGGCCATAGCATAAAAAGGGGCCATGTTTTTCCCCAAGTCACACGCTCTATTCCATTCGTGCCCATTAAGCTATTTTCAGGTAAAAACATTCCCTCTGAATCCAGTTTTACAAATTGATGCTATTGCTGTTTTACTTTTATATTTTCTTAAACTTGGGATTTTATTATATTAACGTTGCCCCTAATCTACACATCCCTACCTGTAAATAAAGATTAATCTTACGTACCGGTACAAAGAGCATATCAATTACAAATATCAGTAATGGGCTTTAATATTTATGTCTGCTATCAAAATGACAGTGGATAATTTTGCGGCCTGGTGGCAAGCATTGTGATGTCATTTGAGATAATGACGTAACACTGCTTTGAAAAAGATTTAAAGCAGAAGAAAAAAAGCATGCTTACAAACAGTTAAATCAATAATCGCTTGTTGCATCTTGATACAGCGTAAAAAGTCAGAGAATTACTTTTAGCGAAAGCACCTCGTTAATATTTTTCGAAAATGCTTTCAAATGCACTTCCACAGTTAGTATTGTTTGAGAAAATGAAAACAAATTGTAGAATCAATGTTTAATTATGACATGATCTCAGTTTTTAAAAACATGAAACTTCTTAAAGTTGGCATATTAAGCGCTAGCTTATGTTAAAACCGAAAATCGCTTTACTCCATCTAAAAAGATGCAGTTATAAAAATGTATCTTTATTAGTCAGGTGATCAACTTCTTTATGACCCTCACCTTGATGTGGTCATAAATAATGCCAAAATTAGGGACTGCATTCTAGCAGTTTCAAAAGACCCAAGCTATAAAAGGAGTTCGAACACAAAATTCCTTGTGTGTCGCCAATAATCCTTAAATTAAAAACAAGGCTCTGTTTTGGAAATCACATTGTTGATATCTTCCGAAAGAGCCATCAACGCATTTCTATAGCTACTATTTTTTAAGAAATTAAGGAAAACCATTTTTACAATTAATTGGTAATTACGACATCACATAGAACATAAAAAAATAAAATTATTTTGAAGTTGGCAAGTCTACTACTGGCTTTTATTTACGCTCAAAATGGCTTTTCTCCATCAAAAATTATCTTTAATTGTCCCGTCATCAAACCCCGATATCAGCAAAAATTTGCTTTTTATTAGAGATCTGACGTCATCATGACGTTTTGGCCCCTCATGAGAATCATGTGTGACCAATGGTGCCTAGATTGACGTTTCTATACTCAGTAGTTTAGGATTAGTAAACAAAAAAATCCTTCTTTATGGTATAGATTATGATGTTATCGGGACGTTGCCAACTCCCTAATAACACCCACCTTCAGGCAGTAATCAATAGTGAGAATTTTCATGTTTGCATGCCCTGTTGTTTAAGAAGAATTACAGTAAACACACTCTCCTATGCATTAACAGAAGCAACAACCCTTTATAGCACAGTTATAATGTTAATTGATATTGCAGCAAATCCCCTACCATAAATTAGCCATGCTCTCACCCTAAAAAGGAAAAATCAAAATTGTTAAATGGTAGTTCGGTCAAAATGTCATTACTAGGGTAAATTTTTTCTAATGAAGTCAATTGTTTAGTAGTAAACTTGAGTGGCGTGGTTTTATGTAAAAGTTCTGGACACAACGAGTAAGTTCTATATTCTTAATTTCCTAAGCCAATAAAAAGTCTATTGAATACTGTTACGTCAGTTTTTTTAGAGTACTAAAGTCAATTTTTTCTGATTAAAACAGTTGGTCAAAATGTTTCTTTTGTATTGGTGAAAAAAAACGATAACTGTGATAAAACTTACTTGACCTTTTTGTTTTAATTTGCAATGTTGGCCAATTTTTTGTACCATACTACAGATTGTTACTTCTTGTCACAATTAAATGATTGTGGTGCAATAATCAAAGTCAAATGAAATTATGTGCAACTGTGTTGCCATTAAATAGTTTCGATTATTAGGAGGTGCAACACAGTACATTTGTTAAGTTAAACATTTGAAGTTTACCAAAGAGGTGTCTACGAGCTATGTTAGACTATCTTTTCATTATTTAAGGAAAATCAAGAAGCAGTGAATGGTTTATTCATGCAGGTGCAGTGTGCAAGCTCACCAGAAGTAGTAGTTATTCATTTTCTATCGGGTATTGTTGAATTTTCACATTTAAATTTTTTATGCAACGTTCTGAGTTTTCAACCCGCAGTCTTTCGATACAAGTCTGACACTTAATTCATCACGTCGTACTGCTAGCAATTACAATGTGAGCTTTTTGCCCTGAACTTTCTCAAGTTTACCTGTGTTTGATTCGAAGACGAAGTCAAAAATGTATGTAAACCAGAATAATTGAGAATTTACAACTGGGAGAACGGTCGGAATATTTGTGTGAAATACCTGTTGGAAGATTTGAATAAAATAACTGTTGGAGATTGCCATTGCTGCTTTGGATTACGAGTATACTGAACGTTCTATATATTTTGAATCGATTCCGTGATAGTCCGGTAAGCTCAATTGTAATACTGTTTTTTTGTTACCAATTCTTAACATTGTCTGGTCTTTCTTAACATCGATTGCTTAATAGCTAAATTACTAATCCGAAATTTGACAACAACTTGTGTTGTAATTGAACCCGTAGTCTGATCTCATTTTGTGTATGTGACATTCGAGCATAACCGGTGTTGTAATTAAACACGTAGTCTGATCCCGCTTTTGTGTATATGGAATTCAAGCATAACTTGTGTTGTAATCAAACCCACAGTCTGACCTCACTTGTGTGTGCTTCATTTGGTAACTTATTTCCGTGTTACAGATAACCGCACTTCTTCACACTTCCCAACGTTAATACCACTTCAACACAGTAAATTTTCACAACATCGGCTGGAAGTGAGAAATTTTTGAAGTGCGCGTATTCATCTATGCATTTGTCTCAGCAGCCTCAGTGTTCCAAAAACTGATTTCATAGGCTGCTGTTGACAGGTATGGTCCCCTCACCAGAGATGGCCAGATTCACCCACTTCCTTCTGCAATCGCTTGCACTCTGTCTCTCCACTTTGTTCAATTCAGGGCATTCTCCTTTTACAAACCAATCTTTTCTGTCTCCTCCTCCACTTGCTTCTTCCAGGTATTTTTCAGTCGTTCTCGCTTTCTGTTGCCACTCACTTCAAGATCCAGAGCAACCCTCAAAATACTATCGTCATCCTTTCTCAGCACATGTCGATACCATCTAACTCCATTCATTGTTACCAACCGGTCCGAGCTGGTCCATCTGTTCCTAAGTCGTCTTTCTGTCAACAACTTTCTGACCCCACATGGCTCCCACCAGTTTTTTCCGTTCCCAAGGGTTTATCAACAGATGCTATTTTACTATTCAAGAATGGAATCAACTGTCAAAAGGAAGTCGTGACATTTTTATTCAGATTTTGCTTCAGTTTGTGATTTAGCTATTTAAATGAAACTATAAAAGTTAAAGTTAAAACTACCAAAACATCTAAAATTCAATCCGTACTTCAAGACATCCCTAAAGAATTTATAAAAAGTCCCAACAATGGCTTATGTTGCAATTTGTACAGCTTTACGGTTTCTTGCAACAAACCTTTACTCGCTTAAAGTCTTTGAAATACATCCAAACACTAAAAAGCGTTAGGCTGCAGATCTTAAATTTCAGTCTGACACACTTCACAAACGTTATTGAAGACCAGTAACACCGATTTTTTGTAAAAGGTAATCAAAGCATTTCTGTCAGCTTATATTCATTTGCAAAAGCTAAACAATAAGTATATCAAAAACCTATTTCACGACATTGGTCACAGTTTGCCATCTGAAACTACTTGTACAAAATATAGCTGTAATTTAGGCGCAGATGAATTACAGTGGATAAGAAATGCTGTACATGACAAACAAAGTTTTCTGGTGGTTGATGAGAGCACTCTATCTGGCATACAATATTTAAATATTCTAGTGGTAACCTACAAACACTTCACGTCAGTTATTTGTACGACTGTCAACCTCTACCATATGCATCAAATAGCAATAGCATTGCTCAATCAGTTGACGATGCTGTTAGATATCTTGGAATCAACACAAACTCATTTTGTATTTTATTGTCTGATGCTGCAAAATATATGATGGCTGCATGTGCAATACTAAAATATATGTATCCCAAGCTGTTTCGTATGACATGTGTAGCATATTTATTGCGCAATGTGCTATGGAAGCCAAATTTCTCTTTGAAGATGTTGATCAGCTAATCGCAGATATCAAATCAACAACAGTTAAGAGCAAAATAGCGGACAAGCAAATCGCTGCTCTTTGTTGTCCACCTCAGCATGCTGTACAAAATGGGGAAGCTGGTTAAATGATGCCTTATATTATGCGAAGAATTTAACTCCAGTGAAAGCGATGGTGGAAAGTTTTAAAGAATCTGGTACTTTAGTAACTTAACCAAAGTTATCTAGCAAGCAATTCGTTAGCAACTCAACTTTTCAAAATCAAACACCAATATGAATCTGGTTTATAGAATGATGGAAAAAGCCAAGTGCACCATCAAAGCGTTGTAGGCAATCCAAAAACTCGACTTCGGAAAAGACACTTGCAGCATTGACCATTACATTCAAAAAAGAATGCAAAGCAATGCAATTTTTAAAATAACAAACATGTAAAGACCATACACTTCACCAGCTGTCTACTGTTTACTTCAACATTCTCAGCCCACAACTGGTTCTGTGGAAAGAAGCTTTTCCATGCTGCAAAAACTATTAGCCAAGGACAGGAATTTTTAAGGTCAAAAATGTAAAACAGTACAGGTTTCTTCAGTGCAGTTGGAAACTGACGAAGGGCTAGAGGCTGTAAATAAAACATAGCTTAAAACGTCACACTGCACTGTGCTGAAGAGACCTGATAAGCCAAAACAGTGTCTCTGTCTGCAGTTCACTCAACGTACATTGCTGACCTCTTGTATTACTTCAAAGTACAGAATTTTCATTTCAATTCTTGCGCCTGGTAATTGCGGAGTTGGCTGCTTATGTAAGGAGTAGGTATTGCAAATTTTGTTGAGAACTTGTGTTGAACACAACTGTTATGGTCTGCGTACAAATATATTCGCTTAAATTGCCATTTGCCAACTCATCATTTAGAATAACTTGTCACTGATTTTGCTTTCCCTTGAAAGAAAATTGTAATTACTTCAGCAATCATCAGCCAATATACAGTAAATGGGCATTGCAATCAGTCAGTTCAAGCGCAAAACTACTCTGCAAGTGCAATTTCAAGGCCAGTTATGATGCAACAACCCTTAATTAGAACTCAACAATACATGCATACAGTAGACAGACGCAACAGTACAGTATTTGCTGTAGTGAAGCTAGGTGTAGCCTAAGATAATTTTCTCAGGATAAATTTTGTTTAACAATGAAGACTCTCTCATTAAGAGTACCAAACTCTTTAAAAAACACAACAATGGTGAGATCAAGAATAAAACAGTGTTTGCTGAAGATATGGGGATTAAAAAATAACTTCAAACTACGTTTGTGCCACTTCTGACAATATCATTGCTGATTATGAAGCAGGACATAACAACAACTGGAAAAGAAAATATAGGTTTGAACACGTAGAAAAGTGGTATAGATGTGCCAGGGATCATTGCTGAAAGGTCAAAAATTCACAAAAGCCATTAGCTATGAAAACTACAATCTACACATAAACTGGATCAGCAGATGGAAGATGAAAGAAGAGGTCGTGTGCAAGAGGTTTCAGGAGGAAGCCAATTTAGTGGATCAGCAAGAAACTGATCGCTGGCAAAGAAACAGATTCTTTTTACTTCTGAAAGAATACAAAGCAGAAAATATTTTTAATATTGATGAAACTGACCTGCTTTTCAAATGTCTTTCTAAAAAAAACCCATGTTTTTAAAGCAGGAAAATGCACAGGTGAGAATATGTCCAAAGAGAGAGTGACTGTGCTGGTCACTGCTAGTATGACAGGGAAGAAGCTGCCATTGCTTGCGATAAGAAAATATGCCAATCCTACATGTTTCAAAGTTGTTAAAAAAGCTTCTAGTTTCATATGATTCCAATACCAAAACATCAATAACCTTAGTTTGACTTGAGAAATGGCTATGAATTTGGAGTTCAGAATGCAAAAAGAAGAAAAATAGCTTTAGTTTTAGATAATTGCTCATTTTATCTGGACATAATCGGACTGAATCACGTAAGACTAGTCTTGCTCCTCCCCTCCCCCTAACACCACAGCAACGACTCAGCCAATGGGTGCTGGGGTAATTCAATGTCTCAAATTTTACTACAGAAAAAATCTGGCTGAGATGCACCAGTTGGCTTTTGAAGAACAGTCTGAGTTTAAAGATGACCTGCTGAATGCTCTACAAATTCTAGAAAATGCTGGATTTTGGTGTCTGATTAAGTAATTCAAAACTGTTCAAGTCAAATTTATGAACCAAAATGAGGAAAGAGAAGTAGGTAGATCACGTTGAATTCAAGTACCTGCATGATGAAGCTGAAGAAACCTGAAAAAGATTGCAAGATTCATGTTTTCTTTCTCCGACAGCTGGTTTTGCTTTTGCTAAGTACTGAGAAGCAGATGCACAGATGGGTTAAGGAACATTGTCACAAAAACAAGCATTTTGAAAGAAATCAGAGAAAACTCAATGGCACATTGTGAAGAAACCAATGAAGAACACAACAATGACTCAGAAAAAGCCTTTTCCTCAGATCCACAAAAGAAGCCCTGCACAAGATCAAAGAACTACAGCTCTGCATGATGTGTCACAAAACCAAAAATAAAGATTTTTCTGGCATACTGCACCAAATAAATTTACTAGGTAAGCAAAAAAATCTATAATTTTGAATTTCTTCAGGTAAAAACAAAAATACAGTATGCATGCAGTCTTATTGTTTTTGTGCTTTTTACAGTGATTTTCACATGATTTGTACCAGTTAACCTAATCCATCATTTTGCCTAAATCATCACTTTTCACTTTCCCCTGTAGGTGACAACTTTGGCGAATTCTACTACACAACAAAAAACACACTTATATTGCATGTCAAAGATTTTTAACACTCACAATGCAAATTCTAAATGATGCTTATTGGCTTAAGCATATTACAGCACTATGACATTGTATAACTCATATGTTTTTTTCTATTATCATTATACAGGGTGGCCCAAAAGTAGGTATACAGTTATTAAACTATTTTTTATGTGCTTTGAAGTTACCAGCAGTGCACTTTATGTGGCCCAAAAGTAGGCATACAGTTAATGGAGAGAACTATTTGGAAATTCTTTGTGAAGTGGTAGTGCCACAACTTCAAACTAAACCTAACTTTGATGAACTCTTCTTTCAGCAAGATGGAACTTCTCCACATTATGCGTTAAGAGTAAGAGATTACCTTAACAAAGTCTTTACACAGCGTTGGTTCGGAAGAACAGGTAGCATTGAATGGCCACCATGCTCACCTGACCTGACACCAATGGATTTCTTTTTTTGGGGTGTTGTAAAGAACAAAGAGTATGTAAAGAACAAGGAGAAGAATCCCAAAAAAGTAAATGAATTAAAAGATTGCATTTATGACGAATTCAGAGAAATTGATGCAAATTGAAATTTGTGCTGCACGGTATGTCAGAGTGTTTTGAACAGATGTAAAGAAGGACATTTTGAGCACTAAAAAGATTAAACAGTTTCCATTTAAGATATAACTATCATTCTAGAGGTTTAAAAGTGCCTACATAAGAACTACAAATCTACTTTTGGATCCAAACCCTACTTTTAATAACTGTATACCTACTTTTGGGCCACCCTGTATACGAAGTGATGTCAGGCAAACAATACTGAAATAGCTTGCAGCTGGCCGAGTGTTTGAGCTTGAAATAGCTTCATTACAAACACAGGTGCCATATTTTCAAAATTTTTGTGTGGGCAAAACTGCGACATTGCACTTTGGTGACATAATAATTGTCACGTTTTAATATAATGATAGAATTTTCAGTTCTATCTCAATCTTAAATTTTTTTAAAAATTGAGGCGACGTATAATAATTGCTTGGATAATTAGGTCTGACTGCAACTTAATAAAACTTGGAAAAGATTGGCTTCCACTAAAAACACCTTAAACCACCCTAAGAACAGAATAATGTATTCACAGAAATAATACTTCACGACTTCAAGCTTCTTCACTCAACGATCTCAGAATCAACCACTTTACTACACAAACAGGAAAACTGCCAAAACTAATTTCACCAATAACTGCTTAATACTCGCCACGTCCACAGAATCCGCAATGATCACAAAAAAAACAATATACCTTCTTTACTCAGTCAATCAATCTCTCTCTCTCCCCACTACACACTTTTCTCTACTCTCACTAAAAAAATCCTGTCACCTTATACATAAATCGAAAAAAATCCAGAAAACGCTAGAATGAAATCATGTGAAAAAAGGCCCTATTAGTTATGTAATTGGCTAATGAAATTCTTTGAAGAAGCTAGAATTACTAGATTAATTTGGAATTTTACTATGTGGTAATAATGATTGTGATGTAATAAAGGCGTACTTACAGAAATCCAATTGAAAGAAAAAAAGGTCTTTTTTTTCGATTAGTAGCCGAGTGAACAAATGATACAGCACTTTGCACATACAGTAGATTACGTGTAATTGGGTCACATCGGGATAAGCACCATTTGGCCCGATTAAGCAGCTGACCCGATTATCCGAAGTCTTGCAGTATCTGTGCCAGGGTTGTCCTTGGTACACCAGTTATCTCAGCTAGCTGGCAATGACTAATGTTTGGAGGTTGCTCTCTAATTTTTCTTAAGACAACGCCCCTTTTAGCAATTGTTAATTCTTTTTGTGGTATCTCTGCTTGGGACTTCAAAAAGTTTGCAACAAAGCACAACAATTACCATGTCCAAGGGCATGAAATGACAAAATAATTTGCGCCTGTATTTTTCAATTGTTACATAATATAGTTGGCTTTGTGATATTGAGTTCTATTACATTACAAAGGCGGTTTTGCAATTAAACCAGTGTATGTCTGACTACAGTTGTGGCCTGATCTAGCAAAATAGTGGCCCAATTATGCAGATTTAACGTAGCGCATTATCTTTGATTGGATTTTGTTCTTAACAATTTAGCCCAATTAAAGGGCTGACCCGATTAACAGCGACCCGATTAACAGCGGCCCAATTAAGCAAAATCTACTGTATATGAAAACTACCCTTTAAGGCAAATTTCCTTATTTGTGACAATGATCCACATGACTTACTCAAAAAATGAGCTGTCACTGACTTAGATTAGGAGAGGTGAAGAACCAAACTATCTTTAAAAATTGAAAATGATTTCTCACCTTGATTTCAAGCACCTTTATTTGACAAAGAATTTTATAATAATATATATAAATGTGCCCATTGAAACTTTACATTTGCAAAAAATCATTGATAAGCGTTTCAGAATGGCAGGCAAACAATGCATGTAAATAATATTTAGGCCTATTTTAACACAGAAATGAGTAATATGAGAACTGTCATGAAATAGGTTGTAAAGGCTACCACATCTATGACACAAGAAAAACGCCAAAATTTATCAAGGGTATGGAAAACCGTCAACTTTTAAGCTAGTGTGGATAATTCCTGCACAGAGGTGGGCACTAGCACCATGAAAAATAGAGGCTGCTATTAGCACAGCTAGTGTTGCACTAGCATTTGCTTCTGCACCATTATTGTCATTGAGAACTAGTGGCAACAGTAGCGGGCATTATTTTTTTGTACAATACTGCTGGCAGATGCGATGCTTATTTTTTCAAAAGTAGTTAATGCTAGCACTAAGTCTGCCCCCTTGTTCACATAAAAATATTACTGCCTCAAATGTGCAAAACGTTCCAAAAATTACAAGCTACGAGAATGTTCTGACTTAATCTTTTAAAAGAGTGTATTTGGAGAAGTCATGAGAATATAGCAGTAATGAGAAGCTATTTAAAGGCTTTGTAAAAGAGTGACCAGTGTCAACAAGCAAAGCAATTGCTATGTTACTCTACAATAAGACATTAAGGAAACCAGCACGATGGCATAGTGGCTAGAGCATCCACTTTAAAAAATGGTATTCACAGCTTCCATGCTTGGCGCTCAGCATAAAAAAGCGATAGTGTGGAGAACAAGCCAGTAAGCTTGCTTGTTGTGTCCTTGGACAAGGCACTTAATGGAATGCCTCCACCTTTGTGGCAGACAGGTAGCCCACTCGTACTTCACCAGGTTACAATTGTGAAGTTTCTAACCCAGCATGTTGTAAAAAGCAACTCTAGGGTACCCACCAGTGGCATTCCGTCTTGTTGGTGGCGGGGCTACCAGTCACTAATGACTGGTTTGAAATGGGCTGCTATCTTTCCCCTAGCCTAATTTTAATTAAGTTGATGGCATGAACCTAAATTTCCGTTTGTGCCATATCTCCATCCCGAGGAAGAGGAGGGGTAATCACAACAACAACAACAACAACAACATTAAGGGAGTTATTTGTAAAATACAACACCACCATCACTTCCAATCCAGCAGTAAAACGCCTGTTTTCACTAGGAAAAAATGTGCGGAAGCTGAAACGATCTCGGTCAGCAATCAGTGATGGATTTAAGATGAGGCAAGTGAGGCACTTGCCTCAGGCCCACCCTCTTGAAAGATTCCTTTATGGTTTTACAAACTGTCATAAAACTTTGCGAGTCTTAAAAACAAAACATATCTTAACCATCGTTTTGCTATCTTGAAACTACTAAGCTTCAAATTGAAGGCACTAAACATGAGAGAAATTTTACAATCAGAACAAAATTGATGTACTAAAAATGGTGACAACAAGGTAATATACTGGGACTTCCACACACACTATAAGAATCTCCAAACCCCCCAATATTAGCGAATGAAGTAGCTGGCTGGTAAACCTTGAATACTTATAGGGCCCCTGATAAAATCTTGTCTCAGGCACCTAAATCTACCACTGTCGATGATGAAAATTTTTGAGATGCTCGTTTTTTTAAATAACTGTGTTGTAACAAATATTTGTTTTTGTGCTGTCTTTGCAAGAGGCTAGTGCCTTTGTTTGCGTTATCCTATGGCAGGTTTGTATTTTTCAGCTGGATTAAGAAAAAAGTGTTTTCTCGTTCCATGGCATCACTTTGAAAGAAATTTGAACTTGAGACCACAGCTTTTAGTGCATTAGCAATTAGCAGCTGCTAGTTTTTGAAAGAAACTACCATTAGCATTTCTTGCACTGCAGTTAAAAGTGATTACCAAATAGCAGTAGTGCCAATCTAGCAATAGTGCTGTTAGCTTCACTAGCAAGTGCCCATCACTGTTTCTACATATGGTACCATGACTTCTCTCTGGTGATTACTGATAAGAAGATCAAGATTGAAGCAGATAAACAACTAAAACGCATTTGGTAAAATTAATGATAGAGAGCGTGACACACTTTTAAACTAAAGCTTTGTTTACCACAGGAGTGGGCAAACTACAACCAACAAGCAGCATGCGGCCTGCCAGATTATATTGTGCAGCCCACCAACACTTGTTGAAACTTTCATTTATCTAATCTAATATGACATAGGTGGCCACAGTTGCCGTACCAAAGAGCCAAAGATGATAGAAGCCATCATTGAAGGAGCTGCCACACAATTCTTAGTTTAAATTGACACATTCTATCCAAGTAAAGAGTGATGACCTTTTTTTGAAAACCATCATTTTCAAAGCCCAAAATTAGGAAGCTGCATCCTTCTACTGCCCAAGATTTTAAGCACTGGCCCCCAGCCAAACTTTGAATGGTCAGCACAGCCCTCTGGTCTAAACGTTTGCCCACTCCCAGTTTATGAAACTCTCAAATATATGCTATTTGAGTATTTTTTGCTTTTACGGAATAAATTTTTGAATACTCTTTTTGTTAACAAAACCTGCAAAAAGAGGTCACAACTATTTGACATGCAAAATTTGACAACAGTAAAAAAACCCGAGTAAAACTGATTGTAAATAGAAGGCAAGAAGTTGTGTCCATGAATATTTAAGTGTTTGGGAAATGCAGGTCACAATGTTAAGTTAAGCAGAAAAACAAGCACAATTGTAATACCTATTCCAGTATTAGTGATTTCATGAAAAAACTAGTCTTCTATGAGAGGTTTACCATAGTATAGTGGGCCTGTTTAACAAAATAGCAAACCAGACTCCGTTTATAACCAAATAAATTCACTTGATCAAAGCCCCTCCCCATAAAAATTTTTGAGAAGACAGTGCCCACCCACCCATGCTCAGTGCCAATGCTTACAGCTTGTACTGCTAAGTAAACACAAAAAACAAACATACATAAAAAGAACACAATCAGTTGCAGGAACAGGGCTTTAGAATTTGGAATTAGAGCTTTTCAGTTTTTGCAAATTAGTTTGAAATACTTATTACCAAGCTAATTTTGATGTCATTTGAACATCTTTGCAAAACCACTTTGTATTTGCAACAATTCTAAAAACTTTTTCATTTTTGTCACCAAATTTCTTTAAAGACCTTTTTTACTTTCTGCAGATCACCTAATTTCAATCTCCATTTACAGCCAAACTTTTTGCAAACGCAGATGTGGGGCTGGCAGAATTGCCTCCCGTACTCCCTGGCTGGGGGACCCGACCCTGAGCATCCAAACAATAATTTTTTTTGGAAATACTGATACACTCACCAACTTAAACATCCAAAACTATAGGTAAACTACTAACTTGACAGTTTTCTTGAGGGAGAGGAGGAGAATGATGTCGTCAAAATGTTAATTGATCTGATCGTAATCTAAACAACCAAGTTGGGGACACAAAGCATTGGAACATGAACATGACTATCCATTTTTTCCCCTGGTTTTAACTTATTTAATTAATTCACTTTATTTTACGATAAGTGAGTGGTTTCTGGAGTAAGGCAACAACAGATGCAGTTGCAGTTACTTGGGCTAACATTACATTGGAAGCCAATTTGACCAAAGACAAAAAAATGAAGTCGGTGAAGAGTATAAACAATGGAAGTATTCACATTAGCGTGCTGCAATAAAATTGAATTTGGTGCGATTTTCACTTGAAACAGACGTGAAAATTCATTTCGATCATGTGAACGAAGATGACTTGAAATGATCTCAAAAAGAAATTAGGTTAATTTCAGAAAAGCTAACAGTTGACAAAAATAGGCAGACAGCTTAGAAAAGTGCAAATAGAACGCACCAGTATGTAGGATAAGCTAGGCAACATGTTGCAGAAGTGTGTTAGCTAAGTCATTTGCTAAGCCATTTTCTGATTTTATTTTTCCAGTGCACCAGTACCAGTTCATCATGCTTCACTGGTTTTAAAAAATAGTGAGGCTGTTTACCCAGCGTGTCGTATGAGGCGACTATTGGGTACCTACCAATCGCAGTCTGACTGTTAATGGTGGGGTTGCCGGCTTAATTGCTTGGTTGGACCACTCATGTCATAAAACTGAGGTTGGGGTAAGCAAAGGCATGCTCCATGTAGAAGAATTTTGCTCCAACAAATTTCCATGACCAGAAAAAATAAACAAATGGCCCTCAATCACCAGCAGCTCTTAAATGGGTGAGGGGGTGCAAAGAATCTCTGGGTTTAAACCTGAATATAATGGGATAAGAATTGGTATGTTAAATGTGGAAAATCTTTGTGGAAGGAAAACAGAAGTTTGTGAAGAACTGAGGAAGAGAAGAGTTGATGTGTGCTGCATCCAGGAAGTGAGATGGAAAAGCCAAGAAGCTCATTTAATGGGTACTTTGGGACAAGGCATAAACTGTGGTGATTAGGAAATGAAGCAGAATCTGGAGGGGCAGGAATTTTGGTGAAAGAGGAAATATATGGAAACACCGTGAAAGTTAGGAGAAAAAGCGACAGTGTAGGGGCAATAGAAGTGACTTCAGTAGAGAAATCATGCAAATAATATGTACGTATGGGCCAGAAAGCAGAAGACCAGATGCAGAAAAAGTTTGTTTTTATGATGAAATGGAAAGTGAGTGGGACTTGGGAAGTTCTAGCCAAATCATCATTTTTTTGAAGGATTTCAATGGGCATGAGAAGAAGATATACACAGGGGGAATGGTATTGGGAAAAGAAATGCAGAAGAAGCTTGCTGGAGTTTTGTGATGAAAAAGAGCTGTGTGTAGCAAACACTTGGTTTTATAAGCCAGACAAAAGGAAAATCACTTATAAGGCTGGTGAATATGAAACAGAAATTGATTTTGTGCTCGTGAGATAAAAATACAAAAAGTATATAAGGGATGTGAAAGTGAATCCATGGGAATTTCAGCACAGGCAGGTGTTCATAGATCTGGAGAAAAAGATTTTAAAAAACATTGTGGGAAAGCAACAGATCATAAGAAGAAAGATTTGGAAGGTGAATGAACACTGAACAAGAGCAAGATTTGAAAAAAGAGTAAAAGAACTAGTAAGCACAGACGTGCCTGATTTGTGGAAAACTTTTAAGAATGGTACTCTAAAGGCATGTGATGAAGTGTGTGAAAAGAAAAAGTCTAGGAGAGCTCGAGAAGACATGTGGTGGTGAAATGAAGAGGACAATGATACTATAGTAAGAAAGAAGGCAGCATTAAAAGAGCTGTGCAGGTTTTCATCAGAAAAAAAAGACTCAATACAAATATTTAAGAAATGAAACAAGAAAAATTGTTGCTAGAGCTATGAAAATAGAAGCTAATCAGAAGTTGAATGATTTATATCAGAATTCTAACAGTGTTTTCTATTTTCTCAGAAGATTGAAAAAGGGAAGGATGTGGAAGATGCTAAAGAGGAAAAGACAAACGAGCGGATTTTATTGATGAAGATAGGGCAAAAATTTGGAAGTGAACACATGGAAAAATCATGAAGAGAATGAATGAGACTAAATGGTGAAAACTTTTATAGAATTACTCACAAGGCAGCAGCAAACGTGTTTGGTGCTTTGTGGGCATTCTATAAAATTTGCACAGCTAATTGGCGTACTTTGGTGGCTGAATGGTTAAGACAGTGTTCCTGGTTAGAACGGCCCATTATTAAAAGCCTGATTTCACACACCTGGGTAGCAGGTGTGAATCACACGTTTGAATCCCACCTGAAGTTAGTTTTACTGATGCTGTTGTGCGGCAGTGAAGTATATACTGATTTGATCAAGGCTAAAACCTAAATTGAGAGTTTATTCTTGGTACTCAATAGATCAATCTACCATCAACCCTAATATATGCAATCTTAACCCTTCTGTTCCTGCATGACTTAAGGTGGGCTGATCAATAATTCATCAAAATTAATTATGATAAAAACGTAGTTTGATTGTAAATCATTACTCTATTAATAAATTTATTAATAAATCAATTGTCATATATTGCTGAAATCGCTATTTTCTTGAGAATTTCAAATATACTCTCAAAAGATTTTTTGAATTTGCAAATTATCCCCTCATAGGTGTTGAAATGTATTTGAAATGAGAGTACTCTTTTGCTGCAAAAATAATTACAGATCTCATTTTTAGACAAATCGTTTTGAAAATGCTTGCTACATGATGCCAAAAAAATATGCTTTCAAGGTATACCAGTCAAAACTTACCTAAAAGCTTAGCTTTTCGATAGTTTGAAACTTTCCATAACCATAAACTAACTTGTTGACAGGCACTTAATTTTGTATATGATTTGATCAGTCATTGTAAGCTAAAGGTTACCCTAAAGCACCTAACATAATGTATCTTTGAAAAAAAATTTCTTCAGGATTCAGATGACATAAAGTTGAAATAGAATATTCTGTTACTAAAAATAAAACAGAAGCTTTTTACCTCCTCTCATTTGTTGGAAAAAAGGGAGACAGCAAACTTTGATTAAGAAAACCCCAACTTTAGCTGGGTTTAAACTTGAATTTTACCTTCTATCTTCTTGAAAACTTGTTACAAGTCAATGATTTTAGTGATGAAATGTTTGAAAATTATTACATCTTTTGAAAGAGTGAAGCTTTTTTAAAAATTGCCATATACTGAGAGTAGATAGAAAAACCTTGAAGGCTTTTGAACATAATGTATAGTAACTACATTTGATCAGTCAATACCAAATACAGTCAGCCTAAGTTACATATTGGTGGAAAGTGAATTTCCTCAACTTCTCGACGAGACCAATAGTAACCAACATATCATATTTTTATATACCAAACCTACTGTTTTTACTTATCTTACTCACTTGCTTGGGGGTGTTTTAAAGGTTTTTGTGACCCAAAAGTAATATAAAAATTTTTACAATTAAATTTTTTTGATATAGCTGGAAACTTTGTCAGAAGATGAAACAAAAGAACAGTGCTAAAACTGTTTTAATGGTAAATGCTGTGGTTTGCTGGAAAAAATGTAAACCTTTTTGTTTTCAATGAAGCTGGCTTTTGCTTGTGTCTGCTGAACATTTGGCAATATTTGTTGTCTGCATCTGAGTTCTTGGACTTCACAACAACTTTTTGGTAAAAAAAACAAAAAGTTAAGATACAAATTACAAATTTAAAAAAGATACAAATTTTTTGGTAAAAAAAAAACAAAAAATGAAGATACAAATTCTGGTTTGGCAAAACCGAAGCTTTATGTTATTAAAAAAATTTTGAAAATCGATTGAGAAATGAGGGCACAAATCAACTTTAAAACAAATTGATTTCTTAATTTCAGCAAAAAAAATTGAGGGAAACAAATCATCAATTGATGGTTGCAGGGTGAAAGAGTTAAAGATAGCACACTGTGATCCCTTCTCTAGCTTGATGGTCTTGCTGGCCGATCTAGCAGACTATTCCTTAATTCCTGCACAAAGTTAAGTAAAATAATAAAATTATAAAAAACATCACCAATGATCTCAGAAAGAGGGTGTCATTTAAGAACACAACAGACAGTTAGGAAAGTAAAACTTAACAACAATCAGCTAATTGAGTTGTTTGGATTCTGGCACCGAGTTTATCATAAATTTTAGGTTTTTTATAAACCAATTTTTGAGCTTATTTGCCTGGTGATAATCTAGCAATGTGCTGTTCTGATCCAATGAAACTTCCTATGTTGGCTGATAGGAAACTTGAAATTTATGCTGGTCTCTGCCAGGATCCAAACAACTTAATGAACTGATCATTGTAAAAATTTAATTCCTTAATTGTGTGTTGTGCCCTTAAATGAGACCCCCTTTTAGAGATCATTTGTGATTTTTTGTGATAATATTATTATTTTACTTAACCTTGACGTTTTTCTGTAATGAAAAGTAGTTCCACATCACCTATGTTCTGGCAGATTTTGCAGAAAGATAAGAAAAGATTTGTTTTTTTTCTTATTTCTGTACTATTGTTCCATCTCACCTTACAAAGCAAAATTATTTTTGCTGATGAGATAAAAACAATGTCGGCACTGGTCAATTTATATTTTGCCTATTTGTGTAATATCAAATTGTCATTGCATTTTCATGAAATTCTTAGAAATTCATGAAATTTCATAAAGATATTAGACCTAGACAGAGCAATCTTAACTTTTGAGTTTATTAGTCAGATGTTGATTCAGCTATGCACTGTTCTTATTCCACAAAACCTCTTATGTTGACTTACAGTAAACCTCAATTTCAAAAATCAAAACAAGTTTTATCTTCAAACGTCTTTATATTGATAGACTTCACTGTCTTTATATTGATCATGGACCACTACAACAAAAGTGCACTAAGACTATAATAAAAATAATCTGCCATTCATCAAAACTAGAGCCAAAAATTAGCAAGTACTTTGATTTTTTAATTTTATAGCATGAACTAGTTTTAAAAAGTAGTCTGATACAGCACATTGCTACACTCCACTGTACTTGGTTGTTTGCGATTGACTCAATTTTGCCACAACTCCTCACATATTTCAACTTCCAAAATGTAAATCGTTTTATAGGTGGTTTATTTATGTTACAATGCAGAGCGTCTAAACTTCAAAATGTTAAGTTGCAGTTTAGTTTGTTGAAATTTTTGCTTGACAGTATGTTGGTATGCATTCTTTCATCACAAACAATATAGTGCTTTTCGATCAGTTAAGTCTCTGTTGCAATGTTAATTGATTGCAACAGAGACTTAATTGATTGAAAAATACTTAGAACTACAGTATCACGGTATAAAACTGAATTTAGAGAATATTTTGTTTGAAAATTATTAGTGTTTTTTGATCGATTAAGTCTCTGTGCCAATCAGTTAAAATTGCAAGAGAGTCTTAATTGATCAAAAAACACAATAAACAAATATTAAAAAGTCAGTTGATTGATGAAATTTGTTTTATAAATTTGACTCAACTGTGTTTAGATTTTTAATAGTATTGATCTTCAAAACTTTTATTGCAGAACTATTAAATATGATTGTTAGTTCGCATAAATTTTATTGCAAAGCCAAGAAAAAGTGTACAACAATATTGTAAATTAGTTAGTTTTTTTAATAAGGGTGATTTAAGGTCATCAAAGTTACTTTTTTTGCTTGTAGAGAGTAACAAAACAACTGTGGAAACACAATATCACAGTTGTAGAGTCAAAAAGTTACAAAAAAGTACTTTTTTTCTAATTTTAGGACAATTTTTGTTCGGTTACTTTTATTTTGATATGTTTTTAGCATAATTTACACATATTTATCATTTTTACTACAGAAAAATTATTTAGCATATTTTATGCAGCCAAGACCCTTAGGCCAACTTTCAGAACATGAATTGCTACAACATTGCTCCAGATGTATATGGCCTGCTACAACACTATCAACCAACTACAGCCTTAGTAGAATGCAGTTTTTCAATGCTGTCTAAGCTCCTAGCTAAAGACCAAAATATCTTGTCTGAAAACATAACAAATTACATTTGTGTGCATTATAACTTAAGCACCAATTAAACATATCGTCTTATACACAGGGATATACGGTAACTTCTAATTACTGTTGTCATAACTACCCATTGAGTGAAGTCAGCACAGCTGGCTGAAGCGATGTACTCCACCTCAACATTACTGATAAGGGCTCTGCTATTGTAATAACTTGTAAGTGCTTGACTTTGGGTTAATTTGCTCTTTCTATGGTAGCATTTAGGCAAGACCAACTAACAAATGTACAAACACAGGTTTTAAATAATACAAATAAGCCTACAGTCACAAAAAAGTTGCAAGCAGTTGGTGACATCTAAAATATTTTTGAAAATACATACAAATCACTTTGGTGTCTCCCCACGACTTTTAATTTATGCATTTCATACAATTTACACGATTGTAAAACTGTTGGGTGTTTTAATTGTAAACAGGTCCAGTTTTAAAGTATGACTATGCTGCAAACAGTTCAAGCACACCTTTCCAAAGGCTTCAAAAACTTTGGAAAAAATATAGTTTAGTAATCACTCTTGCTTAATGAAAAAATACATTAAATGGGTAATGGTAGTGTCTGAAGAAACATCAGGTTAATGTAAATATTTTTCCTATATTATTTAGAACTAAACATATTTTCATACAAACTTAACGTAAAGTTTTTGTGTCAATAACTTTTCTTGTAATCAACAATCTTAGCTGAAATATGTAAAGGGTTTCAAAAAACTCCCCTTAACTTTCCAAAATTTTATTAGATCAATTTTTAAGCTTCTAAATCTTATAAATCAGATTTAAATCAACTGACTTAGCTCACAAAACTGTGCAAAAAATGATGAAACATAAGAACATTAAACAAAATCTTAGAATCTGGGCACTTTCAGTACATACTGTACAAAACTCTTTCATACTTTGCTAATTTGTGTGACGTTGATAACATTTGAGGGAAATCAATTAGAGTGACATGATCATGTTCATCCAACATCAAATTGAATTCATTGAAATCTCCATGCACTAAACCATGCTTTGCTAATTTTACGATCAACTCAATTAATTCATTGTAAACAGCTTCTGGGTAGGAGAGCTTATGAATCTAAAAAATATGGTTACATTATACAAATTATTATGTTACTGAAGTGTAACATAACAACTTTGTTTCCCAGAAATATTGAAAACTTTACACAAATGTTTTAATAGCTTTTTACAACACTATCTCCAATGACCAAAATGTGAACTTTAAGTGCCTTCTTGGATTTGGTGCATGTACCACTATTTTTGAAAGCAAACGATTCATTTGTGACTTCAGTGTGGAAAGCTGAATGGCTACTTTTACTTGGTATTTGATCTGCAAAGTTGTTGAAAAATTCCTTATGCCATAAATCAACTTTTTACATCAATAAATAGTGAACAACTCTTGAACAGTCACTAAACAACAAAAATGTATACACTGCTTTGCTTGTTCTATATTTTATTCTCCTGTGTCAGATGTAGTTTTTGGTTATGGATAGCACATCTACAATTCTGATCTGCTTCAAAATTACAAATATTGCCGGCACAGTGCATTTCTACCACAAACACTAAAACCAAACATGAGCAATTGCCTTAAAATGCCTTTCTCAAAAACATAGCACAGTTATTGTTGGATTTAAATTAAGGATTATTGTAAATGTAAACAATGCTCGAACCCCTAAACCAATTGCCAACAAATTAGCGGAATAATCACCAAATTTCCCTAACCACTATTCTAGGATTTAGAGTTAAATTACAAGCATTCACATATAAAGCCATCTGCAAAAGCATGGTACTAAAGTGAACATTATCAAATTAACATTTAACTGCGCTTTGTTTTTACCTGCAAGCACAGTTCTAAAAAATAGGCAGTTACACCTAAAGCACATCACGCAAAACAGCCAGCTGTTTTTAAGTAACTGAATATAGCAGGAAAACATGTCACTGCTTTTTCATTGGTGTCATTGATAAAACCAAGCAAATAATGGAAATAAAATATTTAAAATGAGTTTTCGATAGAAACAGTTGTATTTATTATCCACTGCTAAACCACTGTCATTTTGAAAGCAAACATAAATTGTAAAGCCTATTACTGCAATGTTGCTTGATAAAACACAATAATATATTATAGCACCAACTACAGACTAAAATCTGTTCTTTAATAATGCAATGGCAAGTTAAAAAAACTATAACTGAACCATAAGTGGACTGCACCTTACAATGCCTTTTTAGTAAGTCGTGTTGCATGCTTGAGTGCTCTTTAATGGTAAGACGATTCTATCACAAGTGGCAAAGGGGAACAAAAGCAGAGTTTTCATGTAAAATCTTGCATATTAAGAAAAAAAACATCTCTTTAGTGCAAAAAGCTGATTAGCATGGAGTGAAAAAATGTTTTTGGTGTTTAAAAAAGAGCAGTCCTAAAGAGCTGGCTTGAAAATTGCTATAACTTCTGATCTGTACATGCTAGAAAGCTGATTTAGGTCTTAAAAGAATGGGAAATATGACATTTGTATCTGCTATAAAAATTTTTTTATGTACCCACAATAGAAAATGAGTTATTTAAAAAAATGATTTCCAACTATTTTGCATGCACACTGCCACACTGGCATTGATCCAGTGGGGGCAGGGGGGCTGTGCCCCCTCGGGTCTAACACCAAAGGGGGCGACATATGTCTGGCCTCTGCGGTGTTTTGATGACTATACTAAAAGTTAAATGCATGCATGGAAGCTAAAACAATTCCGAAATATAACAGTGCAAAATCGTAGTATTGTTTTGTCGCAATTTTACTCTCATGCTATACAAAGCGAGAAGAAAATTCCATCAGCATGTGGTCAGCGTCGGCGGCGTGATTTTACAATCAAAGCAACTGAATTAACAATTACCACACATAATCAAAGCAATTTGTGATACGTAAAAAAAGGCAAACTTGAATTGTAATTTGTACATGCTTTGCACTATCATCAAAGCAACTAAAAGAAACAAGAAACCCATTTCAAATCAACAACTTTTTTATCAAACGGCTTCAAAAGATCAAATGCCTTTAATCAAATTAAAAACTTTTTCGAAAACTTGAAAGCAACTATATAAAAAAAGTTGTGGTATTCTTTTATTTTTATATTCCTAATCTGATAATAACAGCATGAAGCGTTAATTGGCTATCAGCGCATTTTTTAGACTGGTTTCAAAGAAAGTTTTGGAAGTAAATGTTCCAGGAGAGTCGAGTGAGAATAGCATTGATATGCAGCAAGCTGCAACCTCTAGCAATATAGATAACAAAAGTTCTGTGCCTTCTACCGATGTAACCGATCCTGCTCTAGAAAACATTAATGATAAAGATAGCAATCGATCTACAGCTCTTCCTGCGTCATTCAACAGCAGTACCTTGCCAAAAGTAATGCCGTCGCATGAAGACCATACTTTGCAATGAGAATGGTTTACCGAGTTTGCATGGCTTTGCTGCAACCAGGATGAGACCTGCCATTGTTTATGCTGTTTGTGGGCTTCTAAAAACAATCGGCTGTCAGCGAAAAATACTTAAGGAATACATAAAAGCAGATGGGCAAAGAAGACTAATGGTTGGCAAGATTACCATAAAGGAAAAAGTGCATTATGTTCTCATAATCGTTCTCCATGGCACCAAGCAGCGACCGATGCATTACAAGTATGTATGTATGAAAAATTTTAGAACATTAATTGCAACTTTGAAATGTCATAGATGTTATAGGCTTTTTGCAACGCAACTAAAAGTACATTAACCATCTTTTTATTGAAAAAATTTGCAGTTCATTTTAAACGATTTTTAAAATATGTTTTAAAATTTTGGTCAGAGCACATGCAGATATAAAAGTGAGCAATATAAAATAATTTGATTTTTTGTTTGCTTGCAAATATATTTAGTGTCTTAATTAGTTTAAATTTTTGTTATCACATTTCTTTTTAGTTGCCGCTAAAAAATAATAAAGCGTAATTTGCATTTAAAATGTCAAGTTGCAATAATTATTTTGCATTTTTAGGTTGCTCTTGATGATTCTCAAATTTTTTTTGTATTACATTGTCTCTTAAGCAATTAACTTAAAGTAAAATCAAAATTTCAAACTTTTTCCTATGCGATTTTAATGGTAGCTAAAGAGCAGCAATAGTAAGTAGCTCTCAACTTCAGACATCAAGACATCATTTTTTTAAGGGAAGTGGAATTTGTTAAATTTTACATGTTTTTTTACATTTTAGCACTAACTTCAATCGTGCTTGTTAAGACAAAAAAAAAGCACATAGCTATTAGCTTCGGTTTAGCAAAAAAAAAACATCATTTTTCAAGGAAATGGTTCAGTTTTTCTACATTTCAAGTAAATAACCTTCTTTTACTTGCCATTTATAAAAACTATTGGTAATAACAAACACGATTTACATCCAATCTTAGTTTTAAATCCCTTCCAGAAATGCTTTTTTAAATAAAATGTAGCTGACAGATTTGTGCTGCAATAGCTTACCAGTCATGATTGAAATAAGCCTTACAACATGAAGAAAAACAATGTAAATCGTAGTTTGATCAATTTAAAAACGTTTTATGTTGAAATCTAGCTATTTTTATTTTAATAGCTTGAAAGGTAATTTGTAATTTAGTAAAATTTCCCTATGACATTATGGGATTTAAAAAAACTGCTGTTCGCCATTGACCATTCCAAAATTGTATTTTGATTCAACATTAAGGTGCATTATCCAATCTGGTTTACCAATGTAAAGAAGATTGTACTAAATAGTACTAAATGTACAAAAAGCTGTAACTGACAGAAGCTCGCACATTGCATCAAAAAAACGTTTGCTAAAGTGTAATTAAGAACACGTAGCTATTGCAATCTTTTGCATCTACCTGTACACAGTGGCGCCAGGTAAAGTAGGCGGGGTTTCCCAAAAATTTTTTCCATGAAGTACAGCCTCCTCACTAATGCAGCAAAAGTATGTGGCGTAGGCAGCAAAAGTACATTAAATGAAGAGTAGACCTAACTATTTTTTGCAGTCAGCACCTCTCAATAAAACCCTGCAACTTTATGTGTAGTTACAAATATTAGCATTTCAATTTTTTTACTATATTTAAAAAGTGCCTTTACCAAACTCGCAAATATTCACATCTAAAAATTTCTTTTTTTCCTTTGGTCATTTTTTAAATGTTTTTCATAAAGTATTCTTGTGTGCCGTATTCTTTTTCTCACTTGCATCTTGCCAGATGGAATTAATTTAGAAAATATAAAAAACACCTGGAACTCTATTGCTGACACTACACTAGACTGCTGTTACAACTTCAATAAATTCTTCTATTTTTGTTCTAAATTTGTACTGGTCAGTGCTCAGTTTCACTTTTCTCACACAAAAAAACAAAATCCTTGTTTGTTATATTTTGAACTAGCTAGCATTGCGGACGTCGCCGACAGAGGCCCTTCATCAGTAATGTCTGGGTTTAGTGTATTGGTTCAACCGGCCGAGCCAGCTTTACCCATCCAGCTCTTGTGTGAGCAGTAGCGAAAAGTTGATGAATTTTATGCACTTTCACTTTCACAATTCTTCTACATGCAATTGTGATCATCATATTCTCTTAATCATGACTGGCAATGCTAACAAAGAATCTTGCTACAAATTATTGTCAATACTTGTGAGGGAACAGGAATTGTACATAATCAAAATTGATTGTAGCAGCAAAATGGTGGTTGCTTTCACAATTAAAGAAAAAACTATTTAATGGTAAGCCTATTTTGCCAATTGCTGCTGCCCCTTTCCTGCTTATATTTGTGATATTAAGTTCCAAATTTGGCTGTGCTATTGGTCTTGTTTCCAGCATAGTGACAAAAACGGCTATTGTTTTTTCTATATTCACTTTTACAACTTGTTATGGTTATACGTTAATTTTTTCTTAAACTTGGGATTTTGTTACAATGATGTAGAGTATAAACATAAATACCATAACATGCAGCGTAACAGCACAAGAAAAAAATCCTTGCTTTATCAATTTACTAGCCGGCTCTGGCGAAATTGCCCAGTAGGTACCTTCCATCAGTAACATCAGGATTGAGAGTGTTGGTTCAGCCAGCCGACTTCTCCCATCAAGCTCTTGTGTGAAAAGTAACCAAAAGTTTATGTGTTTTCTGCACATTAAATTTTCATGACTTTTTGTGGTCCTCTTCCTAATCGCATATCTCCTTTCAAGATCATGGCTATGCCTTAGGTCTATGAGCTCTGTTCATTGCTGACATGAACCCAAACATTGCGTTTTCTGTAATTAGGAAGTAGGAATCACATTTCTGATATTAAGCTATTCTGAAGCAAAACAGCAAAAATGTCTTTTGTGCAGTGCAATTTCACACAGCCACTGGCTATGCATTATGCAGCATGTTCTTTTTTCCCTGCTTGACATGATCTGGGGAGTTAAGAGTCCTTGATTTTCCCCAAATGTTTGGTTTGATCCTGGTAGCTCTACAAAGCTATCATAAAACAAAATACCAATAATATGTTCCATGTGGTGCGATTTAACATAGTGACGTTGTTAATTTTGATTTCACCTCAAACGTTCTAAAGTCCCTGCTGGCTATGCATTACTATTCATATTCGTTTTTCCTTGCTTAGGTATGCTCATTAAAGTTAAACGAATCCTTGCTTTTCCCAAATTTTTAGGTTTGATATCAGTAGCTCTATAAAGCTATTACCAAGCAAAATAGAAAACATTTTTCTCCAAAGTATGGTGCAATTTAACCCTGGCAGGCCACGTTATCATCCTTGCTGATTTAAAAGGTATCAATTAATGCAGTGGCACCAGCTTCGCAGCACAAACATTTATGAAAGCAACAACAAAATGATTTAGTAACATTCCTTTTTTTGTACTAATATTTGTGACATTAAGATTTTTGCCTGCACTATTTGCTTTATTTGACCATAGCATGAAAAGGGGTCCTGCCTTTCCTTTAAGTCATGCAACCTATTGCAATAAGTGCCTATTACGCTCTTTTTAAACAAAAACATTCCCTTTTAATCCAGTGTTACAGATTGATGCTATTATTGTTTAATTTTGATCTTTTCTTAAATTTAGGATTTTATTACATCTAACTTTGCCTCTGATCCAGACCTCCCTACTTCTACATGAAGATTAGTGTTTTCTACCAATATCCTTGCAATTACAAATGTCAGTAATGGTCTTTACCATATATGTTTGCTATCAACATAAGAATAATTTTGCTGCCTAGTGCTGTTTTCACTATGTAGTGGCAAGCATTGTAATGGCATTTAACATTATGGCCTCACAATGTGTTTTGAGCCATTATTATTAGAATTGCTATTTACCACTTTTTCGTTGCTGTAGGTGATTTAATTTGAACTAACATCTCTCACTGCATGCATGTTCCTTGGCCCTGGCATAAACGCTGCCATGCAAAGAGCAAACTAATTCGAAATGAACCACTCAAAGTTTAGCTATAGCAGTAGCAGAGGCTGCCACTAATAATGTCGAGCTTAAGAACATCAAATCAGCTGGCTGCTGTGGCAGCCTCGCTCAATTGCAAAGAAAATTGCTTCAACATTTAAATCATATGTAGCTCAACACTTACATTTTGTTGCAAACAATAAGAAAGGACCACTTTTCTTAGGTGATTACCAAGTGTTTTGCTTGGAGTATAATACATATAAAAACTTGTAGACTTCATTTTCCGGTGAATCTTTTTGAATAATTTGATTGATAATGCCAAACATACGTGCTATCAAGAAAGAATACCCAAAATGTATCACAGGACTTAGTCTTTCCAGAAACTGCAATTTTGTGAAATACAGGCACTAAAATTTTGTGTGTTTTTAACCAATAGACTACATTTCATAATCAATTGGAGACTTCAGTTTTTGATGTATCTTTTTGAAAACATCAACAGGCAATGCAAAAGAACCATGCTTGTGAGGAAAAATAGTGAAAATGCACCAAAAAGCAAACTTTGCTAAACAATTGCAAGTTTGTTAGGTCAAGTAGGATAATTGTTCAACCAAAAATGAAACATCATGTATGGCAGCCAATTTGTGATCAGCCATTATAAACTAATCCTTAGCCCTAAGTAATTGGAGTCATATATTACTGAAAATAAAATTTCCTAAGCTTTCAAAGGACAGTAATTGTTAGTACTTTATTGCAACAATTTTGTATTAAAGTTACCTATTTTTACTGAACTCACTACTCTCGGAAGAGGTAAAAAGTTACACAACAGATCTTAAAGTTCAGTTTTTTTCAGTATAAAAACTAATATTAATTCTACATATTGTATACTATTGGAATCGCATTGAAAAGTAACTGTTAATTTGTTGAAAAAAGTTTGAAAATTAGTTGAGAAATAAGGTCACAAATCAGTTTTTTAGATAACCAATTTTGCAAAAAAAGGTGGCAATTTTTAAAAACATCTTGATATTATGATCTTCGGTAGCAAAGATTTGCGTCAATCATACGAGACATATTATGACATCATAGAGCCAGTCTAAGCATGCAATGGAAAAAGAGAAAAAAATGGATAGAGGGCTTAAAGTACTTAAATAAAGAATTGCTCGTAGCATTGTCAAATAAGCTTTTATTGTTGTAAATTGTTTTTGTCAAAAGCACCTTATCAATATCTTCTAGAAGAACATTTAATTGCATTCGTGTGATCAGTACATTTTGAGAAAGAACAAGAAACAGATTGTGCAATGAATTGTAGATTGTGACATCATTTTAGACCCCAAACAAATGAAAGTTTTTGAAATGTGGTAAGTCGGAAGCTGGTTTTCTTTTGAGCAAAAAGTAGTTGGTTTCTGTCAAGTAATGCAATTTCTAAAAAATTATTTTTGATTATGACGTCATCATGACATCATGAATACCCTTATGACACTCACCACGGGGTGATGATCAATTGTGCCTAGTTTGATGCTTGTACCTGCAGCAGTTTCAGAGGAGTTAAAACAGACACACAGACAGACAGAATTGCGCTTTATGTATTAGCTACTAACTGATCCTGATGATCACTTCAGATATAAATGCTGCAAAATCTTCGTTACACTGATGCAGCATTGCTTTCTCTTGGTCAAAGAGGCAGAATGACAGCTGTATTCGCCTATTATATGCTTGTAGAACAGCCCATTGTTACATAGAAACTTGTCATATTAAAAGTGTAGACGTTTTAAACAAAGTCCAGAGCCAAAATTGGTTATAATTTGTAAAAAAATCTTAAAGTGCAAAATTCCCCTCTAATGGGGAATTCCTTGTTGGTCAGAAACTTCTCCACTGGTTGAAAATCCCTGTGTTAGTGTTTCCGAAAATCAAGTAATATTCCATTTAGAACCTTACCAGATATAAATGGCATCCATCCTTTTGCCAAGACTAAAAACGTGTATGTGTACATCATCTGTCTTTTGGCAAAAGTTTACATGTGGGTATATATAGTATATGTCATCCATCTGCAAGTGATTGAAATTTGCCTACCAAATATTTGTGATCTCTTTTCACGGATTTAGTAAATGGTTTATTAAAACTTTAAGAGCGAAAAAATATTTAGCTAGTTATGTTACTCCAACCATTAAGATAGCTTCAGAAGTGCTGCAAACCTATTATTACTTTCCCACAATACCTAGTCAATTAACTGTTTTTTTGCAACTTAGACAGAATTTGCTAAAAATTAATTCATTTGTTTTCTTGCATGGTTTGTGAAATCAGTTAATGAGAGTCAGGCAAAATTTGTTATCACTCATTAATAACATTGCGTTCTGAGATACACTTTACAATTTAAGCAAGATGCACATACTACTACAGTTACATCATACAAAAATTCTACTTTTCTTCTTTCAACATGCATGGCTTTGGACATCAAATACTTTCCGATTTTAGATTGAAAGTCCACTTGCAATTGCAAAACCCTGTTGTTTAATTGATTACGACAGAGAAATGTAAGATGCTTTAATTATTTACCACAATCAAGCAACAATTAAAATTCATAAGTATCATATTTTTTGGGCCATAGGGTGCACCAAACTATAAGGCGCAGTTTCAATAAATGTCTTCTAACGAGTTTGTTTTCATACGTAAGGCGCTCTGAACTATAAGCACATTTAATGAAACCAAAACTCAACACATTTTATCAGTACTGTACTTGTATTTCATGATCAAACAATCAATTGTTGTATTTGCATTGTGTGAGAAGTGTACAGCTAGTTGATAAATACTGTACAGGTTGCAATACATGCCCAATACATGCATGTGGTTACACTTGTAAAGTAGAGAAAGATACACTCGTGAATGGAAAAAGAGTAGATGAAGAGAAAAAAACACTCTCGTAAAAACAATAAGAGTAGGTAATTTGATTGCAAGAAAGAAGAAGTTTACTCTCAAGAAAGAACGAGTTTAGGGAGGTGTTAATGCGTTGGTAGCGATTATTACAACATAAAATTTGTTCAGAGCTTGAGGACAAACCGCAACCTGATCCACACATTAGATATACCAGACCATAAGGTGCACGTTTCATTTTTGAGAAAATTAAAGGATTATAGGTGCACCTTATGGTCCAAAAAATATGTTAATTTTTGTTCTTGTGCCATAATCGTGGCAACCTACCTAGCATTCCATTATTTCATAAAAATCATATTTCTCATGATCATGTCGGGCATCGTCAAAGGACTAATTTGATTAATGCGCACTGTTAACCTGCCATCCTAAAATGTTGAAAATCACTATTGCAAATGCTGTAGAGTTTGAGAGACCAAATTTAATCTAAATTAACTTATTATAAAGAAATTGCCTGGTATTTTGCCACCATATTTTAGTAACAAACAGACTACATGTTTGTGAACATTTTGGGGCTGACGTAATCATACTAGTTATATAACTGAAGCACATTGTCACAGTTTTGCCTCTTCTTACTCCACAAATTTTAAAAACTCTGCATTACGCCCTTGCAATTGTTGTTACGACTTGTTTTGGGGTTATCTTCAAAGGCCTTTGATAGGCAGTTAACTAGAGTCCATGCTGCGAAAGATGTAGCAGAGTAAGATGCAACTTGCAAGCTGGCATCTTGATCAAATTAAAACATAAAAGATCATTTGCAACGGAAGATTGTCTAGTTCAGTGATTTTCAGTCGATGGATCATGGTCTTCATTGGAACAGTATTTTACTTAGCCTTCATATGGAGCAAAATTGGAAAACTTTTTCTGGATGACTTGTTTTTATATATATTATGTGGACAACATTCTTGAAATTTACTTTGATAACTTTGAGATTGCTTGTAAAAATGAGAAAAACATACAACCAAGGCAAATACTTCTGTACATTTCAAAATTGGGCCACATGCCCAAAACCCTTGGAAAGCACTGAACTAGATAGAGTGCCATAATCAAACAAAAATGTCTACGGGAAAAATAATAGGTGCCCTTGTAGAAAAACCAAAGTTATGGGTAAACTTTATGGTATGCAACGTTAGCTTAGTGTATACACTGAATACATAGCACTAGGCTACCACAAATTTCTATTTTTACACCTTGAACATGTGTTGCAAAAGCTGGTGTAACAGTCTGTTCAGCAATGCCCACCAAAATTTGTCCAGTGGTTTTTTGTACATTTGCTAGCAATTTCACACTTGTGCCAGTGGTTACAAACTTCCTAAAATCTTAAAGGGAACACTGCTGGTAATACTACAGAAAGTTTGTGCAGTAAACTGTCACTTCCCTTATTTGATGGCAGGAAAGCTTTAGGTTAAGGGGAAATATGGGAAATTTGCAAAAGAGACGCGTTTAGCATGCTAAGATCGATGTTATGTGACAGGCTGAATACTCACGCAAAAATAAATCTGTCACAATTTTTTCTTTTTTCTTTGTTGCCATGGTAACCAAGATGTTTCTATTGCCATGGCAACAGACAAGGAAACTTTGGCATGCATATCTCGGCCCCTGCACAATGGAATTGAAGGGTTTTGGTGCAGCTTGATTGTCAAACACTACTCTACGCAATCACGCAGCAACTTGTACATAAATTTAAGCTGTCATAATATACTGGGGTTTATCAAAAATACCATTTTTTTCAGTGAAATTTTCACATATTTTCCAACAAAAATATTTATAGCAAAAAAAGTACAATAGTTAGCCCATTTTCACTTCGTCATTGCATTCATAAGTCTATTAGCTAGCTCTATGCAAAATTTCATAAAGATTGACCGTACAAATTCAGAATTACAAATGCCAGAAAGTTGATAGTCATCATAAAATCGCGATTTTGAGAAAATCCATCTAAAAGTGCACATACACCGATTTACACTTCTAACCTGAAGAATTATTCATTTTTTTAGCAATGTTTCACGTTGAAATGTGACTTTTCATGGCAACAATCTTAAAGATGAAGGATTAAAGATACAATTTTTGTTCAAAAAATATTATGGCCAAAATTTTCGAAAAATGATAAAACGAACCCCATATTTCCCCTTAAAGCAATGAAATATGTAGAAATTTTCAATCTAGTATTCCAAAGAGTACCAATAATAATACCTGATGAAGAGGATATGCATCAAGTAATTCCATCACCACACAGTGTCTGTTGTGATCAACTGGTTTGGGAACAGGAAACCCACGTTCAAACAATGTCTTCATGTAAGCATATTCTCTACATGCTGCTAAACGAGAAAGATATATCCAAGAGACTACTTTCCTATGAGCATGATAATCTCGTTTGTTCTTCAACTGTCGAAATGAAATTCTTCCCAGCCTAACAAAAAACAGTAACTATTATCTGCAAACATAAAAACTGATCTTTCTTGCCACTCTTACAAATAAATACAGGCATTCTTTTCAACAATTCTATTTGCAAAATTTATGTTTTGTGCCCTTATTAACCATAGAGCTTCATTAAAATAGGCTAGATATCATAATTAAAGGAACATATTTAAATTATTAGGCTCAAGAAATGACAACTATAGCTAGACCCTAAAAATTATTACATTACAGAAATAACACAAAATCAATTATATATAAATATGAGTTATAAATTATGTAAAATATCATTTATTGGAGGTAAATATAAACAACCAGAAAATTTTTAACATGTCTATGTTTTATTACACACAGTGAATAAGCATTTTTGGTTTATAAAAACTTTCCTCTGTGTGACGACTGTTTGCATGTGACTCTTGATTCTAGTATTTTGACATTCCAATCTATTCTATGATCAAAATCCACAACATATCAACTCAGCACTGACTTCTTAGTGTTAAAAGCCTCAACTGCATAATATGCTCTTGTTCTCTGATGCAATCATTTTGTCCTGTTTTACTTACACACACAACAATGCATTCTCGGCCAGAAATTTGATACACCAAACCAAGTTATTTTTCCAATCAATATCATCTATTGGTTAGGGAAATAACAAGAATAAAGTATGGTGTGATTTTAAAGCTATTATAACACCAACTTGAGCCAGCATTTCACTAAGTGGTTCAGAGACACCTTGAACACAGGAAATTGAAATAAACTGTCCCAATTTTTCTGTGCTTTTAGCAGTATGAGATTGCAAATATTTTTGAAGCTCCATTTGTTACTAGAAAATCTATTATTTTTCAAGCTTTGAGGGGCCAGTAAAATTCTTTGTTCATTTTTCAATGTTAACATAACTGTATATCAACTCTGAAGTGCAATGTGCAAGTCACACTAAATTTTTGAGCAACTGGATGATGAGATTATTGTTGAAGATGTCTGTCAGTGTGCGTTTGCTTTCTAAACATGGTTGCTGCAAATGATCCTTCTCACAAATGTTGTACTTTTTCTTCCAAAAAGGCTAATTGTCCTGATTTTTTTAATTCTTTGGTAGACTTGGATGGAGAAACAGTGATGAAAAAGTATTAAAGGACTCTATTTTACTTTCTTCTATGATTGCATAAGCACGATCAGCATAATGTACCCATTATAAATGGAGGCTTCAAGTAAGCATTTAAAGCCTTCTATTCTGTCTCTTTTATGACCATATTTGCTATAACTGGAATTAAGAAGCCCCAAGAACAACCAAAAATCTGTTTATAGAACATGATATTGCACAGAAATATTGTTGATTGCCAACAGAAAGTCAATGCTTCCATAAGTTACAACAATGCAAGATTTTTTAAACCTTCCAATATGCAATCGCAACCAACTCCATCAGCCACCATAACATCAAACAAAACTTGTGATTCAAATTTACCACGTTTTACGGAAAGCATCAATTCTGTTGACTTCTGAGTTTATAAAATTGTTTAACACATTCAGTGTCTATAACAACTGCAAATTAATAAATTAAGTGATGGCAGGCAGGTTAAAGGCTATCGCAAACTGTTGCAAAATACCACTTCCATGACCAGTTTTGTTCCTATTAGAAGTTGTCAAGTGGACTCCAATATCAAATCAATGACCTGAGGGACAAGTTATATCACATGAGTTCCTCAGCCATCAGTTTACACAACAGATGCAGTTTGAATTTAAGCAGTATCAACACATGCTCACCACTGCAAGCTTGTTACAAGATATGCTAAGGAAGTGCCTTTGAGATGTTGCAATTATAATTTTAAGTTGCTGGTGTTAGCCTGACATTAGAAATTACTTCATTACGTGATGATAGGCTGAATTGACTAAGGCACTTGTTTAACAAGTAACCTGTCCATGAGATCATTGGTTTGATATTGCAGTCCATTTAACAAGTTCTAACAGAAGCAAAACTGGTAATGGAAGTGATATTTTTCAAAAAATTGCATTAGCCTTTTACATGTCTACCATCACTTTATTAAGTAATTTCTAATACCAGGCCAACACCAGCATCTTAAAATTTATATCACAATGATCAAAGTCATTGCAAAGTGCTTTCTCAGATCATATAATAACTATAGTCGTTTTGACAATCACAGCTGTGCGTAGTACAATTTATGTCTTGCCTCATAACTAGCTGTTGTTGTAAAGTGCTTTCTCAGTGTCTACAACAACTACAGTCAATTGCAGCTGCGCCCAGACAGAGGGACAGATCCACTTTTTTAAAATTGGTTTTGTCTCTGTTAACGCAGGTGGCTGGATTCACCTCTTGTTTCTTGAAAGTTTGTAAACACCATCATGCCACTTTGCTCTGTCAGTGGCATTTTCCTTTTTCAGTCCAATCTAATGAATATGTTCTTCCACTAATCTTTTCCATATCATATTTCCCACAGCCTCTTCTTCCCACCACTTTAAAATCCAATGCTCTTCTAAAAACTTTACCATCATCTCTTCTCAAAACATGCCCATACCATTGTACTCCACCCGCCTTGGCTAGTCCATCCAAAGTATCCTTTAAACCAGTGTTTCCCAAACTGTGGTATGCGCACCACTTGTGGTACATGAAGGATTTACAGGTGGTATGCCTAACATTCAGAAATTGATTTATTTTTTTTATCAATATTGATGAATGTAAAATGTAATGTCATTTCCATTAAACTTTTCATAAAAATAAAAATTTTGCGTAACAATTTTGATTTATTGTGTTTGTTTTTATACTGTTACAACACAATGCCCTTTGCGTCCACACAACATGTGGGTGCTTGATGTATGGTACACTTAAAATTTAGCTTTGTTTGTGAGTACGTATGGAAAAGTGGTTGAGACTATCTTCTTGATCAGCTGCAAGCACCAGTTCAGGTGAACAGGAAATTTGCAAAAAGCGTAAGTCACAGCCCATTCAAAAATATAGTAAAGAATACCTTCAATATGGGTTTACCTTTACTATGGACAAAAACGCAGAGGCTAAGCCACAATGTTTAGTTTGCAATGAGGTTCTGACGAACCATTTGATGAAACCTTCTTTGTTTAAGCGCCATTTTTTAGGTAAGCACAACTCTTTGAAAGACAAATCTGTAACTTACTTTGAAGAAATTCTTGCAAATATGCAACAGTCACGTAAGCTCATCAGAAAATTTACCACTTCGAATGAAAAATCTTTAAAAGCCTCATATCTTGTTAGTTTATGAATAGCAAAAACTGCTCAACCTCACACAATAACAGAAAGATTAATTCTTTCCGTGGCCAAGGACTTAGTTGAGAATCTTATTGGAGAAGCACAAGCTCGAAAATTAGATGAAGTTCCAGTTTCTAACAACACAGTTTGCAGGTGTATTCAGGACATGGCAGATTATTCGAAATCGCAGCTTGTGAGACAAGTAGCAGAAAGTCCGTTTTTTGCAATTCAGCTCGATGAAAGCACAGATGTGACAAATTTTCCTCAATTACTAGTATATGTTCGATATGTATATGATTTTGAAACGATTGAAGACTTCTTGTTTTGCAAACCTCTTGAAGGGCTAACTACGAGTGTTGAAATATTCAAAGTATCAAATGATTTTATTGATCAAAATGGAATTTCATGGGAAAAATGTGTTGGGGTTTGTTCAGACGGTGCTTGCACAATGACAGGGAGACACGGTGGTGTAGTTACGCGAATACAAACTGTTGCTCCAAATGCAGTCTATACACACTGCAGCATCCACAGAGAAGCTTTAGCTGCAAAAACGCAACAATCTTCATTTAAAGACGTGTTGGATAACACCATCAAAGTTGTGAATTTGATTGAGCAAGAGCATTAAACTCCTGCATGTTTACAATTAAGTGCAACGATATGGGCGCTGAGCATGATAAACTTCTTCTACACACAGAAGTGTGATGGTTATCAAGGGGGAAAGTGCTTTTCCAGTTGTTTGAACTCCGTGCTGAAGTTCATCTTTTCTTGATTGATATCAATTTTCCTTTTCAAAACTTGTTCTGTGACAATGTGTGGCTATCGAAACTAGCTTATCTGGCAGATGTTTTCAGATTTCTAAATAAGCTGAATCTAAGCCTTCAAGGAGCAACAGTTGATATATTTCAAGTCAGTGACAAAATTAATAGCACTGTTAGAAAACTACAGCTAAGACTCAGAGATATTGAAAAAATAATCTGGCTGCATTTCCACTTCTGTGCGAATTTATTTCAGAAAATGATTTGCATATCGACAGCCAATTGAAGTTGGATATTGCTCAGCATTGTCAGCAGTTAATAGAAAAATTTTATTTGTATTTTCCAAAAAATTATGAAGAATTTGATTGGATTCATTTTCCATTTTCAACTAGTGTCAATCTTCCTGATGACTTTTCCACTCATGAAAAGGATTCTTTTTCTGATCTTTCTTGTGATGGTAGATTGAAAAATAAATTTGAAACATCAACCCTGTCCAGTTTCTGGCTTCACTGCCAAAGTGACTTCTCAAAAATTTCTACTCAAGCCACAAAGTTTCTTTTGCCTTTCTGCATGTCTTATTTGTGTGCATGTGGTTTCTCAGCAATGCTTGCCATCAAATCTAAATACAGAAGCCATTTGGAACTGGAGACAAATCTTCATCTCAATCTGACAAAAATTCACATTAACATTGATGAGCTTGTTGCACAGAAGCAAGCGCATCCATCTCATTGAATACGAAATGGAAATGATAATTTGATAAATTGCCTTTTTTCTTTCATTAAACAAACATGTCATAAATACATTGTGTGAGTGTTTTTGTAGTTGAGGGTTTTTTCGTAAGCATCTTTAATTTTTATGCTGAAGTGGTACAGTGAGTTTTTGAAATTGTTTTAGTGGTACGTTCATAAAAAAGTTTGGGAAACCCTGCTTTAAACCCAGAAAACTCATAAGTTCTTGACTCCTTCTTTTCTCTATTAACTTAACTCCACACTTTGCTCTCATTATTGCTTTTTCAGTTCTTCTTAAAATTGCCATCTCATTTTCCCTCTGACATCATGTCTAGCTTCCATATAGCAGTGTTGATCTTAAACAACTCTGATAAATCCTTCCTTTCAATTTTAACGAAAACTTGCTCCCATAAAGCAACTCCCCATATTTTCCAAATTTTATCCTACCAATTCTTATTCTTGTTGTCACTGCTGCTTCACTTCCACCACTAACGTTCAACCTGTCCACTAAATATTGAAAACTCTTCACAAACTCAACCTGGTCAAAAAATGATATTTCTTCACCAGGTTTCACAATTCCTTCAATTGTATCAACACATAGTTGTTATCTAACCACTACACCATCGCATTGGTCTTGCCAAAATTAATGCTGTAAACACTAGGACACTAAACCTAGTATAGCTTGAACGTCAAGAAATTACCTTACAATTGTTTGGTTTTTGTCAGTATTTAATTGGTTAGGTTTTAAAAGATGAGCAAAGTTTTTTAGGAGCAATGGCACCCTCAAGAATATATTTTCAAGTATCCAGATAAGTCATTTTGGCTCTAATCATTGATACTATTGATGAAATTTCACTTGATAACTTAGGTAATGAAAACTCTGATGAAGTATATTTGTTAAATGCTGATGCTCTTGACCAAAACACCAACACTGGTACTGGAAGCAGTGCCTACAGTAATGCTGATCAGCAGAGGCAGTTCACAGCTAAGCAAGAGATAGATTTCCATTCGATGGTGGTCTGGACACATAGTTCACACTTCACGATGCTACAGGCCCATTGGAATTGGTAAAAGAATTTTTGAGAAATCATTGCCTTGATTGCTACTGAAACCATTACGTATGCTGAAAAGTTCATGAATGGTAACTTTAGCAGCTTAATAGCACATTTGAGATCCAAAGCATGAACACAACCTATCAGCAACAAAATAGGTTTTCTGGCTCTTTTGCTCTTGCAAAGAATAAACCAGTGATGCAGCAATACTTCACCAAAAGAGCATCTTTGTACAGGCCCTTTTTTAGGGATGTTACGAACACAAATTGCTTTATACTGCTGAGAAAATCCTTGCACTTTAACAACAATAAACGATTCAATTTTGATGGTATCATGCCAAAAAAGTGGACAAATCATGACCTATAATTTTGTAAATGAAAGCAAAATTCTGTGATGCTTACAAGCCAGAGAGGGCCATGGCAGTAGATGAGGATCAAACCAATATGTCTCAACAAAAAGCGCAAGGTTTAGCATCAAGTTGTTTCAAATTAGAGAGTCAATTTCTGGGTGTATTTGCATTTTTTTGTTTGCATTGCAAAACACACTGATTATCAGCCAATCACACCAGATGACCAGCAAAGTTGTATATGCCACACGAAGCCACTTTTTGGGAAATGCTATTGTGTGAACATAGATAGGAGTTTTAGCTCTCCAGAGCTGTATGAAACTCTCTGCACAGATGACACGAATGCTATTGACGCTTTGTGAGCAAATCACAAAAGAGGACCAAAAGAAATCTTAAGCAAGAAACTAAAAACAAGATGAGATGACAGCTGTATATTCACATTGGCTGATGATCTTAAAATGAAAGGATAAAAAAGATGCACACATGACAAGCATATTTTATGATGTTAGCATGATCAAGGTTGGTTGACAAAATGCCCAAACAATAAAATCAGTCGTCAGTTGTGACTGATAACACAATGGGTAGTGTCAACCTCAGTGACTGCTTTTTATGCACATACCTCAGTGCCAAAAAAACTGAAGGAATACTATCAAAAGCAGTTCTGTCACATCTCAGACATGGCCATTCTAAACACCAGCATGTTGTACAAAAAAAGTACCATAGTGCAGACAAAACTAAACCCACAGCTAAATGACCAAGTTTGTACAAGAAAAGGGGTGGAGTCCAGACAAGACTAAACTTCCTTTCAAACTTAGCTGATTGCTTGGTTGAAAAATACAACCAAGAAAAAGTTGAAAAATGAAGGGGAAGAAAATCGCACACTAAAACACCATTGTGCCTTATTGCCCACCATTTTCCTGCTATCTTCCATCAACCCCAAAGAGAAAGCACCTCAAGAAAAATACCAGATTTGTTTTGGAAAAGGCACTCGAAAGGAAATGGTACTTTTTTACTCCAAACGTGATTTGCCTCTTTGCATAGTGCATGATTTTGAATCTCATCATACTGTGTTGCGCTATTGAACTTCTCTATTCATTGTCTATACTTGCATGCTTTCTGTCATAATTTGTTTTCTCATGGTTTGTAATTGAACTATAATTTGAATAAGATTTTTGCCTTGTGCTTTCTGTCATAACCTATTTTTGCATAGTGTGCAAATAAACTTTTCATTTAAATGTGGTTTTTGCCTTGCGCTTTCTTTCATAGTTATTTTTTGGAGCATTGTGATTGAAAATAACACTTGGAAAGCATTTTTATATTGAAACTTAATTGTCCAGACATCCCAAAACAAAACCTAATAAATGCTCTTGGAACAATTCTTGTATACATTTCAACAATGGCATATTGCAAATATTCAAGATTTTATCAGGTGATTTCCCTACAAAATTGCAGCCAGTGATGAGACAGCAAAAAATGCAAGACACACAAGTAAATTGGCACTGAAATTGCATTGATGATAAAACATTCTGAAAAAATAATGTAACTGGGCAAAGAATTCAGAAATGCTTTTAGTTTGTGGAATTGCAACTTCTGAATTTGTAGCATTAATCAAGAATTAAAAATTGCTCAATTTGTAAAACCTTTGAAGTTTAATAATAATAATTGTCCTGATATTTTTACACTCAATAGTTTATATGCTACTTTGGTTATAACATATACCATACTCTGACAAAGTTCCTCGATTACTAAGGAAAAGCAGGTAGGGGGCAACACATAAATTTAAAAATTGAAAAACTCTGGTATCTCTTTATAAGGTCTATGCACTCAGCAAAGAAAAAATGTCTGGTATATCTAATTTTACCAAATTAAAAGCAAGCGAATGAGGAATGACTGAAAATTGGTTGAATTTGCAGTAGTAACACTTGATGGTGGCAAATCAATAACCATGCGATCATTAAATTCTAAGTATCATACATTCCTAAAAAAAATATTTGACAGCTGTCAAAGTTGTAAAAGCAAGCTGTACTTGAGACTCTCAAAACAAAGAGTCACAGAAACACAAAACATATTTAAGAGTTTTCAAAACTATCCCCAATTTATCAAATTTGTAATGTTCTCCTTTAGGCCCAGAGCTTGGGATTTCACAGAGCATGTGCTAATTCTATGAATTTCTTGTTATAACATTAATGTTTTATTATGATATAGTGATATTTAGTTATATGTGAGATTTAAAGTGTTGTTTGTCTGAATTGACAATTTCTATCACATTGTTCGATTGAATCGTGTTGAGGTGCTTATTTTGTAATAATAAGCTTGCTTTGTTTACATGCTTGAGTGTAGTCTATTGAGTGGCATGCACACACCCACATATCTGTAATCAGTGCATCTGCTGCTAGTTTTTAAATAAATCATTGTGAAGTCTTTTCAAAGAGTGTGTATCAACCAATTGAAGAGAATTAAAAAATGCTAAGGATTGTTTGTAGCAGAAATCCATAAGGCCTTGCTTATCAAATGAAGTAGATCTACTCTACACATTGCATGAAAACAGAGCACAAATATTTTGTCAGTGTAATAGAGCTTTGAAAGAAACAGTTTTGCCACTAGTTTTTCATGAACCTCACATCAGGTACAGTATCTCATCAGAGATGTCTATCAAAATTAAAAAAGCAAGACAATGTTAGGTTGAGAAAATCAGCTGTAAGCACACGCATGTGAAAGCCTGCACCATTTTCAAGTCATCCCTCATCACTAATTAATAGAATTAACTTTGTAAGCAGGTAAAAGTAAATATACAAACTGACTGTCAAAAGCTATTGTTACAATGAATACTGATGTTTGGATTTCAAATATTTCATCAATTTTCTGGATGGATATGCTTTTTCATGTCTGGCAATTGACATTGAACTTTCAGTGACAAGCTTCACATATCAATTAACAACTGATTATGTCATGGATGATTCAAAACCACAGTGCAAGATCTCAAAGCTTCAAGCTCAGCACTATTCCTATGTTGTTACTGCTGGAGGCTGCCCAATGTCAGGTCGACCAGCTGGTAATAGGTTTTAGCTTTAAGATTGAGATTTGGAATTATAAATTTTCAAATAGTATCATTTGAAACAACTTTTCTGTTAACAGCTCCTTCTATTGATTCTGTGGATCCACCTTGAACTACATCACTGTCAATCATAACAGTTTGTATTTTTCTGGTTATTCTTATGGATAGTTTTGTTGACAGCCAAATTTCGTGTGGATTGGTCGAAATCACAACGGACAGCCATAGAAACATTTTTTGGGTGAGCAAAATAAGCATTATTTTTCAGTACATTTGTTGCAATTTCTTCTCATCAGGAAAATATCTAACTCTTTGCATTGTGTCAAAGAAATTCTTGGGACCATTTGATACTTTGTGATGTAATTTAAATCTGAAACCAAGAAGGAAAGCAAACTTTGAGGCAAAATTTTGCAAGCATGGTCAAGTTTTTTGGTGGTTTTTTAAATGATTTATAGCATCGCAGAACTCTACATCTGAGTGTAAGCCCACATGAGTGGACATTGGGACCAGCAAACATGCAAAGATTAGCATCAAATTCACCGACAGCTATGGCCAAATAAATCCTATATGCGTAATGCTGGTTTGAACTAACATCTGCAATGACCTCGTTTGGCAATACTGGAAATTTTGCATTGGGTACTGATCAAAATTTTGCAATTTGTCACTCTGCGATGTGATGAGACCCACCGGTGGGCAACAAAAATATTTTTACATATTTTTTTTAATTTAAAAATATGTAAAAGTATTTTTGTGGCCCACTGTCGGGCCCCATTGCAGCAGCCAGAAATAGAGTGGGACCCACCAGTGGGTCCCATCACAGGAAACGTGTTAAGGATTATATTTTGTCATGTCCAACATGCTCTAATCTACAATACAACATTAATTCTTTTACCTATTGAGGAAACGTAATTCACATCATAAAGCAGAAATTCATACAGCTTTGCTTATAAAGCAGAAATTCACACAGCTTTGCTTATAAAACATTATTATAGCCCTAGTAACAAAGAATGCTATGGAAGTGGAGCTTCGTTTTTGCTAAACATAGGTTAATTTTTTTTTTATAACAACTGCACTCACTTTGCTTAATTGCAACACCACATTATACAGATTGTCCATAGAGTATCATTACAAATATTTATTGCTGAAAAAACACAAAACATAAGAGTACTACAATTTTTTGTAGAGTATTATAAATAGCTTCAAGTTTACATTCAGAGCATATCTTCGAGTTTGCATTAAGTTTATATATTCATAAAACTTTGTGAAATGCATTCCACATGTACACCTCTAGTTGCCCTCACAATGCCAAGACGATATTATATCTCCTTCTATACCTGCTGCAGCATATCAACATCAACTGTTTTGACAGCTTCAACAATGCATGTGCAAAATGTGGCAAGATCATGAACAAGATTCTGGTAGATGCAATTCGTAACGTACCCCCAAAGAAAAAATCCAAAGGGCTACATCAAGAGAGCAAGGTGGCCTTGTGATTGGCCTATTACAGCCAATCCATCATTCAAGAAAACTAAAAGTTAGAAGCCTCCTAACATCAGTAGACCAATATGCAGGGACTCTGTCTTGCTGAAACAGTATGGCTGGTTGCAGCTCTTCGACCTAAGGGAGTAGATACTCATGAATTAGGTCTTTTCAGCATTAGTTTCAGCATACATTTAGCACACATTTAGCCTTCTTTTTTAGTGTCGTCATAGCCTTTCAAATCAATACAATGCAAATACTAAACACAAACTGACAATTAATATTAATTCAAACCTACCGTAAACCAGGGTTACGTTGTACACTGGGGTAACTTTGAACACCATGAGGTAACTTTGTACACTTTTTCAAAACACATAACCATATTTTCAAAACACATATTTTTGTTGTTGTTGTTGGTTACCCGACTCCTTCCGAGGGATGGGGGCATGGCAGAATACCATGGAGCCCCAGAAACCGGGCAACTCCCCAGGGTATGGACCAGAGGTCGTACAGAGACAGAGAGTCGCCAAAGAGTGAGCGGCGCAAAGAGTCCGTAGCTGGACAGTGAAGAATGAGATGAGAGGTGTCCTGGGACGAGTGTCCACAATCACTGCAGAAAGGATTCTCGATTCTGCCAATCCTAGAGAGATAAGAACCTAAAAGAAGGCTGTGTCCATTGAAGCAAAGACGAGAGAGGACACAGCAAGCATGACGAGGGAGCACAAGTTCCTCAGTGGAAATCGAGGAAACCTGCACGTCAAAGAATTTAGATGAGACAATATGCCTCCAGTCCAAAAAAAGAGAAGAGCGGATACGAGAGATAAGAGGAGAGAGACTACCAGGGATTGCGGAGGGTGCAAGTAGCGCTTCCCGTATGGCTAGCTCATCAGCTGCGGCGTTCCCTGGCAGAAACAAGTGTCTGGGGACCCATTGTAGCCTGATAGAACAGGAGAGAGAAAGAACAGTTCCTGCCAAATTTGCCACAGAGTTTGAGATAAAAGGAAAGACGGAGATGACAGGGTGGCAAGAACAGAACAAGAGTCAGATAATAGGAGAAGAGAAGTGGCAGACGTGTTGGTGCTGCCAAGACCAGCAAAGAGCATGCAGAATGGCGTAGGCTTCAGCGGAAAAACTGGAGCATACTGGGCCTGCCAAAAAGGAGAGAGTGGCCTCAGTGCCACAGAGAGAGCAGTTGGCACGTATGCCAGAGCCGCCTTTGCCAAAAGAAAAAGGAACAGAGCCGTCTGTCCAAAGCACCAGATCATGAGAGAGGGCAACTTATCTCCCTATCAATGCCTTCTGAATTCTACCCACTGTTTTACTGTATTTTTTAATTTGGGAACTCTTTTTCTATATTGAAATAAAGTGTACAAATTAGCCCCTTTTAAAAAGGAAGTTTGTTTACTTTAGTGTTGAAAATACATTGCTAATCGAGATTAAAGAAATGTACAAAGTTGCCGCAATATTGGGGTAACTTTGTATGCAACAAAATATGATCTTCCCGGCCATCCTTGAAGTTAGTGTTAAAAAATAAATTCAAGTTTAGAAAGCATGCTTCTGAGGTGCCAAGTTCAGCTAAAAAAAAATCGTCAAGAGGTTGCGTTAGAGAGCTAAGTTTTAAGCAAAGGCAAAAAGTGCACAAAGTAACCCTGGTTTACGATACATAAGTTTTATTTCACAAAAAACTTGAAGTCATGTAAAATATTTTACAAAAAACTTGAAGTCATGTAAAAAAATCTACAAAATATTCTACAAAAAATCACAGTACTCATTATGTTTTGTGTTTTTTCAGCAGTAGATATTTGTAATGGTACTGGGACTTTATTGACACCTTGTATATTGGATTTTTAGCATAATTTTGAAGTGCTTGCTGGTCCTGTAATGCTACAATTTTAATGGGATTAAAAACTTTTGCGTCCTATCTATCCTATTTATTTATTTTAAAGTTGACTACAATTCTACAGCTTTTAGAAATATTACAAGGTGTGGCTAAAAAGAAACGGGACTGACTTCACAGATTGCATAATAATAATAACTGTTAGGAGTCAATACTTTCACAGCGTGGCGTAACATGTTTTCTTCTTTCAACAGCTATTTTGACCTAACTACGCAATTGTGTTTACTTTTACTAAACCATAAAGGAATCTGACAAATTGCTTGTTGAAAAAAGTTATAGTGCAATATCTGTTTATCGATTGCAAAATGACACTTGAGCAAGAAGGTGATGTTGATCACCTTCTTTGACCATCACAAAATGGTGCATCAGGTGTTTGTGCCAAGGACAAACAATTAATCAACAGTTTTACAAGAAAATCCTGACTCGTCTTGAGAACAAAATTCGTCAAAAATGAAAAGACTCCTGGACAGGCAAAACTTGGATTTTGCATCACGACTAGGGGTTTTTTTTCGGACATACATTGATTTTTCTTGCACAATGTCCAAAAGTTTTTCAGCTATTTCAGTCAACATGACCAAAAAATATTTAAATGCTATTAAGAGATAGCGAACAAATTTTGCAAGCCATTTTGTCTAAATTTGTTTAAAAAAGTTCTACAAAAAAGCACCAGGTAGTTTTGGCAATCGGTTTCAGGCAGCATGAATCATTTAAAATCTTTCCAAAAAACTTGAATGCTTGTCAGACCAATGCTTTTTCGCAGCATGGCTGCATTTTAAAAGTGCCAGCGAGGAGAAGTGTGACACGGTATTTTGAGAAAAATTCAATTGATCTGTACATTTCTTTTGAAGTTTAATTGTCACTGCTTCTTTTATCACTGGACTCCTGCTGCAACGCAAATAATAATTGCACTACCATAACTTGAATTTTAAAAAAGTTATTGGCGGCTAAAAATCAAAGATAGATAGGAGGAAGCCATTAAAAAGCAACTAGTCAAAAAGCAATTGACTGATTATGAAACCTATTTCCACAAGTTGCGCTTCTTTAAAATTGCAATAGGGAGAGTGCTTGTGACAAATGGCAAAATTTCAAGTACGAAGTAATGATCAATCACCACTCGGATGACAACTGGTGCAAAATATTACTATCGCAGTGAAGCGTAACAGAGACTGGCTGATGCTATCCCAACTTACAAACTTGCTACTTACATTAAATGCGAAAAATGCAACAGTTGAGCATGGCTTCAGTCTGCTGTCCAGACTGCAAACTCCTACAAGAAATCGCTTGCTTTCATCCACTGCTGACAAGTTGATGCGCTTAAAACTTAATGCTGCATCATACAAAACATTTAATTATAACAGAGCATACGCATCATGGTTACAAAGTTCTACCTGCTCTCACTATAAAGTTAGTGGCACTGTCAACACAGAGACTGAAGTCATCAAAATAAATACTTATATAATCAATAGAGGCTGACGTTTTCTAATGAAACAAAAAGGTGCTTCAAATATGGTATTGTCAAGTCGGACATTTAATTTTAATTACCAGTGCTGTTGTTTAATTGCATTTCATTAAACTATATTTTTCGATTTATTTCTTGATAAGTACAATGAGATTGCAACTTTAAAGAGATCATCACTTGGCGATTGCATTGTTAAAGTAGTTGCCATAAGCTTTTCAATGTTAGACATGTTAAGTCACTTTAGCTTACATTTACTTTAGTTTATTAGTTGCACAGCTAGGAAATACTATTTGTAAAGACTGACAGAAATTTATGTAAAATGTCCAAAGGTTTTTAAGGCTTTTCGGACAAATGTCCAAAACATTTTGACAAAAAAAACCCAAATTATGACAATGCACCTGTTCACACAGCTCTCGGCTTAAAGTAGTTCTTGGTCTAAAAAAAAATTACCACTTTGGATCATCCATTGTATTCACAGGACTTAGCCCCTAGTGATTTCTTCCTTTTCCCAAAACTGAAAAGTATACTGAAGGAAACATGCTTCGAAGAATTCAATGACTTCAAGGCCAATCTGACAGCCTCCCTTAAAAGCATCAAAAAAAGAGGAATTTTCACAGTGCTTCAAGGCATGTTTAAGAAAAATGGAAAAGTGCATCAAAGCCAAGGGTAAATACTTTGAAAGGGATAATTAGAGATTACAATAGAATAGTATGTGTTAATCAAAGTGGTGATGTTATGATATGTGTCTAAATAAACTTGTAAATGCAACAGTCCTGTTTCTTTTTAGCCACACCCAGAGTATATCTTCATGTGTGCTATTTGGAATTATCATTTAATGCTTTAATTTATTATGCCACATTTACCAATCTTACTTCTAGAAAAGGGTTTTACGTTTGTCAAAAATGTTCAAAATTTAAGAGGTTTTACTAATTAAAAATGACATTTAATTTATTAAAGTTGCTTGCAATAACAACACTGTAGATTTGATCAGTGTAGTACAGAAAGTTTACTAATGCAACATATGCATGTTTAAATCCTAGAGGGCAAAATAAGTGTCAAAAATTTTTGATGAGAAAATTGTTTCTGAAAATGTTACTAGTGTTTTGCTAGTACAGAAATTAATGACATGAATACTAAAATCTGCTTTTCTACAAAAATCTTTTTTTTTTGAAATGAAAAATATAAATTCTACAAAGAAACGTTTTTTGTGACATCATCTTATTCCCTAAAGGAATATCATAACCTGCAAAATTGATGAAATCAGCAGCAAGCCCTTGTTAAACCCCAAAGTCACTTCCCTTCATCAAGAGATGCAAGTTTTAAAACTATTATCTTTTTATTGTAACGTCATAATGATGTCACCAACTCCTCATGACACTTACAAAGGATTAATGACCAACTATGTCAAAGATCGTGCTTGTACACTCAGTATTTTCAAGAGTTAGAGCAGACATAGGTACAAACAAAGGTAACTCTGCTTTACATTTTAGAACTTCATTCTCAAGCTGATGATACTACCCAGTTACCAACAAGAGCAAAACGTTACAATCTTAAATATATTCCTTGAATGGATTTATGGAGCAGTTGATAACACTTTAAAAAATTCAAAGGAGCAATGCATGCTAAATTTAACAAACAGTAACCAACCTGTGTATTTTTAAAGCAAATTGTTCTTTCTCGTTATTTGACACGACTAAAATGTCACTTTCTTTGCCAACTCCAATTTGATTTCCCACTGAAGCAATTGAACCTCTTTGGGATAAAGTTCTTAGAGCTAAATAATCATATCTAAAATACAAACAAATTTACATGCATTTAAGCAGTGGTGGGCATCCGTCAGTGGCAAACTAACAATGCCACTGCTGTTGTCAGCAAAAATGTCATTGGCACTACCACTATCCACAAGACCAGAGGCCTTTAACCATTTCTAAGTCACAGATTAGGTTGAATTTAAATAGTTTTGCAGACCTACAAACAGAAAAATAAATCCTGCATATCAGATGCCTTTAGATCTATCAAGAACAAGGTTTCTTACAATGGTTATATCACATATTGGTTGCAAGGACTGGACGGCAGATGCTTTCTCGTAGCCCAATAGGGTATCTACTGTTACCAATGTTCTGGCAAGGCCTTGTAAGTGGCAAATGCCCTTTTCAGGGTGGGGTGATGCATCAAAATGCATTGTCAACAAGTTCCAAATGCCTGCCATTCTTCAGCTGAACATTGAAGGCTTCACTGCAAGCAAGATGAATGTTCTTTACAATCTTGCCACACAGCGTGAAGCACTTGTCATCCTATTCCAGGAGACCCACTGCACGTCTGCACAGAGGTTGTTCCTACTGGACTACCAACTAGCTGGGTTCTCCTTAAGCAGGAAGCACGGTCTTGCTATGTTTGTCCATGAACGACTAAAGTGGACCCTTTTTGACCAATCTTCACCTACATTGGAGACTGAGTGGTTGTGCATTGACGTTGATGGATATAAGATAGTTAATGTTTGCAAACCTTTACCGATTTGTTTGCAAGTATTCAATCTCCCAGTATTTTAATAATACGAGAGGGCAAATTGAGAGATTTCTTGATCTGTTATGCAGGAATTGTCTGACCTTTGAAGGACTACTGCTCCACATACAGTGAATATCTCCAAAGATTTTTCTCCAAGAGAATTTGCTGCTGCCCTCTTCTTTTTCTTTTGACCTTTGCTGCTGCCCTCCACCACTTAAAATCAGGTAAAGCTCTGGGCTCTGACCCTATTTGTCTGGAGCTTTTAATCTATACTGGCACGATGGCATAGCAGCTACAGTGTCGGCTTTGCAGTCAATAGACCTGGGGTTCATATTCCAAGTCCAATCACAACAAAAGACTTTAAAAAATGGTATTCACAGCTTCCCTGCTTGGCACTAAGCATAAAAAAGGGATAGTGTGGAAAACAAGTCATCAAGCTTGTTGTGTTCTTGGGCAAGACACTTAACAGTGGGCCTCCATCTTTATGTGGCAGACAGATGGTGGAACCAAGCAGTCTACCTGTTGTAGTGGCCCAAATCTAACTGCAAAATTGCAAACTGAGCATGAGCGTTAACGCTGTGTGGCCTAAATATACATCTTTCTGCATAAAGCTCACAACAAATAGCTCAAACAACAAAGAAGAACAATCCATGCTGGTTTCGGCTTGAAGTTCTGGCTACGTAGCTTCCTTTTTTCCTGCTTGCGCCAACTCAGAATTCTAAGTCTGGAGAAGAGCGCTGGTAGTTGCAATCCCTGAGCCCTCAAAACCTGTAGATGATCCACAGAGCTATCATCTCATCTCTCTGCTTTGCATCCCTCACAAGATCCTCAAATGACTGATCTACAACTGTGTTGAACCAATAGTCAACCCCTTGCTCCCAAAAAAACAGGCTGGATTTTGACATGGAAAGTCTACTGTAGATAAGGTCGAGTCTACCATAGATCACTTTTTCTTTTTTGTCAAGTGTGTCTCTATATAAATAACTCACTTCATCTTTTTCACTCTATTTCTGATGGAATCTCTTGAAAGTGTCAGACCTAAAGCTTCAAAAATATAAATACCCTACTTTCCGCCATCTTCAAATTCTGTACCACAAATTGACTCTTTAAACTTATCTGTTTCTACTCAGCTTGCCACCTTTTGGCAAAAAGTAAAGTAAAAAATTACATTTCAGGTCTTAAAGTTTAATGTTTTTAGTATAAAAAGAAATAGTAACCATACAAGTCATATATTATCAGAAGTGCTTTAAAATGATCTTCAATTTGCTAAAAAAAAAATAAAAATCAGGTGTGAAATAAGATCGCAAATCAGTATTTAATTAAGTAAACTGATTTTGAAAAAATGTATCTCATGATGACCTCTAGTAGCAAAAGCGTTAATCGTACCAGACAGCATTATGGCATCATAGAGCAAGTTTGAAGTGCACAGAAAAAAAAATGTTTAAAAACGAATCTATTGTTGCATTATTATCATTTCAACTTTAATTGTAGAATTTTTTTATCAAAAGCATCTTGCTGATATCGCCCAAAAAATCTTTTAATCACATTTCTACAATCAGGAGTTTTTGAGAAAATACAGAGAACAAATGGTGCAATCAAATGTTAGGGTGACATCATTTTAGACTCCCAAAGATGAAATAGCTTGTAAATTGGGAGCTGGGTTTTATTTAGGCAAAAAATGGTTTACCTCTGTCAAGAAATGCATATTGTAAAACAATCATCTTTGATTTTGACATCACAAACCCCTTTATCACACTTACGTGTGCCAACAACACATAAACCAATAACGTGGCATGCTCAATCATTTTAGCCCAACATAATACTGGGCAGATACTATTTTTGAGTGGGAGGAGGAACTAAGGTAGCATCTAGATATCATCTCTAAGTATAATGTTGCTTTCAAGCAAAAGATTATCTAAAACCTAGCTAAAATTTTTTGAATTTCAGATAGTTCTGGTTAGAGGTTTAGTTGTAGCTGGAGGGGCACAGAAACAACTGACCCACACATTTTCTAATTCAATCTAGGAATGAGTACTTTTATTTATTATGGCCACACAACTTTAATCTCAAAAAAGCCATCCAGCAAATTAAAGGGAAAAATATTGATCACCAAAACAAGAGTCATTGAACAAATTTGAGGTAAAAATCAACTAAGTTGGGTCAGAAAATATCTGCTTATTTAAAAAATTCCATAAATTTGCATTATAAATTGACAAAATTGGTGGTCAAAAAATATCAACTAAGAAAAAAAGATCATCAAACAAATTTTATATTTTAGGCTATAAAAATTTGCTTCTGGCTTTACCACTGGTTGGTATGTCTCATTACCAAAATCCAGGGTTCACACCTCTGGATAGCTGGTGCAAATCATGGGTTTGAATCCCATTCAAAGCATCAAGGCAGTTTTTACTGATGCTAGCTGTATGGTGTGATGTGCTCTGGTGACTGACCTCCATCCATACTAACATCATATTTGAGAGGTAGATATCAGTTCTGGATAAATTAATCTCCCTTCATCCAATCAATTTCACAGTGTGCTGGCACAAAGTAGCTCTGTCTAAAATGGTATATAAAAATTTAAGGCTATAGATGCAACTTGCTTCTTCAAATAACATGCAATTGATCTTTTTTGATCTTCTTTATTTGGAAAACTGCAGAACCAATAACGTAGCATGACAAAAAGACTTTTTCATTGTTGCTGTCACTTACCAATGATTATTTACACAAGAGTTAAATAATTTGAAAATATTAAGCAAGCAGTACCCAATAGTTTGATAGTACAACAATCTTGCCCCATTTCCCTTTCTTAAACAGATGGAAGAGCAAAACAAATCACACAATACAGTATATCCATAGAGGAAGCTGCATGGGCCACAATATACCCAATCTATAGAATTGTGCAGGCAATAGAGGGAGTCTAATATGTCAAAATCTAGAAAGCATTTTAGATTGCTGACAGGCCTACCAATTTTTGAAAACATTAGGTTTACAAATATAGATGTAATTTATGTTGTAAAACTGTGTTCGAGTGAGACCCCCTCATGGCAGCAGCTTGCTTTACAAAGAGAATGTCCAAACTCATTAGGGCAGTCTGCAACCTCTCAAAGCCGATGTTTTCCACTTGTTTGCGAAAACTGACAGCTAAATACTTCAAAGTGATGGGACACAATGTAGTATATGACGAGTATAAAGAATATATCCTAAAACAGATGTGTGTGTTATGTGATTTCATAGATTGTAAGTCAATTTGATGTAGTCTTTTGGATATTCATAGAGCAAAGAAAAGAATTAGGCAGCATACTTTACTAAATCATTCTAGAAAGCCTTGACAAAAAGTTGGTTATTAAATCATTCCAGAAAGCCTTGACAAAAAGTTAGTTATTAAATCATTCCAGAAAGCCTTGTCAAAAAGTTGGTTGACCATAGGTCAAAAAAATCATCCAGTAGTCAACAGGCTGCCCAATTAAAAGATCTACTTATGTGTAGAAATCAAAGTCTTCTTTTGGAGTGTTCCTAAGATAGAACACCAACAGAAGTCGATCATACCATTCTCCTGGGTTCTCTTAGCACCTTATTGCCATTTTCAGTAACCTATCAAGAAATTACATTGTTTCTTTAGCTTGAGGCTGGTAAGTTGCAGGATGATCAATGAAGCAACTCAAGATGCCACACATTTCTTTCCAGGGTGAGCTAATGAACTGAGGTTTTCTATCACCAACAAATATATACCGGGTAACCAAAAGGGGTGACTGTTCATGGTGGAGTAGAAAAACCTCCTACATTTTTAAGTCTTAATATGGCGATGCTGTTGCAATTAGCCACACAGTTAAAGTAAATTGATGTTAATAAACGGCCATTTTGTTTTCTAAAGTGAGAGATCAGAATAACTAATGATATTCTAAATATGGCCTGCATTGGTATACACTGTACATTTGTTGTGGAAAATTCTGTAACTGCAACATTAAAAAATTTCAGAAATTATTTTTTACTGAGCAGGCGCGGCCCCCTTCTTGATCAAAAAAGCATACTGCTCTGGATCAAAACTTTAAAAGCTATAAGCAGAAACTCCCAGGAAGACTAAGAAGCATTTGAACTCCAAAGAACATTCAAATTGTTAGAGTCCATTTTGCAATTTCCAAGTTGTTCAGTTAATAAGCATTCCACTGCATTGAGTCTTTCTGTTTGCAGTGTAAGACAAATTTTTGCACAGTAGTTTGTGTCACCCATATACACTGATAGTTGCTCAAGAATTGCTGGAACAAGACCATAAAATTTATGTAGACTGCTGTAAAGATATTCTTGAAAATGTTCTTGCAAATGCTGTTCTGATTAACAGTGACAAAGCTCACTATCATCTATTTGGATTTGTTAACAAGCAAAATTTTCACTGGTCAAAAAGTAATCCTAGAGAGCTACATGAAAGGCCTTTTTACAGTGAGTGAGTGCTAGTGTGGTGTGCAGTTTCAAATTATGGAGTTTGAACCCTTGCTTCTTTGAAGAGGACAAAGCAGTTTCAGTTACTTCAGCTTGTTATGTATGGATGCTGCAAAGCTTTTTAAAGCCAAACCTCCAGGGATATCAAAGAAAATACAGCAGCATAGTTTCAACAAGATGGAGCAGCTGCCCATACTGCAAAAAATCAATAGATGTTGTGAGAAGTCTTTCCATGACATTTGATTTCTTTGTGTGGTGATATTGGATGGCCAGCATATTTGCCTGATTTTTCACCTGGTGATTATTTTCTGTGGGGTTAGGTCAAGGCAGAGGTGTATACCGGTAAGCACTGAACAACAACCATTGATGAACTGAAAGCTGCTATTTGCCAAACAGTCAACAAAAATTCACAAAAAATGACTACGAGGGTATTAGAAAACTTTAGGAATTGATTACAGAAGTGTATCACAGCTCCAAGTTGTCACATTAAAAACGTTATTTTTAAAATACAGTTTATACAAAATGACAATCATATAGCATTGTAAGTATGTAATAAAAATTACAATAAAGATTTTTTGCCCATTTTTTTGGAATATAAAATGTGGGAGATTTTTCTGCCTCACTCTATACAATACCAAGATGGCTAAAGCGAAAAAGGATCTAACCAAATATTGTGACCAATTGAAAACTAAGCAATTGTAGCTAAGATCACCAGTGACCATATCTACATTCTTTACATGCAGGCAACCATTTAGCTTTAACTTTTAATACTGGAAAATAGATTTCAACTATCTAAATAGCCATCATTAGTTCTTAATAATAACATAAAAAGAACTAAGTGCTGATACTAAGAACTGATGATGACTATTTAGATAGTTAAAATATCTAAAAAGTAGCCAAAGTGCTAGCCAGTCATACACAATTGCTACAGTGCTTTCCTATTCAATGATGCCAGATAAAGGTAAGTCTAGACTAGGGGTCTCCAAAGTGGTTGATATCGACCCCTGGGGGTCAATGGTATTATCCAAGGGGTCGATAAACACCTGGGGGTCAAAAAGGGGTCAACCAGGAATTTTAAGTATATGAGGTCGTGCTTGACGTCAGCTTCACCGTAGACAGTGGAGATTACTACTACTGCTTCTTCAGCTTTCATTGATAAAGCCAATATGGATACCGCTATTGTTTATTATTAGCGATGCTACTATTTTATTATTGACATCATTAGCACTTTCAGTTATCACTATTTTTTTATCATCTTTATATTTATCATAATGCTATCATAGCCTGTGTAAGTGAGGTCTAGGCTACATGCATACATGAATAAGTTTACATACATACAAGCATGCTAACATGCACATTAGCAAATACATACTTACACACATATGCACAGTATATATATATGATTGTTCTACAATAATATATACAATAAACAATGATGTAACATCAATCTTGGATGTGTGTGTGTGTATGTATATTTATATACAAAAATACACACACACACACACACACACAACAACACATGCATACGCATATGGAACAAAGGATACTAGACAACTTGGAGCTTGCTGTCATGAACTGAAGGCTCTGCATTAACTGTTTAAGTTTGCCACATTTATGGTGAGCATAATGGCTGCCCCTATGAATAAGAAAAAGTGCAGACAGTATTCACAAGAGTACTTGAAATTTGGATTTGTACCTTCATTTACTAATGAACAACGCCTATGTGTCTGTTGTGTGAAAAGACTTTCAGTAGTGATGCCATGAAACCTGCGAAAATGAGAGACCACCTCAAAAGGATTCACTGTGATAAAAAAAACAAAGATCTTGATTTTTTAAGGTGCTGAAAGAAAAAACTAGAAATCGGCCAAATTTAAAGACATTTTTTAAAGCACCTGCTAGTACCGATAATGAAGGAGGACTGAAGGCTTTGTACAGTATCTCCCTTAATATAGCAAAGAAAGGAAAATCATATACTATTGATGAAGAAATCATAATTCCAGCAATTAAAGATGTGATTGAAAATGTCATGAAGAAAAGACTCTCAAGCCATTCTAAATGTATACCATTAAATGCAAATACAGTGCAACGACGCATTGATGAGATGGCTGACGATGTGAAAAAAATCTTGGCGTCTGAGCTTCAACATTGCAAGTTCTCTATTCAACTTGATGAATCAACTTTTGGCAGTTCAAATCTTCTCATGGTCTATGTGAGGTATAATAGTCCAAGTCTAAAGTTTTTATTTGGTAAGTACCTTAAAGGCGATGCAAAAGGTAAGATAATTTTTCAGTGTTTGGTGGATTATTTGAAGGAACACAATATTCCCCTCGGTAATATTACTGCAGTGGCTACCGATGGTGCCCCAGCAATGGTCGGCTGTTACAGAGGATTTGCGGCCTTACTCAAGGAAAAGGTTCCCAATGTACATACTATTCACTGTGTTTTGCACAGACACCATCTTGTAGCCAAGAAACTCAGTGGTGAATTGCATGATGCCCTAAAAGTGTGTATCAGGTCAATCAATAAGATTAAAGCACATCCTCTCAATTTGCAACTGTTTGCAATGTTATGTGAAAAAAATGATGAAACTTTGAACCAATTACTTTTGCACACTGAAGTAAGGTGGTTGTCAAGAGGTGATAGCTTGCAAAGACTTGTTGACTTGTATGACTCAACCGTGGAGTTTCTTACGGATGTAGACCCATCACTGTGTAATGAGTTGAAAATGTGTAAGAACCATCTGTTCTATTTGGCAGACCTATATTCAAAATTTAATGAAGTACAGAAACGTCTGCAAGGTCAAGGTGTGACAATTATTCAAACCCGAACAATCTTAATGGGCTTCCAAGTCAAAATGGGGCTATTTAAATCTTCACTGGCACATAAAGATTTTAAATATTTTTTCAAACCTAAGGCAACTGGAAGACAATGAAAACATTTTGAACTGTGATTTGGAGATATACATAAAGCACCTTGAAAAATTAAGAGAAGACTTCAAAGTACGTTTTGAGGATCTGGAGAAAATGCATGTACCTGACTGGATTGTTGCGCCTTTTGATTTGGAAATAGAAAATGCAGACATTGACTCTTACTTAGATGATGAACTTGTTGATATGTGTGTGGATCTGGAAGCTAAATCACTGTTCAGAAGTAAAAGCCTCTGTGACTATTGGAGCAATGGAAATACCACTTCTAAATACCCAAACCTTAGTGCAGCAGTTGAGCCATTTTTACTTGCATTCTCAAGTTTGTACATGGTTGAAGCTGGTTTTAGCCATGCAAATGCACTTTTAACAAAGCAGAGGAACAGACTGAACCTGGAAGAGCATGGCGACTTATGACTGAAACTCACCAATCCCCAACCAAATGTCAATGCCCTTGCTGAAGCTCATCAAACGCATCCTTCTCATTAATGATGTCAACAAATTCCATTAAAAAAGGTTAATTTTACCCATATTATTTATGAAGTTTCTCTATCGTTGTTATTATTGATGGTAAGTTTGGTATTGAAACTAGGGATAATGCAAATACAGAGCACATGTATTGTATAAGGATCTTAAAAGTTCAGCTATCTGCCTGTCTTCCTGCCTGCCATCATTGTTTATCATGACTCCTTTGACATTATGTGGCCAATTGCTGCCAAAAGTGGAACATACTGTACATTGAATATTATGTAAAATGAGAGCAAACACATTCTTCTCTCTGTTTATTTCCCAGTACTGCATGTGACATATTCATTTATCATAATGTCTTTCCACATATTTCAAAAATTTTGAACATTTTTATGTTGAATTCCAGTGCTATATTCAATAATTTGTACAATGCTAATGTTACGATTTTCACAAGAAAAATATAAGTTTTCTCTTTATATTTCCCTATTATTTCATAAAAAATATTCAAAAGGGGGAAGAGATGGCGAACAACAGTTTCACAGGGCTTGGTATGCAGTTTCCCTTACTAATGTATATGGAAACGGCTTATCTATTTAGTTATCATTAATATTTATTTCTTTGTACATGCCTGGGGGTCGATGAGAAATCAAGAATTCCATTGAGTAGTCGATGGTCTAAAAAGTTTGGGGACCCCTGGTGAGACTGATGTCCAAAACTCTTTAAAGTTTGACAACTGTAATTTTAATGTAGCTATCCCTTTACTGTTGCATAGAGGGCATGTAAAATTCACACACACATAAGTGTGAAACCTGCTAGGCCAAGAGAAGCAATCCTTCTAGTGGGCAATACTGTAAAGCTTGCACCTAATTGGCAAAGCAGCATACAGGGGTAAGGGGAATTAACAATTTATTAAAATGAATATGCCAGGAAACAATAATGAGTATACCACCCAAACAATTTAGACGAGACCATCAGTGTTTCCTCTAAGATTTTAGTGAGCGCGTAACCACCGGCACAAGTGCGAAATTGCTAGCAAATGTACAAAAACCGCTGGACAAGTTTGCAGGAAAGGAAAGTCAAAACTGTGACAATTCACTTCCGAGACTTAATAATTAGCGTGACTATGTCAGCCCCAAAATGTTCACAAACAGGTAGCCTATTGGTTGTTATAAAACGGCAGCAAAATACCTGGCTATGTTTCTTCAGTAAGTTAATTGTGGTTAAATTTGGTCTCAAACTTTACAGCCTTTGCAACAGTGATTTGTAAGCACTTTGGAATGACAGATGAAAAATGCGCGTAAATAAAATTAACCCTTTGCCGACGCGAGCATGAGAACTAGAACTTTTATGAAGTAATGTGATGTTAGGTAGGTTACTATGACTATGACACAACAAAAATTACTTGCAAACTTTAACTGTTGCTTGATTACGGTAAATAATTAGACAACTTACATTTCTTTATCGTAATCAATTACACAACAGGTTTTTGCAATTGCAAGCAAACTTTCAATCTCAGTTCGGAAAGTATTTGAAGGGAATTCAAAACTAAATTGGTTAGAAGTTGTATTCTTTTTTATTTTTAGTGTTTATAACTGGCAAGCAAAAGAAGGTTATTTACTTGTAACATACAAAAACTGAACCAATCCCTCAAAAATGGTGTTTTTTGTGCTTAACTGAAAGCGAGAACTATGTGCTTTTTTTATCTTAGCAAGCACAATTGAAAGTTAGCGTTGAAACGTAAAGAAAACACAAAGATTTTAACATGTCGGGTGCCGTTTGACGTATATTTACGTCGTTGACTTTTTCTGTGCAGAGTGCTTTATGACGTAAATCTACGTCGTTTGGTAAATGCCATCGGTTAACTGCCAAATCGCTGGATTCGACATAGTTTAATGTCGTGATAAGCCTAGACATGGTTTTCTGAATGTCTGTGTGTGTGTATGCACGAGAATGGCTTAGAGAAGTAGCAGTATATCAATTTTGCTTGCTTTTCTCGTCGGAAAATAAACGCACTGGAAAACCGCAGACAGAAATGGCCGGCACCAGCCAGTATGCACGCGCCATATACACGCGGCACCCAACGTGTTAAGCAAGTTTAGTTTCAAACTTCCCTCGAAAAATGATGTCTTATGTTTAAACTGAAGTTTGAGAGCTGCTTGCTATTACTGCTCTTTAGCTACGACTGAAATTGGCTGGGAAAAAGTAAATAAAAAAATTGATTTTACTTGAGGTTAATTGCTGGAGAGATAATTTGTTATACAAAAAAGTGAGGCAAAGGTGTGCGCAATATTTAAGTTGCCATCATTAGCTGTTGCGTCACAGCCATGCGATGTTTGGGTGAGACGTGGCACTGCTCTGAAAAAGCATCTGTCCTAATTTGGATTTCTTTTCACTGTCTCCCATGCATTTAACAGTTGGTTAAGATTTTCCTAACAAAATTGTAAATATTTTAACAAAATGAAAAAGTTACCAAAAACTGCCGGACTTTTTTTTACGCACTGTTGAATTTTAACTGCGAATCCGCCGGACATAATTTCGCAAATTTGCACTTTTGGACTCATCAGCAGGGCCTGTCCCGTCACAAGCAAAAGTAACCCACTCATTAACGTTATCCTTAAAAAAAAAGGAAAAAAAATATAACTATGAACATGCAGAAGCACTGAGACTTCAACCGACGACGTATTGCGTTGCTTAACAGGGTGGGTTGACAAAAAAGACGCTAGGCTACACATGCAGCATTTAATCTGCTTTTTCAGATCAGTGTGTAAACTGATCTCCCAGTGGATATGCAGCCAAAATCAACCAATTTGTCAGCTCGCCCTGTTAAGCAATGCAATACGTCGTCGGTTGAAGTCTCAGGGCTTCTGCATGTTCATAGTTATATTTTTTCCCTTTTTTTTTAAGGATAACGTTAATGAGTGGGTTACTTTTGCTTGTGATGGGACTGGTCCTGCTGATGAGTCCAAAAGGACGAAACACATCCAGGGATGGTCTCGTCTAAATTGGTTGGGTGGTAGACTCATTATTGTTTCCTGGCATATTCATTTTAATAAATTGTTAATGCCCCTTATGCTCGTATGCTGCTTTGCCAATTAGGTGCAAGGTTTACAATTTCCATATCTTTGCCTATAATTTTCAAATCTATAGTTTTTTTTTCCCTACTTGAAAAGAGTTGGCATGGATTTGCCCGTTTCACTGTAGGAGGCCTGGTTTACTGTGAAGTGAGATAGAGTGAAAATTCATTGGCATGGATTTGCTCGACACGTCTATCAAAGGTTGCCTGGCTCCCATCTTGTGAATTGTCAATGCACTCGCCGCGAGTGTGATGGCATTGCAAAGACAAGGCACTAGGCTACACATGCAGCGTTTAATCTGCTTTTTCAGATCAGTGTGTAAACTGATCTCCCAGTGGATATGCAGCCAAAATCAACCAATTTGTCAGCTCGCCCTGTTAAGCAATGCAATATGTCATCGGTTGAAGTCTCAGGGCTTCTGCATGTTCATAGTTATATTTTTTTTTCCTTTTTTTTTAAGGATAACGTTAATGAGTGGGTTACTTTTGCTTGTGACGGGACAGGTCCTGCTGATGAGTCCAAAAGGACGAAACACATCCAGGGATGGTCTCGTCTAAATTGGTTGGGTGGTATACTCATTATTGTTTCCTGGCATATTCATTTTAATAAATTGTTAATGCCCCTTATGCTCGTATGCTGCTTTGCCAATTAGGTGCAAAGTTTACAACTTCCATATCTTCGCCTATAATTTTCAAATCTATAGGGACAATACTGTTAGACAAAACCATGACTCTGGAACATGCTGACAAAATCTGGTCCATCACACAATATCTTGGTGCATATGAAGGCAACCATTCTGATGATGAGTTTTGTGCCACCTTCAATTCCAGGGTGAAACAAGGAGTGTTAGGTGGAAAGCTGATCTGCATATGGAAATTGGTGTTAACAATTAAAGTCTTTCATGAACATCATTGCCTAAAAACCTGGCACTTTACTAAGCTAGATGTGCCTTGGTTAGAAAAAGAGAAGTGTTGTTCTTTGACTTCACATACTATTAGGTTGTAGGGAAAGTTCTCGCGGTTGGTAGAATTGCATTTTATTAGCTACATACTTCCTTCCAGCTGGTAGGTTGTTTCCAGTATTATACAGTAAGTATTATAGAGGATTATAGAGTCTTATAGAGGAAGTGCGTCCATGTTTGTCATTACTCTATTTTGGTTTAAATGCTGCATACTTTATTCAGCATGATGGAGCTTTGAAAACAATATTTTCGTGGTCTTCTTAATGACTTTAAATCTGGCAAATCAGCAACAGCATCCAGCCGTTGCATTAATGCTGCATTAGGGGACGGTACGATGTCTGAACACACTACACAAGATTGGTTTAGACACTTCCATAATGGGAACTTCAACCTCAAAGATTCCCCTCGGTAAGGACGTCCAGGCCAAGTCGACAATGATCAATTGCGCCAGTTGATAGAGGCAGATTCTCGGCAAGCTACACATGACCTGGCACAAGTCTTGGGGATTCACTTCACTACCATCACCACACACCTGCATCAATTAGGCAAAGTGCACAAATTGGCACAGTGGGTTCTCCATGCCTTAACTGATTTCGATTGTCAGCGACGTGCGAAGGTGGCAACTGCATTGCTTTCATACAGACGAACAGACAACTGGCTAGATTTGATTATCACAGGTGATGAGAAGTGGTGTCTGTATGTGAACATCAAGCAGAAATGACACTGGGTTGGCAAGGATGAGCAGCCAGAACCTCAGTCAAAGGCTGGTCTCCACCCACTAAAAGTTATGGTTAGTGTTCGGTGGGATTGCAAAGGTGTCATTCATTATGAGTTGTTGCCATGCAACACTAACCTTATGGCAGCCCTGTATCGTCAGCAGTTGGATAGATTAGCCACCAAAATTGCAGAAAAGCAACCAAATCATGGCACAATTTGATTCTTGCATGACAACGCTCGGCCTCACACTGCAAGAATGATTCACCAAAAGCTACTTGACTTGGGATGAGAAGTAATGTTGCACCCACCATATAGCCCAGACTTGGCACCAACAGACTACCATCTTTTTTTGTTGCTCTCCAATGCTATGCAAGGTGAAACGTTTGACAATCCAGATGACATTGATTGCTGGTTGAACAACTTTTTTTGCTATGAAGGAAGAACAGTTTTACGCTAAAGGGATTAAAAGCCTACCCGATAGGTGGCGAAAAGTGCTGGAAAATGATGGTAATTATTTCATATCTTTAAATGCTTTTTATTTTGTAAATATGTCCATAAAATGCAGCATTCCAAAAACTGCGAGAACTTTCCCTACAACCCTATACATGTCACAGACTTTTACTTGCTCTTAAGTGACTTGTATGTAACAAATTAATGAAGAAACTGGCAGTAGTGCATTCATATTCAGTTGATTCAGTGAGCACAGGTGAGGGCATCAGCCACATTAATGTCACCAGCAACATGTTCCAGTCGACTAAACATCTGAGCCATAAAATCAAAAAAGACATCTGTCTGGGTACAGCACTTCTAGTCTGTTGTTTGAAATAGATGAGAATTGGAAAATTTGATATTTTGTTGAGACTTGTAAATTAAGCTTATAGACCAAACTGCCAGATTTCCACCTGACCATGACAATTTGTGATGTTCGTGGATAGCAACTGCATTCAGTAATGCATTGGTACAACAATCAATGTAGCCTACAGAGCAATCCTTCAAACTGAGTTTGGTTTCAATGCCTGACAGAGGAGAAGACTGGTGTTGCCGTCATGGGGAGTACATTTGCAACTACTGAGTCTTGAAAATACATCTGCAACAAGTGCAGTCAAAATCTTCAGGTAGTTAGTTGCTTGTTCAAACTACTTATCAATGGCGTTTAATCCAGATCTTGTATTGTCTTGATTTTACGAGCTGAAGTGGCTGGAAAGGAGTCTACAAAGACACTTCTAGTAAAGCAATGAGATGCCACGTCAGTACTTAACTGATGGAAAGGTAAAGACTGCACCAACAGAGCTTATGTTACTTGTATGAAAATAAAATAGGCTAGATTGAATCACTTAGAAAAACCTATGTCATTATTAGGGGGAAGGTGACCAATCACCTTGACTCTGCCTCCACTGACAACAAATAACAGCAGTCAAAAAAATCAAAGTTTGTGAGATAAGCACAGAACAAAGTGCAGACTTGGGGCATGATTAAGCATGCAGCCCCAATGTCATTTAAGAAAACTGTGCATGAAAGAGTGTCTTAAGACTTATAAAAGAGGGGTTTGTTGTTGATCATTTCATCTTCAGCCCCCTACACCATGGAGACAACAACAGTGGCATAACCAGAAGCAATTTTTCAAAAAGGCAAAACTAGAAAATTTGTGGAAGATAACTATTATTGGCCTAAAATGAAAGTAAAGATATTTTTTGAAGATCAACTTCTTGAATGTGATTAGTTTTCTATTTTTGATCCACAATGCTTTCAATCCCTTATCAAATTTTAAAAATTTGGGGTCCAATGAGCCATGACCCTTGTGGCTCCCATAGCTACACCCAAAACAGGAACTGCATTTTTTGCCTGCTTTTGCTAAGTGTCAAGGGCAAGCTGAAGCTTCACAGCTAAAAGCTTTTAATATTGAGAGCAGTAGTAACATGGTGTTTTAGTGTTAAATGCACCAGTGCTACTCCCATTTTTATAAATTTTTTCCATAAAATGGGGGTAGCACTGCCAATAGAGTGCAACTTTATCAAAATAGTTATTTTGAAGTTTTTTGACAATTTATCAGAGATCTAAAATCCAACTTTTTTGAACTTCCACAAAACACTTTTTTATTCCTCCTTAACAGCAATCAACAGAACTGCCCAAACTCATGTCTGACAGATAAAGAGATGTAAAATGCTCCAGTCAACGTATGACCAAAGTTGTTAACTAGTAAAAATGACAAGAATAAACTAGCCAGTCAAGAATATTAAGACAAAGACAAAATTTTTCTGATAGTTTTTACTTTACTCTCTGTCTGAATAATAACACACACATGCATGTTCATTTCTACATTTCCACAATTGCTCTCACTATAGCATAATTGTTTGTGCCAGCAAAATTTAGTTGTTTTCACCATTTAACACTTTTGATTTTGTATACCCTCTGCCAAAAATTTGGCCTCAATATCTTGCCAGGGTTGCAGCCACTTATAATTTGAGAACAAATTTTTATCCTTTTTGAATTAATGGTCAGTTGCAGTAAAAACTTGTTTAACTTTTTAATTCTCAACATTGTGCTTCTGTTGAGTTGCATGTCAACCCATGGTTAGGTTGTTCAGTTGCCACTTATTTAATTACCATTCATTACAAGAAGCCCACTGGTAGGCCTTGGCTAAGATATTTACACCTCACAATCATGTCACCAGCAGTTACTACTTACCCTTTATTTGTGAGTCTATATCCAGAGCTGTATCTGTTTCTTTCAAAATGAACAAGTCGATGTTTACGCATTTCATCCAGCAACTTATAGGTTCCACCTCGTTTTAAATTGGCAATGCCAGCGAGAACCGCAAGAGGAACAATTTCATGATTTTTCATTCCCATTTCAACAGCAGTTAAAACCCTAAAATCTTCATGTTTCATGTATCTCAATATACTAACATCAAGCTTTCCCATATCAAAAATCAGTTTAAAATGCTATTAATTAACAAACCAACAATGAAGAGTATTGCAGGTGATAATTTCACACTACTGTAATTATGGTTGAATAAAAACTAAACGGTAAAGGTAGCAATATCGATCTTTTTATTGAAAGTGGTGATAGCAAAATCAACCGCAGAAATATACCAAAACGCGGAAACATGCGGAAAGCGTTCCCAAATATTGCATGCTACAGAAACGCCGACCTTGAGTTTAAGTTATTTTTGGGGTTTGATGGGATGTCTAGCTTGTTTTTGGTGGTGAAAATGACTGTAGCGCAACATTTTGATGTGCAAGACGGCTAGGTTAGGTGGTATCACTAATTTCTTAATTACATTGAAAGAAAAAATTTGTGTAATATAGTAGTAGCCTATTGCTGATAGTTGGTTGTGCTGCGCATAACTGTTCCAGTAACACAAGAAAGGGAGACAAACTATATAGATTTCCAGCCAACAAAACAGAAGATTAAGGTAACTGATAATTTTCCGGCGTGATAAATGGAAGCCATCCAGGGGAAGTAGGCTTTGTGAGGTAAGCATTTAAGTGCTGTGGTCCAGATTTTAAACCTTCTATTTCATGTTTTGAAAATTCAAATATGCGCTAAACTAGGCCTACCATATTTTCGTTGCCCAAAAAGAGAACAGGTTTCGCCAGCAAGCAAAATGCAAATAGGATAAGACCATCCCACTAGACTATATTCAGCAAACGTTACGGAATAATAGACACTAAAACAACACAAATTTATTAGTCAGATTGAGCCCATGAATATTTTGCGGTTCCCTTAACTTTTTTCAATAAGGAAGGATCAGCTTTAACGTCATCATAAAATTGCTTACACGAAATATGATTGGAATTGTACATAACCTTTAAGATGTTACAAATGGACTCAGCTAAAAGGCTGTCTCTTTCCTTGCACCATTGTGTCTGCATCATAGAAAATATGCGTTCTACATTTGCATTACCAGCCATAATGCAGAAGAAGAATTGGGCGATTTTTAACAGTTTACTATAGAACTCTATGGTTCTGCAATGTTTGAAATATTCTGTCCATGTTTCATGGGCCTTCATTTCAGAAAACGCGACTTCATCAGTTTCAAGCTGGCTTAGCACAAATTTGCACAAGTTTTGATATTGATCGAACAGTTTAGCATCATCAACATCAACGTTTTTCTTTGCCAGATACCTCACGCATCGTTCAACGTTATCCCATTCTTTAATTTCGGACAAGAGCATCCAGTCAAAACATTTGAATTCGGCAAATGAAGTGGTCCATTTATCCAAGTAGGCAACACAGGAATCGTACAATGAAGATACATCAGACATGAATAAATCACACTCCTGCTCTTTTCCCTCTTCTCTGAGTTCTGCCAGTTTTGATTTAACTTGAACAGATACAAACATCTGTCTTTCCCTTTGGAGAATGATTGTCTTTACAGAGTCAAGATTAGCAACAACTTCAGCAAGAGATATTTTTGATTGTTCAATGTTTTGGACGTGTTTATGAAAAACATCTACAAAGGATTGCAGATGTTTCAAATAAAGTTCACTCAGCGAATTTTCAAAAAAATGTTTTAGAAGAACAGGTGGCTTGTCAATGGATAAGAAATAAGACTGAATAGCAGGGTACATATGGATCATTCTAGAAAGGCTAGGATAAAGTGAAAGCCATCTGGTCACGCTGTGGGAAAGGAGTTTCTTGTACTCTATTTCCACAAATACACAGTAATCTTTCAACTGCTCTGTACGAACAGTATAAATGGAAAAATGCTGATAGGTCTTGTAAATAATACTTTCAAGATCAAGACTCATTTCATTTACACCGTGGTGTAAACAGTTGTTCAGAATATGTGCTGGGCAACCTACCCCAACCAAAGCAGGTACCTCACTTTTCAAATGAGTAAAAACGTTGTTTCCTCTCTTTCGGTGTATACCACCAAAATTGGTGTTGCAATTATCACCAGTAAAGGAAATGCATTTGTCAAAGAGCCTCCTTTTCTTCAGTGTTTCTTTAACTGCATTTGCAATAGTCAAATATGTTTCGTCTTTAAGGCTTCTGACATCAAGCAATTTAGACTGCATGCCTCCATTTTTCCAGTCAAAATATTGTGTGACAATAGGAAAAAGTTTTGTAGATTTGTGATTGCTGCCATCAGTGGATACTCCGAGATACATAATCTCATATTTTTCTATATCATTCAGCACACATTGAACAGACGCTGGAGCAAGTACGTTATTTACGATGGCTTCAATCTTTGTGCGAGCACAAGAGAACTTCTTTGCAGTGCTAGAATTAGGAAATATCTTTGCCATCAAAGTGGATGTGCAGTCGTTAGATTTATAGCTGTAATGGTGCTTTACAGTATGAAATGCCAAGGTGGCTTCGGCAGTTGCAACTTCGTCTTCTGACTTAGTGCCAGGTTTACAAAAATAGTCAGTCATTTTAGAAGATGAAGTTTCACCTCTAATAGCTTGTTTATGTTTTGTGGTTTTAATATGGTCATCGAGGCTAATACTGCCTTTGTTTGCCACAGAAATAAATGTTCCATATCCACAAGTAATGCATTCAGCTTCAAAGTCGCTACGTCCTTTTTTGAAACAAGGATACTTCTGCCGTAGTTCATCGGAAAACACACTTTTCCTCTTTGGCATTATTTATTGTTTAGCTTTATTTACTTTATCACAACTCGTTTACTTTATCAGAAAAACCTACACCCTACAGTCACTGCTACATGCTCTCTCAAAGTCTCAACTCAACTGGTTTACTTTTCTTTCTCGCAATTACTGTTCTTAACGTCTGACAAGCGAAAGTTACTCGTGAAAATTTAAATTCATTATTACATTTGTGATGTAACAACAGAACGAAAAATTATCAATGGGTGTTGTTACGGATTTGCAATAGAGCAGTGTAAGAAATAAAAATCTAAATTGTAAAAAAAGAGGACATTTGGCTACTTTGGATGTTCTCGGAGGACCATTCATATTTTTAGAAAAAAGAGGACAAATCCTCTTAAAAGAGGACGTATGGTAGGCCTAGCTAAACATACTACTGGGCAAGTTAAGTGAATCTGAAAATCGGCATCAATTACGTAAGTTTGCACCAAGCTGTTGCTGGTAATTACAGTTATGGTCTTTTTTTAACGCTGAAAGCCTTAATCTTGTTATGAAAGCTCCGTAATTGTTATCAACTACAGAAACATTTTGAATCAAACCAGTTTGTACCAAGACGTTTATTTGTTGTGATGAATATTTGTTGTGGTGTCACACAATATGCTTTTGACGATTTTTGTTAATTATATATTATATTATTTTTGCTTAACATCTGTATTTTGGCTAAAAATGCGGTAATCATACATATGCTGCAAACAATGTCTGTAAAAATAATTGTGATGAGACTAAAGTACCCAATGATGATGTTACCATCAAAGTATGCCAGAAGTGCTCCAAGATTAAAGTGGAATTAAGAAGAATGAGAAGCAAAGATAGTTTATTGAAAATTCACAAAAATCTTGTTGGTGGTACAGAATTTTAATATAGCTTTGAAAAAAGCTGTTTGAGCCATAAACTTTTCGTGACGCTCTCATCAGTGGCGGTATCGCGTCAAAAGGGAATATCTAGAGTGAATAAGTGTTTTATGCGAATAATTTGGACGTTAGGCAATCAAGACAAGCCAATGATAGCGCTAGTATTGCAAAGCGCGCCAAAGAAAGATTTCGCAATTGCGAAAGTTAGAGAAGGCGCAGCAGGAGGCCAAATGCCACGATTATCGAAAGAGCTTGAGAGTGTAAACAAACTCTTTCTGTCTGCATAACATCGAGCGTCGGGTCTTGATATAAGTAGCCTCTAAAAGATTAAGATGGAAAGAGCTGCGCGCTGCGGCGAGGATTGAAAACCGCTTATCATCATAGTTTAATGCGCATCGATCATTATCTAAAAGATGCTGACCAATGGCGGAGTCACAATCCGGTTTGGTGTCGGTTCGTTTGCACGATCTGTGTGGTTGAGATCAGCGTGGACAAGTCGATTGCTGTCTTAACCATTGTGGAACATGTTGCTTGATGCGATCCTGCAGTCGTTGAGATGTTTGCCCTATGTACCGACTATCACAGTGGCACTTGTATTCATATATGACAAATCTTTTCTGAATGGCAGGTAAAACATCCTTGCGGGGAACAGGCAGCATGCGCTTAGACATAAAGACCAAGCGGGTGCTGACGGAACCACAGCAGCTTTCCACGGCGGTTTTGACTTCTTTTTCTAAGTTTGTAGATGGCTTACCTAACCAAGGGACCTTCAAGTACACAGGACACTTTTTAGGGCCAAATCGCTTAAGGGTGGAGAACTGAGCAATTTTCTTGGTAATCTGAGTGTTGATGATGTTTTTAGGATAGTCATTGTCCAGTAATATCTTCTTGATCCGTTCTATTTCTTTATTGAGTCTACGCTTGGTGCAAATCATTAGAGCTCGATGCACCAATGTAGATATTAGACTTATTTTGCGTTTGAGGGGACTAAAGGACTCACAACGCAAATACTGGCCAGTGAAAGTGGGTTTCCGGTGTACACTGGTCTCCAAGCCAACATCTGTTCTTTTGACGTAGACATCAAGAAACGGTAGACATTTCCCTTTTTCTTTTTCAAAGGTGAACTTGAGGGATGGATGAAGGCAGTTAAGTTTGGTCAGAAATTCATCTGCTTCAGCTTCGTGATTGAAGATGGCAAACGTGCCGTCAACATATTTGAAGTATGTTGGAGGCTTTTGCATTTGAGTAACATGTTCCACAATGGTTAAGACAGCAATCGACTTGTCCACGCTGATCTCAACCACACAGATCGTGCAAACGAACCGACACCAAACCGGATTGTGACTCCGCCATTGGTCAGCATCTTTTAGATAATGATCGATGCGCATTAAACTATGATGATAAGCGGTTTTCAATCCTCGCCGCAGCGCGCAGCTCTTTCCATCTTAATCTTTTAGAGGCTACTTATATCAAGACCCGACGCTCGATGTTATGCAGACAGAAAGAGTTTGTTTACACTCTCAAGCTCTTTCGATAATCGTGGCATTTGGCCTCCTGCTGCGCCTTCTCTAACTTTCGCAATTGCGAAATCTTTCTTTGGCGCGCTTTGCAATACTAGCGCTATCATTGGCTTGTCTTGATTGCCTAACGTCCAAATTATTCGCATAAAACACTTATTCACTCTAGATATTCCCTTTTGACGCGATACCGCCACTGATGAGAGCGTCACGAAAAGTTTATGGCTCAAACAGCTTTTTTCAAAACTATATTATTGAAAAAGAGCGAGTTTTTATATTATGTGCTGCAGGTGCGCAAGGGCGAGTTGACGGTGTAGAATGTAAAAAAGATATGCTTGTACTTCATTTTTTATTCGTCTTGAGTTTGCAACATAACGTAGTGCATAGTTTTTTAAATTAGGAGCTACAATCCAAATGCCAGTGTCATAAAGGCTTCAAAGATGGGTAGCCAGTATGTTTTTGTTACGTTTAATATGTATTTACAATTAAACTATATTTTGCATGGTCTAACTCTTTTGCTCCCGCGAAAATAGCAAAAAAAAATATCCGTAAGGTGGCAGTGCAAAAACTGTCATAATTTGTCATAATCAATCATAATTAATCATCATAAAATACCCTAAGTTTGTTTGTAAATCATTACTCATCTGTCTACTTCTACATTAAGTGTTACATATTGTTGAAATCTACATTTCTTGAGGATTTCAAATATAATAAAAACAAAAAAAATTTTTTTTTGAATATGCAAATTTTATGTAAATCAACCCCCCAACTGGGGCTGAGTTGTCTTCGAAATTAAAGAGGTACCCTCACCTCAAAGATCACTACAGATTTTATTTTCTACCAATTTTTTTAGAAATGGTCGCAAGATGATTCTAAGGAAATGGGCCTTCAAGATACATCAATCAAAACTTACCTAAAAGCATAGGTTTTCTACAATTTGCTACTTTCTGAGGCACATGACCTTTTTTTGACCGGTACCGACCGGTACCAAATTTTGGTAGTTAAATTTAGTACCTAAAATATGATCAGTCATTATCTGCTAGAGGTTAGCCTAAACCATGTAACATTATGTATTTTTGAACAGGGAATTTCTTCAAGATTCAGAAAATATCAAGTTTAAATAGAATATGCTGTCACTGACAATGAAACAGCCGCTTGTTTACACCCTTCCCATTTCTTGAGAAACAAGGGGGATACAGCAAACTTTGATTTAGAGAAGCCAAATTTCTGCTAGCTTTTAAACTTGTATTTCTGTCTTTGTTTCCTTGAAAACTTAATGCAAAATGACAACTTTACTGGTGAAATATTTGCAATTTATTTTATGTTTTTATAGGGTGTAGTTTTTCTAAAAATTATAATTTAGTGAAGGTAAGTCAAAAAATTTTGTGGGGCTTTGAACTGATATGATGTACAGTACTCATTTTTGATCAGTAAATATCATATACCACTTAATCTAAACTATTTAAAGTTATATATTGCTGGAAAGCAAATTTCCTAAGCTTTCAAATGTAACCGGTATTTAGCAACATATCATATTTTTTACGCACTAAATTTACTTTTATCTATTTATCATTCAAGTTTGTTTGGGGGGGTTTTGAGACCCCTAAAAAATTTGGAAATTTAAAAAAGTAAAATTTATCATTATCGCTTGAAATTTTGTCAAATGATGCCCCAAAAGAGTAGTTTTCAGACTGTGTTAATGATGAAGAGTTTGGTTATGTGGTAAAGATGTAATCTGAATTTGATTTTAGCGTAGTTGGCACGTGCTGAGAATTCGGCCGATTTTTTCGTCTGCAACTGGGCTCTTGGTCGTTTTAACCCTTTTTGGGTATAAAAATCTCAGAATTAGGGCACAAATTATACATGTCCCGATGCGTGAGGAAATAAGCGTGATCTTTTGAAAATGTTATGAAAATCGGATGAAAAATAAAGTCACAAATCGATTTTTTATTAAACTAATTTTGTAACTCAATTTAAAAAAAATTTGAGGGAAACACTGAAAACACGAGATCATCAATCGATGATCGCGGGAGCGAAAGAGCTAATCTTTCTTGAATGAACTTATCTAATACAAGCGGGAGTATGAATGAGATAGTATAAAACGTCATAATGAGGCTTCATTGTTGTTCAAAATTTGAAAAGAACGGTATGATTTTGAACAGTAACTGACTGAACTAAAAAGTTGGTATAGCGTCATCGTCAATGTAAAGCAATTATTATTTGAAGCCATCTCAAATTTTCACCGAAGCATGAACTTGAAGGTCACTTTTCTATCAAAATGAATTGAAGTTTATACCTTAAAATAACACCACAGCATTCAACCTTTTTCCTAGACAAATGAATAATGTGCAATAGCTCGCGGCACCCCAGGCCCCAGCGAATTGCAAATGGCACCCCGGTTGAGAACCACTGGATTGACCACTTGTAATTTGAATTTATTTGTAAAGAACCATCGGTCAACAAATTGGTATATAATAAATTTAGTATTGTTCATATGATTATAATTGTTGGTAAGGTAAGAGCGGTGCAATAATGTTTTTAGGTCAAGTGTATAAATCGCCCTTTAATTTGTTTCATTCTTTATGACGTTTTTATTTAATTTATATCAGCGTTATTGTATTGTATTTACGGGTAAAAAAAACTGCTGCTGTCTTGATTGTGCTTTTTTCATCTAAGAATAAACCAGCGGCAAGTTGTGTAACCACCGGCGTGTTACGGAGACTGCGAAAGGGTTAACGGAAACAAACAAGTGTTAGGGTTAGGGTAAAGGCATGACGGCAACCGGAAACGGAAGTATATAAGTATAAAATAATTTACTATCTTAGATCTAAAACCTGGCGACAATACTGGATGTGTTTTTTGAGCTTAGTGATTTACGCACCTAAAATTTTATTATGAAAAACTACAACTGATTCCATTCACAAAAATCTTGTTGGTGGTACAAAATTTTAATATAGCTTTGAAAAAAGCTGTTTTAGCCATAAGCTTTTCGTGACGCTCTCATCAGTGGCGGTATCGCGTCAAAAGGGAAGATCTAGAGTGAATGAGTCTTTTATGTGAATAATTTGGATGTTACGTAATACGTAACATCCAAATTATTCACATAAAAGACTCATTCACTCTAGATCTTCCCTTTTGACGCGATACCGCCACTGATGAGAGCGTCACGAAAAGCTTATGGCTAAAACAGCTTTTTTCAAAGCTATATTGATTCCATTCACTAAAACATAGCCAAATGTAGCCACCACACTTCAAACACTTACACGAACTGCTTAATTTATTAATCGTATATTAGGTCCGACGGTTTTTAAACAAGTGATCTTTTTGTTCTAAAAAACTCGCTCTGCATAAAATGGGCAAAAGAGATATCCCGCAGGAGATAAGAAACGTCTTATATCTCCATTAAATGCGCTATTTTTGATGTCCGTTTACGCGATTTTATGGATCAAAATCTAATCAATAGGGTGAGAAATTTCTGTAGTGCACGCATTACTAAATATCTACCAATATACTGTAAAGGTTGTTTTTCATCTGAAGTAATTTCATGACTATGTGGTCTTGAAGTATTTCGCTGCAGTTGATTGTTCTACTTTGAGAAAAAATGTGCATCTCAACCAGTGGCGTATTTAGAAACAAAATTTGGGAGAGGAAAGAGGCCAGAGCATTTTGTAAAGTTGAAAATCTTTTTTTTGATAATCATTTTTCAAAAACCGAGAACTTTGCCCAATTCGGTCTTCAATTGAATGCAAACATCTTTTTTTTAGTATGGCTGCTGTTATACCTTTTGGGGGCCATCGCCCTTTATCCTTCTTTTAAATACGCCATTAATCACGACAGATCTTTGGATAGAGAAAAATTACTCAGTAATGATTTTGCGCAAGAGAAAGTCCGATATCCAATGATTAAGAATTTTTTTATAAGATGAACAAACACTAAGTAAAATTTTTTGACAATATTTATCTGCAGTAGGTAGGCTATTGCCCTACATAAAAAAAAAAAGACAAATTATGCACACCAGACAAGTGCAGAAAATTCTTCCTACCAAAACTAGAAACTTATAAAGCTACAAGTTGCATAGCCACCTATATCAGACTGTTTAAACTAAACGTATGGTTGGTTAAATATGGTTTAAAATGTGTTTAACAACCCTTGCACTATGTCGCTTTTCGAACTTCCTAAGCCCAGCCCATATTCTATGGGTACTAACGAAATCGCGGACTCAAATAGTCCGCGGACTGTTTCGGGTCCGCGGAAAAAAGGCCTAAATCAATAGCATAAACAAAATGAAGTTAACCCGATTAAACAAAGTTAAACAAAAGAAAAATTTATTGAAAAACCAAACCAATGTTCAAATGAAACAATCTACATGTATGACAACTTGCGCAAACTGTTGCTATGACAACAGAGAATGCTAAATCAATACTGCATAAAATATTGTTAATTTAGAACAAAAAAATCTGAATTAAAATCATGTGACGGATTGTGCACGCATAGTCAACGTCAGATGTCATAGCACAGTCGATGGAGTATCGGAAAACAGCGTTCAAGTACGTGCACAAGCCGTTGCTATGGCAACAAAACACCCTGAATTATAGTTTGTTTTACAAAAAATCCCTATTAGGATGCATACTCCTCCTGATTTCGATCCCAGTGACGGCTTGTGCACGCATAATCAACGTTCCATGTCATAGCACAGTCGATGGAGTATCGGAAAACAGCGTTCAAGTACGTGCACAAGCCGTTGCTATGGCAACAAAACACTCTGATATTTCGTTGGTGTGTTGAAGAAATCCCTATTAGGATGCATACTCCTCCTGATTTCGATACCAGTGACGGCTTGTGCACGCATAACCAGCGTCACATCTCATAGCACAGTCGATGGAGTATCGGAAAACAGCGTTCAAGTACGTGCACAAGCCGTTGCTATGGCAACAAAACATTCTGAATTATAAGTTGTTTGTAAAAAAAATCCCTATTAGGATGCACACTCCTCCTGATTTCGATCCCAGTGACGGCTTGTGCACGCATAATCAACGTCACATCTCATAGCACAGTCGATGGAGTATCGGAAAACAGCGTTCAAGTACGTGCACAAGCCGTTGCTATGGCAACAAAACATTCTGAATTATAAGTTGTTTATAAAAGAAATCCCTATTAGAATGCACACTCCTTCTGATTTCGATCCCAGTGACGGCTTGTGCACGCACAATCAACGTCACATGCCGTAATAAGACTTTGCTAGTCAACATGACTTTGTTTTTACAAGAGTGATGGCAGGGGGACAAAAATCACGTACATAATGTTGCTTTGAAATATTTTATTAACAATTGGTAGCCATGGTTTTAACACAAGTCCAAATTTTTTTATGTTAATTTGTTTACTAACCTATATTTCTTGAAAGTTATAGGATTACAATTTGGGTAGCTTGTAGCAAAAACTAGAAAGCACTTTTTGAATATTTTGTCTTGGTCTCCGTGATGTTCCGAGTTATCGTAAGCGGTTGGCTAATTAGTTATCACAAAAGCAGAAAATATACACGTAGATGTGTAGGATTAACTGCAACGTGGACAAGTATATGAAGTACATGAATCGGATGTTTCATGTGATAATGATATAGACAAACATTTTTTGTGGTACCAGTCTCTGCAGTCTCCGTTGCAAAAAATCATTTCTTTATTACTTGGTTTCTTGCAGCTACTTTGAAGTGCACATAAAGAATATCTTCCAATAAACAAAGAGGAAGAGACAGCTTTTACAAAGTGTTTAGATGATATAAACCCTATCGGACTTTTGCGATTTACCACAAAATTCTCGCTCCATTTCGTCGTCAGGAAACTTGAACTCCGTTGCTTGGAATCAAGTTTTTCATGTATTGATTTTTCCTCCGGTTCAGATATTATTTTGGTTGCAATCCAATTTCTTGCTGACTTAGAATCCAAATCGTTGCAATCAAAGAAGCAACCGTTGCATACCATAAAACTGTACATGCAAACATACACTCCACAATCATAGCTATTCTTTTGAAGGTTCAGATCTGTAGGTGCACTGATGTCCCAATCTTTTTCCTCAAACATTGACGTGGAATAAGAAACGTGCTGCGACTTGACATAATTAAAAATAGTTCTCAACAGATTGCGGTTTATTCCATGGAGAGAATCCAAATATACAATCAATTTTAGTTTTAAAACAACAATGGCCACCACCGAGTGCAAGTTGTTTACGTTTAAAGGTATAATCCAAATATCATGTGTCGTGAACCAAGGCCGACAAATTGATACCTGGCTTTATTCAACTAATAAAGCACTTATCACAGTTAACAAACGAATAAAATAGCTGTAAAACAAAACGTTATAAGGAAACCAAAATATAGCTTATCAAACTAAAGATTCGTAAATACAATTAATTAGCTGACTGTCATTGCACTACAGCCATGGTTACTGCAGCAAGCTAATTGCTTGCACAACGCAGATAATGCAACTGATTGCAAGGCTTGAAGGCACAAACAACTACGCATTAGCAAATCAGGCACGCGAATAGTTGTAGTACCAACATTTATTACATCATGATTCATAGGTTTTTGTTGATAAATCCAACTCCTTTTTTGCTTTTTTGCTTTTTTGCCTGCTGCATTAGTTGTGGTATGTCAAATATTATGAAAAATATGCCAAATAATATGCATTAGTTGTGGTATGCCAAATATTAAGTAAAATTGTATTATGTAAAAGTTCGGAAAAAGTTTAAAATCCAGTACAAAATCGGTTAGTGTATGCGCTATTTCATACGCTCCGTAAAGATCATCATGGCTTACGCTACGTCTTTCGCCTTTCTTATCAGCAACTTGTTTTGTTGATTTGGGATGCTGCACTGGCTTAACCGCGGATGGACAAGGTTTTGCAACAAGGCTCTTGTAAAGTTGCTTGGGTTGTTCGGAGTTAAATTTTTAATTTTAAAGTTGACGGCATAGTTTTTACGTGAGTCCGTTCTAGAAATTGCTTGCGATTCCCATGCGGTTTATGTTGTATTGCAGAGGTATCTCCTCGATAATGTACAATCACAAGAAGACTTTTCTTACGGGCAAACAAAAATGCTTTCTTATTGAAAGACCCATTTCCATTGGCAAGTCGGTAATATCGCTTTTTCACCACATCTTTTTTTGCTTTAATGTTTTGCTACCGGTACAGCGCCATGAAATGCCGTCACAACACCAATCTTCGTGGTGATCATCCGGTGAAATTGGGTATTGAAATAAATATATTTCTCCGGATTGTGGTTTTACTGGTGAATCTTTAGAAAAGTCTTCATCCTTGGATGTTCTGAGCAATGTAAGAGCATCATAACTCGAAAGAACGTTATTGAAGTGTTTTTTATAGATTTTGTTTACGCTAACCAAAGACGGTAAATTTCGATGATGGCTAAGTTTGTTATTTGTCTCAGTTTGAACAAACTTATGCGTTTCCTTAAATTCTTGAGGCACGACATTCACATTCTCACTTTTTTCATTTCGAAGTTTGGTTTTCTTTGTTTCACTCAAGTCCGGCAGGTTGTCTTCAAACAAATACTTTGGATCAGAAAGTGCAGAATGAAATGGACTACTGGGCAAACGAACATTTGTTGGGGCGACCTAAAGAAAACAGTAAAATGTTAGCAAAACATAAACTACAGCATGATTAATAACTACTGTAGACCAGAGATTGATACCATTTTATCATTCGAGTAAATTGAAGGCCTAAGACAAAGCGCTACGGACTACGGCTTTGTCGCTCAGCAATGTAACTTACAAAGTGACACTTATGTTACTGCAAGTGATTTCCTGACTCATGAATTGACAAATGCAATGAAATTCGTGTTTACAAATACAGTAGATTGTTTCGGTTTCAGGTAAGATCGTCAGATGGGAAAAAAAGTTCTCCAAACGAAAACAATTAGGTGCAAACTACAAAATGAAGCTTTGTACTCTTTTGGATCACTAATATGCCTTAAAGCCTTACCTGCAGTTGCGATCAAAAGTCGACAAGGAGGTTTTCTAATTTCATTTGGAAATATCATCGACATATTTTACCAATTCCAGTAGTAAATAATGTGCCCTAAATGATATTGCAATCGCTGACAGTCTTCATTGGTTAAAGTATTGCTGCTGTTTATACTGCATTTATATAAAAATTACAACAAAGATTCGATTTGAGCAAAAAACAAGGCCAATTTTTATACAAGTAATCAATCGCGACACTTGGCAACTGATTTTTGAGGAAGTGCTTTGGTTTTTACGATCTTTGGTTTACACTTTTCTCAAGAGCATCCAACAGCAAGTTGCTTTTGGATCGAAATCAGGAGGAGTATGCATCCTAATAGGGATTTCTTTGACGAACGAACGATATATCAGAGTGTTATATCGATATATCAGGACGAACGATATATCAGGATCGAAATCAGGAGGAGTGTGCATCCTAATAGGGATTTCTTTTATAAACAACTTATAATTCAGAATGTTTTGTTGCCATAGCAACGGCTTGTGCACGTACTTGAACGCTGTTTTCCGATACTCCATCGACTGTGCTATGACATGGAACGTTGATTATGCGTGCACAAGCCGTCACTGGGATCGAAATCAGGAGGAGTATGCATCCTAATAGGGATTTTTTGTAAAACAAACTATAATTCAGGGTGTTTTGTTGCCATAGCAACGGCTTGTGCACGTACTTGAACGCTGTTTTCCGATACTCCATCGACTGTGCTATAACATTTGATGTTGATTATGCGTGCACAAGCCGTCACTGGGATCGAAATCAGGAGGAGTGTGCATCCTAATAGGGATTTTTTTTACAAACAACTTATAATTTAGAATGTTTTGTTGCCATAGCAACGGCTTGTGCACGTACTTGAACGCTGTTTTCCGATACTCCATCGACTGTGCTATGACATGGAATGTTGATTATGCGTGCACAAGCCGTCACTGGGATCGAAATCAGAAGGAGTGTGCATCCTAATAGGGATTTCTTTTACAAACAAACTATAATTCAGAATGTTTTGTTGCCATAGCAACGGCTTGTGCACGTACTTGAACGCTGTTTTCCGATACTCCATCGACTGTGCTATGACATGGAATGTTGATTATGCGTGCACAAGCCGTCACTGGGATCGAAATCAGGAGGAGTGTGCATCCTAATAGGGATTTTTTTTACAAACAACTTATAATTCAGAATGTTTTGTTGCCATAGCAACGGCTTGTGCACGTACTTGAACGCTGTTTTCCGATACTCCATCGACTGTGCTATGACATGGAACGTTGATTACGCGTGCACAAGCCGTCACTGGGATCGAAATCAGGAGGAGTATGCATCCTAATAGGGATTTCTTTTACAAACAACTTATAATTCAGAGTGTTTTGTTGCCATAGCAACGGCTTGTGCACGTACTTGAACGCTGTTTTCCGATACTCCATCGACTGTGCTATGACATGTGACGTTGATAATGCGTGCACAAGCCGTCACATGATTTTAATTCAGATTTTTTTGTTCTAAATTAACAATATTTTATGCAGTATTGATTTAGCATTCTCTGTTGTTATAGCAACAGTTTGCGCAAGTTGTCATACATGTAGATTGTTTCATTTGAACATTGGTTTGGTTTTTCAATAAATTTTTCTTTTGTTTAACTTTGTTTGATCGGGTTAACTTCATTTTGTTTATGCTATTGATTTAGGCCTTTTTTCCGCGGACCCGAAACAGTCCGCGGACTATTTGAGTCCGCGATTTCGTTAGTTCCTATTCTATGGGCTCATAGGCGTAGCCAGGGGGGGGGGCCAAAGGAGCCATGGCCCCCCCTGAATTTTAAGTCAAATTACAAAACAGTATCAAAAAAATAAAAACATAAATTTCTTTGCGCCTCTGCAGTTACATTAGAGTTTGTTGTTGACTTTTAGCAAGGGGGTGGGTCGGGCGTAACATTTTAAGTTTTTAACCCTTTGCCTTCCGACATCCTTACAAAAGGATGTAAGACCAAACTGCCGACATCCTTAGGAAAGGATCGACAACATTCCCCTCTCGTTTCGTGACATTTACTGGTTCATTAATTTTCTTAGCGATGCTTATATGAGGTGTTTATTGAAAATTGGTATTTGGCATCTTTTTGAGATGATATCTGTTTAGTTACCGTTATTATCATCACTAAGGTTGAGATGATATCTGTTTAGTTACCGTTATTATCAAAATCATCACTAAGGTTGTTCAGCAGGAATGTTGTGACCCAGCTGCTACAAAAGTATGGTACTTTGACCTCATTGAGACCAGGAAAACAAAGTACAGGTCAAATAGATAGACTTAGTGCAGTGACATTCAGCGAAAGACACTACATCAGTTTTCTGCCACTAGATGCTAAAGGGCATAAAAAGCAAAGACATTGTCATGTTTGCTGGAATACCACCACTCGTCCACAAAAAAAGCGTAAAGTAACAACTTGGTGTCCTGGATGTAATATAGCACTATGCATTGACAATTGCTATAAACAATATCATACTCTTCAAAAATTTTAAAAGAAGTAAGTAAAAACATTTCTTTTTCTTTTGTTGATTTCTCTTTTATTACTTGCAAATAACAATGTTTACTGTGGAGGGGTGTGCTCTACTACATTGGCCTTATCGTAGGCGAGCCCCCAAAACCCCCGACATTTACATCGCATAAAATAAGGCAAATATTATTAGTTATTGTGTTTGAAATAGTGGTCCACCACAATGCTCATCATACAAATACTGTCATTATATTTCCAAGAAATTATTTTTGTTTGGTAGCAACAAAATTGAAAATTAAATTACTGAGTATGAGCTGTACCGTAACTACTCAGCCCAGCTGATAGCGTCATACCTTCCACTAAATCCCCCCCTCTCTCTCCTCCTTCGCAGAGAGGGGGATGAGAAGTTGCCATTTAAAGAAGTCAACTGCTACGGTACGACAATGAACATTTGAATGTAAAGATTATATGTATCAACGAGTTTACAAAGTTATTAACTAATTGGGTTAAAAAAGTGCATGTATATTTTTTTTTGTACCTGGCAGGACTATAAAAGAATTACCAGTGCGGAAGTGAAAGGGTTAAACTTTTAAATGTTTCAAACAAGATGTTTACGTTTTACACCAGCGTGGTCCAACTGCAAGCCCGCGGGCCAATTTGGGCCCGGGAAATAATTTTTTGGCCCGCGAAGCGCCAGGAACAGTTACGGCAATTAGAACGTTTAGATCTATAAGATATTTTTAAGGCTTCATTTAATAATTTAACTTCAAAGCTATTTTATAACTTCTGTGGTAATGTTTTATATTTATACAACGAATAGCAGCCGATTGTTTTTCACTTTGATAGCTGCTGCTTATTTTTTCATAATATCTATTATCGAAAAACAATGACACAAATTATCGTATAATGGTCTTTTTATTGTATAACAAACAACTATTTACTTCTATTTTTATGGGCTTGTTTAGCAGCCATTGAGCAATGGAGTAAGAGGCTAGTTTTGGAAGTTCAGACTAAATATTCCACTTGAATCAATACACAGCTTTATAAAACTAAGAGATGAGTAGTTGCAAAAGCAGAAAAACAGAAGAAAGGACATTTTTTAAGAAGTGGGAGGAAACTTATCTATTTATTGAAAACAGTGGAAAACCACTGTGTTTAATATGCCAAAAGTCAGTTTCAGCTACAAAGGAATACAATCTAAAGCGACATTATGACACTCTCCACAAACATAACTTTGAAAAATATGAAGGAATGGAAAGAAAGAATATTTTGCAGAGTCTCAAAGACAAACAAGAGAAGCAAGTCAGTAGGATGTTAAATTTTGCAAGCTGTTAAAAGACTAGCTTAGCCGCATCATATGAAGTTGCACCCCTTCTTGCCAAAAAAATAAAGCCATTTCGAGAGGGTGAATTAGTAAAAGCATGTGCAATTAAAATGGCGGAGGCGTTTGGTGAAGAAAAAATAGCAGAAAAATTTAAAACGGTGTCTTTATCCCATCAGACAATGGCAAGAAGAGTAGCGGATTTAAGTCAACACGTAACTTCTAAACTGAAATCTGCGATGAAAAATTGTACCTATTTCTCAGTGGCTTTAGATGAGAGCGTTGATGTGACTGATGTTAGTCAACTGATGATATTTGCTCAACTGGTGGATGAAAGTTTTGAAATGCAGGAAGAATTGTTAACACTTCATCAATTAAAAGGTGGAACAAAAGGCTCTGATATATATGAAGCGATAAACACTGCTGTTTCCGAGTTCGGAGGATTCAAAAAATGTTCTTGCATAGTTACAGATGGCGCAAAGGCCATGAGGGGAAGCAAAACTGGTCTAGTTGGATTGCTAAAAGAAAATGGAATTAACTGCGTTACTTTGCATTGCGTAATTCACATGGAAGCGCTTTGCGGAGAAGTACTGAAAATGATGAATGCTATGCAAAGTGTTGTCAAGATGGTCAATCTAATAAGAGGCGGAAATAAATCTCAAAGACACCGAAGGTTTGTTTCATTTTTGGATGAGCTGAATGCTGAATTTAGTGGCCTGCCCCCAGTGATGGGATTCAAAATTTTAAGAACAGGTTCTCTTTTGTATCGTATTTACTAACAACAGGTTCGCTCATTTCCTTCTAAAACTAATTATCTCATCATCTCTACTAAATTGAAAAAAAAAGTTGATAATATTAATATACGATACAACAACACGATAATAAATAACGTTGAGAAAACAAAATATCTTGCAATTGTTATAGACAACCAATTGACATTTGAAAGGCACATTAATAATCTCTGGTTTAAACTTTCAAGATCAGTAAGAATCCTATTCAAGTTAAAAAAACATTCTCCCCACAAAAGCCCTAATGCATTTATATTATAGAATGTTCCATTCTCAACTGTTGTATGGGTTGCCCGTTTAAGGAGCAACATACTCATTATACATTCATAGAATTAGAATACTACCATAAAATTTATCATGTTCAGCTAACAAACATATTTATTTTCTTCAACAACAAAAATGCATGTGTCTCCGACAGTGCTTTATTCGAGATTTCTTATTTTAAATAATTCCAAATGGCCACTTGATTGCTATCATATTCCTTAACTACTTTGTGCTTTAACCTTGGATCATCAGCACTGTGTTTTTTTCTTAGCCATGTTTTGACAAAAGGACTGGCATTCCATGTCTCAAAAGGGAGACCAACAAGGTTAATTGTCATCAAATTTGCTACGTTTTCAATCGTAAGACGATTTCTCTTGTCTGAGTAAATATGATTCATTCTGGAAAAACCTCTTTCTGCTTCAGCAGAGCTGACAGCAATAGTGTTTATAATGGCTTTGACTTTTTGAACACTTTGAGGTATTACTGGGTCTTTGAAATTTTGCAGTACACTTTCCACATAATCACGGAAATCATTAATAGAAATTTTGTAATGAAAAATGTCGCTGAATCTATACAGTTTTTCTTCTGCAACTAGCCAGGGCACAACAACTTCCTGAATATTCCAGGTATCTGGCTCTAACAAATTAATCACTTGACGAAATTCCCTGCCTTCCTGGTCATTATTTTTTGATGTCAAATGTCCATTAACTATCAGACGCTTTCACATGTTTTCAATTATAACCTCAAGCAGCTTTTCCGGGGAAGGCGACCAAATTTATGGTTTTCTATAAGATGGATGTCTTTAAATTCTTCAGAAGCAATTCTGTCATCAATTTTCTTTTCAAATGTCTCTTTATTTTCTATGAGTAGTTCAAATGCCTTAATAGATCTTAATATTAATTTCTCAGCTCGTGTCAAAGTTACACATCTACCTTGAAGAGCTTCAGAAAGAAAAGACAATTCTTGTAGTATATCTATCATTAAAGCTGAATCATCTAGAAAATATTTGTTGCTAAGACGGTTAGCCATTTCTGAATGTGTTGTCGAGTTAGAGAAATATTTCCACAAAGCAGAATAAGCGCGCCATACAGCAAGTGCAGCCCTTAAGCTGCAAGCAGACCATCTAGGCCCGAAAACTCTACCAATCTTTATAATTTGCTGTCCAAGTTCTTCAGAAATTTTAAAAAGTTCCATTTGGTTTTTATTTGACTGATGAAAAATAGTGTATATTTTATTCATAAAAATCTTAAAGTGGTTTACTTGCTTTATATCAGTGACAGAGTCATCTAAAACTAGTTGCAAGCGATGACTTAAGCAGTGCCAAAGAATAATATTAGGGAAATCATTTTTTAGTCTTATGCCTACTCCAGATCTCCGACCGAGCATTACACTTGCTCCATCTGAGCAGAAAGCGATTAGATGATTTTTCAAGTATTCTTTATCGAATCCAACAAGATGCAAGCTATTTAATAAACATGTATAGATTTCTTCTGCTCCCTGTCCTCCCAATTCAACCAAATCCAAAAAAAATCATTGGAGAAATATTGCATTCCTCGATCTTTATAAATATTACAATGACGGGTTTACTTGACACCGTTGAGGCTTCATCAATAATAATACAGATTTTTAAACTTTTTTCAATGATTTTTGAGAATAATTCTTTTCTTCTTTGCGTGGCAATGTGGTCTACTATTTTCACAGCAGTTTTGCGAGAATGAAGTCCTACACCCATATCTACACCATTTTTTATTTGCAGCTCAATCGCATGTTCAATATCACAAAATGGGCGGCTTCTTTTTGCCAAACTGTACACTGTATTAAAAACTTTAATCGTAGAATCCATATGCTTCTCATTTAAGTTATCAATGCATTTTACCATATTATTTGAACAATCCTTTAACTGCTTAACGCAAACATGGTGCACTTGTGACGAGAAGTGTAAATTCATCTTTTTTCTTAAAGAAGCTTGTTGAACTTCTTTATTCTTTCCTGACGCTACAATTCTGCAGTTAGCCCATTCCATTGACAAGTGAAGGCCTTTAGTATGTACTGATGTCGAAGCAAATCTGCCACAGTAATCACAACCAAGTTTTTTATCGCGAAAGATTAATCCATCATATTTTTGTTTAAAACTTTTCAATTGATTTATACTCCAGCATTCTGGAAGGTCTGAAACTTCACTCGTCTTGCTACCATTACTTTTTAAAGCATCTGAATCTTGGGTAGTAATATCATGATCCAATGTTTGTTGTTTATTTTGTGATGCACACGTTACATCAACACTAACTTCAGTTATACTTTGCTTTTGTCACCAGGCATCCTTTAACTTCTCAATATAGCTCTTCTGGTGTAATCGAAAGTTAAAATGATCTTTATTTAGATTTAAAATCTACATAAAATTCACAAAAACTCAACGTTTCGAAAAACTAAAATCAGTTTTTCTTCGTCAGGAGTGACTAAAGTTAAAACACAGACAACGGTTACATAGTAATCAACAGGACAAATTGGGAGAAAAAATAAATTTATGGCATAAACAAGTGCAGCAGCGACAACTGGCGATCAGAAATTTATAAATTTGTACAATCCGGGATGAAAGCTGTTAATTTTATCGTTAAAAGAAAAATCAGTTTTGTGTATGTAAAATGATTCTAAAAAACGTCTTTTTTTATAGTCATTTTCAGTAGCTAAAATTTCAGAGCTTTCTCAATCAATCCGGTGTGCATTTAAGCAAACGTGTTTCACTAGAGCAGATTTCTTTTTTAATTCCTCATTTGTTATTTGGGCAATTACATCAGGTTTGACGTCCCTTTGATGTTCTTTGCGTCGTGTTTTAAATGATCGCTTAATATGCTCGCTGAAAATGATTATCCTAATTGGTTCATAAAAAAAGCACTGAAAAAAAGAAAGGCTCAAGCTCAAGTTAAGTTACAAGAAGAAGAAAGACATATTGGATTAGTTATTTTGCCATTTATACCAGGAATAACTGAAAGATTGAAACGTCTTTTGAAAAACCATCAAATCAAAGTGGCAACAAAACCATTGCGCACTGTGGGAAACATGCTGCCAAGTTTAAAAGAAAAAATCAACAAATTTGATCAACGCGGTGTTGTATATAAAATTCCATGTTTAGATTGCACAGGTGTATATATTGGTGAGACTGGTCAATCATTTAAAACACGACGCAAAGAACATCAAAGGGACGTCAAACCTGATGTAATTGCCCAAATAACAAATGAGGAATTAAAAAAGAAATCTGCTCTAGTGAAACACGTTTGCTTAAATGGACACCGGATTGATTGAGAAAGCTCTGAAATTTTAGATACTGAAAATGACTATAAAAAAAGACGTTTTTTAGAATCATTTTACATACACAAAACTGATTTTTCTTTTAACGATAAAATTAACAGCTTTCATCCCGGATTGTACAAATTTATAAATTTCTGATCGCCAGTTGTCGCTGCTGCACTTGTTTATGCCATAAATTTATTTTTTCTCCCAATTTGTCCTGTTGATTACTATGTAACCGTTGTCTGTGTTTTAACTTTAGTCACTCCTGACGAAGAAAAACTGATTTTAGTTTTTCGAAACGTTGAGTTTTTGTGAATTTTATGTAGATTTTAAATCTAAATAAAGATCATTTTAACTTTCGATTACACCAGAAGAGCTATATTGAGAAACTAAGTTCAGTTCTTAAAATTTTCCGAAAGCACTGTAAAATATTTTGTTGCCTCTTCATTTTAGGGTTCCAGTCTTACAGTTTTGAATTTAAAAATACTAGTGACCAGTTAATAAGACTATCTCACTATAGAAAGTCAATTAGTCTAAATAACATGCTTACTTTACCTATATTATCGTTTCAAAACTGCAAAACAAAGTACAATGTAACAAACAATGCTAAACTTACCTCAACAATCTGCCTTATTTGCAAGTGTTTTGAAGCAAACCTACTGACTTCTAGGCTAGTTCACTGTCTATGAAGTATTTAGTGTCTTAAATGCTTTGTTCTGCGCACCACACTTCTATAGAAATTCGGGCTTTGTCTTACGTCACAATGCTGCAAATTACTGAACATGTAGTTTTCAACCAGCTTTGAATTTTATGTTTTATTCCGTAATAACCGATGAGCCTTAAACTTCTGCAATTGAGGCGTAAGCTGGAATATTTTTGGCGGACAGGCGGTTGAGAAACAAAGGTCTAATGTCTGTAAAAAAAGCAAGAACGGGTTCGCTGATTATCCTGACATTCCAAGAACGGGTTCGCGCGAACCCGTGCGAATCCCCTGAATCCCATCACTGCCTGCCCCTATATACGAGTATCAGATGGCTGAGCGCAGGCAAGGTATTGACACACTTTTTTGGATTGCGCAAAGAAATTCTTTCAGTTTTTGAAGAAGAACTAATGGAGAGCACAAACACTTTTCAAGCGCAGTTGCGAAGCATTGAATTTCTTTGCGACTTAGCTTTCTTAACAGATATGACAAATCATCTGAACGGGTTAAATTTGAATTTGCAAGGAAAGGGACAAAGCATTTCTCGTTTAGTGGGACATGTTGAGGGCTTTCGCTCCAAGTTGGTTTTGTTCACAAACTGCTTGCAAAACAACAATCCTGCTCAGTGATCAAGGAAGAATACTCCAATGCTGATTTCACACAGTTTGTAAGTAATATTACTTCACTGTAAGTAATATTACTTCACTAAAATCGATTTCAGGATTTCGAGAAACTTAAAAGTCCTCTTGCACTATACAACAACCCCATGCAAGTGAGTGTTGCTATGCAGCCATCTGAATTTCAACTCGAATTATGTGAGCTTCAAAGTGATCAGTTTTTGTTGTCAAAAAGTCGGGAAAAACCAGAAAACTTTGGGAAGTTTGTTTCACAGGAAAGGTTTCCGATTTTAAAAAATGCTGCTTTAAAGTTGTTTTCTATGTTTGGAAGTACATACATTTGCAAATGTGCATTTTCAGCAATGAACAATATCAAAACGAAAAATCGAAACCAACTGGGGAACAGTACTTTGGGTTTACAAGATTGTCTTCGCATGGCCACAACTCACATTTCGGTGGATACAAACGCAATTGTGAGAAATGCATCTCGACCACAAACGTCCCATTAATCGGCAACAAACTATGAACATTGAAATTTATTTTGTGTGCTTCTATGCTTACCTTCTGCAATAAAATTATCCTTTTTAACCAAAAAACAACTTAATGTCAAAATTAAGTTTTCGTCATAACTAATAGTTTTGTTGATCTTCTGGAATTGGCCCGCGAAATAAATTAAGAGCTTTTTTTGGCCCGCGATAAAATTAAGTTGGACCACGCTGTTTTACACAATAAATATCGCCGAAGTTTTTCTTCTATGTCGCAGTCGAGTGATGAATTGATATTCCAAGTTATGGCAATTGTAAGAAATAAGCGTCTCGCTGAGCGCTTTCTTGTTTTATTGCGATGCGGACTACTACAAAGACGTCTCTTCTTTTATCAAAACGTTCAACCTACCAGTGGGAGTGGTTTCCTTGAATAGTGCGTCATACGTCACAATTGAAGTTGAACTATTAAAGCCGTTCTTGATAAAACTACATTAGATCAGTGAAATCGCATTCGTACTTTCTCAGTTTTGTAGAGAAATTTTTATAGTAGCGACGAGCGTAGTTTACAAAAGGCAAAATACCGTTATAAGTAATGACGTCACATTAAAAGTTGCAAAATTTGGCCCCCCTCTCAATTTTTTTCTGGCTACGCCCTTGTATGGGCTAGTTTAGCTAGATGCTACCGTGCTAATTGAAAGCGAATTTTCCCTAATACCCTTCAACCAATTCTGATTGGCCATAAAAGCAGCCAATTCATAATTTACCATTATTTCACCCTACAAAAATACCAAGATATCAGTGTCTCACAGCAATACTAACAACCATTAATCGGTTTGTTTTTGACTGTCAGTCACGCGTGACGAGAGCGCGTCGGCAACCCAGTTTGGTTATCTCTGGTTGAGGAAGCTGAACTGCATTAAATATCTTCTGACAAAGCATTTGTAACATTTTAGAAAACAATTTTCCACTAAATTATGGCTTACTTAAATACAAATTTTACAGAACTACAATCTTTCTGACAAATTTTGACATGATCAACTTCGCTTTATCATTTACCATAACGCGTAGCCTACTGTTTTTCGTATTGAAGAACGTGTAGACCTTAATTTGTAACTGTAAGATTTCGTGGTGTCCAGTTAACCTATTTATCATTGACGCCTTGGATCATTGTTATTGCCTTTTCCTTTCATGTGTTATGAATCGTACTCGCTACCGTGACGGACGCGTTATCGCCTTTGTTTCAGAGACTTAATATCCGCAGTTTTGGTCAGCGCGGTCATTGCTTGTTAGTTTTTATATTTTTTCGTTGAGGCAAGGCAGAAGCTAGTTTTACTGGGAATTTACCTTTCGTGTTAGTTCAGTTATATTTTTTCTCTTGGCCATACTGTAGTGCTCCTACCGTCCTATCTTAGTTAGATTTCCTACCGGTATCAACGCCAACCTAGTTTGTAAACTAAATTTATCAGTTTTACTGATCTGGCCCACTGGGCTATGCTTAGTGCAGTAAACTGTAGTTATAGGGTTTGTGATCATTTTCTGACTCTCGCGTAGTTGTGTGTTGCTTGCCTCTTTGCTTTATTTTTAGATGCTGAATTAGCGGCTTTTAACGCCAATTAGGACAAGTTGCCTATTGCTTTCTGTAAAGCTATTGTTGCATAATACAGATTTCTTGCTTCTTCGCCCGAGTTGGTTTTGTTTCTGTTCTCACGTAGGACAGACCAGGTTAGCTATAGCTGTCCAGCAAGTTCAAATAGAGTCATCCGATTCTTGCTGCAATCGCGAGGATCGACCACAGTAACCAAAATTGATAATTGTTCAAAAAAACAACAATCAATTCAAGCAAATCAAGCATCAAAAACAATAAATATCAATCTTGACCGTTGACACCTTACTGCTCTCGATAAAGATATGATCTTGAATTCTAATCTTTTCTACATTTCGTGTAGCAGTACCTATCTAGAACCGGTATTCATAATGCTTCATTTTTGCTCTTAGCCACAGTAACGGGAAGCCTAAAAGCCAACAAATAAATGGATAAAGCAGCATGCATTTGGCTTCCCAGCACCATGTAGGCTAAGCAAATTTTATATCAGAACAGCTCCAAGCAGTTTTACCTCTAACAACTGCTTCGTCTCAAATAAATAGTTTTAATGATGGTATCTCTTTACATATTTTTTACCTAAAAATAGCTGCTGCTTTCCCAACGCGCGTCATTACCGTACCAGCATTAACAGGTTTGGTTTTAAACTTGCACGTATGGCATTAGCCACCCTTCAAAAAAACTACCTTATCTTTTTTACGATAATGCTTATCTTTTTGTAGGAACTATATCACTTAACTTAGATGGGCGCTCAGAGACGTAGCAGCCGCCCCCCAAACCCCCCAATTGGGGGGGGCCCAGGCCAACTTTGGGGGCCCAAGTTAGTCTGAAATTGCTTTTTGGCTACGTGACTATTTTCAGTTCAGCAGACTTGTTTACAACCGATTTAAACTGTAGGAAGAAATTGGCTTGTGACATCATAAGTGAATGCAACGTCATTTTATCTCGCAGAATCTAGAATATTTCGATTGATTTTCTGGTAGAATCTTGAATATTCGATTGACGTAACAATGCCGTTGTTACGCAACAATCATAGAATGGTCTGGAATTCTGTTTGGCTAGAAATACCGGGACAATATATATACACTGCAGAGTGCAGATAAAGTATTTTATTGACATTGTATAGAATGAAACGTTCAAAAAGTGGTGCTCAAAAGAGAAAAGAAGCAGCCACTGCTCGAGATGCTGTAGCGAAATTGCCCAAGATGATAGATTTTTTCAAGATTACTGAGCAGAGTAGACCTGGCACTTGTACCGAGAGGGATGAAGAAAACTATAGTGTACAAGAAAAAGAAGACTATGACGATCAGCATCAAAGTGATTGTGAATTTCCAGAAAATGTAAGTTGTGATTTACCTGCCAATACGCAACCTTCAATATCAAAAATAACTGAATCTCAATTTACCCCTATCCCTGATGACCCATGTAAATGGCCTGAAAGTATTTCTGATGCTCAACGATGTGATATAGTAAAGCGTGGACCACATCAACTAATAATGAATTTTCCATATAATAACACAACTCCAAGGCGACGTTTTTCCTCCAACCATTATAAACCTGTGTTACCTAATGGTGAAAGTGTTTCACGGTCGTGGCTAGTTTATTCTGGGGAATCAGATCAAGTTTTTTGCTTTTCGATAAATTCATTTTATTTAGCTCTTCTGGTAATGTAACGTTTATTTAAGTTGATACAAGTTCTTATCGAGCATGCAAAAAACTTTAATATCCGTCAACGTTTCGAACAGCTATACAGCTGTTCTTCATCAGGACTAATAATAAGCGAAAGCACGAGTGAGGCAATATAAATAGTTTGCTACGCAATCGAAAGAAAAAGGCAAAACAAAAGGTTTGAAGGCGAATAATAAACAACTGTAGATTACGACAAATTATCATAAATTTCAGAATAAAAACAATTTTCTTTATCATTGATTGAATTTTCAGAATTATGAATAAAAAAAGATTCAAGAAATCGGCGTTTGGTAAAATCTGTTTCAAAGGTTAAAATTTTGCTATGATCCCAGTCAACTCGGTGATCTTTGGTGATGACATGCTTGACCAATGCCGTTTTTTTATTAAAATTGTTGTCATCAACTTTTGCCAGATTTGCTGGCTTTAAATCCCTTTTATGTTCAGCCAATCTTGTTTTGTAAGCCCGTCCAGTTTCCCCAATGTAGATACCAGTGCAATCTTGACAAGGAATCTGGTAAACTACACCAGGTCTAGACGACCTTTCAACCGAGTCTTTTGCCTTTGGTAACATGTCTTTTAAAGTTAAATGCGGTTTGCTACTAACCAAAATTCCCACGTTTCTTAAAATTTTTGACAAAGCCTCAAAGTATCTAGGAACATAAGGCAGCACAACACGTGTTTTAATTTCCTTTTTATCCGCTAAAGATAAATTTGTTTTTGTTTTCAAACTTCTAACTGTGCGTTTTAGAAACCATTTGGGATAATCATTCTTTTTCAAAGCTTCCATGATTTTTGAAGTTTCTAATGTTTTATTTGCCCGCTTGGAATTTAATTGTGATTGAGCTCTTTTTAAAAGACACTTTACCAGTCCTTGCTTCTGACTCATAGAATGCGCTGAGTTGAAATTTAGATATCTGTTAGTGTGCGTTGGCTTTTTATAAATCTTTGTCATTAACCCCCCACTAGCTTCTCGAGTAACACAGACATCCAAAAAAGGTATGGAATTGTTGGTCTCATGTTCTGTGGTAAATTTTATACTGGCTTCAATGTTATTAATATGATTGTGAAATTCATCAACCTCTGTTTTTTTAATGTTGCTAGATACTTAATTAATGTTAATGTTCCTAGATACTTTGAGGCTTTGTCAAAAATTTTAAGAAATTGCTAGATACTTAATGTTAATGTTCCTAGATACTTTGAGGCTTTGTCAAAAATTTTAAGAAACGTGGGAATTTTGGTTAGTAGCAAACCGCATTTAACTTTAAAAGACATGTTACCAAAGGCAAAAGACTCGGTTGAAAGGTCGTCTAGACCTGGTGTAGTTTACCAGATTCCTTGTCAAGATTGCACTGGTATCTACATTGGGGAAACTGGACGGGCTTACAAAACAAGATTGGCTGAACATAAAAGGGATTTAAAGCCAGCAAATCTGGCAAAAGTTGATGACAACAATTTTAATAAAAAAACGGCATTGGTCAAGCATGTCATCACCAAAGATCACCGAGTTGACTGGGATCATAGCAAAATTTTAACCTTTGAAACAGATTTTACCAAACGCCGATTTCTTGAATCTTTTTTTATTCATAATTCTGAAAATTCAATCAATGATAAAGAAAATTGTTTTTATTCTGAAATTTATGATAATTTGTCGTAATCTACAGTTGTTTATTATTCGCCTTCAAACCTTTTGTTTTGCCTTTTTCTTTCGATTGCGTAGCAAACTATTTATATTGCCTCACTCGTGCTTTCGCTTATTATTAGTCCTGATGAAGAACAGCTGTATAGCTGTTCGAAACGTTGACGGATATTAAAGTTTTTTGCATGCTCGATAAGAACTTGTATCAACTTAAATAAACGTTACATTACCAGAAGAGCTAAATAAAATGAATTTATCAAAAATACCTGGTAGCCAGAATAACAGTTTTTTGCTTTTGTTGTAAGCTATTTGGAAAAACACTAAGCTCCTTTTGTAGTGGTATAAATACATGGGAGGGCTTTTCGAAAAAACTGAAAGACCATGAAAACGGCATTTCCCACCAAGAATGCTGCAGTCAATGGATATTGCTAGCTGAAGGGATAAGAGATTCATCCACTATCGACAAACGCGAGATGAATATTTTTTTCAATGAAAGACGTTTTTGGAGAAATGTTTTAGAGAGACTTGTTTTGTTTTGTTTTATTTGCCATATTTATCCTCCATTCACGAGAAAGCGAATTGTATCGCTATACTTTGGACGGTAAGTCCGCACTCGCTTGGGAGTTGCCTTTTTCGAGGTTTATGGGTCACCTGTCTTCCACATGAAGGTGGGGCGTCCCGTTAAGTGCCTTGCCCAAGGACACAACAAGCGAACTTGCCGGCTTGTTCTCCACAACCTCCTCTAAATGCCGAGCGCCAAGCAGGGAAGCTGTGAATACCATTTTTTAAAGTCTTTTGGTATGACCCGACAAGGGGAATGAACCCCAGGTCTACCGACTGCGAAGCGGACGCTCTAACCACTACTTATCGACATTGCCTTGTTTCTATCGGAAAGGAATCTTGCTTTTAGAGGATCTGAAGAAGTCTTAGGATCTCCTCACAATGGAAATTTTCTGGGTATATTTGAGCTTTTGGCAAGAAGAGATCCGATCCTAAAAGAGCTTCAAGACAGAATCAAGAATAAAAACACTAAAGATCACTATTTGAGTCCTACCATACAAAATGAACTAATTGAATTGCTAGCGACAGAAGTTGAAAAAGAAAATTTACAGCAATTGAAATTGGCAAAATATTTTTCTATAATTTTGGACTGCACTCCAGATATGTCACATCATGAACAAATGTCTGTCATTCTCCGTTATGTACTATGTAATGAAAAAGCTGCTGTTGTTAAAGAAACATTTTTTGGCTACTTGAGAATAAGTGACAGTACTGGGAAAGGCTTGTTGGACGCTTTCTTAGAAAAAGCGACCGAACTGCAACTCGAATTGTCTGATTGTCGAGGTCAGTCATATGATAATGGTGCTAACATGAAAGGAAAACATTCTGGGGTCCAAGCAAGAATGCTAGACATCAATCCCAAAGCTGTTTACGTGCCCTGTGCAAACCATACCCTTAACTTAGTTGTTGTTGACAGTGCTAATTGATCGACGGAAGCACTGACATTTTTTGGAGTACTTACAAGGTTGTATGTGCTGTTTTCTTCCTCTGCTCAGCGTTGGGAAATTTTGAAGAAACATGTGGAGCTGTCCATAAAGTCACAATCTGATACTCGTTGGGAAAGCAGAATTAAATGCATCAAACCTCTTCGATACAATTTAAAAGAGGTGTTGCTGGCACTGAAAGACTTGGAAGCCATTTCCATAGAAAGAAAAGATGGAAGAGCTGCCTCAGAAACAAAATCGTTGATAGCTCATTTATCAAAATGGAGTTTTCTTTTGTCGGTGTTTATTTGGTATGATATCCTATTCCAAGTCAATAAAGCAAGCAAGATTCTTCAATCGTATGGAGTCTCCCTTCATACAATGGAAACGGAAATCCAGGCAACTGAAAAGTTTTTGCAAAACTATCGCACAACGGGTTATGACAGTGCCGCAACATCTGCTGTTGAAATAGCACAGGAATTGGATATTGATCCTTCTTTTCCTCGGTCAAGAAGTAAAAAGAAAAGAAGATTGTTTGATTACCAAGGTGAAGAGGAACAACGAGCTACTCCTGAACTGAAATTTAAAAGCAACTTTTTCTATCCATTAGTAGACCAGGCTATTATGTCAATAAAGGAGCGCTTTAATTTGTTACGTGAGGTTTCTTCCGCCTTTTCGTTTTTGTACACACGAGACGAACTTTTGCTTGTGCAACAAGAAAATGCTCTTCTTACTTGCTGTAAAGAGTTCCAAAAAAAGTTCGGTGACATTGATTCTGATGAAATGAGCGCTGAGCTACAGCGGTTTGTTTTAATTTTACAAAAAAAAACGCAATCTCAATACGGCTCAAGACTTTCTGAACTATCTTCTAAAGACTCATTTATTTGAATTGTATCCGAATGTGTACATCGCACTTCGAATCTTACTAACTTGCCCCGTGACTGTTGCCAGCGCTGAAAGAAGCTTCAGCAAATTGAAACTGATCAAAACTTTTAATAGAACGTCTATGACAGACAGTAGACTATCTTCATTAGCCATGTTGTCAATCGAAAATGACTGCGCCCGATCTCTTGATTATGACAATGTCATAACAGCATTTGCGAACAAAAAGGTTCGCTCCAGACTATTTAAATGATACTGTGTTTTTATAACTTTTTCATGTTTTTCAGTGTCATTGCTTTCGTTTCGCAGTGTCTGCATAAATGTCCTACTGAACTCTGGCATCGGTGCCGAATTTTTTATGACTTGCACCTTCGGTATCGGCATGCTTTATTCTGACATTAGCCTGTTTACTTATATACAAATTGTGGTGTATTTTCTTAATGCAGCTTTTCAATTTTACACCTCTAAAGTGATATGACCTGTGCGCAGGGGCTCTTGCGCTTACTTTGGGGGGGGGCCCGAAGTTGGAGTGCTACGGGACTGTGGGCGCTGCTAAACTTTCTATTTGCTGGTGTTTTCAGGCCATGGGTTTGTGTTTAATTGTCTATGCTTCTGAATTTGAGCAAGGCTAAGAACTCATACCAGGGTTTTAACTAGCCCATTGAAAACTTAGCACTTTCCTATGAAAACACTCAATAAAACTGTTATCTTCCCTCATTCTCCTTTTGCATCAAAATCATGAACGAGAGTTGCAAACCCCCTTAACTCCAGGTTTCAGCCTATTTTCCCATGGGTTTTAGTGCAAATTTATAGTGAGGGGCCCTAGTGAATTCAACCGTGACTTGTTTGTCCCGTTTACACGGGTGGTTTTATCCATTAACTTTTCTATGGTTTTAGGTCCAAATGAGTTAATTTTTTTTTAGCTTCTTTCCACATAATATTAGCAACAGCTTTCTTTTGCAGATTTTTCATATTCCTATATCTAGCCTTGTTTTCCTCCAATCGATTAACGGAGATGTTTTATATACCACTTTCACTTGTGTTATTCCCCTGCTCATTTCACCACCAGGAATCAATACAATTCTTTCTGCCTCTTTTTTTCGGCACACTTCATTAGCCTACTAGCTTTTTAAAATACTATTTTAAAAAACATTCCATATATTGGATGCGCCAACATTAACCAATTCCTTAAACTCTTTCTTGAAATCTTGCTTTCGTATTGTTTTCTTTCAACTTTTAAAACTTCCTTTAAATTGTTTATTCATTCTTGGTTACTTTCTTTTTGTCTATCTGTTACCACTAGCCGATGTTGCAACTCTCAGGAAATTGCTTTCACGTCTTTTTAATGCTTTCTGTTGCTTTTACCAACCAACACAAAATCAATTTCGGTTTATTTTTCCCCATGGGCCTACTGCACGTTATTTTTCTGCGGTCCTCCTTTTCAAATTGTGTGTTTGCGACGCACAATTCATTTGCATCGCAAAATATGAGCAGTCTTCTTCCATTAACATTTCTCTTGCCTATTTCACATCCATCATGTAGACCCTCAAAGCCATAAATCCAACTCCCAACACGTTCGTTAGAGTCATCCAGATCAAGAATTATTTCACCAGGGTTTGGAAATCCCACTCGCATGCCATTTGATTACAAAATAAGGGGCCCTGACTTTCTCCTCCCAAACCAGCACCATTGCCATTACTTTTCCTTCGAACTTCTACAATCTTCTGACAAAGTTCTTCTTTTACTAAAGTTCCAACTCCTTTCATTGTTATTTCTAGATCACCACAGCTTATGTAATTTGCTCTCGACATCAACAAATCAAGCTCCTTGTCCTCTTCATCTTACTTTTTGCAAACTGCATACATACACTTGTCTCTTTTGTTAATTGCTCACTCAGTTCCTTACCTTTTCCGTGAAAACTTTCAACATTTCAACTTTCAAATTTTACCTCAAAATTTTGTAACCCAGAGATTCCTCGCATCCTCTGCCCATTTAGCACTAGAATTATCACGTTTTCAACCTACCAAGAATTACCGCGAGAGGGCAAAATGATCGTATGCTGCATTACTAGAAAATGTTTGATAATTTGGCATTATTTTGTGTCGTTAGTTTTTTCAACTGTTTGGATACACTTACTAATGTGTTGAATGATTGTAAACGAGAGTTTTAACGAGTCGTAAGCTCCGTTATGTCGTGGAATATAGTGCGTAGGTCCTAATCAACGAAATAGGTTGTAAGGCTTCTACTTTTTTTTACTGCGTTTCTGCTGTTACATTTGGAGCTTGGGATCTAGCTCTCGATTGTGAAGAAAATTTGCTAGACTTCAATTTTGCATTCACCTTAGCAACCAATCCCAATCAAATTTTGCTGTGTTTGAAGTAAAACTATCACCAAGCGCTTGTGCTGTGAGTAGCCTGCATGTATGTCCAACTACAAAGGCCGACAAATTTACATGACGCTGAATCAGTTTGCTGCACAATAGCAGTTTCTGAATTCGATTCATTTAAAAAAAATTGCTTTCCATGTTAGTCGAACAGATTCTGAACATGCCAACCCCTAATTAAAAGCGTAGCATAAAAATTTAAACTCAACACCTTCTTCTGCATGAGTAGAGGGCTTAAAAGCATTTTGGTCTCGAAGAAAGGTTAAAGATCGTTTTTTGGAGATCAATACTTTCAGAGTGACGTTTTCGCTATTTTTCTTCTCCAAACAAAGATGTAGACTTTTTCGGAAATTCAAAAGTAAGTAATTTGCTCACTTTCAATATTGCTTGAGAGAAAAGGTACGGCTGAAAGCATTTTTGCCCCAAAAAAAGTTGAAAGAGTTGTTTTAAAAATCAAAATTAGGAAAGTATTTTGCCAGTTTTGATATTTCTATAACGGGTTTAAAAATACTGTGGGGGCTTCACCCACTTGACCCCGAATTTTTACTCCTATTTTGACAAACAGATAGTGCAGTCAATGTTGCAAGATTGTTCTGATACAATAGCATAATAAAAGACTTGATTGCAAAGACAATTTTTATGATGAAAAACTATGAGATTTCTTGCACGGACAAAATGCCATTGGCGGTAATTACATTTATATCCCACCTGTGCTCATTGCAATGCAATGAAAATTAACATGCTCAAAGCTAACCATAATTAGGAAAAGTCCAGAAGTTTCAGTGTTGTTGTACGTACTTAATCAGAGATATACACGGTTAAATATCAAAAATGGTCAAAATGACCGTCCTGGTAATTCAAGTGTTAAGGACTGCCGGAAACTGGCGGCCAATCCTTTCATAAACTTTTTACAAAAAAAAGTTTTTGGAGCATTGTTTCTTATACGTAAAGCATGCCCTTGCTTACTTGTAACCCCAGTTTTCAGCCATGAGGGGTCCCCAACCTTAAGCTTAAAACATAGACTGCTACTCAAACATTGCCTCTTACCCAGTGGGCGAGTCCCCTCACTACTCTTCCCCGATGAAGCACGGGTACAATAAATAAAAAGAGAAGAATGGGGGTACAGTTAATGAATAAAGAGAGTGTGACGAAAAAGACAGTTGTGAGAAAAGGAAAAGAATTCGGAAGACGTTAAGTATGACATTTGGAAAAATTTGAATCTTGAAGGATAGAGGTTAATAAAGGCGTCGCCGCAGATTGATCGACTCTTGATGATGGCGAGGCATAAAAAACAAATAAAAGTAAATGAAAAAACACAATGCAGTAGTAGAATATCTTAGGACTTGCCCTTGTTGGAAAAGTATTTGCAAGGAGCATGTGCAACTTCCTGCTTCAAATAGACGTGATTTTAATCACCCGACTATATATTGTTGTGTGTTGTCTTAGTCAGGGATGTCCGACTTGCAGTCTGCTGCATTGTCAAATTGCACTTAAAAGTTAGCTTGAAGGTATTGGATAGTTGCATAATAAAATCCAAAAAAATGAAGATCTTTTTTATTATTGTTTTCTTTTTGCCGAAGCCCTTGGTTCCAAATGTTTACACCAAAAATTTGTACGAAAGAGTTTATATTTAAGTGCTTTTGCAACGAGATAAAATGCTTAATTGTGTAATTTGGTTCCTTCGAAAAAAAAACGGAACGCACCCGTTTTAATTTTTCTTAAACTCCTGTGAAGTCAACTAGCTGCAAGATAACGCACATATTAATCACATCAACCCACACAAAACAAAAAAAAATTGCAAGGTTTGTTCAATAGTCATCTTGAAGCACAAACGAATTTTACGAGAAGTAGCACTTGTGCAAAAGGAATGCCCGAGGTACCTGGGACCCTCGCGAAGGTCAACAGCCATTTCCACCCAACCCAAACAGGGCCGGGGACCGCACCACCACACGAAGGCGGCTGTTAGTTGATGCTCCCAACCTCCTTTCCCATTTTCAGTCTTTCCTGGTCTTCGCATTCCTTTCCTTCCATCTGGAAGACATCTTCCATTTTCCCATACATAAGATGGGAAATCCTCTCAATACCCTTGCTTCCTTCCGCTCTATCTCTCTCACCTCCTGTGTCTCAAAGCTTTTTAAACGCGTCATTTTATCTCTTCAACTCTTCTTTCTGGAGTTTAATTCCTTTCCCTCTCCCCGCCAAGGCGGTTTCTACCCCGGACGGTCTACTTTCGATCAAATTCTTTATCTTTCTTAGTCCATCTCGAATGGGTTTAACGAACTCAGGCCGGGCTCTCGGACAATCCTCGAAGCTATTGATTTCTTGAAAACTTTTGACTCTGTCTGGCAGCCCGCCCTTTTCCACGAACTCATTTCGGCTGGCCTCCCTCCTTGCTTTGCTCGTCGGACTCAATCTTTCCTTTCTGACAGGTGCGCTTGCGTGGTTTATCAAAATCACAAAAGTCGTTCCTTTCGAGTCCGTTGAGGTGTTCCGCAAAGATCCGTTCTTGGCCCTGCACTTTTTGTCTCTTCATCAATGATCTTTGCTCTTCTCTGCCTTCTTCCGTCAGCAACTCTTTTTATGCTGACAAACTGGCCATTTGGTCCTCCTCCCCCTCAGTCCCTACTGCAGTGGAGGCCACACAAGGAGCTCTGTTTCAATTGGAGCATTAGTGTCTTCCTCTCAATCCAAGCAAATGTGAGGCCTCGTTCTTCTCAGTCAATCCCCACCAAGCTAACCTCCCCTTATTCAACTCCCCCTCCGTTTCAATCTCACTCCAACTTTTCTTGGGGTCACCTTTGACTGCACTCTTTCCTTTTCTAAACATGTTTCTTTGCTGAAGGCCAAGCCTTTTCCTGGTCGCAAGGCCTTGCGCTGCATCTCTCCTTCCTCATGTGGCCTCTCTCTCTTCTGCATAAATTTTTTCTTCAGTCCCTTCTCACTTATGCTTCACCCGGATGGTTTCCTTTCATAGGCATTACCAATATCACCAAATTGGAACGCCTTTACCCGGTGGCTAGTCGTGCCATCTCCGGCTTCCTCTCCTATTTCACTTCTCCTCTTTGAAGCAATTCTACCTCCCCTACGAGTCACCCTGACTCACTTCACTCTTTCATCTTATGAACGGGCTTTTTGTCTCCCAACCTTTCCTGTTTCAGGTTTGGCCAGACTTGGAGTGAAACCAAGACTCCGCAGATTGTCCTGGAGAGCTTTTGCGTCCACTCATGCTTTTTTCTACTTGTTCTAGGGAGGCTCTGCTTGCTTGCTCTCCCTCACCTTCTTGGAACCAGCCTTCCTTCACTGTGGCGTTCATCCTTTCCTCTCCATGCTCCCGCTCTGACCCCTCTCTCTCGCCAAGGTGCGACTCTCGCTCACCTTGCGATCTGGTACTTTGGACAGACGGCTCTGTTCCTTTTGGAAAAGGCGGCTCTGGCGTACTTGCCAACTGCTCTCTCTGTGGCACTGAGACCACTCTTTCCTTTTCAGCAGGTCCAGTATGCTTAAGTTTTTCTGCTGAAGCCTGCGCCATTCTGTAAGCTCTTCGCAGCACCAACAAGTCTGCCACTTCTCTTCTCCTATTCGACTCTCGATCTGTCCTCACTCCCATCGTTCCTTTCATCTCAAGCTCTCTGGCAGAAACGGTCTTCTCTCTTCTGTTATATCTGGCTACAATGGGTCCCTGGACACTCGTTTCTCCCGGGGAACGACGCTGCTGATGAGCTGGCCAGACGGGGAGCGCTACTCGCGCCCTCTGCAATGCCTTGTAGTCTCTCTCCTCTTATCTCTCGTATCCACTCTTCTCGAACTGGAAACGTACTGTCTCATCTAAATTCTTTGACACACAGGTTCCCTAGATTTCGACCGAGGAACTTGTGCTCCCTCGTCACGCTTGCTGTGTCCTCTCTAGTCTTCGCTGCAACGGACACAGCTTGGTGTTAAACTCTTTTATCTCTCTAGGATTGGCAGAATCGAGAATCCTTCCTGCAGCGCCTGAGGACACTCGTCCCAGGACACCCCCCCATCTCATTTTGCACTGTCCAGCTACGGACTCTTTGCGCCGCTCGCTCTTTGGCGATTCTCTGTCTCTTCACGACCTCTGGTCCAGGTTCTGAAGAGTTGCCCGGCTTTTGGGGCTCCATGGTCTTCCTCAATGCCCCCATCCCTCGGAAGGGGTCGGGTAACCAACAACAGAAAGGGCACTTGGTAATATACCTCTGACTTGTGCGAGAAAATTTTGACAGAATGCGAACAAATTTATTTTATACTATTTGTGCCATAAAATTCCAACAGAAATGATGCGAACAAACTTTATTTTAAGCGAACACCATCTAAGGAATCCATTTACATGAAAAGCTCGATTCATATAGTGTAACAAGTTGTATTTATTGCACAGGATCGCACGATACAATGCTCTATCTATTTGCTGGCTGATAATACCGCCCATATCTCGTCCCTGCTCGGCATTACAATAAATCCATCATAGTTTGGATCATCACACTGTACATCATGTCCTGCTGCAGTTATTGTAAACTGATCAAAGGTCGAAGCGAGAACAATTGACGTGAGAAGGTAGACGAGGCTGCAGAAAAAAAAACGATTTATTTTTCGGGTAATAAAACACAAACCAAGCAGAATGCCTACCTGTTGCCGGGTTCATGACGGTTTGTAGCGAATGCGAACGGAACAAAACTAGAAGGCATGAAATTGTTGTTGTTTTGTTCAAATCGAGCAGGGTCAAATCTAAATAGAATCATGGATTAAACAGTTTAAGACGGCCATAATACATTGCGACACATTAAATTTAATTTTTCAATTGATGGCAGCTCACTAAGATTAGAGCCACTTATTACATACGCGTTTAACCAGGGCTTCTATCGACCTGGAATTAAAAATAAGGACAATGCTAATCGTAAACCTCACATTTAGAATGAGTTGAAAAAAGTTTACATTGAAATATACTCAAATAGTAGCATATCGCTGAAAATAAGCCAAAATTAAAATACAATGTCAAAAATGAGAATGATAAAGAGAACGTGTGTAAAACCGACTTTTCAAAAAAAAATTTTGAACAGCCACAATGTGCGCATGGACTCCACAAAAGAAGATAAGAAAACGAAAAAGATCAGTTTTATAATGAAATGTCATGAGAGCAGGATTTGTAAAACACTCAAAAAGTTTCCTAATATAGCGAACTATAACGGACATGTTGGGAGACCAACAGATGGCTTTGAGAGCGCGCAAGGAGGAAGGAAATTGACCAAAGAAATGTTAAGGCAAGAGACGGTTTGAGATCTGCCACAAAGTGGCTGCCTGCAGCAAACACATGATTTCGAAGCAAGAGGTAGCAAACACTTTGAATGGAATTGAGACCGAGATTAATTTTGTTAGTCAGCGGGAACAAAAAATATCTTAAGACGTGAAAACTGTATAGAATTGCATTATCAGTCGGTGATATCAGATGTGGATAAAAAATTTAAGACACTATGCAAGAAAAACGAACCGATAGAAAGGTATGGAAGATAAAAGTAAAACAATACGATAGTAAATTTTGAAGAAAGTTAAATTGGTAAGCCTAATGTTGACATGCCAAATCTATAAATTTCTTGCAAGATAATGCACGGAAAAAAAACAGAATTAATCCTGTTGATGCATTGTGGTCGAACGAGCGAGTAAGGGAAGTACTAAGATGGTTTAAGAACGACACAAAAATCAACTTCAGTGTTCGCTCTGAAAACCATGTTTTTGGTGCTTCTTTGAATTCCGGTAAACTCCTATTGTAAAAGAACGTTTTAGAATTTTTTGCTAGTTTATTCTGTTTTAGTTGTTCCACTTTCTGCAGATTGACGTTAATTCCATACACTATGTTGTGTTATTCTTGACGTCGTTCTCGTTTGTGGAAATTTTCGTTGAAAAAGAACTTACAAGAAGCAATTTCTGCTAAATTTTTTACATTATTTGATAAGCTTTAAAGAATACGGATGAAAACAGCAGTATTATTTAGAAATATGCTTTTACTAATAGAGATAAACTTTTCACGTATTTAATATGAAATAAACATTAAAATATAAATGAGACCCACAAAATAGTGCAATGAGAAATAGAAAATATAGGCAGCTGTCGGATTTATTTTTTAAAAACTGGATATTTTGTTTTTTGATCGGATTTTTTTTCTGGTGCTTTTAGTGCAGTGTGTTACAAGGTTTTCTTTATTTGGTGTCATATGTCGAAATGTCTAATAACCAACCTTTCAAAACTTTTGAACTTTCAGTTACGTTAATGCTTTTTTTGCTGTAGCAATTTCGGATTCTGATTGTAATAACGCTTTGAAGTTTTCGTAAAACATCGTTGCTTGTAGGTAAGCGTAGTGGTAAGAAGTTAACGTCTAATGGTCTCAGAAACAAAGGAAACTTACAACAAATCTTGAATCCACTTTCATAATACAGTCAACTTCGGATATAAGAGATCCGCCGGGACCAGCTTAATCAGTCTCTTATAAAAGACTTATTAGTTTATATTGAAAATCATTTGGGACTTTTGCGTAGTCCCTTATAAGCGAAAATCCCTTACATCTGAATCTCTTATATCCGAAGTTGAATGTAGTTCTAAAAGCACAAATTCACTTCCTAGATTTCAATTCAATACATTGGAGTAATCAAGTGTTGACATCATGGAATCACGATTCGTGATACGTTTATGGTAATTTGATGAAATGAATTTGTGCTTATAGATCTGGCATCGATTCCACTGCAGCCCCAAAAACTGACTCTAAAAATCAAGGAAATTCTAGCGTGTTTCTGCAACAACCGAAACAAAATAATACCGCCAGAAAAACCAGCATTTGTTACTATTTCAAGAACACTTTCTACTTCCTAATTTGACAGGTAAACCGTTAATTTGGTTTCAGTATTTTAACTTCATAATTTACCATTTGCAGTTTTTACTTCATGCACACAACCAATCGTTCCAGTGTGAAAATGACAAAAGTTTTGAAAGATGGTTATTAACATCTACTGTAAGTCACTGACAACACTGCTGAAAAATTAGTTAAGCTATTAGAAGACTACTAAGACATTTTGACATAGGACACTACATTAAAAAAACCTAGTAATGCATTGCACAAACAGTACCAGAAAAAAAAAATCCGATTAAACAAAATATCCAGTTTTTAAAAAATAAATCCGACATTTATCTGCCAATATTTTCTATTTCTCATTGCACTATTTTGTGGGTCTCATTTATATTTTGTTTATTTTATATTAAATGCGTGAAAAGTTTATCTCTATTAGTAAAAGCATATTTCTAAACAATACTGCTGTTTTCATCCGTATTCTTTAAAGCTTATCAAATGATGTAAAAAATTTAGCAGAAATTGCTTCTTGTAAGTTCTTTTTCAACGAAAATTTCCACAAACGAGAACGACGTCAAAAATAACACAACATAGTGTATGAAATCAACATCAACCTGCAACAACTACAACAGAATAAACTAGCAGAAAAGTGCGCTTTCCAGCGCACTTTCAATGATCTTCAAGGCATGCTAGAACAGCTTTACATCCCTGTCTGCATAGCAATTTCTTGCATTTCTTTTTCTCCTAAAAATTGGCACCAGCACACTAGTTTGTCATTCCCCCAGCATTGCTTTTCCATCCAACACGCGTGGGCTAAGTTTCAATATCACATTAATTCCCACTTCTCTACTGGCAGATAACATTTCTGTGTCTTCTCATGGGACACCCTAAAGATGTGCTGAGAAGTTACAATTTTGAAGTGGTTGGAGAAAGAGAGCGACGGAAGATGACATGAAAAAGGCAGTTAAAATAGAATATCAAAATCGGATAAGATAAGGAATATACCATCAATAAAGCTAGGTGGCGCCACATTGCTTTTAAAATAGTGAGGAATCCGAGATGGTTTTGGACAGCTCCGTCAACCGGGACAAAACCAAATATTGTAAAATAAATCTCTCATTTACGGTTTAAGTAGCAAGCGGTTTTATGCCTCCTGTTTTTCTAAAACAACACGAGTTTAGCAACTCGTGGTCCTTTTAGTCGGTGTATTTTTTATATTTAACTGCCTAAGAAGGTTAGCATAAAACATCCACGTTTTTCGAAAGGTCAACGGTACTCATGAGTCGAATGAAACTGAGGCTCATCTTAATTAACTTCAGCAAATCGGTAAGATTATTAGGTTGGTATATTACACGATCGAATGTTGAATCATGTAACCATGAAGCAACTTTTCCGGCTTAACTGCAGCTGTGCTGCCATAGGTACTGCGCACAACATATCAACCTAACACTACTGCATATTATTGTTGCAGCAGTGTGTTTTAAAATTGCTATATAACATGTTTTGGTCCAACCTGTCTGCTTATTTACAATTGTAATGATTTTTGATAAAATTAAAAAAGCAAATAACGCACTAAAACAAATTTTAAAAAACTTTGTTACTATGTTCACCCTTCCTCTTCCTTTGGATGGAGGCACGGCGTGAAACAGTAATATTCCGGTTTACAATGAAAACCTAATTTTAGATCAGGCTAGTGCAGAAGTTCTTAAAACTTTTGGAGCCGCACCCCCCTTCGCGCTAGTGTTCATAATTTGCGCCCCACCATATCACAATATGAAACAAGTTCATTTGTGATTACCTTTCTTCAATGAGAAAATGTCGCTGTTTTTTTGGACACCAAGAGCTTAATTCGAGGCTTTGTAGAGGACAAAACACATCATATATCGGCCTTGCAATCAAGTTTGTTTCAACATTTTGTCTTTATACTCACAAGTGTAGAAAAGCCACTTTCACAAAGACAAGTGGACGAAAATGGGAATACGAAGAGCTACTGTACCTACATTCTTATACATATGCAAATATTCTTATACAATACATATGCATTGAGCTTGCAAATTATCAGGAAAAATGTCCTCATTAAGGTAAAAGGGATTCTTTGTCATCTTCCAAATTGCAAGTTCGGAATCATTCAAATCTGGAAAATAATGCTCGAATTTTTTTTCTTTTGATGTAAATGACTGCAGAAGGTCATGTTTTCCCTGACATTCAAGAAAATGCTTTACTTCGGCTCTTATGTCAAAAACAAGAGCTAAAGTATTACCTTCCGATACCAGTGAACAGATGTATAAAACAACAGGACTTCATGTGTAGAATCCATTTCCTTGCGCAGCTTAGCAGATAATCTGGTATTGACATCACTTGCTTTGACGAAGTTTCCGACTTGTATGGTTATTACAAACTTATCCTTTATTGCAGCGGATGGTGTCTTTGTAGCCAAAGCCTCCAGGTAGATTCCACAAACTGCGCTTGAATTATTCTGCTTTATCCTAGTAATAAATCCACTTCTTGAAGCAACCATGACTGGATCACCGTCAGTGCAGACACCCACAAGTTTCTCCCACTTTATGTCTTTATCATCAAAGTATGCCGCAACAACTTTGAACATACCGTATCTTCTGCCTTAGCAGTTGTTTCAAGAGGTCTGCAAAACAGCATTTCCTCCTAAATCGAAGCAGATCCTAGATAACGAACGTATACCAACAACTGAGACGATTGAGCGACGTCAGTTATCTCTCCTCACAGTGAATTGCAAAAAAAGGTGATGCTGGTATCTTTTCGAGATCTTAGAATTTAGTGTCATTTGCGAGCCTATCGATGCGCGTTTTTATGATAGAATCGGAGAAAATCTTCGCTAGCTTACAAGACTGGCTGCTTTTATCATGCACGGTTTTATTAATGTTTCGCCAATATTATGTGGTTTCTTTGCTAGAGCTATCATATGAGCAATTTCAAAAGATGCCTTAACTACTTCAGCGCAGTTGACGACTGGGAAAAGCTTTCCTGGCTTACAATCACTTTTTTTAATGAATCTTCCTTGCTTTGAAAAAAAGCCAACGGTTTGTCTTGATGACCAGAGTGTTTTTTTAATATGGTGCTGCAAGCGAGTTGGCCTCAGAACGTTGTCGCTCAAAGTTTGAAAACACATGACGCATTGTGGTACAACTTGACCATTTACTTTTGCTTCTGTAAAGCCGTACTGCAGATAATCTTTGCAATACTTTCTCTTTTTTTTACACTCGTTTTATGCTAACACAATGGTTTTCAACCTTTTTGCTGGAGCGGAACCCCAAGGAAACATTTCAGTGGCTCGATAAACCTCTGTGCAATAATTCAATTACAAAAAACAGCATTTAATTTAATTAATAAAACAGTATTAAAATTTGTGCAACTTCTGGTGGAACCCCTGGACTGAACTGGTGGAACTCTGGTTAAAAACCAATGGGTTAATACATTAAGATTAATATATGCTAAAAAATGTAAATAAAAATTTTTGGCAAGTTGTAATGACTTTTATTTTACAGTACATTCCACAGAGTATGCACGTCTTCAATTCATATCGAAGATGAATTGAAGCCATAACGAGAGCGATTGCTCTACTGCTTGATATGAACAGTTAACTAAAGAAGTATATACTATTTCGATTTAAGATTAAACTTCGCGCATAAAAAAGAAATCTTAGATCTGCTTTCTCTATTTATGCTTAGAGAGTTATTTAGTCATTTTTGTAGCAAATAGTTGTAATCTGTGGAATTGAATGCCTAAATTTAAAATCTGTAAGGTGAAAATAAGTTACCACTGCTAAATTGCTTGTAGGTTGAATCAGATTAGAACTGACAACTGAGATAAAATTTTGCCGAATAGGGTAAGAAAGTTGCTTCTTCTAATTTTAGGCGATGATTGCGTCTGAATAAGCTTCCTCCTTTTTTGTGCTTGTAGTTGTAAGAGAGAATGTATATCATAATAACTTTTTCGTGTGTGGCAATGACGTTACAATCATAATTAATAGATACTTACGTCACAATCATAATTAATAGGTCGCGGGTTATTGACATAATGTAATAAATTGCTGTATGGTACCGTAAGATGCTGGAGGCAGATCCCTCTTGATAGGAGATCGCCTTGAAAATTGCTTGCTAGCGACTAGCAACTCATGTATTAACTCTTTCGCTCCCGCGATCATCGATTGATGATCTCATGTTTTCAGTGTTTCCCTCAAATTTTTTTAAATTGAGTTACAAAGTTAGTTTACTGAAAAATCGATTTGTGACTTTATTTTTCATCCGATTTTCATAAAATTTTCAAAAGATCTCGCTTGTTTCCTCACGCATCGGGACATGTATAATTTGTGCCCTAATTCTTGGATTTTTATACCCAAAAACGGTTAAAATGACCAACAACCCAGTTGCAGACGACAAAATCGGCCGAATTCTCAGCACGTGCCAACTACGCTAAAATCAAATTCAGATTACATCTTTACCACAAAACCAAACCCTTCATCATTAACACAGTCTGAAAACTACTCTTTTGGGGCATCATTTGACAAAATTTCAAGCGATAATAATAAATTTTACTTTTTTGAATTTCCAAATTTTTTAGGGGTCTCAAACTCCCCCCACACAAACTTGAATGATAAGTAGATAAAAGTAAATTTAGTGCGTAAAAAATATATGTTGCTAAATACCAGTCTCATTTGAAAGCTTAGGAAATTTGCTTTCCAACAATATATAACTTTAAATAGTTTAGACTAAGTGGTATATGATATTTACTGATCAAAAATGAGTACTGTACATCATGTCAGTTCAAAACCCCCAACATTTTTTGACTTACCTTCACTAAATTATAATTTTTAGAAAAACTACACCCTATAAAAACATAAAATAAATTGCAAATGTTTCACCAATAAAGTCGTCATTTTGTATCGAGTTTCCAAGGAGACAAGAAGCGAAATACAAGTTTAAAAGCTAGCAGAAGTTTGGCTTCTCTAAATCAAAGTTTGCTGTATCCCCCTTGTTTCTCAAGAAATGGGAAGGGTGTAAACAAGCGGCTGTTTTATTACCAGTGACAGCATATTCTATGTAAACTTGATATTTTCTGAATCTTGAAGAAATTCCCTGTTCAAAAATACATAATGTTACATGGTTTAGGCTAACCTCTAGCAGATAATAACTGATCATATTTTAGGTACTGACTTTAATTACCAAAATTTGGTACCGGTCGGTACCGGTCAAAAAAAAGGTCATGTGCCTCAGAAAATTGCAAATTGTAGAAAACCTAGGCTTTTAGATAAGTTTTGATTGATGTATCTTGAAAGCTTATTTCCTTAGCATCATTTTGCGACCATTTCTAAAGAAATTGGTAGAAAATTAAATCTGTAGTGATCTTTGAGGTGAGGTACCTCTTTAATTTTGAAGACAACTACCCCCCAGTTGGGGGGGTTCATTTGCATAAAATTTGCATATTAAAAAAAAATTTTTTTTCTATTTGAAATCCTCAAGAAATGTAGATTTCAACGATATATCACACTTAATGTAGAAGTAGACAGCTGAGTAATGATTTACAAACAAACTTGAGGTACATAATTATGATTAATTATGATTGATTATGACAGTTTTTCGCACTGCCACCTTACGGACATTTTTTTCGCTATTTTCGCGGGAGCAAAAGAGTTAATGATATGTCTTGACAATGATCCTGCACCCCTATTAGGGCTTACCGACGTGACTTGTTGTCCATGTCATGTGTGTGTGTCGTTGAATGTGACCCCATGATATAGGTATTTCTGTATCATATTGTTTTGTATTGCGTTTTTCTTTTTTTGCACCCAATGGAAAATTTGTTTTTTAGCATGTTTATTATTAAGTGTTTTTTACACCCGCCTGATGAGACCCAATAAGGTCGAAACCGGTCGCAGGTTATTGACATGATGTAATAGATTGCTGTATGGTACCGTATGGTGCTGGTGATCATTTTGAGCAAATTTTTCTATTGTTAATAGATGCTTGGTTTTTTCTTGCTGATAAGGAGAAAATACCACTGACGATTCAGTTTCCCCAGAGAGAGAGAATCCGAAGACACGTTTCAATCAAGGTTGCAAATAAGTTGTTTACTGTTTGTGCGAAAAGTATTTTTTGACGTAAATAGAGGAAAAACAATCCTTGGATTTCTAGATGCCACCATTTTTGCAGCCCACAAAATAAGTTGCTGTTTGATGTTGTTTCTTTTGAATGATACGAATTGTCTGTTTGCACAACTTTTCAGTAATTTTAGTGATGTAAGCAAAATTACGTAAATTTTTTAGATTTTTTCTAGCATTCGTAAACGCAACTTGAAACAGAAACGAGAAAGCGTTATTCACAGTTGTCAATTTTAATTCTAAATCTCAAAATGCGTTTAATTTCCACTAAAAGTGTGCGTATAATATACGTACGTCACAAAGTAATAGTAATTACTGGTACCTACAATACTTCAAAGTTTGAACTATTTACTTAAACACCCACTGAGAAAAACTATTGGACACAGTAGAAGTGTAAAACAAATTGGTGACAACATAATATATCTATCCGCGTAGCACGTCATTAGAAAAACCAAAGACGTAAGCTATATCTGTAATCTTGAAAACACTCTTTGTATGTGACTCAGGTATTCCTTGCTGCAAGAAGACGAACTGTCTCCTACCTCTTGTAATTCGTATCTACTACTTTTAACTGCCCTAGCCACATGTGGAGTAGTTTACCATGAGCTCCCCTGTTCGCAGCGAGAAATATACGGTTAATAGAAGAACATTTTCTTTGTGCTACGTTGCTAGGGTACCACACACACAAAATGCTTACTGCAGTCGTTTTTTCCTGAGGTGGTTCCCATAAATATATCTTGTAGAATAGATCGAAACAGGCCTGTTGGCCTCTATCAAAGCAACTACTGTAATTGGCTGTAAGCAGGCCAAAGAATGACTGGTTATGTCCAGAAAGCTAACGTGTAAGCTGAACTATGGTTAACTCTTTCGCTCCCGCGATCATCGATTGATGATCTCGTGTTTTTAGTGTTTCCCTCAAATTTTGTTAAATTGAGTTACAAAGTTAGTTTACTGAAAAATCGATTTGTGACTTTATTTTTCATCCGATTTTCATAAAATTTTCAAAAGATCTCGCTTGTTTCCTCACGCATCGGGACATGTATAATTTGTGCCCTAATTCTTGGATTTTTATACCCAAAAACGGTTAAAATGACCAACAACCCAGTTGCAGACGACAAAATCGGCCGAATTCTCAGCACGTGCCAACTACGCTAAAATCAAATTCAGATTACATCTTTACCACAAAACCAAACCCTTCATCATTAACACAGTCTGAAAACTACTCTTTTGGGGCATCATTTGACAAAATTTCAAGCGATAATAATAAATTTTACTTTTTTGAATTTCCAAATTTTTTAGGGGTCTCAAACTCCCCCCACACAAACTTGAATGATAAGTAGATAAAAGTAAATTTAGTGCGTAAAAAATATATGTTGCTAAATACCGGTCTCATTTGAAAGCTTAGGAAATTTGCTTTCCAGCAATATATAACTTTAAATAGTTTAGACTAAGTGGTATATGATATTTACTGATCAAAAATGAGTACTGTACATCATGTCAGTTCAAAACCCCCCAAACATTTTTTGACTTACCTTCACTAAATTATAATTTTTAGAAAAACTACACCCTATAAAAAGATAAAATATATTGCAAATGTTTCACCAATAAAGTCGTCATTTTGTATCAAATTTCCAAGGAGACAAGAAGCGAAATACAAGTTTAAAAGCTAGCAGAAGTTTGGCTTCTCTAAATCAAAGTTTGCTGTATCCCCCTTGTTTCTCAAGAAATGGGAAGGGTGTAAACAAGCGGCTGTTTCATTGTCAGTGACAGCATATTCTATGTAAACTTGATATTTTCTGAATCTTGAAGAAATTCCCTGTTCAAAAATACATAATGTTACATGGTTTAGGCTAACCTCTAGCAGATAATAACTGATCGTATTTTAGGTACTGACTTTAATTACCAAAATTTGGTACCGGTCGGTACCGGTCAAAAAAAGGTCATGTGCCTCAGAAAATTGCAAATTGTAGAAAACCTAGGCTTTTAGGTGAGTTTTGATTGATGCACCTTGAAAGCTTATTTCCTTAGCATCATTTTGCGACCATTTCTAAAAAATTGGTTGAAAATTAAATCTGTAGTGATCTTTGAGGTGAGGGTACTACTTTAATTTTGAAGACAACCCCCCAGTTGGGGGGGTTGATTTGCATAAAATTTGCATATTAAAAAAAATTGTTTTATTATATTTGAAATCCTCAAGAAATGTAGATTTCAACGATATATCACACTTAATGTAGAAGTAGACAGCTGAGTAATGATTTACAAACAAACTTGAGGTACATAATTATGATTAATTATGATTGATTATGACAGTTTTTCGCGCTGCCACCTTACGGACATTTTTTTTCGCTTTTCACGCGGGAGCAAAAGAGTTAAATAATGTGAAAAGTCGGTAAATTGTCCTAGTTAATCGAGACAGATGTTAGATGTTTCTTCAATCAGTAGACTTAGTTACAATTGTAAGTACAGGCACTCCATGATAAAGCAAGAAAGTTGCTATATCTTAAACAACAGAGCGAATTCAGCAAAATTAACTGCAATTTTGGATTCAGCAACTTGATTTACCCCAAAATAGATGCAAATTTTTTTTGTTGGCTTGCTGTTATCACTACAATTTCAAAAATTCAACAAAATTTTACTTTTTGAGATATTTTTATTCGGTTTGTTTTACAATATAGAAAACTAGTATAAGCTTTTTCTCTCTTGACTGGTACTTTTTGAAACAATCAGGTTTGAAATTATAATTTATTCTGTGATTAAGCAGAATCTTTTCCAGTTATCAGTGAAAGTGGAGTTTATGAAAATGAGCACTTTGCCGGAAAAAGATCTCTGTTTCCTGGTTTATACAGACGAAGTCAGATGTCCAAGCCCAGCGAAGCTTTAAGCGCAAATATTAAAGAGAGCCACCAGCGAGATCTACCATTTGATCATGACAAAAAAGTTTAGTGGAAGCTGGTGGTGTGCAACAAAGAAAAGCAGCTAGCAGACATTCAAAGAAGAAATTGAAACTATGCGTGCGCGTGTCCGGAAAATTCGCCGTAAACAAGTTTGCCATAGGAAAACTCGCCTCAGGAAATTTCGCCTAATAGGCGAAAGGCAGTGTACACCGAAGGGGCAGGCCCGGTATGTAAATGTACGGGGCAGTGTACAGGGTGGGGGGTAGATACTGGGGGTGCAAAATACGGCGATTTCTCCTATTAGGCAAAATTTCCTGAGGCGAGTTTTCCTACGGCAAACTTGTTTACGGCAAATTTTCCTAAAACCATGCGTGAGGCACCCATTAGAAGCTCTAGAAAGTGCATTTGCAGTACTTTAAATGTAGTTACAGATACCACACTCCACTAATCATAAAGTTTTGCGACTTTATGCATATGAAGTACCATTACTACAGGCTTTTAAGCCAGCAGACCAGACACGATGAAAAGAGTTTAGCATGCTAAATTCAGATCCACAACTTTTAAATGCGCTTACTTCAGCGATGAGTCAATGTTCCACGTATCTGGGTTGCTAAACAGACACAGATATAAACATGTTATGGAAAATAATTTAGCGAAGTCAATAATGCTGAAACTCGTCAGAAAGATTGTAGTTCTGTTCCATCTGTATTTAAGTAAGCCATGATTTAGTTGATAATTTTTTAAGAAATGTTACGAATGGTTTGTGAAAAGACAGTTAATGCAGTCCAGCTGCCTTAACAAATTGAGAATATGAGGGTCGGAGAACCCTCACCAAATCTGGGAACTAGAGCAAGACACACCTTAGATAAATGTGTGGTGGGGAATCATGCATGATAGAATTACTGGACCATTTTTTTGATGAAAAATTACTTTATGTCTCTAATTTATCTCGAGTTTTTAACAGAATATGTGGCACCACAGGAGGAAGAGATCAGCCATTAGTTATTTTCCAGAAGGACAGTGCACCACTTTGTGACCTTGTAGTCAGGCATTTTTGAACGACACATTTTCAAATCGATGGATAGGACTAGACAGTCTCACTTCTAGACCTGCTCATTCTCCCGTCATTACTACGCCATTGGCTGTTTTTCTTGTAGAGTGATGTAAAAGATATGGTCTACCGAATCAGAGTCGAAGGCATTGTTAATTTACCACACCAAATAACTGCAGCAACTACTACAAGAAAAGAAGTCGGCTTTACGTCATTTTTCCCGTGTTTCGCAGGCTCAGACGTGCTGATTCAATGTATGTCTACCACTACAAACTCGCTTTCAACCCAGACTTCGTACTACAGTTATTGTATATATGTTGGCCAGAATATGGCAAGAAACTATATACAAGCTGAATGTCCTGATGTTGCACACAGAGATGAACCAATGCATCTAGAACAACTTAATGAAAATATCTCAAAAAAAATTCCGCGGAAATTTTGAAATTGTATCAATAATTTGTGGACACCCTGCATACATGGTGTCGCCCAAACATCCATTTTGTGCGAAAAGTACATATAAAAAATGTTTTGTATGTTTTCGTCTCAAAATAGGCTTTTGATACGTACTTGGTGAACAAAACTGAATAGTTTCTTCCGACTACAAGATATTAAGCACTATTTTCTGAACAAAAACGTACAAAATCAGACAAAAACCTAGACGTATAGAGCCTCTTAAAAGATAAATTAAACGATTGTACATAAGTAATGTGAAACAATTCAAGGTAAAACTCACATAAATTGGAGGACAAAATGCATTTAGAGGTTCAACTTCTTATCAAACTCAAGTAAATAGAAGCTGTAAATAGGTATTTAGACTTGTGTTTTGTCCTGCAAAACTGTCGCTGTTTTATCTTGTGCTGTTTCATATAGCATCATTCCAGCCCTGATTAAAATGAATAATTATGTGTTGAAACATGGATGGCCAAGCTATCTTGCCAGCAGAGGTGTGTTGCTGTTTTTATTGAATATGAATGAGGTTTAAATAACTGCCTACGATCGATAAAAGTAAATGAAATTAGGTTTCAAATTAAATTTAATTTGAACAATGTCATTTCAATAAATCATAATACAAATCTCTTGCACCAACTTGTAAGGTTCCTTCCACAACTTCTCATCATTCATTGCAACTGCAACCGCTTCGATGATCGGAGTCTGAAACAAACGTTTTATTAAAACAGAGCCTGCTAAATAATGAAACCAGGTGCTAAAAAAATCAAAAAAATAGAGCTGTTTTTATTTAACCTCTGCTAAAGCTTGCAAGAACAAATTTTCACATTCTAAACAAGGGGATGAAAACTGACTTGTCTTTTTAAAAACTTGGGTCGTCAAGGTTATCAACGTTTATTAAAAAGTATACTTTCGAGTTTCCAGATTATGCTGATAAGCTAAATCATTGCGTTTTTATCTTGTTTGGTTTTGTTCACCCTTGTAATGTGCTCACAGACTGCCACATTCTATTCACTCAAATGCAATGCAGAAGTAATAACAAGTTATACAACTAGTCTATATGAAATTCCAAAAAATTAGGGTGGAGTGAAAAGTTTTTTTTCAAATCAAAAACCAGGTTTATTAAAGTAGGTGGATAGGTCTAAAAACACTTTCCAAAGTTGTTTTTAGGTTCTGCCACTTACACACAGTTGGCTAAACACCCCCAAAAATTTTGCACTCCCGCAAATTTATGAAAGTCTCACAACTTAAAAACTAGTTAACCGAGAAAGTTGGCTATGGGCTTAATATGCTTAGAAGACCCAAGTTTATATCTGCTTGAATACAACTTTTTCTTCTAACTACATCACACAAGCCACAAATTGACAAAAATGATGTTTTTGATGAATATCCTTAAAAAAATTATTTATTATTAAGAAATTGTTGTGAAATCTATGTTTTAACTAAAGTCATTTCTTAGCTACTTGCACAAGTAAAGAAATTTTCACTTAGCATTTTAATCTAGCAGTCTTTGAAGCAAGAAAAATTGACAAAAATGCTACCAACACTATATACCAGTGGTTCTTAAACTTGTCGGAGGTACCAAACCCCGCAAGTTTTATGTGGACATTCACCAAACCCTTCGTTAAAATTCAAAATATATCTGTTAACAAACTTAAGCCTAAAGTGAACTATGCATCTGTTGCACATAAGATCTTATTATTCAAAGAAAGAAAACGAACAAAACGTGAATTCCACAGAAAAACAAAACTCAATAAATATTTACTGCAAATCAATGCTTTTGATGCTGTTGCTGTTGGCTTAACCTTGGAAAGTGCCACTCTCATGTCATTTTCCAAACAAAGCCTGTTCCTTTTTTTCGTTTTTATGTCTACCATCGTAGAAAAAGACTTCTGGCAAAGATACATTGTAACAAACGGTATAATAAGTATCTCAAGGGCTTTCTCAGCAAGAAGAGAGTAAGCTAAGATTTGTTGACACCAAAACGTTGAGAGCGTTGCTGTTCTGAAAAGTTGTTGTTGAACCTGGCTCTGCTGAAGTTCAATGATTTCATCAAGGCATTTATCATTGACATCTGCTTTATCAACACTAAACATGAACGGCTGTCTTACCCATGCTGGATATGACTCTCTGTTTAGGAAGTATCCATCGAGAGACTTTGTGAGCTCATTTAAGTGCAAGAAAATTGCTTGTTTCAGTTCTGTTGGTACGGAAATGTTCCCATTTCCAGACACATCTTCGATTTCACATATACAGTCATCCAACAAAGGAAAATTAGCGAAGTTATCGTTCTCTGTTCGTCATTTCCATAGTTCGATTTTTAAAAAAAAAGTTTTTAGATGTTCTTCCGCTTTGATAATGTTGACTCCACCACCCTGCATCTGTTGATTGAGATGGTTGAGAGCTCCAAAGATATCGGCCATGTATGCCAAAACGAGAATGAACACAGAATTTTCAAAACAATCTGCATGACGATGTTGGTACTCTCGCAAAAACACGGCTAATTTCACACGCAAGGCAAAAACACGGTTCAGCACTTTTTCCTGGGACAACCACCGAACGTTAGAATAGTACAAAAGTAACTTGAATTCGAAGCCCATTTCATTGTACAGCTCCTTGAATATGCAGTGCTTCAAAGCACCATTTTGCAAATAGTTCACACATTCCATCACAATTGTTAATACTTCTGCCAATTCCGGAGGGAAGGTTTTTGTTGCTAACGCATGCCTGTGCAAAAGACAATGCGTTACAGTTATATGGGGTGCATCGGCTTTCACTAGTGCACCAAAACCAGATTTTCGCCCTAACATGATTGGGGCTCCGTCCAAACAAATTGCACAAACCATATCCCACGAAATATCGTTGTCTCTGAAGAAATTATCCCCAAGTTTCTTAATGTCAATAGCCTTAGTTGATGTTGTTAAAGGCTGACAAAACAAAAAATCTTCCTTTATCATGTTTTCTTTCACATAGCTCACGAATACAGCAAGCTGGCTTAGACTGGCAACGTCGCTGGTCTCATCAAGTTAGAGATTAAATTTTGCCAGGCTCGAAATAAAGTATGAAACTATTTGAGCCAAATTGTCATTGCTGATGATGTCATTCGAAAGAGGAATTCGAGATAATTCATTTTCTGCTGCTTTTCCAAGCATGATATTCGCCATCTTCAATGCAGCTAGTTTTACGAGTTTTTCCCCAATAGTGTGTGGCTTGCCCTGTTTGCCAATCAGGTATACAACTTCGTACGATGCTGTGAGAATCAGTTTGTCGATGGGAACAAATATGAAAACAGGCAGAGTAGCCTTTTCATCATATCTGGCTCTTTTTATTTTAAATTCAGCTAGCGTTGTGTTCTTGTACTTTCCATCGCCATGGATCTTTAAAAAATGTTCCTTTAGTTTGCCGGTGCTAAGCTAGAATTGCTCAACTTGGCATCACAAATAGTGCACTGAGGACGCTGACTCCCATCATGTTCTGTGATATACGTAAATCCATATTGTACATTAATTATATCGCCAGAATAAGGCAGAAAAGAGGTAGCAATGCTATTTATTGTTGGCAGGACAATTAAAATCATTGTATTTTGCCATTGCCTGAAATCCCTCATCGACTTGTGAGTGTGGTGCCACGGAGCAAACCACAGACTACGTTATCTCAGTACAACCCATACATTGGATACCTCAATGGTGGCTAGTTTGACAGTTTTGGATGATACTTGATGCTGGCTTAATACCACCATAGCCAGCATCTGATCCCAATGGCAAGTGAGTGCCCCTTCACATGAAGAAAAAGCCTGAAATCCAAGGACTAGCAGACCAATTGCAGTGCATAAATTCTTTTTGGCTGCAAAATATGAATTATTTTTGATGAAAGTAGCTTCAAGGCAGTGTTTCCTACAAGATTTTGGTAAGCACATAACTGCCAGCGCATGTGCCAATTGCAAGCCAAACACATGAAATTAGCCAGACTACATTTTGCTAATTTTGCAGAACAAAGAGTTTCATCATCTTCAGCAATTTATTTTGAAGTTATAAAAAATTTTGGATACCAACTGCTAATTTTTGGTAACCAACTGCTGTTCATCAAATATATAAAGAATCAACATCGTTTCTCTTGATTAAGTTCTCTGGTACTTTATTCTAAATATTTTCTCTGACTGCTAAATGGCTCACATAAACATTACATGATGGTGACACAACAGTGATTTACAGCTAAGAATGAATTGACTTTATGCTTTTTCATACAAAAGAATTAGTCGAACGACTTCATTTATGCAATCAATAACTCACAGCATCCCTCACACCATTTAGAATTTCAACTTTTAAAGTTTATCTGCAACATTGTTAAAAACATATGACAGCAGCCTTTAATTGTCCAAACACAATGTTTAACTTTCTTTTGCTCATTAATCAAAGTACTCTTTGTCTAGTTTAGTGCTTCTTATTCGTTTTTCCATGTGCTCCATTTTCAAACTACACAAAAGCATGTGGCCCAATTACATATTTTTCTTGATTTCTGGTCTAGGCCATCATCTCTGTCATAAATGATCATTAGTTTGCAAACCAATTAATATGCCTGCTAGTGAATTGTTTATTTTGCTATGTCCTTTGCAACAGGGAGTTGAGCAAATTCCACATCACAGACTTTCAAAAATGACCAAGAAAAAAGTTGAAAAATTGCATGAGTGTAAGTGCCAAGTTTTAAAAATTCTCGAAGATGAGGAAGCAACGCTGATGTTGTGTTTTGGTGATGTAATAATTCCCGTGATTATATCAACCATAAGAAGTTCACTAACAAGTATCTTAACAGTTAGTAAACGATGGCAGCAAAAGATGTAGCTATTTCTGTTTCATAAATTAAAAGTGATCACTCAAAATCTACAACGTTTGTAACAACAATCTGCAAGTGTTCCAGCATATCCGGTAAACAGTGCATGTAAATACAATTAATTCAATGCTGATTCTTTAAATAAGCATACGCACATGAGCAAATCAACACTTGCAATTGCAAAACTTTGTTGTTCACTTTAGAGATAATTTGTAATACAAAAAAAAATAACAAACACAAAAACATTTGATTAAGTCATTATCACTTACCATTGCATTATGACCATACAATGTTTACACAAGGCATCAAAACAAATGCAGGGCAAACTTTTGATTATTCTTTACTGTATTCCCACGCATTAAACAGTTGGTCAAAAGTTTGCTGGCAAAATAGTAAAAATTTTACTTAACTGAAAAAAATTACCAAAAACCACAGGACTTTTTTCATATTTTAACTGCAAATCTGCTGGACATGTTTTTACAATTTTGCACTTTCTTTTTGTTTTAACATAACATTACTTCAAGGGTGGCTGCCTAGAAGGAAAAGAAGATCTAGCAATTGCCAACACTGTGAACTGATAGTCATTATTGACCTCATACCTACTTTCATCAAAAACAAACAACAAGAATTTATCTGCACACTGCAATTTGTCCACTAGTGCTTGGATATCAGATTATGGTGACATGCAACTATTTTGATACTCCCAATGACAACCAATAGCAACGATTTCTTTTTTCCTGCACCAATCAACAGCTGCCTCAATGTGGTGGTGCGGTCCCCGACCCCGTTTGGGTTGGGTCGAAATGGCTGTTGGCCTTCCCGAGGGTCCCAGTTACCCCAGGCACTCCCCTTCATTTTTTTGCTATGCTGCCCCCAGAACGACCACAGAAAAGCAGCACACAGCATCTACAAAATCGATCATGTGTTTTCACTTTTTCTTCTCTCCTGCCCTAATCTTGCCCTTCTTCGTCTCCTTATTCTTCTTCTTCTCCTGATGAGTGGTAACGTTCATCCTAACCCAGGCCCCATCTTTCCCTGCTCTGTGTGCGCTGGAAATGTGACCTGGCGAGGCAAGTCAGTGCAATGCTGCACCTGCTCCAAATGGGTCCATCTAAGGTGCTCACAACTTTCCCTGTCCAAAATCAGAGCTCTTGGCAGCTCTCACTCTTGGAGCTGCTTCCCCTGCAGTAACACTGTGACTCCCTCTTCGGACTCCTTCAACATGTATACCTCCACTGTACAATCTGGCCCCCCTCTACTGATGCTGCACTCACGTGTCACCCTCATCTCCAAACCTCCTATTCTCCTTCTGCCCATTCTATATCTCTTTCCTCTACCCATCCACCACCGTCCCTTGCTCCTGGCTGTCCTTCTATGCCTCCTGCCTCCTCTCCTCCCCCTGACTCTCTCAGGGTTCTTCAATGGAATGCTGGAGGTCTCTGAGCCAGGAGCACTGAACCACTTCATTTTCTCTCATTTCATCCAGTCGACCTTATCTCCATCCAGAAATCCAATCTTAACTCATCTTCCTCTTTCCGGATTCTCTGCTATGTGTTCTGATCGTACCCACTCCCGGTCTGGCATCCTCTCTCCTGATGCCATGCATGCTAGTGGCGGCGTTGTCATTTTCGTCAGGCAGGGCCTATCCTTTTCTGAACTTTCTACCTCCTCTCTTTCTTCGTTCGATCCCTACTCTGATTATGTAGGGGTCAACATCTCTCTTAACAACTCTTCCTCGGTGTCATTTCTTAATGTGTATGCTCCCCTATTTGCTCCTCTCCAATGGATGGCAGAACCGATTCCTTCTCTCCCTTAACTCTTCCCTCCTCCAGAAATCTCTTTATTCTGAGGGACTTCAATTGCCATCACCCCCCTCTGGGACTCACGAGGTACTTCCGACCCCCGTGGGGAGGAAGTATTTGACTGAGTCATCTCTTCTGACCTCCCCCCCTCAATGACCCTGACACACCCACCCTTCTCCATCGTTCCTCTGGCAGTTGCTCCTCTCCTGACATCTCCTTTGCTCTTTCTACTCTTGCCCTTTCTTGCTCATAGGAGGTGCTTCAGGACCTGGGTTCTGACCACCTACCAATTCTTCTATCTGTCCCTCTCTCTCCGATCTATCGCCCCAATGAGCGTTCCCCTTCCTTCAATTTCAGAAAGCTCGCTGGGATGGCTTTGCCTCCTACATTGACCCTCACTGTCCTTCAGCAAAGGAATACTCGTCTCTTTCTCTTTCCTCTGCTGCTGCTCTCTTTAACTCTTTGGCACTGAATGCGACCAAATCTTCCATTCCTTTTGGCCGCATCAAACGCCCTCCTAAAGCCTGGTGGTATCCTGAGGTGGAAGAAGCAGTTAGTGAAAGACGCAGGGCTTTTGCTGCTGCTCACAGAAGTGATGAAGATAGCCAGGCCTACATCTCCACTTCTTGACGTGCCTCGTCAGTCATTGCCAAGGCCAAGGCTGAGGCATGGCAGACGATTTGCTCTTCTCTCTCACCTAGGTCTAACCCTAAATCTGTGCACTCTTTTCTTTGTTCTATCGCTGGCTGTCCTTCCTCGTCTTCCCCCTTTCCTAACTGTTCTTCTCTGAGGGAATGGACTTCGGTTTATGCCGCTAATCTGAGATCTCACTTTTCCATTTCTCAGCCAAAGGCCCTGCATAGCAGAGCCAGAGGCTACCTCACTAAGCTCCGCCAAACCACGTGCCCTGTGGAGTCTCACTTGTCCTTTTGCTCTCCTTTCTCTCCCTCGGAATTTCTTACGGCTGCCTCCAACCTTTCCTCCTCCACTGCCACTGGCCCACACAAAGTTGCCTATTCCATGCTAAAGCACCTTCCTTGCTCTGGCATGGATTTTCTTCTTCACATCTTCAACCTTTCCTGGTCTTTGCATTTCTTTCCTTCCATCTGGAATACATCTTCTATTATTCCCATACATAAGATGGGAAAACCTCTCAACTCTCCTGCTTCCCTCAGGCCTATCTTTCTCACCTCCTGTGTCTCAAAGCTGTTTGAACGCATCATTCTATCCCGTCTACTCTTCTTTCTGGAATCTAATTCCATTCTCTCTCCCCGCCAGGCTAGTTTCTGCCCTGGTCGGTCTACACTTGATCAAATTCTGTACCTTTCTCAGTCCATTTTGGATGGGTTTAACAAACCCAGCCCAGGCTCTCGGATGATCCTCTCTACTATCAATTTCTCTAAAGCTTTTGACTCTGTCTGGCATCCCGCTCTTTTCCACAAACTCATTTCGGCTGGCCTCCCTCCTTGCTTTGCTTGTTGGACTCAATCTTTCCTTTCTGATAGGTGCACTTGTATGGTCTTTCAAAATCACGAAAGTCGTTCCTTTCGAGTCTGTCGAGGTGTTCTGCAAGGATTCGTTCTTGGCCATGTACTTTTCTCCTTATTCATTAATGATCTACCAGCATCTCTGCCTTCTTCCATCAGCTGCTCTCTTTACGCTGACGATCTGGCCATTTGGTCCTCCTCCCCCTTAGTCCCCACTGCGGTGGAGGCCACACAAGGAGCTCTGCTTCAATTGGAGCGCTGGTCTGAGTACTGGTGTCTTCCTTTCAATCCAAGCAAATGTGAGGCCTCGTTTTTCTCAGTGGATCCCCACCAAGCTAACCTCCAGCCCAACCTCCTCCTACTCGGCTCCTGCCTCCGTTTCAATTCAACTCCAACTTTTCATGGGGTCACCTTCGACAGCACTCTTTCCTTTTCTAAACATGTTCTTGGGGTCACCTTCGACCGCACTCTTTCCTTTTTTAAACATGTATCTTCGCTGAAGGCCAAGTTTTTCCCACATCTCAAGGCTTTACGCTGTATCTCTGCTTCCTCATGGGGCCCTTCTAAAGAGTCCCTCTCTTTTCTGTATAAATCTTTTCTTTGGCTCGTTCTCACTTACGCTTTACCTGGATGATTTCCTTTCCTAAGCGCTACCAATTTCACCACATTGGAATGCCTCCACTGAGCGCCCAGTCGTGCCATCACCGGCTGCCTCTCGTTCTCCCCTATCCCTCTACTACTCACCGAGGCTTCTCTACCTCCCCTATGAGTTACTCTGGCTCACTTTACTCTTTTTCTTATGAGCGGGCTCTTCGTCTCCCAACCTCCTTTTCTATTTCAGGATTGGCCAGACTAGGAGTGAAACCAAGACTCTGCAGATCGTCCTGGAGAGCTTTTGCATCCACTCACCCGCTCATGCTTCCTTCTACTTGTTCTACGGAGGCTCTTCTTGCTTGCCCTCCTTTTCCTCCTTTGAATCTGCCCTTGTTCACGGTCGAGTCTGCCCTTTCCTCTCCATGCTCTTGCTCTGATCCCCCTCACTCTCACCAAGGTGCGGCTCTCGCTCCACCTTGACTCTCTCCTCCCTCATGATCTGGTACTCTGGACAGACGGCTCTGTTCCTTTTCATTTTGGCAAGGGCGGCTCTGGCGTTTTTGCCAACTGCTCTCTCTGTGGCACTGAGGCCACTCTTTCCTTTTTGGCAGGCCCAGTATGTTCCAGTTTTTCTGCTGAAGCCTGCGCCATTCTGCACGCTCTTTGCTGGTCTCGGCAACACCATAAAGTCTGCCATTTTTCTTCTCTTCTCCTGTCTGACTCTCGTTCTGTCCTCACCACCCTGTCCTCTCCTCCACCTTTCCTGTTATCCCAAACTCTGTGGCAGATCTGGCAGGAACTGTCTTCTTTCTCCTCCTGTTCTATCAGGCTACAATGGGTCCCTGGACACTCGTTTCTCCCAAAGAACGATGCGGCTGATGAGCTTGCCAGACGGGGAGCGCTGCTTGCGCCCTCTGCAATCCCTTGTAGTCTCTCTCCTTTTATCTCTCGTATCCACTCTCGTCTTATCTCGGACTGGAGGCGTACTGTATCCTTGAAGTATTTTGACACACAGGTTCCCTCGATTTCCACTGAGGAACCTGTGCTCCCTCGTCATGCTTGCTGTGTCCTCTCTCGTCTTTGCTTCAATGGACACAGCCTTCTTTTAGGTTCCTATCTCTCTAGGACTGGCAGAATCGAGAATCCTTCTTGCAGCGCCTGCAGACACTCGTCCCAGGACATCTCTCATCTCATTCTGCACTGTCCAGCTACAGACTCTTTGCGCCGCTCACTCTTTGGCGACTCTCTGTCTCTCTACGACCTCTGGTCCAGACCCTGGGGAGTTGCCCGGCTTCTGGGGCTCCATGGTATTCTGCCATGCCCCCATCCCTTGGAAGGGGTCGGGTAACCAACAACAACAACAACATTTCTTTTTTCTGACTCATTCTGGAGATAACTTTGATGAGAGCCAAATGAAAACATTTAAGTTTTCACACATTTCTTAAAAGAATGCAATGAATTCGTTTTCCAAAGTGGTATTTAAAAGCTATATTTGTCATTTTTGATTCATGCTGTTTTTCTAGATCAAATCTTTTAGCATTATTACGACAAGATATGTCAAAAAATACTGCCTATCTCTAATAAAAGTCTTTTATTCATTTTATAATTCGTAACATAGCTTTTGGCTTTGTATTTCTTTTGTGTTTGAGGAAAACTCAGTTTACTAAAATTAATCACAAATTTGCCAAGAAACAGTTTCACAATGAACACTATATATATATATTGTGCCACATCCACAATGAGTGGGCTTGTGCTACTTGCAGTGCTGCTGACTTCAAAAAAAAATATTTCATGGAATGTTTCTTGCAGTACTATGCTTATTATGTGTATACTGAGGAAAAGTGTTTTCTGATAATACTCTTCCAGAATGCAACAGTTTTGGTGCTTTAATTCACGGCTTTTTAGTTTCATGTATAGGGCTACACTTTTGCACGTATAAAGTCTCAGTGTTTCACCTGACATGCTATGCTCAGTTTAGCCTATATCATCGAGCACATCAGCTGAATAAAAACACTTGATCAAAAATGCAAAAAAAGCACTTTGCACTGCAAAAACATTTGATTAAATACTCTTAAATAAGTCCATAGCCGTGCCCCGTGTATTTTATCACATTCAGCATGTTTTAAAGTTTGAAATACTTGACTGGCAAATTACTACCTGATAATCTGGGAAACGGCAGAATTACAGTATCTGAGAAGAAAGTTCAGTTAGTTGAATATTATTGCTCTTCAACAACGTTTACATATACTGGTAATATTAATGACTTTTATATTAAATCATAAAGAATAATGTTTTAAAATAACAATAGTTTGAAAGAATAATGCATTGAAACAGCAATAGCTAAACAAGACAAGGAATGCAACCAAATTGAAAGTGTTATAGCGCTAGTCAATAGATATCAATAAAGTTATCTCCAAAATGCCATTGTTTAAAAAATAACCAAATTACTCCTGATTTTACAACAAATTTTCTTTTAACAGCAGAGTACCACACGGTGCTTCTAAATCCATAAAACCCAAAACCACCTGTGTTTGACCTGCCGATCAAAAGTTATGATGATATGTTGATTTTGGATTCCCATTTTTTTTGCCCCAAGTTAAACGGACAGTATACATTAAATCTTCACATCACTATCACCAAGTAAAAATAGGATGGAATCTGTTTTTTGTGCTAAAGCATAATTTCAAATGTCGTTAATTATTGAAAAAATTTATATTTTTTACTGCATTTACTATGCTCTTAATAAAATCAACATTGCATTTATGTAAACACTAATTTTTAGCTGTAGCTGTAATCAAATCTAAATATTGCAGTTAGGTTGATAGTGATTGAAAAATGTCTGTGGCTACATCAAACATTCCAATGCAATTTAGTAAAATGCGCTTGAAGCAGCAAGCATACATTAAACTGTTTTTTTGTTTTCACATTAACACCATCAATTGTTTCATTGAACATTATCCATGATTTAATACAACTGCTAGGTGCTAAGTCATCAAAAATACCTCCCAATTTTTCTTTGCTTTGGGCACCATAACTGTTAATAAGTTTTCACAACGCCCCCCAAAAAAAGTTTGGAATGTGCAACTCTAATGAACAAAAAACTTTTAAAAAGGTGGAGAAAATCAAAAATCATGATAGGAAGAATTGGGCAGTTTCTGGGTAAGCTACTACATGAAATTAAGTTGTGACTTAAAACAAAAAACAGCAAAAGCATAAAGTTAGGACTCAAGGGTTCTCAAACTGAGGTACACATACCAGCAGTACATGAGAAAAATTTTAGAAGTTGGCAAAAAAGTTTTTTGTGGAGTCACTTCCAAGATTTTTGACTAAAAAAAAGTTTTTAGTTGAGAAAAGGCAAAAAAAAACAATTATAACAAAGGATTTGCAAAATAATCACACAAAACAGCTCATAATAGGTAAAACCATCACTATCAAAACCTCGATTTCCAAAAATAGGCCCTTAAGTTGAAAAAGGAAAAAGAATATTTTATCTTAGGTGCAGGCCACACGTCTAGGTTCAGCAAAAAAAGATGTAGCTAAAGAAGTTCAAAAACCTTTGGCCTAAAGTGACTTGCTTCACTGGCCATACCATAAAACCCATGAACAAGCAACCAAAACTAAACAAAATTGATCAATGCTATTAAATGATGACAATCGATACCTTCTTTGGAACAACATGCTGTCCGATTTTCACATCAATGTCATGACTTCGTCCAGTACAGGTAAACATTCCACTACATCGAATGCTCTCTTCAATGATAAGCTTCAATGATCTGTAAAACCTAACATTTGATATTGCTCAATTATTACTAAATCACCGTCAGATTAGCAACACTTACTTAATATTTGTGATACTTTGTGGCATCACATCGAGTGATTTAATTTCTTGCAAAGTCTTCCTCAATTTAGTCTGCACTGATGCATGTGACATGAGAAAATAGAAATTCCACATCAACACTATAACATACCAACATGTTAATTAGAAACTTCACTTAATCAGCTCCTGTAAAAATCGCAAACAATCATATCTCCATGAAGAAGCAACTTCGATCATGCCTTTCATGCTATTACAACAAATAAGAAGAAAATATTTAATCATATAATCTATTAATGTAATTCCCCAAAAGCAAGAGAGGGTCAACATATTAATAAAAACAATCACTAGAGAACTATTTTGATAAATTAAATGACAACTAACAATACACAAAGCAGTTTCAATTATTAAATTTAACAGCCACAAACAAAACATAGTTTTAATTGAGCTTAATCCAGAAAAGGATTACAGCAGTGCTTCTCAAACTATGAGCTGTGACCCAAATCTAGATTGCAAAGTCCTCTCAAATAGGTCGAGAGTCTATTCTGCATATAATTCATGTTTATTCATATGTGTATCCATATATTGAATATGGGTAGCAGGCATTACTACAAACTGAGTTTTCACATGATTTTGGGTTGCAGAAGAAAATGGATCAGAAACATTGGCTTATAGAGGTAGTGCCCATTGTGAAGACAAAAAGTAAGTATGGATAAGTGACCAGTATCCTGTAATTGTATTTTGCTCATAAAATATAATTAAAGTGCCCTAGAGTCAGAAAGGCAGGGTTTGAGATGCAAAAAATTACTGTAAATAGTACAGCAGAAATGCATCGTATTGTTGTTTTTACTTTACTTTTCTTGAAAATGCGGCATAGCAAAAGACTATAAAACTCCAGAAACTGAGTAACTTTCAACTGCTTGGACTTGAGGCCGTAGATTGTATCCAAAAAGGGTGTGGTGAAGAGTTCACACAAGAACAAGCAAAATGAGAAAAGAAGTGTCCAGAGTGGCGCCATCGACAGAATGCAACTTTGTATCAGGGCTTGTATTTCATGAAAACAATGATGGCGAATTTTCTATTCTTGCCCGTGGCCGTTCTTCTTTTCATCTCTCCACCCTTGAAGCAACTTACATCAAAACAACCAAACCAAATTTATGTATACAAAAGGAATTTGTGTATGGTCTAAAAATCGCACATTTGTTTCTGCTCCTTCTATTGGTTGCTCCTTTCACCAATCACAATGGAGCCTTTTTTCTTTTTTGTCAACTGCATCTCTATATAAGTGACTCACTTCCTCTCTTTCACTCTATTTCTGAAAGATTCTCTTGAAAAGTGTCGGACAAAAAGCTTTTAGACAATGAATACCCTACTTTCTGCAATTTTCATTCACTGTACCCACTTCATCACACAACTTCTCAATCAAATTTTCTTCCAATATTCCTTTACATTTTGAGCAAACAAAATGCATTGCTAACCAAGCAGTAGCTCTCTTTATTTTTTCACATTTGCCATGAACACAGTTTCCACATTTTCTGCACAACACTGAATTGGCCATGACTCTCCTCCCACAAATTCCACATGGATATATCTTGCTTTTGAATAGTTTTCTTTCCAACCTGAATAAAAGTTTTTTATAGTGCATTTTGACAGATTCCTAATCAGCGTTTTTGATATTCATATCTGTTTCTCCCCATAAACTCCCTCCCTTAAATATTATAGACTCTTCACAGATGTTTTTATTAATTTGCGGCTTAAAATAAACATTTTTTGTTATCTGGTGTTATGGTCATGTACAGACTCCAGTTTGGTGAGCGAGTCATAAAAAATTTTTGGCAAGCAATTATTATGAAGTGCAGACATGAATTTAGCGAGCTCAAGTTTATATTTATATCAGTTAGTTTCAGGAAGTATAAGCTTTTGCATAAATTAGACATTCAACTACAATTCCTACTGAAGATAATAATGTGAACAATGTTGTTCAATTGAACCATTACTGTATTTTTTGGATCAAAAGGTGCACTTATAATCCTTTAATTTTCTCAAAAATGGAACGTGCACCTTATAGTCTGGTGCATCTAATGTGTGGATCAGGTAGCACTTTGTCACCAAGCTTTGAACAAGTGTTATGTTGCAATAAGTGCTACCAACGCAATAGTACCTGCCTCAACTCATTCTTTCTTGAGAGCAAACTTCTTGTTTCTTGCGATGAAATTACCTACTCTCATTCCCTTTTGAATGTATTTTTCTCTTCACTTTACATACGTAAACACACCCGTGTGTTGAGCATTTACTGCAACATGCACCAAGCAATAAGCCCTACACTTATCACGCAATGTGAACACAAAAATTGTTTGACTTGATTGTTTGATCATAAAATACAAGTACAAACCAATAAAATGCCTTGAGTTTTTGTTTCATTAAATGTGCCTTATAGTTTGAAGTGCCTTATGTATGAAAATAAATGTGCTAGAAGACGTTTATTGATATGGCACCTTATAGTCTGGTGCACCTCATGGTCCAAAAAATACGTTAATTCATGAAGGTGAGTTTTCAATGCAGTGCCCCAAACTAAAATAACATATTTCAATTTGGAGTATATCAAACCGTGATACAGCATGCCTATTGTCTGTCTTGGGAGAAAGTTACACGTTCTATACAACAAGCCAGAATAACGAACTAGCTGAAGAGACAGGTGTTCAATGTGATCAAATAACTTCAAGTTTTCATTCAGAAATATTCCTACCTATTTTATGGTATGTTCTCTTTCAAGAGTTTTGTTGAGCTGCAATTGAAACTTAGCAATGCAGGAAATGTTAGGTCGTTTACTAATTAACATGTAGTTTGTTTTAGTATAGTCTAGCAATAGCTTGCTTTTTTTCAACAAATATTCAACCAATATTCAATTTTGCTTAGCTCGTTGTTTACCTTATTTTCCAAATTCTAATTGAAAAACTACACTAGGAGAAACAACCACATTTGCTCAAGGATAATTAAAATGAACCCATCAAATAAAAAGGAAAAGGAGAAGACAAAAAAGGTTTGTGGAAGTAGTGAAGGTGGTTGGATCGATTGAAGAGGATGCAATGAACCGAGCAAGATGGAAAAGAATCATCTGCTTTGACCACCAATAAAAGAGCCAAAAGAAGAAAAGAAATATTGGCCGATTGTTTTTATCAGCTTTTTGTCTATCTCAGCATAAATAACCCAAGGTGGGTCAAGGAATGCAGCTTGACAGGCATGAAGCTTGGAGTCCTGCAAAATTTGTATTTGTGTTGCGCTGCAAAAAGCAAGAAGCACAGTAACTGAAATACTGTAAAAAAATTTCAAGAGCTTACTTTGTTTTCCAAATTATTTAAGTTTTTATCACTCAACATAAGTGTATCAACTGCAAATAGTGTGTTGTCAAACAGACATATTTGGGGCAGGTCACTAAGGTAAAGAAAAAAGAATAGTGGCTCTAAGGAGGATCCTTGAGAGACTCTGCAGGATACTTTTAACAATGAGGATTTACAGTCATTAATTTTTGCATATTGATATCTATTTGATAGGTAGCTTTTTAATAGCTGCAGTGGTAGTCCACAAACTCTAAAATTATGCTCCATTTTGTGCAGTAGTAATGCGTGGGTTACAGTATCAAACGCTTTTGTTAAATCTAGAAAAACACAGCAGGTATACAGACTGCAGTTCATATTGTTTGTCATTCTCTCATATATGCTGCATATAGTTTGTGTAGTAGACATTTTTTTTCTTAAAGCCAAACTGCTGCTCGCTCAGCATGTCATTTTTTCTAAGTAAGAACTAATATGAACAAAAATAGGTTTTCTAAAATTTTACTGAATGGTGATAATAAAGAAATTGGCCTGTAATAGGTACACAGATTAGGGTCCCCTTTTTTGTAAATTGGCACGACTTTAGCTATTTCTAGTGCATTTGGAAACTCACCTTGCTCTATGCAGCATACTGTTAGTATCATTTTCTCTAATTGTTTTTTACTTTTATTAAAGAACGAAAAACAGTAGTTACTTCTTCAGGTGTAGTTGATGTGAAAAAAAAAGGAATTTTTAATTGTTACCTCTCCGCTATTAGTCAAGTGTTTGGTTACCAAAGGAATAAGTTCAGACAATTTTTTTCCTATGTTAGCATAAAATTGGTTAATTTATTGCAAATTGCCTCTTGATCGTTCAGAAGTCTATAATCCCCTGTCTTTAATTTTGTGGGAAGAGTTTTTGTTTTACTTTTCAGTTGAGCTAAACATTTTACGACTTTCCATATCTGGTCTTGATTATTTTTTTAACCTCAATTGCTTCGTTATAGTAATTCTATTTTTCAGTTTTAATTACTTGACTAAAGGAGTTGCAATATTTTTTGTAATGGTTAAATGCAGCATTGAAGTATTTTTGAAGTTTACTAATTTATTTTTTTGTGTAATTGAATTCACTAAGCCTCGTGAAAGCCAGGGTTTTGCATGTAGTTGTTTTTCTCTTCGAGAGGTATTTTAAATGGAACACTGATATTTACATTGTTACTAAATACTTGAAAAAATTTTTTAAATTGGTTGAGGACACTTTTACTATCACTAGGAGCATTAGTAACTAAGTCATTTGCTAAGTTTTGTAGGTCAAATGATCAAATTTGGACATTTTCGGATTTGATATCGTTTGGTTTTATGTGATTTGGTTGCTTTTGCAATAATTATGACAAAAGAGTTAAAGTAGTCACTTTAATCCATAAAGGCTAAACTGCTTATAAAAAGAATGTTTAGAATCATTCACATATATGTGTTAGAGTGATTGGTGATGCTTGTAGGCAGATCAATGGTGCATTTACATGGCGAACTTATCATATTTTGAACATGTTTTGTGACAAAGTTGCTTTTCCCAACTTTGTTTAAAACAATATTAAAATCTCCAAGAACATAAAAGGGGAATTTTTGGAAATTAAGCTTGTAAAAATATTTTATACGGTTTCCTGAAAATTTCTCGCAGTCACAAGTGGAGTTTGTTGGGTGTCTATACACTACTCCAACAACAACTGGCCTGCAATTTGTTTTTATTTCAATCCACATGTCTTCAACCAGTGGAAGTTCGACTTTCATATTATTCCTTCGGCTAAAAGAAAGTTTTTCCTTATTGTAAAATGATTCATCTCTTGCTTTGGTTTGCTGTTGCAATGAAGAAATGAGTAGCCATGTAAATTGATGTTAAAATACAGGGTGCTTTTAATAATTTTGATTTTCAAAATAGCTATCATGTCTGGTGATCATTCAAGTTCTGATAAATAATGAGTTAAGCTACCAAAATTTTTTTGCAGGCTTCAAATGTTTAACCACTTCCTGCCAGGGAGTGGCTTATCACGTGGTATAAAGCCATGCCCCAGCAATGGGGCATGTCTATTGCTGCAAATTTTACAAGCACCATTAACAGGAAGCGTGTATAGCCGCTTACATGGATACAGCTTACTAGCAAATTTTAGAGGGAGCTTTATGACTTACTAGCAACATTTCGAGGAATATATAGGGAAATAACCATTCTTGAAAGCATTAAATGTGAGCAGAGTCACAACAGAATTTACTGGTGTCATTTTGTTATGTACTGAACGACTTGTAGGTTGTTGTGAAGTATGGTAAAGTCTGTCTTCCACATACTTTTTCTTTCTAGTGTGTAATTATGGCTCGTAGAAATCAAGGCTTAGATGATAATTCAATATTACAGCAATTATGGGAAGTTTTATTTGAAAATTCTGGCTCAGACAGTGATTTGGATACATTTTCTTTGCACACACCTGTTGACACTAGTGATAGTAAAAATAACGATAAAATTGGTGAGATTTTGCTAGGTTGTTCAAGACAAGCACCAAAGCTGCAAGGAAATACAGTTGTGTAAAACTAAAATCAACAGGATGTCCAGCCGTGTAGCCTACCTTTCACTACTAGTAGTGGGGTCAAGGTGCCATTGAATGATAAAAGCTCTGCCAAAGATATGCTCCTCAGAAATCATTCTCACAGTCAGTCAACGATCTGCATGCATCAGTTGCTTCACTTGATTGATGTTGCTATCAGTCCTGCTTGTCACTACCCACCAGATCTTTGATTATCCTCACATTCTTCTCAACCTTCTCAGAATTGTTTGTGCCACTCAAAAGCATGAGCTCTTGAGATTGTTTCTTCTTTCTAAACTTGCTGTAGCAACGCAAAAGATTCCGAAGGTGTCTTACCAAGCTTGGCTACAAATTTCAAATTAATTCTTTGCTCCACAGTACTCGTGTTTGCAGGGAATTCTCATTGGCACTTCCCACAATGAAACATGAAAAACGAAGTGTTTTCAAACAGCACGACAAAACTTAAGAAACATGAGGCAAACAAAAAGAGATGCTCCAATCAAAACTCGCATGAAATGAACACGTCTCACATGCAATGGTGCTGACGTCCAAGGTAATACTGTGATGCAAGAAATTTGTCAAAATTCATTAAAGCAAGCAAGCAGCAGTCGCAGTCTTGTTACTTTTTGGACACACCTCGTACATCTATGTGTCACTAAAATACACTAAGCAAGCCGGGTTAAAAGGAAAAAGCAGAATGTTCAGAAAAAAAGGTACACCAATAATGGAGGATGCACCAAGTTAACCACCATCATTCAACTCTAAATGATTTTAGAAGAAGCACAAGTCGAGTGCACCACTAAGATAACAACAAAAGATGAAGTTAACTACAACAAGCACAGAAGTGGCTGCAAGAGTAAAATAAGCTGAGAAAAAACAAAGTTTGGTAAAAAAAAATGAAGATCACTGGCAAGGAAAAAAGTAACTCGGGAGTTACCTCAGGAGTAGATAGATACTTGCTATACAATGCAATATCTGCAGCCTGTTCAAATAACAACTCAACAAGTCCAGATGAGAGTGGCTGTGCCAAAAAACGTCATCTCAGGACAGTGGACACATGGCTGAGAAAATATTTTGTTTGAAGTTAGCTCCTAAGTATTTGATGAATACTTTGCTCCATCCTAGTGTTGCATGCACAAAATTAGAAAATCATTCAAATATATGTTTGAAGCAAAGAACAGAACCTACCTGCATCATATTTATGGCATTAATAATATGAATACATACCTCCCCATGTGACATGCAAACCGATAGTGAACATGGTCACAACATCTGCAAGTAATTGTTCTTCAGATAGATTAGATGCATTGAGAAGAGGTTTGATTACACTCTCATCCATTCCCTCCCAATTGTCTTCCACTGCCTTCTCCAACAACTCAAACAAATCTTTCCGAGCTGCAATACACAACAGGACACCAATGGATAATCATTGAAAACTCACTTCAAAGGAAAAAAGTATTGAAAATTTGAAACAATTGAGAACAATTTTTAAATAACCTTGATGTAAATAGGTATGAAGAACAAAAAAAAACACCAAGATCACATAAACTAGGCGTTTATTGTTTGGCTTGTCCTTTAACCTTTACGTACCTTTATAAAATTGTGATTTTGATTTAGTTGGTTCTTCATGATTGAATGCTACAACTTCGTTCCAACACTAAAATCAAAATAGGATAGACTTTTGTCGGAGCAAACAAAACGACAAGTTGAAGTCTTACCAAATCCCATAAATTATGAAGTTGGATAAGTTTTGCATCTTCATTAAAATAATTGCCAAACATCATTGAACATACTGCTTTCATGGCAAGACCCTTCATATGAAGAGACACTGGGACATGCTGACCTTTAGGAATCCCATGCCACTTCTTCACAAGTTCAACAGAAAGCTAAAATTAAATTAGAAAGAATTATAGCTTACATGTATAGTAATGCAAGAGGCTAGCGATGCACATAGCAAAACTGCAGACAGTGACACTGTTTCGCCTAGTTCTTACTGTAAATACACAATTGTTGGACAGACAAAACAAGTTAATTGTACAGCTAATTTTTTTACACTTTTATGTAATGCTAGAGTATTTGATAGTTACTGCACACATTTTTGCATGGTACTGTTGAAGTTAAGATCTCAACTTAGGCAGTCCATTAGGCAAATTATTGCTATGCCACAACCAGAGGTCTCGCCTTACAATTTGCAAGCATTTAAACAGCAGTGTTGCAGCAAAAACTATATTTAAAAAAATATAAATTGACATCCTCGGTTTTATATATAACAAAGTCAGTAAACTTCTAAGTGATGACATAAATTTGCACCAATCATCAAAATTTAGGTGCACCAACTTTAACAAACGCAGAAAATAATATCTACACATGCTGCGTTTTCAATTTTTCCTCCCATAATTCCTAGTATACATGCATATATGTGCATGTTTGTGTGTATACACAGGATGATCCAAAAGTAGGTGGACAGCGTTGAAAAATAACACTTAATTTTCATTAATATAGTTGCCTTAGTACAAACAGTTTGAGCACTTGCATTGATAAATAACATTTAATTTTCTTTAATATAATTGCCTTAGTACATATAGTTGTCGGTGTACATGATCCCTAGATAAATGTTATATATTTACTGTCCACCCACTTTTGGCTCACCCTGTATAGCATTTGCATACCCTTCCTTCCAAAAATTCAAACTATTCTTAAGAAACTTTAGTTCCCATCTTGATATTTACTTACATCATGACTACTCTCAATACCAGCTCAGTGACTTGGCTCATGCCGCTGATGGCTTAATGCGGTCCACACTTAGTAGTTCCAAGTTAACCGGTGCGATGGCATAGTGGTTAGAGCATCTGCTTTGCAGTCGGTAGACCTGGGGTTCATTTCCCTTGTCGAGTCATACCAAAAGACTTTAAAAAATGGTATTCACAGCTTCCCTGCTTGGCGCTCAGCACATAAGGGATAGTGTGGAGAACAAGCCGGCAAGCTTGCTTGTTGTGTCCTTGGGCAAGGTGGTTAACAGGATGCCTCCGTCTTTATGTGGCAGACAGATGGTGGGGCAAAGCAGTCTACCAGTCGTGGTGGCCCAGTCTGATGAAAGACATGTAAACCGAGCATGAGTTCATATGTGTGAATGAATGAAGTTCCAGGTTTGCTTGCTGTGGCAACAAATATCAATTTTTTGATATCATCTGCCATGGGTTCTTTTTGCTCTGTGTAATAGCTCCAAAGCTACACACTCTTCATTTAGCCAATTCTCTTATGGCCTCTTTGCACTTTTATCTCTCATTAATTTCCACACATTGCATGCTGCCTTTTTTTGTAGTTTTTTTCCACCATTTGTATTATCTCTACAGTCATCCACTACTGATTTGATTTTCTTTTCAGTTGACATACAGCATTTTTTTAAAGCCAAAGTCTTGTCTTCTTTTAAAATACTTCATTTTTCATCAACGTCTTCTACTTCAGCCAGTACTTGGTACTTACAAGATGTATCCTTACTCGAACTCTGCATTTGTTTTCAGCTATATAAAGTCAAACTTAAGTTTCGTCTACCTTGTTTTTGAAAAATTAACCAAAGTCAAAGTTGATCTCCAATAAAAAACATTTTACTTTGATCGGTAACAATTATGAATTGGAAAAGAAAATTTTGCCTAAGATGAAAAAACTCACTTTTAATACGTTGACCTCTCAAAAGAAGATCTTCCAGAAACAAATTGAGAAAAATTTTAGAAGTTTGTCACAAGTTTTTGTTTCAATCAAGTTCCTTTAATGCAGGACAGACTTTCAGCAGTGATTTAAAGGTAGATTAGGGCCATCTTAACAAAAATTTGTCAAGTTGTTATTATTGCTACTAGCTATACACCGTTGAACACAATAATACAACATATTTAACAAATCAAACGTTTTCGGTGCTACATATCACCCTCATCAGGATCTATATACAAATATTTACAGCACTAAAACTTTTGTTGAACGAAAACACAAAAACACAAAATAACTTGAAAACAGAATCTCTTTACTCTTAAATAGAATCTCTTTAAATTTCTTTTATTTAAAAATCTCTTTACATTCAAAATTGAAACCTAGTTTAAATTTAGACTCCAAATCCTTTTCTCTCCGTTTATTTAACATGTAACCCTCGCTTCTTGTGTGTTCATTTTTTAGTGTCAGTATGGTGTAGTTGCTAGTCAACCTGTTTGTGTTACATTATTTGCATTGAAAATGGCACCAGTTGAGGGCCGAAACATTTCCAGTATGTTTTTAACAAGTTGTTTGGCTGTTATTTTTGGATTAAACGTGAAAATAGTTCTGGTAAAAAACGGTAAAGCTTCATTCTGCGGTTTCCGTAATTGTCTGGTTACTGCTAACAAAGAATCTGATAATAGAAACGATTGCCTGCTTGGAGTTGATTGGATTTGAGGTTATGTAAAGGTAATTTTTGCTTGTCTGTTGAACAGGTAGTTTTTGCTCTTTTGAGAAGACAAAAATAAGACCTTTTTTCCAAATTTTGGGACAAAAAGCATTGAAATTTAACAATTATCCAGTGTTTGATGGTTTTCTCCATGTCCAGGTATAAAATTTATCCAAGTTAATTTTTATTTCAACATCCAAAAATGGTATTGTATTTTAGCCTGTCCAAAGTAAACTTAATTTTGGGGTGCTGGGTGATAAGCTTTTCCAGAAATTTGGTGCATGACTGGTCATTATCAAATATTGCAAAAATTTCATTGATATATCTGAGATAAATTTGATACCTGGACATGGAGAAAACCTTCTAACATCGGATTATTACTAAATTTCAATGTTTTTGTCCCAAAATTTGGAAAAAAGTTCTTATTTTTTGTCTTCTCAATAGAGCAAAAACTACCTGCTCAACAGACTCTCTTCCAAAAAGAAGTTGCTCATTTGAAAAATCTTTTTTACAATAACGGTTATCCAATCCCTTTTTTTAACAAAAATTTTATGCCAATTTCAAAACGAAAAAACAGACAGTAAAACTGAAAAAGAATTTATCAATCTTTTTATCATTCCCTACCTCAGAAAAATCTCAAAAGAATTCGGTCTACAAATTCAATCACTAATAAAGAAACGGTTTGACACTAAAATTACAATTGTCTACAAAACAACAAAAGTGCAGGAATATTTTTCTTTGAAAAGCAAAACTCCTCTGATCTTGAACTCAAATGTCGTTTATAAGTTTACCTGTCAACGTGATGTGAACGTCAAATACATCCGCAAGACATTTGAGTATAAGAGCCATCAAAGCACATATAAAAAAATGCAGTTCACGCCAAACATTTTACAAAGCCAAAATACATGAAGCCTTGGTGATCAAAAGTAACCCTGTGCTAAACAAACAACTGTATGGAAACGGAGCGTCATTCTTACTAAACGCGTTTTAATCAAAAATATCTATATAATCATTTAACCAAACAATTTTGCACCAAAGTTTACTGTAATTTTAATTCATTTGAAACAATTATTTACATAAACTCAAATCCGATCAACTCCTAGCAGGCAATTGTTTCTATTATCAGATTCTTTGATAGCAATAACCAGACAATTGCATAGACCACAGAATGAAGCTTTTCTGTTTTTTATCAGAACTATTTTCAAGTTATTTTGTGTTTTCGTTCAATGAAAGTTTAAATACTGTAAATATTTGTGTACAGATCCTGATGAGGGCAATATGTAGCTCCAAAAACATTTGAATTTGTTAAATATATTGCATTATTATGTTCAACAGTGTATTGCTAGTAGCAATAATAACAACTTAGATACTAAAAGTCACCTCCCTACCGAAATTGTATTCAAAATTTGTCAACCACTGGTACAGCCATACACCTATAGGCATATTTTTTGTATTTATTTTAATCTTGGGTCTATAGCACATGCATGGTGAAATATAATAAAACGTCCCTGCAGTTTAAACTTGAAATAAAAGTTCTAAACCAAATGCTAATTTCACTCAGTATGTACTATTTTCCAAACTCATGGCTTTCGAAGGACAAGTTGGATGTTTAAAGCATTACACTGCATCATGCTGCCAATGAATTATTTTATCGAACATTTTGTTGGTGGTATCAAAATTTATCATAGCTTTCAAAAGTGTTTTTTCCTATTAATGTTTGCTGACATTTTTTGCCATGAACTTTTCAGGAACTATCTATGCTTTTTGTGCCACTTTTACCAGTGGCAATATTGTGCCAAAAAAGAAGAATAAGAAGGAGAAAGTTATTGTATCTCAATAATTTAGATGGCAATCGATCAAGGTGAGCTAATAATAGTGCTTGCACAAAAATGCGCGCAAAAATTCAGCAATTTTTCTTTTCTTATATAATGATGCATGCTCAAGGAAGTGATTTTGCAATTCCACTTTTCTTTTTTTTGCACACATTATTGCACAAGTGCTACTATTGGCTATCCTTGATTGCTTGCCATCTAAATCAATAATATAAACAAACTTACTCACTCTTGCTCTTTGTTTTTAAAGAAACACAATCACTGGTAAAAGCATCACAAAAAGATTAATGGCAAAAACAGCTTTTTCAAAGTTACTAATTTCACCTATAACATACTTTTATTCCAATGAATTTATCATGGTGATATTAATTTTAATGATCTACTCACCCCAATTAGATCGGCCCACAGAAGTTGACTGTATTGATATTGGTAACAAAAAAATTATGTTTACTTACACATCGAAACACTTTGGCAAACTTCTCCTTGCCAGCTGGGGTGACTTTATATTGAAAATTCTCTCTTCTTTTGAAGGCTTCAATTTGATTTGCAAACAAAAAACTTTCATCGCCAACCAGAGGACGCCATGCTTCATATAAAAAATCTAGAACAAAATTCAACTCAACCCACCAACACCAATTTTGCAGTGCATAAAACTCTAAGCCAGTTAAGTTGAGGGGTCAACAGCATGATCTGAGTCTTCAAGAGTCCATGGTATCTAAAAGACTGGGAAATACTACCACTGTTTTAGGCAATAAGAAAATTAGAACATTTTTTTCTGCTTACTTTAAAACTCTAATTTTTTTTGCCACCATAAAAGATCTGAATCACAATTCATAACTGCTAAGCATAACCAACACTCAAGGATAACTGTGGTAACTAAATAATTTCCCTAATAACATCAACCTTAGCTCTCTCATAATGCATTTCTGCATCTGTGCTGTTTGAGTTCAAAAAATAAGAACACAAATAACTTGTTGGTGGCACAAAACTTTAATATAGCTTTGAAAAAAAAAATTGCTGTGTTGACAACATTTTCATAATGTTCTTTATCAGAGAGTTATGGCTTGAAAAAGTATGAGTTTGAACGGACAGGTTCTTACATCTTTAGAATTCAAACCACAAAAAATGCCATTAATGTCAACACCAGAGGTTCTTAAACTAGGGGGAACGTCCTTCTTAGAGATTGCAAGGTTTAAAGTTAGGCCACAAAAAAAGATAATACATCAAGTTTGTCAGTAAATTGCTGTAAATTACAATTTCGGTAGGGAGGTGACTTTTAGTATCTAAGTTGCTATTATTGCTACTAGCTATACACCGTTGAACATAACATTATAATATATTTAGATAATTCAAACGTTTTCGGTGCTACATATTGCCCTCATCAGGATCTGTACACAAATATTTACAGCATTAAAACTTTTGTTGAACGAAAACACAAAAAACATAAAATAACTTGAAAATAGTTCTGATAAAAAACAGAAAAGCTTCATTCTACGGTCTTCGTAATTGTCTGGTCACTGTTAACAAAGAATCTGATAATAGAAACAATTGGCTGCTAGGAGTTGATCGGATTTAAGTTTATGTAAATAATTGTTTCAAATGAATTAAAATTACAGTAAAGTTTGGTGCAAAATTGTTTGGTTAAATGAATAATTATATATCTTTGATTAAAACGCGTTTAGTAAGAATGACGCTCCGTTTCCATACAGTTGTTTGTTTAGCACAGGGTTACTTTTGATCACCAAGGCTTCATGTATTTTGGCTTTGTAAAATGTTTGGCATTTTCTAATTATTTCAAATTGCTTCATGTTATTTGCCTGAGTTTTGCATGAACTGCATTTTTTTATATGTGCTTTGATGGCACTTTTACTTGACCTTGAAACAATTAAGTGCTCCCCTGCTCTTATACTCAAATGTCTTGCGGATGTATTTGACGTTCACATCATGTTAACAGGTAAACTTGTAAACGACATTTGAGTTCAAGATCAGAGGAGTTTTGCTTTTCAAAGAAAAATATTCCTGCACTTTTGTTGTTTTGTTGACAATTGTAATTTTAGTGTCAAACCGTTTCTTTATTAGTGATTGAATTTGTAGACCGAATTCTTTTGAGATTTTTCTGAGGTAGGGAATGATAAAAAGATTGATAAATTCTTTTTCAGTTTTACTGTCTGTTTTTTCGTTTTGAAATTGGCATAAAATTTTTGTTAAAAAAAGGGATTGGATAACCGTTATTGTAAAAAAGATTTTTCAAATGAGCAACTTCTTTTTGGAAGAGATAGTCTGCTGAACAGGTAATTTTTGCTCTATTGAGAAGACAAAAAATAAGAACTTTTTTCCAAATTTTGGGACAAAAACATTGAAATTTAGTAATAATCCGGTGTTAGAAGGTTTTCTCCATGTCCAGGTATCAAATTTATCCAAGTTAATTTTTATTTAAATCTGTTGTTAACAGTGACCAGACAATTACGAAGACCGTAGAATGAAGCTTTACTGTTTTTTATCAGAACTATTTTCAAGTTATTTTATGTTTTTTGTGTTTTCGTGCAACGAAAGTTTTAATGCTGTAAATATTTGTGTATAGATCCTGTTGAGGGCGATATGTAGAGCCAAAAACGTTTGAATTATCTAAATATATTATATTATTATGTTCAACAGTGTATTGCTGGCAGGGATGTGGAAGCGGTACTTTTTCTGTGGAAGCGGAAGCGGAAGATCAAAAAATCCATCGCTTCCGCTTCCACATAGGAGGGAAGAATGGAGAAAGAAAAGAAATTGGTTCTGCTATCCTTCGTAGAAGAACGAATAGGGGGAACATAAACATTAAGAAATGAGTGCAAGGAGGAGTCGTTTAGAGATGTTGACCTTTATATAATCAGAGTAGGGGCCAAGCAAAGAAAGAGAGGAGGCAGAAAGCTCAGAGGAGAATAAGCACTGCTTGACAAAAATGATGACGCCGCCACTAGCGTCTGCGACATCAATAGAAAAAATACCAGATCGGGAGTGGGTGCCATGGGATTGCAGAGCAGAGAATCCAGGGATCCGGAAAGAGGAAGATAAATTAAGGTTAGATTCCTGGATATAAATAAGGTCAATGGGATGAGACGAAATAAAGTGTAGTAGTTTAGTGCTCCTGGCTCGGAGACCCCCAGCATTCCATTGAAGAACCCTAAGAGAGTTAGGGAGGGGAAGAGAAAGCAGGAGGTAGAGAGAAACAGTCAGGAGCATGAGGCAGTGGTGAGGGTGCAGAGGGAGGAGATTCAAAGTGGGCAGAAAAACGATAAGAGGTTTGAAAGTGAGGGTGGGGTGCAAGTGCTGCATTAGCAGAAGAGGGCCAGATTGAGCAGTGAAAGTATACCAGCTGGAGGAGTCCGCGGAGGAAGTCACAGTGCTGGTAGGTGTAGAATCTCCAAAAAAAGCAGGGAGGGCAGCTCCAGAAGTGAGAGCTGCCAAGAGTTCTGAATCTAGAAAAAGAGAGTAGTGAGCACTTTAAATGAACTTAATTAGAGCATGGGCAGCATTGCACTGACCTACCCTGCCAGGTCACATTTCCAGCGCACACTAAACAGGGAAAGACAAAACAAGGGTTAGGATGAACGTTGCCACTCATCAGGAGAAGGATGAGAAGACATTCAAAAAAAAGGCAGGAGAAGACAGGCCAATTTTAAAGAGGCTGTGTGCTACCCTTCTGCCGTCGTTCAGGGGGCTGCACGGCAAAAAAATGGTTTGTGTGAGAGGAGTGCCCGGGGTAACTGGGACCCTCGGGAAGACCAACAGCCATTTTGACCCAATCCAAATGGTTCGGGGACCACACCACCACGTTGAGGCGGCTGTTGATTGGTGCAGTTCAAGTTTGCTCGCTTTACATGTACATATTATACATACGACAAAAATTTCGCACTTCACTACCCAAAAAGATCGGAGTCAATACGTGTTTTGAGGACGGACAGAAGATCTGTAATGATGATTAGAGTTAAAGTTAACTCAAAGTCAGAGTTAGTTAGAATAAAGAGGGAAAATCAACGCTATACAGTGTAATTTGTTGTTGTGACGACAGGTTATTGACGAGAGCTGTGATATGTGGTCATATGGTTTACATCTGAGAAGCATTAGGTTAACTGTTGTAAAAGTAGTTGTAAGTAGTGAAGGAACTTGTAATAACTGTGTATTTGTTGAAATGTTTAATTATTTTTTGAATTGTAGTAACGAAATATTTGATTTTCTTGCAAGCAATTCGCAATTTCTAAATTTTTGTTAGTGGGGGTTCCGTGACAAACGCGAAAGTACATTCAGGGTTCCGCGATGACAAAAAGATTGAAAAGCACTGTTCTACATTTAACACAAGTTCTGATATCTAAGAAAAACAAACACAGAGTAGTTCAAAACAATAAGCTCAAGCGAAGTAGGTAAAGTAATAGCAATAAATGAAGGTTTTGGTTTTCTCAAAATGATGAAATATAGAAAGACGCTTGGCACATCATCCGGTGAATTTGAACAGTTTATTGGCATACTTTTGCTTACAGAAGTATTTCCATGCACATCCTATAGATTGTATTGGGCTAAGTTTTGTCGGTTTAATATGATTGCTGATGTGATGTCTTGAAATCGATTCGAGTTGTTGTTACGATACATACATTTCAATGACAATACCAACACGAAACCCCAACAACACCCACAGTATGATCCACTTTTTAAAATTTCACCCTTGTTGGATAGTCTTCGCTCTGCCATGCAGTCCATTGAACCCGAAAAAATGCATGCAATTGATGAGTAAATGATACCTTTCAAAGGTACAAGTTCAATGAAGCAGGATGTGAAAAAAAGCCTCATAAGTGGGGTTTCAAAGTGTTTGCACGAGCAGGTGCTTCAGGCATCATATATGACTTTAAACTTTACACTGGAAAGTCTATGCAATTGCCTGGTGAGTTTGGTGTTTTAGGCAATGTAGTACTGCGCTTGAAACAAAATTTGAACACTGCAAGTAATTTCAAAGTATTTTTTGACAATTGGTTCTCTTTAGTTGGTTTGGTTGAATGTCTAAAGCAAAAAAAGATATGGACAGTTGGCACCATTCGTCTCAATTGTTTGAAAGGTTGCAAACTGCTAACAGACCAAGAGCTAAAAAAAAAGGCACAGAAGCTTGTGACTTTAAGGTTGACCAAGAGCATGGAGTGATTATAGTGAATTGTATGACAACCAGCCAGTTCACCTTATTTCATCGTATTCTGGTGTTGAACCAAGAGAAAGCAAAGGGTGAAAATGATCGACCACCCATTGAAAAAGATTACAATCATTACATGGGTGGTGTTGATCTGTGGGACATGATGATCAAATTTATCGAACAAACATCAGAAGCAACAAATGGTACATGTGAATTGTTTACTATTGAATTGATTTGGCAGTTGTAAATTCAAGCTCCTTTACCACAGGCACATGAAATAATACAACAATGCAAAATATACTCCTTTGAGGAAATTTCGATGCAGTGCTGCTTCTGCTTTACTTCATGCAAAAAAACACCTGTGAAAAAATGAGGTTACCTATTAGCTGCGAGTAATGATGAGAATCACTGGTCAACAGCAAATTTTAAACAAAGATCCAATTAAATGATTCTTAAAGAATTTTTGACGCTGATTCTGAAAATGCCCTTATTTTTTTTTCTAGCACATCAGGTTTTCAATGTATTTGCATTTTAAATTTTCAATGTTATGCTATATCTTTATTGTATTGTATTGCAGATTATGCAATGCGATTTATACAATAGCGACGTAATTTATGAAGCATTTCATCTGAGCCTCAAAATATCGTTGATAAGGACAGCACAGAGAGGATTTTTTGCCAACGTTTTTGCAAAACAAGTAGTTTATATTGAGCAGTTAATTTCAGATGCAGATAGTGTTTCAGGGCTGAGTATGTTGTTTGAACAAGTAGCCTATATAGCACTGCAGCAGAAAAATCGAAATGAAGTGTTTGGTTTTCACAATGTTTGTTAATGGCAGATTTTAATCAGTATTGTAGCAACTCACACTGTTCAATAAATCTATTCGTGCTGTACTTTGATCAACTGCTATTATGTCTTTGTTATGCCAAGGAAGTGTGACAACAATCTTGAACTGTTTTGTTATATATGTGGCAGTTTTACGACCAAAAGCAAGCAACAAAGTATCACTTCAGATATTAAAAAAATCTAAAAGTTGTACTTTAGTTGCCCATTATGAAACTAAGACAAAAAGTTGGCACCACATCAGATATGTACAGCTTGTTCTGCTGGTTTACACAATTGGCTACGCAAACAAACGTTATAGATGCCTTTTGCTGTCCCCATGATATGGTGAAAACCAAAAGACCACATTCAAGACTGCCATTTGTGCTTTGTCAAAGTGAAAAGGTTTTCTTCAAAATGTAAAAGTAAAATTGCATATCCCAACTTAGATTCAGCGAGGAGACCTGTATCACATGATGCTTCAATGCTTGTTTCACTTTGTCTTCATGGAAGTCTTGAATCTGATCCAGATGAAGTTGAACATAGTGCTAGCAATAAGTCATTACACAAAGTAAAACTTGGACCTGGTTGCAACATTCACAGTAGACGGACCTCTTTGCTACTGCCACAACATTGATGGCTTGTTTCAAAAATTGAGTGAAGCACACATTGGTGGTGAGTGGAGGCTTTTCACCAACTCTTGAAAAAGAAGTTAGAAAGCTGTATTGCTGCTTAACGGAAATATAAAACCATTTATTCCTAAGGCACATTCTGTTCAACTAAAAGAATCTTATGAAAGCAGCGAGTCCTTCTGGAAGCTATTCAGTACAATGCTTACAAATGGAGCATTTGCAGAGACCTACAGTTGTTGGGATTTTGATGGGAATGCAAGGAGGATTGACAAAACACTGCTGCTTCCTGTGTTTGTGGAACAGCCTTGCTACCAAAGAGCATTATATCAGAAGAGACTGGTCTGTAAGAAAATCGTATTTAACTGGAGTAGCTAACATGGAAAATGTTCCTCTAGTAGATACTCAGAATATTCTCTTGCCATCTTTTCATGTCAAGCTTGGTATAACAAAAAATTTTGTTAAAGCAATGGGAAAGAGGAATTTTAATGGGTTTGCATTTCTTTGCAAAAAGTTTTCCAGCATAAGACAAGCAAAACTACAAGAAGGAATCTTTGTGGGCTCACAAATTAGAGAAGTGCTAAAGGATCCACAATTAGAAAAATCACAGTCAAAGTTGGAACTTCATGCTTGATAGGCATTCAAGTGGTTGTGTGCTAACTTTTTAGGAAATGCGAAATCCCGTTTTTTTCATGCAGGAGTTGGAGATTTGCTTGAGGCCAACAGAGAGATGGGTTGCCGCAAATCCCTCAAAATGCATTTTCTGCACTTTTACATAAATTGCTTCCAGAAAACTTTGGTGCAGTTAGTGATGAACAAGGTTAATGATTTTACTGAGACATTCAAGCAAAGGAAATTTGTTACCAAGATTTTTGAACCGAGGAAATGATTGGGGACAACTGCTGGATGTTATATGTCTACAAAAGGAAGTTACATGCTAAACATTTTTAAGTGCCATGCATTATAGCTGTGCATTGCTTTTAATGCTTTTTTCTGAAAACACAAATTTGACGATATCTTGAAAACCTGATGTGCTGGAGACAAACTAAAAGCAGATTCGGATTCAGTGCAAAAAATATATCTAAAATAATATACTTACGTTCTTGTTTAAGAAATAAAGTGAAATTTTGTTGACCAGTGGAATCTTCAACCAGTGGCCAAGCGCAATGCGACCACAGCTTTGCCTACTGCTGGAGTAAGATATGACCAGCATGCACATTGGCCTATTTACCGTGACAAAAAGATGAGATGTCTGTTATGTTCTGTTGGCAACACACGAATAGCATGTTCAAAATGTGGTGTTGGACTCTGGCTCAACAATCACAGTGACTGCTTTGTGAAATTTCATGTAAAATAATGTTGTTTGTTTCACAAAATACATGTTGTGATAAAAGTTATTAGCTTTTAAGATGTTATTAATTTATTTTCAGTCTATGCTTTAGGAAAGTTTATTTTATTTTGGCAACAAGAAGCATTGCAACAAGGAATTACACCTTAAATTCGATATCAGTTAAACTTCTGTACTTGTGAATGTATGCTACCTCATCTTCCCAATGTTGCCAAATGGCAGCACCCCTCAAATTGGCCAATGTGCAACTAAATCAAAATTTTTTCTTTTTTTTATCATAATTGGGTCTAAAACTAACTACAACGAGGACTTTGGAATTTTCCTGTACTGAAATCATAATTCGGGAAAGAAAGGGTTAACATAATTTGAACAAGATCAATGTATATTATCCAGAAGGCTGCCAAGTCATCATTATTAGTGCAAAGACTGTCTAGGTACTCAGTTGGAAAAGAATAGTCAGTGCATTGAAGAATGGAGCTGTAAGCTCTCCAAAATTATTTTGGTAAAGGTATCACAGAATTCTTCAATCAGTTTTATTGCATAAGCAAAGGTGTTATCCTCATTCTTTAAAACAGTAGATGTTGTTGTTGTTGTTTACCCGACCCCTTCCAATGGATGGGGGCATGGTGGAAGACCATGGAGCCCCAGAAGCCAGGCAACTCCCCAGGGTCTGGATCAGAGGTCATAAAGGGACAGAGAGTCGCCAAAGAGTGAGTGGCGCAAAGAGTCTGTAGCTGGACAGTGCAGAATGAGATGAGAGATGTCCTGGGACGAGTGTCTGCAGGCGCTGCAAGAAGCATTCTCAATTCTGCGAATCCTAGAGAGATAAGAACCTAAAAGAAGGCTGTGTTCGTTGCAGCAAAGACGAGAGAGGACACAGCGAGCATGACGAGGGAGCACAGGTTCCTCAGTGGAAATCGAGGGAACCTGTGTGTCAAAGAATTTAGATGAGACAGTATGCCTCCAGTCCGAGATAGGACGAGAGTGGATACGAGAGATAAGAGAGAGACTACCAGGGATTGCGGAGGGCACAAGTAGCACTCCTCATCTGGCTAGCTCGTCAGCCGTGTAGTTTCCCAGGAGAAACGAGTGTCCAGGGACCTATTGTAGCCTGATAGAACAGGAGAGAGAAGACAGTTCCTGCCAGATCTGCCACAGAGTTTGGGATAAAAGGAAAGATGGAGGAGAGGACAGGGTGGCAAGGACAGAACAAGAGTCAGATAATAGGAGAAGAGAAATGGCAGACTTGTTGGTGCTGCCGAGACCAGACCTACATAATCAGAGTTGGGATCGAACGAAGAAAGAGAGGAGGTAGAAAGTTCAGAGAAAGATAAGCCCTGCCTGACAAAAATGACAATGCCGCTGCTAGCGTGCATGGTATCAGAGGAGAGAATGCCAGACTGGGAGTGGGTGCGATCAGAGCACAGAGCAGAGAATCCAGAAATCCGGAAAGAGTAAGAGGAGTTAAGATTGGATTCCTGAATGCAGATAAGATCGACAGGATGGGACGAAAGAAAGTGTAGCAGTTCAGTGCTCCTGGCTCAAAGACCTCCAGCATTCCATTGAAGAACCCTGACAGAGTCAGGGGGGGAGAGGAGGCAGGAGATGTAGAAGGATAGCCAGGAGCAAGGGACGGTGGTGGGGGGCAGAGGGAGGAAATATATAATGGGCAGATGGGGGATAAGAGGTTCGGAGATGAGGGTGGGGTGAGAGTGCAGCATTAGCAGAGGGCCAGATTCCACAGTGGAGGTATACGTGTCGGAGGAGTCTGGAGTCACAGTGTTATGGCAGAGGGGGCAGCTCCAAGAGTGAGAGCTGCCAAGAGCTCTGAATTGAGATAAAGAAAGTTGTGAGCACCTTAGATGGACCCATTTGGAGCAAGCACAGCATTGCACTGACTTGCCCCACCAGGTCACATTTCCAGCGCACACAGAGCAGGGAAAGATGGGGCCAGGGTTGAGATGAACGTTACCGCTCATCAAGAGGAGAATGAGGAAACGAAAAAGGGCAAGAGAGGGGCAGGAGAAAAGAAAAAGAGAAAACAAGTGACCAATTTTAAAGAAGCTGTGTGCTGCTTTTCTGTGGTTGTTCAGGGGGCAGCATAGCAAAAAAATGAAGGGGAGTGCCTGGGGTAACTGGGACCCTCGGGAAGGTTAACAGCCATTTTGACCCAACCCAAATGGGGTCGGGGACCACACCACCACGTTGAGGTGGCTGTTGATTGGTGCACGTAGATTTCACTTATTAAGCCTGCTTTGGGACTGGACAATTTTGGGCTTGTTAAGCAGGTGGGCTAGTTAACCTATGGACGACTTTTTCTACATATTTTGAGGTAAAATATTTGTGGCTAACTGTAATAAAGACAAAACGTTTACAGTTAATTGCATTGTACACAGAAATTTGTATAGAAAATACATATTCGGATTACAAAAATTTTGATATTTAAAATCAAAGAGATTGCATTTGTACTCTTGCACTCAATTAGCACACTACAACTACTGCACTACATGTGCTGTTACTAATGGTTCCTTTGAACTTCCAATTCAAAAGCACAACTACAATAGCAAAGTTTCTATCTTTTTGGATAAAGAACAGCAATAATTTATCACAAGAACATTGTTTAATACAAAACAGTATTTATTACCATCAAAACAGATTTTTAGACAATAGCCAAAATGCTTGATGTTTATCCATACAGAGAAAAAAATCAAGAATTACATAATGAAATTTGTTAGTTATGAAGCTTTTTAAACAAATTTAAAGAATTGCCTAGAAAATTTGGGCATATAAAACGAGTTTTGTTAATACACAGTCAAATGGAAGAATTCCAAGTCGAACAAGTTTGGGTTTAATGTGCAGGTGGGCTCATAAATCGTGAGCTTAATACGTGGCGTCTACTGTACAATTATTTTCCCAAACCTTTTCCAAGCAAGCCTAAAGAAAGCTTTATACAGAAGCTTAATAAAACACACAATTCTGTTACCCTCCAAGACACTTTAAATTGAATCCTCCACTATGACACCTGATTCAAAGCACAAGTCATTTAACCATGCATCTTTTAACTGTTTTCCAGTGATTTTAAGTAGAGTACACACATTATGAAATACCCTCATTTGGGGAAGAATGTCAAAAAAACTATCCTTTTGCTTCCATATGATTGCCATAGCTTTTGCATAGATAGCTTGTTCAAGAATGACAACCATACTTTCAAGACCAAGGTAACATTTTATTTTCTGTGACTGACACGACACTTCTTACACAGTGGGAAGGTTTGTGGCAGGGGCATTTATGGTAGGCAAGTAAACATCCTCCACAATATTTACTTCATCACACATGGGTACATGAAAGCCAGTCCAACTGTTTACTCTTCACTGGAAGTACAATGCAAACATATAAGTAACCACATGAGTTTTCTTGTATACCTCCTCTTCATGTTACAGTCATCCATCTCCATATAGCTCCTAGCTGGTAAACCTACTTAAGTACTTGCATTGTAAATAGGCAAGTGTGCCTCTACAAAATTAACGGCATGCTCTTTTATTTCCATTAATTAATCTATATTTTGGGGATCATTCATTGGATCTGGACCACATGACCCTGGTTGTACAATGATCCTATTGCCTTTGTGAGAAGTCTCTGGCCCACTCAAGGGCTCTTCCAAAATCTGTCAATGCTTTCCCAGCAATGCGTAACTCTGATGAATTCTGGGAAAGCAGTTTTTTCATCTTTTGTTTGAACAACCAATCTACAGAGACAGAGAGAAGTATCAATCTCTTCAAACTGCGATTAGAATACAGCATAACCACTTTGATTTAAAATCCAAATCAGCTCTATGCATTTAGTAAGTGACTTGGGAGCATAAGGCAATAAAATACGTTTTGGTGTTTTCATCCTTGCATGAGTTACATTACAAACTAGGCCCTGTCAGATTGACCCTGTCAGACTTTAAACTCTAACAGTATGAAAGAAATGGTCATTTACTCCATTTAGTAGCATTTCATGATACATTTACTCCACTTAGCAGCATTTTAAGAAACACAATTCTTGAATTTGGAATACACTGTGATGGAATAGAAAGATCAACCGATAAGGGTGACCAAGACTATTTCAAGTTTAAGTTTTTGATATCACTTCTCGAAATGACAGCAACTTTTTGTACTTCCTGGTCAATAGTAGATGGTTTTTGTTTCAGATTTTGCAGTGTTTCTTTCAAAACTTGATTTTTCCTGATCAACTGTGCAATTGTCAATGTCTCACTATATACGAGAAGTTTGTCTCTTAGGTCATGTAATTTGTAAAGACTGTATCCAAATTGTAAGTTCAACGGCGGTGCAATGCAATTTTGATTTATATCAGACAGAAAAACAAAAGTATTATTGTTTGCTGCAAGAAGAATTCAAAGTAATACAATACACTTCAGTGATATGATAAAACCAAAAAACTACATTTGAGATGTCAAAAACAACCCTGATGTATTTTTTGTTTATGTGAGTGAAAGAAATATTCATTATCACAAGTAAAGTCAGTGTACATTACATGGTAATCTCAAGTCAGCATACATCAAAAAACTTATGTTATCTCCACCAGCTTTTGCGATTATTGTAAATGCAATTATGGAAAGTGCAAAAAGGTTTGATGAAACTTTGCAAATGACTTGGTTCTGATAAGGAAAACCATTCAAAATTTTCAAGAAAAGTTTTGGAAATGGTAAGAGACATTTTGGTGTAAGAAAACGAGAAGGTTAATCACTTCAAGGCAAAAGTAAGGGCTAGTGGTTTTTAAGAAGAGATATTGAAAAGCAAAGCTGATAAATATCCCAAGGGTGGCAAAAAAGTGATGGCAAATTCAGGCCTGTTTACAAAATGTGTTAAATGCGCACATGAAAGATACATAAATATGAAGAGAATGTTTTCAACTCCTGCAAAAAATTTTGTTTCTAAAAATCTGTTGAGATAATAAAAGAAACAGTGGAACGACTACAGGCATTACCACTTAATAACTATGTGAAGTTCACAAAGAAGTGTTTGCTCTTTTGGGGACATGTTGAATGTTTATGATAGGGTGAGACAGTGGTGACCAGGGCTGGGGAGTCAGTGGTCTGAACTTCCGACTCCGACTCCTGCTTGTTAATAATAATAGCAAATATTCTTATATTTTCTTTTACCATCTATATACAAATTAAATTTGCATTCAAATCAAATTTACTACCAAGTGAATCATCAGGCTAATTTTAGAGGTCTGAATTTCTTTATGGTTATAGCTATGCCCTCTTGGCTTTAATAAAAAATTTATTTACAGAATGTATTGACTAATTATTTGTATTATAAGTTATAACTAGAGACGTACATCCAACTGCTGTGGCAGCCGGGTGATACAAACAGCATCTTTACTATTAAAAATGAATTCTTTTTCAGTTGCGAATTTGCGTGATATGCTAGAAAACCAAACTTTACCTGCTATTGTTTTGATAAAGAAACAATATAGGGTTTTTGAGGAGTCGGAGTTGGCCAATTTTTGCCGACTCCTGAAGCCCAAAAAATGCCCCGACTCCGACTCTTTGACTCCGACTCCCCAGCCCTGGTGGTGACAGCATATTTAGATAAAATATTTAGCAAATCACTTCAGAAACAAAAGCTTTTGTTGCAGATAAATGATAAGATCTATTGGAGCAGTGTAAGGTACTGTAGATGACGGTATTTGAAAGTGAGTCTTGGTGTATAAAGAAAAATAAGACAGCAATTTCAAGAAGAACTCAAAGTGCAGGTGTGGTGTCAAATAAATTGGTAAAAAGAATAGCCAAGAAAAGATGAGTATGTTCAGTTTAAAAGAAAGTGTGGTAAGACTGAAAAAAGCAAACGGAGTGCAGTAGTACAAACAGAAGTCTGAGGAACAGTGATTATGTGTTATAACGGGTGTCATTTTTTAAAGGGGTTGGAAAAAGAGAAAATAATTAAAACTAATTCAACTAATCAACACGAGAAGAGAGTTTTGGAGGCCACAAATTAACCACATTGTCTTCCAGACATCAGTGTACATGTTGTTCCAGTGAATGCAAACCACAGTTTGAACTTCAAATGGCAGTTTTAATGCAAAGGCCAGTTCTGTTGTGGTCACCAATTTTCACACTATGTAGTATAGTGCGGAAAATGTATAACATAATATTGTGACTTGTGACCACTAGGCTGTGACAGCACTATTGTTCTAGCAGTTGCTAGACTTAGTGCACCTGCGACAACCGCCACTCATTCACGAGTGATACGGCTTCGCAGAGTACTGACAGACCATCCACCAAGTGGATCTAGTATAGATCCCGCAAGTGTGGCGGTCTAAGCTATGCTTTATTAAAAGCCTCTAGCTTCTTGTCGGTCACCAACTGCACTGAAGAGACCTGATAGGTCGAAACAGTGTCACTGTCTGCAGTTTTGCTATATAATATTTTTGTTTCTCAACCATCAGTACTCGTAACATTTGGCAGCCAAATCACTATTTTTAGTCATTGACAATTTTGCCAAAATCTGCTGATCTTAGCATTAATAATACAAGTCGTTAAAACAATGTATATATTTCTAGTATAATATGAAATTAATCAGGCAAAAATCTTATGCTGAGTTCTTTATCTTCATCAAACTATAGTACCATGAAATTATGCTGCAAAGAACTTAGTTAAATAACTGGATCAATAACTTACCAGGATATTCACAAATTTGTGACCTTGACGCAAAATATTCCTTGTCAGCAACTGACACAACAAACGACTTTCCATATCTAAACGCTGCAACATTGCCATAAGTTTTGTGCAGTTCACAGAGATATTGATGAAAAGATCCTGCGATTTTTATATCACTGATGTTCCCATATCTAAAGTAAATAGTGGTAAACAATAAAAGCTTGATGGAAAATGAAATAAACAACAATTTGCAGCTACTTCAGATGTTGTTATTTTTATTAGCACATAATTTGAATCTATATGTAGCCAAAATTTGCTTCCTACATTTTGATTGTAAGATCATAATTGTGAAGTAACATAAACTGATCATAAAATATGCATATTTATACAAGGGTCAGTCAACAAGTATTGAGACTTCCTCCATTTGTTTGGTGTTTTTGTAGCAGTGAAATTGAATTTTATATGATGGTTTACACTGGTCGACATAATTTTTTTTTTCTGGCTGAAATGGTTGCTTTTGTCACAATTTGCATATCCTCATGATTACGAATCTGAAATCCCCTTCTTTTCTATCACGTCAAGATTTTTATTATCTGCAATAAATTTTTTGCATTACTCTACTAATAACAGCCTGTTCTAAGAGACATCCCATATTGATGCATCATCATTGTTATTGTCTTAGTTGTTACATTTCATTTTGATGTCATAATCATAACATTGTGGCATCACCAAATTATTCTTGTTGTTGTTATCTGACCCCTTCCAAGGGATGGGGGCATGGTGGAAGACCATGGAGCCCCAAAAGCCGGGCAACTCCACAGGACCTGGACCAGAGCCGTAAAGAGACAGAGAGTTACCAGAGTAAACAGCACAAAGAGTCCATAGCTGGACAGTGCAGAATGAGATGAGAGACAAGTATCTGCAGGCACTGCAGGAAGGATTCTCAATTCTGTCAATCCAAAAAAGATAACAACTTAACAGAAAGCTGTGTTTGTTGCAGCAAGGAGTGAGAACAGAGTGAGCATGACAAGGGAGCACAAGTTCCTCGGTGGAATTCTAGGGAGACTGTGTGCTGAAGAATTTAGATGAGACAGTACGCCTCCAGTCCAAGAAAAAAGAATAGATACAAAAGATAAAAGTGAGAGACTACAAGGCATTGCAGAGGGCGCAAGTAGTGCTCCCTGTCTGGCCAGCTCATCAGCCATGTCATTCCCCAGGAGATACAAGTGCCCAGGGACCCATTGTACCCTACTAGACTAGGAGAGAGAAGACAGTTCCGGCCAGAGAGTTTGAGATAGAAGGAAAGATGGAGCAGAAGACAGGGTGGTGAGGACAAACAGCATAAGGCCTAGGGAAAAACTTGGCCTTCAGGAAGATACATGCTTAGAAAAAGTGTGGTCGAAGATGATCCCAAGAAAAGTTGGAGTGGGATTGAAACGGAGGCAGAAATTGAGTAAGAGAAGGTTGGGCTGGAGGTTAGGTTCGTGGGGATCCACTGAAAAAAAGCAGGCCTCACATTTGCTTGAATTGAGAGGAAGACACCAGTACTCAGACCAGCACTCCTTGTGTGGCCTTCAATGCAGTGGGGACCAAGGGGGAGGAGATCCAGGCAAGATCGTCAGATCATCAATGGCCAGATCATCAGCATAAAGAGAGTTGCTGATGGAAGAAGGCAGAGAGGCCGGTAGATCATTAATGAAGAGAGAGAAAAGTACAGGGCCTAGAATGAATCCTTGCAAAACACCTCGATGGACTTGAAAGGAACGACTTTTGTGATTTTGATAAACCATGCAAGCGTGCTTGTCAGAAAGGAAAGATTGAGTTCAACGAGCAAAGCAAGGAGAAAAGCCAGCCGAAATGAGTTTATGGAAAAGAGAGGGATGCTAGACAGAGTCAAAAGCTTTTGAGAAATCAATAGTAGAGAGGATCGTCTGAAAACCCCGCCTGGGTTTGTTAAAGCCATCTGAGATGGACTGGGAAAAATAAAGAATTTGATCTAGAATAGACCGTCCAGAGCAAAAACCAACCTGGCGTGGAGAAAGAATGGAATTAGATTCCATAAAGAAGAGTAGACGGGATAGAATGATGTGTTCAAACAGCTTTGATACACAGGAGGTGAGAGAGATAGGCCTGAAGGAAGCAGGAGAGTCAAGAAGCTTTCCCATCTTGTGAATGGGAATAATAGAAGATGTATTCCAGATGGAAGGAAAGAAATGAAAGGTGCAGGAGAGATTGAAGATGCAAAGAAGAAAATCCATGCCAGAGCAAGGAAGATGCTTCAACATAGGATAGGCAACTTTGTCTGGGCCAGTGGCAATGGATGAGGAAAGGTTGGAGGTAGCTGCAAAAAATTCAGTAGGAGAGAAGGGAGAGCACAAGAACAAGTGAGACTCCTCAGGGCATGTGCTCGGCAGAGCTTGAAAAGATAGCCTCTGGCTCTGCTACACAGGGCCTTTGGCTAACAAACAGAAAAGTGGGATCTCAGGCAATTGACAAAGACCAAAGCCGACTCTCTGGAAAAAACAGTTAGGGAATTTAGATAAGAAGGAAGATGAGGAAAAGAGCCAGCAACAGAGTGAAGAAAAGACTACATGGATTTAGGTTTATATTTGGATGAAAGAGAAGAGCAAGTGCCTGCCATACCTTAGTCTTGGCAATGACAGACAAAGCACGCCAAGAAGCGAAGATGCATCCCTGGTGATTTTCATCACTTCTATGAGTGGCATTTGATGCAGTTGAAAGAAATGAAAATTTGGCTGAATTCAGTGCCAGAGAAGTAAAGAGACCAGCAGCAGAGGAAAGAAACAAGTATTCCTCTGCAGAAGAACAGTGAAAGTCAAAGTAAAAGGCAAAGTCATCCCAGCAAGATTTCTGAAAATTGAAGGATGGGGGATGCTTGCTGGGGCAAAAAACCAAAGAGAGAGAGGGACAGATAGAAGAATCGGTAGGTGATCAGAGCCCAGGTCCTGAAGCACCTCTCAGGAGCAAGAAAGGGTGAGAGAGGAGGGAGCAAAGGAGACATCAGAAGAGGAGTGACTGCCAGAGGAGCGATGAAGAAGAATAGTTATGTCAGGGTTATTAAGAGGTAGGAGGTCAGAAGAAATGACACAGTTGAATACTTCCTCCCCACAGGAATTGGAAGTACTTCTTGAGTCCCAGAGGGGGTGATGACAATTGAAGTCCCCCTGAATGAAGAGATTTCTGGAGGAGGGAAGAATGGAGAGAGAAAAGGAGTTAGTTCTGCCATCCTTCAGAGAAGAACGAATAGGGGGAGGGTAAACTTAAGAAATTAGAGCAAGTAGGAGCTGTTTAGAGAGATGTTGACCCCTACATAATCAGAGTCGGGATCAAGCAAAGAGAGAAGATAAAAAGTTCAAAGAACGATAAGCCCTGCCTGACAAAAATGATGACGCTGTCACTAGCGTGCATGGCATCAAAAGAGAAAATGCCAGACCTGAAGTGGGTGCAATCAGATTGCAGAGCAGATAATACAGCAATCTGGAAAGAGGAAGAAGAGTTAAGATTAGATTCCTGAATACAGATAAGGTCAACAGGATGGGACGAAAGAAAGTGTAGCAGTTCAGTGCTCCTGGCTTGGAGATCACCAGCATTCCATTGAAGAACACTGAGGGAGTCAGGGGGGGGGAAGAGGAAGCAGGAGGCATAAAAAGACAGCCAAGAGCAAGGGGCAGTGGTGAGGGACAGAGGATACAAAATGAGTAGAAGGGGGATAAGAGGTTTGAAGATGAGCGTGGGGCAGAAGTGCAGCATTAGCAGAAGGAGGCCTGATTGTACAGTTGAGGTATAGACTAAAGGAGTCAGAGGAGGAAGTCATAGTGTTACAAGTGGAGATGTAGCTCCAGTAGTGAGAGCTTCCTAGAGTTCTGAATTTACAGGAAGAGCAGTGAGCAACTTAGATAAACCCATTTAGAGCAGGTGCAGCATTGCATTGAGTTGCCCCACCAGGTCACATTTCCAGCGCACACTGAGCAGTGTTATATAGGTCCAGGATTGGGATGAATGTTACCACTCATTACAAGAAGGAGAAGAATGAGGAGACAAAGACTGGCAAAAGAAAAGAGAAGACAGGCAACCAATTTTAAAGAAGCTGCATTCTGCCCTTCTGCATTTGTTCAGGGGCAGCATGGTGAAAAAATGAAGGGGAGTGCCTGGGGCAACTGAGAGCTTGGGAAGGTCAACAGCCATTTTGATCCAACCCAAACAAGGTCAGGGACCGCACCACCACGTTGAGGCAGTTGTTGATTGGTGTAGACTGAACTAAGTTTTTGTTGACCAAGTCTTGCAGTTAATTTTGTTTAGGCTGTTGCTTGAAAACAAAATGTCATCTAAGCTAAGAGGCTGGATCAATGATCCAGATATATTTTGCTACATATGCAGAAGCTGTTTAACAGCAGAATATAGCACCATTTGTTAAAATGTCAATCATGCTTATTTTAGTGTTAAGTTAGAGGACTAAGACAAAGCATGGGCCCTGCACAAAGTGTGTCGTCATTGAAACAGTGAAGCATTGAAAAGCAAACAACATTTGGTTTTCCAATGGACACGGCAAAAAATGTTACTTTTGCTAATGTGTTGCTGCTGGATTCAATGTTAAAAACAAGTACAAAATTCAATATCCTAACTTGCCTTGTACCTAGGAATGGGCAATTCAGAATAATATACTATTCTAGAATATCCTAGAATAGTTAAACCAAATCCAGAATTGGAATACTTTTTTTTGCAATTAGCACAATCAACATCAAAGCATTCATTACAGGTTTACAACAACAAAAGCACAATCAGAAAACAAGTTTATTGCAGTGCAATACATTTAAGCTTCTACATGTTTACCAGTGTGTGCGAGTTAGTTTTTGAATCATTGCATGAATTGATACTTTTACAAAAAGAAAATCTGTGACCAAGCAGCATGATAAAGCTTGTAAGCAGTATATAAACCAAATCCTATTATCCGGTTTGAATTGGAATTTTGGATTCGAATAGTTTGGGATTCGGCATTCTGAATTGCCCATCCCTACTTGTGCCATACAACCAATTCCTTATGGACCAGGTAACCAATTCCACTGTCTCCAAGAGTTTCAGAAATAGTTTAAAATTCTGTCAGCGAGGAATCTTTGTCTGATAGCCAGTTGACAGAATGTTCAGAATATGAGTATGATGATCATCAGCAGTCAAAGCCGTTTAATCAAGCCAAGCAAAATGACCTTTTGAATTTGCCAAAAGCTTCTGCTCTTATTCTGGGCTCCAGATGGAAAGCAAAACAAATGCTCTGCACTCTGCACTATTACCACTTTTGTTTGGTATAAACATTGTGAAAAAGAATATATTTGCTTCTTTACCATGGAAGACTTTTTAGTCCATTAGGTGGATATTCAAGGTCTTATACAGAAATTGGAACAGTTTATAACCCCAGTGATTGGGGCTTCTTTATTGATGCATCAAAATTAAGTCTGAAAGTTGTTTTATTGCACAATAGAAATTAGTTTGCTTCTATCTTTTTAGCTCATTCGATTTGCATAAAAGAGTCTTATGAAAACTTTGCTGTCAAAGTTACAACATAGCACTCATAAGTGGAAGATCTGAGTTGATTTTAAAGTCCTAATATGCTACTGGGTCAACAGTCTAGATTAACAAAATATTCTTGTTTTAGTCAAATGGGACAGCACGGACAGAAGTAATCATTAGATCAAACGTGATTGACCATTGAGGGAGTCATTTACACAAGGTTATAGAAATATTATACATCCTGTTCTTGTTGACAGATTCAATGTGATACTTCCACCACAACACATTAAACTGGGCCTTGTAAAACAGTTTGTAAAAGCTCTCAATGAAGTTGCCTGCTTTAACTCTTTCACTCTCGCGACGATCAGAATACCGGCAAAAAAGGGTTTCCCTAAATTTTTTTCAAAATGAGTTACAAAATTAGTTTACTAAAAAATGGATTTCTGACATTAATTCTAATCCGATTTTAATAACATTTTTAAAATATCACGCTTACTTCCTCATGCATCAGAAGATGTATAATTTGTGTTCTAATTCTTGGATTTTCATACCCAAAAAGGGTTAAAACGACCAAGAGCCCAGTTGCAGATGACAAAACCTGCCAAGTTTTCAGCAAGAGCCAACTACCTTGAAATCAAATTGAGATTACATGTTTTCCAGGAAACCAAACCCTTTATCATTAACACAGTCTGAAAACTACTCTTTTGGGGCATCATTTGACAAAACTTTAAGCAATAAAAAAATTTATTTATTAAAATTTTTTAATTTTTATGGGGTCTCAAAACCCCCCCAAACAAATTTGTATGGTGGGTCTAAATTTGGTGTGTAAAAAATATGATGTGTTGCTAAATACCAATCTCATTTGAAAGCTTAGGAAATTTGCTTTCCAGCAATATATAACTTTAAATAGTCTAGACTGAGCGATATATGATATTTACTGATCAAAAATGGGTACTGTACATTGTATTAGTTCAAAACCTGCCAAAAATTTTCGATTTACCTTTACTAAATTATAATTTTTAGAAAAAATACATCCTTTAAAAAAATAAAATAAATTGCAAACACTTCACCACTAAAATTGGCGTTTTGTATCAAGTTTCCAAGGAGATGAAACCTAAAATACAAGTTTAACAGCTAGCAGAAATTTGGCTTCTCTAAATCAAAGTTTGCTGTATCCCCCTTGTTTCTCAACAAATGGGAGGGGTGTAAAAAAGCTTCTATTTCATTGTTTGTGACATCATATTCTATTTAAACTTGATATTTTCTGAATCTTGAAGAAATTCCCTCTTCAAAAATATATAGTGTTGCATGGTTTAGGCTAATCTCCAGCAGACAATGGCTGATCATATTTTAGGTGCTACATTTAACTAACAAAATTTAGTATCAGTCGGTACCAGTAAAAAAAAAGGTAATGAGCTTCAGAAAGTTGCAAATTGAAGAAAATCTAGGCTTCTAGGTAAGTTTTGACTGATATATCTTAAAAGCTTATTTCCTTAGTATCATCTAGCGACCATTTCTAAAGAAATTGGTAGAAAATAAAATTTGTAGTGATCTTTGAGGTGAGGGTACTACTTTAATTTTGAAGACAACTCAGCACTTATTGGGGGCTAATTTGCATAAAATTTGCATATTCAAAAAAATTGTTTTATTATATTTGAAATCCTCAAGAAATGGAGATTTCAACGATATGTAACACTTAATGTAGAAGTAAACAGATGAGTAATAATTTACAAACAAACTAAGGTTATTTTATGATGATTAATTATTACAAATTATGACAGTTTTTCCCACTGCCACCTTATGGATATTGAACATTTTTTTTTGCGGGAGCGAAAGAGTTAAATACATTCAAGAGAAGTTCCCCAATTTTAGTGCTGAGAAGGCAAAAGAGGGTGTATTGGTTGGACCTCAAATTAGAAAACTTACCAAAGACCTGCAATTTCTATCTACCATGACGAATGTGGAAAAAAGCAAGCCTTTCTTTTGCAAAAATAGTTTTGAAGTTCCTTGGCAACACTAAAGATTCTGACAACCAAAACATTGTAAAATAAAGAGCTTGGATGATGCATGAGTTTGAAAGTTCATTTTTTGCATGCACACTTGAACTATTTCCCACATAACTTGGGTGATACGAATGAAGAACACAGGGAAGCTTTCATCACAGCATCAAAATTATGGAAACCCAATACCAAGGGCAATGGGATGTATCCATAATGGCGGACTACTGTTGGTGCCTGAAATACAATTGCTAGAGTAGTGAGGTTGCAAGAAAAGCCAAAAGAGAAAAACTCATGGCTCACACTAATGAAGAAAAAAAAGGCAATTTAGTTTGAATAAACATTTATTGAGCAAATGAACAGAAATATGTGCTTATTGGGTCTATTAAACGCATTTTTTAGAAAAAATCTAAATTCAATTTTGCCAAAAAGTGTGACGTGATGGGTGAATTCTGATTGCAAATTCAGAATCAGGAAATTTCCACCAACTAATAGTTTAAAAAAAGTAATAACAAAGTTGCAAAATGTTGCCTAGTGTTACAAATAAAATTGTCATCTTATTTACAAACAATCTTATTTCCCGATCACTGTAGGTGTGATGGTAAATTGAAATGATGCTAGGTTAGCAAACTGCTCATTCTTGGAACAAAGTAGAACACAAGATTTCTATTGGCTGAGAATATGATACCATGCAAGATTCTCTCCAGCATGACAAGACAATATGGTTCTTTCTGTATGTCTCGTGCAGAGGTGATGAACAAGTGACCCATGAAAGAATTTTGTGTGGCCTGCATATCAGTTTTTGATAAAATCAACCCCGTCTAAATTTTAAACAAATTCCTGCCTTCTAAAGTTACAAAATGCACCAAAAAACGCTGCTTTAACAACAGGCAATTAGATTTCAGCACACAAGGAAATAACCATACCAAAGGTGGTATAAAATTTTTTTTAAAAAAAGGAAAACAAAGCACTTAAAATCACTTAATTCAAACTAAGTTCTGATTAGCTAAATGAAGCTGTTGCCCTTGAATGCTAATATTTTGCAAAATTCTTACAAATCATAAGTGCCATCTTCAATCGAAAAAGGCAAGGTGGTTTAATCTTGTTTGCAAGCACAAATTAAGCTGCAGCTAGTTGTCTCCATTTTAGAGTTAATTATTTATCCAGTACGATTTTATGTTGGATTACTGAACAAAAAAGTTTGTTTTTTTAAGTTTTGTATACACTGTATGTTTTCCAAATATTAAAATAAAACGGTTTCCATTTAAAAGAATTTTCTGGTTTTTAAACATGCTGCTGACTTAACTCTTTCGCTCCCGCGATCATCGATTGATGATCTCGTGTTTTCAGTGTTTCCCTCAAATTTTTTAAAATTGAGTTACAAAATTAGTTTAATAAAAAATCAATTTGTGACTTTATTTTTCATCCGATTTTCATAAAATTTTCAAAAGATCACGCTTATTTCTTCACGCATCGGAAGATGTATAATTTGTGCCCTAATTCTTAGATTTTTATACCCAAAAAGGGTTAAAAAGACCAACAACCCAGTTGCAGACGACAAAATCGGCCAAATTCTCAGCAATAGCCAACTATGCTAAAATCAAATTCAGATTACATCTTTACCACAAAACCAAACCCTTTATCATTGACACAGTCTGAAAACTACTCTTTTGGGGCATCATTTGACATAATTTCAAGCGATAATAATAAATTTTACTTATTTAAATTTCTGAATTCCTTAGGGGTCTCAAAACCTCCCAAACAAATTTGAATGGTAAGTAGATAAAAGTAAATTTAGTGCGTAAAAAATATATGTTGCTAAATACCGGTCTCATTTGAAAGCTTAGGAAATTTGCTTGCCAGCAATATATAACTTTAAATAGTTTAGATTAAGTGGTATATGATATTTACTGATCAAAAATGAGTACTGTACATCATGTCAGTTCAAAGCCCCACAAAATTTTTTGACTTACCTTCACTAAATTATAATTTTTAGAAAAACTACACCCTATAAAAAGATAAAATATATTGCAAATGTTTCACCACTAAAGTCGTCATTTTGTATCAAGTTTCCAAGGAGACAAGAAGCGAAATACAAGTTTAACAGCTAGCAGAAATTTGGTTTCTCTAAATCAAAGTTTGCTGTATCCCCCTTGTTTCTCAAGAAATGGGAAGGGTGTAAACAAGCGGCTGTTTTATTACCAGTGACAGCATATTCTATTTAAACTTGATATTTTCTGAATCTTGAAGAAATTCCCTGTTCAAAAATACATAATGTTACATGGTTTAGGCTAACCTCCAGCAGATAATAACTGATCATATTTTAGGTACTAAATTTAACTACCAAAATTTGGTACCGGTCGGTACCGGTCAAAAAAAAGGTCATGTGCCTCAGAAAATTGCAAATTGTAGAAAACCTAGGTTTTTAGATAAGTTTTGATTGATGTATCTTGAAAGCTTATTTCCTTAGCATCATCTTGCGACCATTTCTAAAGAAATTGGTAGAAAATAAAATCTGTAGTGATCTTTGAGGTGAGGTACCTCTTTAATTTTGAAGACAACTACCCCCCAGTTGGGAGTTAATTTGCATAAAATTTGCATATTCAAAAAAATTGTTTTATTATATTTGAAATCCTCAAGAAATGTAGATTTCAACGATATATCACACTTAATGTAGAAGTAGACAGCTGAGTAATGATTTACAAACAAACTTGAGGTACATAAGTATGATTAATTATGATTGATTATGACAGTTTTTCGCGCTGCCACCTTACGGACATGGGAGCAAAAGAGTTAAGTTTATTAAAAGTAAAGGTTTTCTATTTTAAGTACAGTAAGACAGTAGAGAAAGTTTGGGAGCAAAAATTGTAACTGGTCTTGATCTGAGTTTTTTTAAGTTTCTTTTAATTAGTTGTTGAGATTGCTACTTGTTATTCTGTTAATTTTTGATAAATTACAACCGTAGTTCTCAAACATTTATTGTTGAATTCAATCACACTTTTTCAGTTTGATAAACTTAATAACTATATTTAAAATTTCATTTCACTAATTTTTAAGTTGTTTTCTTCAAGTTACTTGTATTTATTCAAAGTAATATGCACTTAGAAATTTTTGGCAGCTGTTGCTTTAACTCTTTTGCTACCGCAAAACAGTCCACGACTAATTTGCATAAAAAAAAACATTAATTATCTTTACTTTTATCATTCACTGGTTTTAGGCCATTGGCTATTATATCGATCATGTTATATCACTGAAAAGAAAATTTCATTGTGATTCAAGATATGCTGACCTCCAAAAAAAATTTTTCTGTCCAAGAATATAATTTATGCAAGTTAACCCCCTCCTTTTTGGGGGAGTAAACCACTTTTAAATTGCTTTCAAAATAGGGTAGTGTAGCTTTAAAAAATTCTGCAGACTTCATTTTTTGATCGATCGGTCTCAAAACTTAGATACAGATAGCTAAATAACCATTGATTTCAGGAAAAATAGCCAAAATGTACCAAGTTACTAAGTTTTTCTACAATTGTTACTTTTCTAAAACCCAGAGCCACAGATGTTTCAAAATCTTTTTGGGTCAGAACAAAAGGATATGTACTGAAATTGCGTTTCTAATTGATCAAAATGAATACAAGATAAAATCAAACTACGTAGTGTAATATATTTTTGGAAAGGAAATTTTATCTCAAATTGCGTGATGTGCATTCTAAAAACAATGTTTTGTGACTCAAAATGGACAAAAACATCTTTACCCCCTTCTTTTTTGGTGGGGGGAATCAATGTTATCCCAAGTTCAAAAAGTATTACAGGCCCCACGTTTACATGAATTGTTTTGAAAATGGCTGCTAGATAACATAAAAGGATCATACTTTTGAAAAAAAGCAGTTACAAATCACCTAAGAACTAATTTTTTGTACTATTTTTTATTTTTTGAAGCCCAGCAGCCAAATATTTGGCCCTTTTGGGGGGTTGTGGAAGCTACTAAAACTGCCCTTTTCATCAATCATTATATAATAACTCTCAGTCTATGCCACCTATTATAGCCTATCTTTGAAAAGACGGGTTCTTCCTGATTCACATGATATGCAGTTTAAATAAATTATTTTGTTGCTTAAGCTGAAACATAAGCTACGCTTTGCCATCAGCTTTTTGCCGGGGAGAAAGCTAATTTTGATTGATTACAGCCCGCCTGTCAAAGTAAATAAAAAGTGCTTTGCTGGCATTTTCTCCTAGGTAACTTGATACAACCTGGTAAGAGTGGCACTATTTAACAAAAAATCTCTTAAGATTTTTAAAAGGTGTACTTTTTTTACAATTTGTAATTTTGTGAGGTCTAGTACCAAAATTGGTGTTTTTTTGGCCGGTACCGAAGATAATTTAGGGTTTATCAATCAAAACTTAGCCTAAAATATGTATTATGATGTATTTTTGAAAAGAAAATTTCTTTAACTTTTAGATGATATAAAGCTTAAAAATAATATCTTATTGCTAAAGATGAAATAGGACTGTTTTTACACCCCACCTTTTTTGTTGGGGGAACCAGATTATCACCCAAAGTACCCTATCTTGTAAAATCTATAAAAAGTGTTTGATATACAGCAGCTCCATGAAAACTTGACACAGGGTGAGGAAAAGAGTTGTGTAAACAGATAAACATGATTTCAAATTTGGAAAGGGAGTACTTCTTGTGTGATTTGCATTTTCTATGGTCCAGCTATTAAATTTTGAGTGTTTTGGGCCAGTACTAAAGATAACTCCAGGTATCATGTTTCATCAATCATTATAGAATAACTCTTAGCCTAAATTATGCAACGATATATATTTTTGGAAAGGAAATTTATTAAACTTTTAAATGATATGGGGTTTGAGAGGAAAATTTTGTTGCTAAAGATGATACAGGACCATGTTGACCACCCTACCTACTTGTAGGGAGGTCACCAATTTTTTTGCTTTCAATATTTTTAGAGTCAGCTATCTATCAAAAATTGCACAGACTTCATTTTATGATCAATATTTCTGAAAACTTAGATACAGACAGCCAACTAACCATAGATTTCAGGAAAAATAGCCAAAATGTACCAGACAAATTAGTTTTTCTACAAATTGCAATTTTATGAAGCTCAAAAAACCCGAATTTTGAGTGTTTGTGATTGGTATCATAAACAAATTAGGCCTACAAAATTTACCAATTTCATCAGTCATTATAAAATAACTTTTTACCTAAACCATGCAACAATATATATTTTTGGAAAGAAAATTACTTAAACTTTTAAATGATATATGGTTTGAGAGGAAAATTTAATCGCTAAAGATGATACAGGGTCATGTTGACCCCCCTTTTTTGGTGCAGGAATAATTAATTGTTTTGCTAGGTATCAGCTATCTACCAAAAATTTCACAGACTTCATTTTTTGATCAATCTGTCTTAATACTTAGATACAGAGAGCTAAATAACTATAGATTTCAGGAAAAATAGCCAAAATATACCAAAAGAATTAGTTTTTCTACAAATTGCAGCTCAAAAAACCCAAATTTTGAGTGTTTTTGACCGATATTGAAAATAGATTAGACCTACAAAATTTACCATTTTCATCAGTAATGATAGAATAACTTTTAACCTAAACCATGCAACAGTAAATAGTTTTGGAAAGGAAATTTATTAAACTTTCAAATGATATGTAGTTCGAGAGGAAAATTTTGTTGCTAAAGATGATAACAGGACTATGTTGACCCCCCCTTTTTGCAGAAAATCACCAATTTTTTGCTTGATGTCGGCTATCTATCAAAAATTCCACAGATTTCATTCTTTGATCAATCTTTTTGAAAACTTAGATACAGACAGCATAACCATAGATTTTAGGAAAAATAGCCAAACTGTACCAGACAAATTAGTTTTTTAACAAATTGCAATTTCCTGTAGTACTGCTGAAATATTTTTCAACAAAAAATGAAAAATTGTGTATGCCTACTATTTTTTTTATCAGGCATTATAAAGTAATCCTAAGCCTCAACTATTTAAAATTATATGTTTCTAAAAAGCTAATTTTCTTAGCTTTCTAAATTTATTAACAGTAGTCAGGTTATTACATTGTTTATGTATTAAATTTACCTGTTTGTAAAAGGTTATTAATTTTTTTTTGGATAAAAATGTTGACTGCAGGTAATATATGTCAATTTTTTTAGAATAAAAACAAATATTTAAAACACAAATAAAACATTATCGGAATTGCCTTGAAATAACCTTTAATTTAAAAAAAATTGTTGAAATCAGTTGAGAAACAAGGCTACAAATCAATTTCTAAGTAAACTGATTTTTTCAACTTTTGAAAAAAAATCATCATATGATCATCTCGCAGTAGCAAAAGAGTTGAAACAAAAACAATTTGAACTATAAGTTAAAGTTTCAATTTGACAGTATTTTATAAAAAAAAATATATGAATATTTCAAACTTAAAAGTTTGATTTTAATTGTAACTTTTAGTATGAACAGATACATAATTGGCAGTTTTTTTTTATAATTTTGAGTTACATGAAACACATTTTGCTGTTGTCAGCAAAGAAAAGAAAGATTGCAGATGAAAAAATTGAGCCTATATGTTTTTTGTTATTGAGGAAAGAGGAAAACCATTTTGTTTTAAGTGCAAAATGCTACTAGTAGTCATGAAGAAAATTTTAAATGTTATTGCAAGACCCACTACCCTGAGTTCAAAAACTTGAATGGGGAGCTCAGAAAAATAAAGATAAAAAAAACTTAAGAAAGATTTGCATGCTCAGCAAAGGGTCATCACTTCCTTTTGCACCACAAATGACAACGTGCTCATTGCAAGCTATGAATTATCGGAATTTAATGCTAAAAAGCTCAAGCCATATGAGGATGGGTCATGGGCAAAGGAACTACTTGTATTGTTAAAAGCAGCTGAAAAGTTGGCTCCAAAGTCAGTTTATTTGTACCAGAAGTTGAGTTTGTCCTGATCCACTGTTTGTGAATGCATAAAAGAAAAGGGTCAAGATAATGATGACAATCTCAAAAAAAAAGCCGAGAAATTTGCCAATTTCTCCATGTGTCTTGATGAAACCAAGGACTTCAAATAAAACTGTGCAGCATGCAATATTTTTTCGAGAGATAACAACAGATTTTCAAATTGAAAAAAACTTATTGCTTCTCAAATCAATGAATGGGACTACTTGCGGAGAGGACCTGCTTCAGAATCTGGCAGAAGACAATAAAATTGCCTAAGCATATTCCCACGATTTGTCCAATAAACAGCACAGAAGTGAAGAAGGTCATCATAGTCAGCATAACAGTCTTTGAAAACTTGCTCGAATATGTGAAGTTTTGGGCTCTTTTTTAAAAATTAAGTTAATGCAGTCTGTAACCCCCAAGAGCACATGATCAAACTTTACAGATATTGCATAAAGGCTTTGCAGGTGAACAATGCGATGACAAAATACCAATTTATCACATCTAATTCCTTTGGCATCTATTTCATTCTTTAACAATAATACCAACCTTTTTTGTGTCCCAACCATAGCTGGTGCACCATCAGTAGCAACATCACACAGCTTATCTAATGGCAGGTTGAACTTGCCTAGGACTGAAAGGAGTGAGTATAGAAATTTGAAGTGTCCTCTCACTGAGCTGGAACCGGTTGTGTGACTTAGGATTCATGGTAGGTATCACTAAGCATTTAAACGGCTTAACTGTGCAACTTTAAGTGCCAGATCAACTGCTGCACTTGATGTTTTCCAAGATCAAAGTCTTCATGTCAGTGCTGAGCCTCTGGTAAAATCAATTGAAAGATAACAATTGCACGCATTTTTCCACATTGAAAAAACACAATCAGACTTCTTGTGCTACATATGCTTTGGAATGTTTCAGTCTCTTGAATAGTTTTAATGTTAGATTTCAGGACATCAAAAGCAAGTAGCTATAGCTTGATGTCTTTTCTATCCCCTTCAATGTTACACCTGCTTTGGCATCCAAAAAAGTCAACAAGAATTGCTGGAAGCTGTAGAAGAAGCAGAAAATGTGTTACATCAAAAGCAACTGGCTGATATCGAAGTAGATGCTTGGAGCAAAGTTGAATCTCATTATGAAAATGATTGCAGTTTCACAGACCCTGTGAAAGTCCACAGTGATAAGCAAAGAGTGGACAACTCAGTTCAATTTAAAGACAATTGTTCAAAATTGACTAGCATAGCAAAATTTGATAAGATTAATAGCATGGTCATGTCACCGCTAATGAGTAAAGAAAAGTTACCAGTTTGTGAAACTTCTATTGGAAAACCTTTATTTCAACAGCAATTTACTAACAATGCAAAACCCAACAAGTCAGGAACCAGACCCAAGTCTAATTTCAATAATCACCTTGGCGGATCTCTGCACAAATCCTGTAAACATGAAATCGAAATAAGCAAGGTTTAGCAATTTCAAGCACCCAACAAATGATTGAAGCATCTCCCTTGAGAGAGTAGATCACCCAGTTTTATAGTCCAAATCCAAGTTTGATGGCACACCTATGCAATATTGGGTGTTTGTATGTCAATTGGAAGTACATGTATTAAGCAAAGTTGATGGTTGTGAGCTTTTCCTGCTTCTCTATCAAAACTGCAAATCTAGAGTGCACCAAAAATTGAACCATTTGTTTAATCAACCACCTGCCACTGGCTTTCAACTAGCCTGGGATCTTCTCTACGATAAATATGGACACCCTCATAAAATCATATGGTGTTGTGAAGAAAGCCTAACCTCTATTTCAAAGTTCTCAATGATGACAGAGAGAAATTTAAAAGTGTCAAGCTTAGATTCTATGCATGTGATTATGGATGTTGTGAGCAAGCAGCCAATAAGTTTTAAACGACCATAGAATGAATACTCTGTTCAAATTAAATCCAAAATGAGAAATTGAGTACAATTTATTAATCTATCAGAGTTCATTTCTCAAAGCCAGATTGCCAATTCCATTTTCAGAAAAAAAAAACCTTCCCATCTCATACCAAAACTTAACGCAAAACTACTAGTCTATCAACTACTTCCACTTACAGAAAATAAACTACCACAAACCAGCAACTTAAGTTTCCGATTACTGTTGCTTGAAAACTCATAAAATTTCATCAGGTTCTCAGTTTTGTAGTTATGACAAACTAATCTGAGGTAAAGGTCTGTGTTTTAAGTGTATGACAGATAACTACAGCATCAAGAACTGCAAGTCAGGAGAAAAGTGCTCAGTATTAGGCTTCACTGAGAATTTACATGACACACTGCTGCACAAGCTATCCTCAGTAATATCAAGAAAGTCTCTGTCAGACTCTAGATGACCTGTTCAATTGTTAAGCTCAATCAGCTGTTTAAGTTAACCTGTTTATCTGAATATAATACCAGTCAAAGTGAAGTACCTTGATCGAGAGATCACTGCAAATGCTTTTTTAGATCAGATGCTGTATCTAGTACATGTTTTTGTGAACAGTTATTAGAAGAACTGCAAGTCATTAGTCAAAGATGAAAGCTAACATCAGCCATTGTCTTCCACTATATCTTTAGCTTTGAAGTTAAAATTCTTGATGGAGGAGAGAGAATAGAGTTATCAAATATTATTGTTGTGAAGGCTCCTACCTCCCAGATTCTAAAGAAGCATTCCTATTTTTACAATCCATTAGATCTGCTCCAGATCCCTCATTACCGGATGCAGTGAGATCACCTTTAGGTTAGTCACAGCTTAGACCTTGCTTTGATGAAAATCACAATAAAACAAAAATAACACAAGAACTTTTTTCCATGTTTCCTTGCCACACATGAGCTATTGAAAGTGCTATAAAGTTTGTGAATGAAGCCTCTGCTTGCATTGTGAACTCCTTGGTAAGAGATGGCTATAATATGGCAAAGCTGCAATTAAGAAAAAAGATACCCCAATTTGAATGAAACAAAGACTTTTTGTTTTAAGCTAATAAAAGCTTTGGCTTCATATGATAATTAATTGTTCTATGAGCTATTTAGACAAATGTAACTGGGACCGTATAAAATGTGATAAGAGTGTTTCTTTTTAATTTGTTTTTCTGCTATGTAACAACATTCAGAGTGTTCAAGCAACACACTTGTGACAGCAGCTTTGACTCGGTAAATAATGCCACATTACCAAAACTTAATAATAATATATGAATGGAGAATGATTGACAAAATAGACACATCAAACTTACTTATTATCCCCAACACTTGGTCCAGGAATAGTTGAAAGACGACTGAATGCCTACAACCAATATGCAATAAATTTCAATAGAAGTTGCAAAAAATTCTACACATGTCACTTCTTATCACAATTTAATCAAAAGTTTTTATCTTGAATCAGCTTTGCAATTTTCTTTCAGGGTTGCCAAGCAGGAAACAGCAACATTTTATCACACAAATCTTGGCTAAAGTGCAGAATAGGAGTTCTGGTGTTTAGTAATTTTATACAATTCACAGAATGGTAGCAAAATCCTTTGAGCAGAGAGCTTTGTAAGTTCAAAAAGATCCTCTTGTTGGTTTCTTTTTGAGTCATCAAGTTTCAGATCTAGTCTATGATGATACAGGATGTTTTACAAGTTTTTGAAGTTTTAAAATCTTGATAAAAAGAAAAACAGTTGACATTAAACCAAAATTTCAAAGCATTTTGATTAGAACGTTCCTTGTAATTGATGAATAAAGCTTCAAGAGGAACAAATTGAAACCAGCTTTTTTATCTCAGCAGTCAAGATTTGTGTCTTCAGGTAAAAATTTTTGCACAGAGTATTGAATAAAACTTTGCTTTTAAGGTTTATGGCACTTAATACTCTTAAACAAAATGGGCCAAACAGTTGGACCGAAACCACCTTTTGATTTTTTTTCTTTGAAATAAAAAATGCTTTATTTATGACCACCCAACTAATCCAATATCAAATCACAGTAGATTTATAATTTGAACTAACTGTAAGACACAGGAATGACAAGTTCAAGATTCTCAGGCCACTAAACCCTTTAATGCAAACAAATCTATGCTGGCAACTTCATTAATACCAGTTGCTTTTCTGGGATCAAGGAACTCATTTTTAACGTTTGAAAAGTAAACTGCATTTCTTTATTGTATTTTTTTACTGTTAGCTTGACTTCATTTTTTTGCTATTATTTTACATTAACAATATTCCGTTCATTCCTGCTATTGAGGTAGTTTTTAACTGTTAATGATGCCTTTGCAACATAGCACCAAGCACTCATTGGTATATCAGTGTATAGCATGCCATATTTAGTAGAGATACAAGAAATCAAACACTGGCTTGAACTGATGTAATTTTTTGCAAACACATTTGACCCTGCTGTATTGGTCCACATCTAACCAAACCATCAATTTAATCAAACAATAATTCATCAGTATCAGATCTAAATCCCTTTATCTGTTTAATTATTTCCACCTAAACAATCCATTTCCTAATGCTTAAATCATTAAAGTTTTCCACTTTTATGCATATCTTTTTTTTCCTCCCAATTTGAATATGTGATATGATGCACCAACAGTTAATAAACACAATGAATGACGTTCTTGTTAAGTTATGATAAAATTGTTGCATAAGCTAGACAAAATATGTTTTGTTACATTACAAAATTATCAGCGATGAAAATTAACTGTGATGCAGCAACAAACAGTGAAGAATAAATGAATCACTTTGGTTGTGTTTTGGTTGATAATAACCTTAAATAAAAACATTTCAACCACTTTAAAAACAATGCAAAAACAAAAGTCATAAAGGTTTGCTTTTTCTCTGATTAATAAATAAAACCATCCTGTCCTGTTTCAATGTGCTCTGATTATGCAGGGTCAAGTGTAATTGTAATGCAGACCTTTTCACTGGTACCATCACAATTGTTAAGCATAAGCGCCAACAGAAAAATGCAATTTTATGCTGAAATACACAAAGTGTACACAGAGTTTCTTCATTTAAATCCTCCTAAAACCAAAGCTCCCCACTAAGAAAAGGGATCTTTATGATAAAATACACAGTGTTTTTGCATACAGACCCAAATAAAGTGCAAGCCCTGATCAAAAAATGAGATCTTCATAAAGAGATGCACAATGCCATTGCAAATTGACCCTATCAAAGTATAAGCCGCAACCAAACAAAACAAAATTAGTGATGAAATACACATTATGGAATACTTGCTCTATTCAAGTACAAGCCATTGGGAAAAACAAGCACCTCGATACTGAGATGTACAATGTTATTCCATGTAGATTCTATTATAAGCCCCCAACAAGGAAAAGGGATCTTCATGTTGAATTAGATAACATTATTGCATACAGACCCTACTAAAATACACTCCTCCAATGGGAAAAAGTAAAATACGTGAAATTTTTCAATTTTTTATTGATTTCTATTTACAATGAATTTATTTTTCAACATAACCTCTGTCATGGTCCATGCACTTCCCCAGGCGATGTTTCTATGCCTTTATACCATTTTTGAAAAATTCTGCAGACTGATTTCCATGCCATGTTTTTGCTGCATGTTTTGCTTCATCAGTGTTATTGAAATGACTCTTTTCAGATGTTCTTTGTGTTTTGGAAATAGGAAAAATCAGATGGGGCTAGATCTGGGCTATAAGGTGGATGTAGCAGCAATTCCCATCAAAATTCTCTCAAAATCTGATTTTTTCCTATTCCCAACTCTCAAAGAACATCTGAAAGCAGTCTGTTTTAATAGTACTGATGAAGCAAAACATGTGGCAAAAACATAGCTTAGAAATCAGTCTGCAAAATTTTTCAAAAATGGTATAAATGGATGGAAACACTGCCTGGAGAAGTGCATCGACTGTGATGAGGTTATGTTGAAAAATAAATTTATTGTAAATAGAAATCAATAAAAAATTGAAAAATTTTGCGTATTTTTTGAATGCACCTCGTAGACCATGCTAAAATAAAATCCCCCATTAAGAAAACAAAATGTATGATGAAATATGCAACGTTTTTGCATACAGACTCAACTAAAGTGTAAGTCGCAACCAAGAAAACAAATCTTTAGACTGAAATGCACAACATTATTGCATATCGACCCTACTAAAGTGTAAGCCCCAACCAAGAAAAGGTAGTTGCATGCTAAAATATGTAATGTTACTACTAAAGTATAAGGCCTCAACATGAAAACACAATTTATGACAAAATACACAAGGGTCATTCCTCAGTAATATGAATGGTGGTGCACACACATCCTCACTTAAAGAAAATTTTTCATTTTCAGATACCATGAACCTTCAGTGAAATAATGAAGATTGCATTTGGAATTACTCTTCTACCTTATATGTATCTCAAGATATCATCATTTCAGTTTTTCCACTAGTGGCAGCAAAGGGCACTTAGCAAAAACTTTTTTCAGTAATTTCTTAAGCCCTTGTCCAATTTTGACAAACAATATGTCATTTTCTATGTTTTCAGAGCTGTAGATTCCAAAAATGCTATTAAAAAAAGAGCTAAAAGTTTGACATCAACATGATTTTGGAAGACAACACATTTTTCTTTTACATTTATGCCAACTTTGACCAGCCATTAAATTTTTCAATGGCATATTTTTTATATCTGTTGTGTCAGAATAAAGAGTAGCCATATGAGGTTGAGTGACCATGAAATCACAAATTGTTCTTTTTTGGTTCATGCATGACTGTCTACGTAGTACACTTGCATTTTTAGTTATGTGAATTACACAATAGTCATACACAACCATGTTTTCGATCATTTTGAACAGCTAAGAAATAAACAAGTGTTCTGGCATTTTCTATATAGCATAATTTGTTGCACCAGTACATAAATGTATATTTATTCTTCTTGCATAAGTACCTAACTGTTATCAACTTCTTGAATTTGGGTAATGGTGACAGATCTAAAAAGTTGAAATTGATTTTCTATTGCTGCAGCACCACAAAGAAGATATACCGTATATTCTGGCATATAAGACAACCCTTAAAGTCAAAAAAACCACCCTTAAAAATTGGGGTCGTCTTATACAACTGATATAAAAGTAAGTATTAATTATTATAAAAAAATATAAAATTTTGCTCTGATTTTGTACCTCATCTTATCTAACGGTCGCCTTATACGCCGGAATATAGGGTACCTTTACAAAGTTTATATTTGCTGTCTAAGCAGAAGACAAAAAGACCTCTATTGTACATACAGAAAAAGGTCAACAGAATTAGTCTCAAAGAAGGGAGGAGACGAGCATAGGAGACAGTAGTGAAGAAGAGTGTTGAAGAGTATGGGTATGATGCATGGACCAAAGTCATGGACAGTGTCCAGTTAAACAGAGGAGTCAAAGAGGCAGTATCTGAAATTAGTGAGTAGAATATCTCATGGTGAAAATACAGAAATTAGTATGGTAGTGTGCAATAGAGCAATAATACTTGTAGCCATTGTCTTGGCCCAGTTTGATTTAGCTAGCAAACAATAAAAAAGAGATAAGATCTTTGTAAACGTTTATATCATGTTGAAGTGATGGACTACAAGAGCAAGTGATTCAAACACAATGCTTTTGATTAAAAGAAATATTTATATGAACCATATACTGTTCTAATCTGCCACTTAAGCATTGTGAAATGTATATAAACATTTATTAATCTCATAACTCTTCTTTATTATGATTGCAAGCCGCAATCTTTCAATTACCAACTCAGTCAGTACTATTAATCAATCAACTGAGCTATGTCAAAATCAACGATCTTAATTTCTTTACACAGGTTGAATATAACTTATATTGCTCTTGATAAATATGCCAGCAGATTTTTGTATAAAATCAGTTATTGACTGCAGAAAATGATTGCCATAAAGGAACATTTAGTTGTCAAACAAATTTCAAAACTCTTAAATCTGACTTAACCAAAGAAGAATTTGATGTTATAATTTACCGAATTCATCTCGGGCAAAATGTTTCAGAGGGTGTAATCACCACCTATGAGCCTGCTCAAATTTGCTTGCTTCACTACCACAAATGCATTAAATATTTTGAAAATAAGCAAACAAAATGCTCCAACACATTTAATGTCCATGATAAAGCCAGTAGTGGAAGAAAAAAAAACTATTCAAGTTACTACTAAGCTTACATTCTGTGAAGCTAGAATTGGCAGAGCAATCATTGCCACCAAATTAAGATGTTGTTCCTGAAAAACAACTTTTGCCATAATTGCTGGAAAAGAGCATTGCAGACATCACCAATAGTAGCGTTTCTACTCCAGTTATGGAACATGAATTTGTATTTGATCATACCTAGTTAGGTACTTCTTTGCCAGAATTGGGAAATCAAAAGATAAAACCAAAAGACAAGAAGTAAGTTAAGCATTTTCTAAAATCGACAGAGTCGCAAAAAGTTTAGAATTTGCTTTTTGAAAAAGAGGGATTGACTTGCCTCTAATTCTGATTTGATGCCTTCTTATTCATGAGCAGATGAGGACAATATACAAGATCTGATGCTTAGTGTGAAAGAAAAATTGAAAACCACCACACAATTTTCTGGCAAAGTTCAGCTTTTGACCTTAAACCCAAATTTTTGGGGACCCAAACAGACAAGCAGCTTTGTCAGTGTGACAAAGCATGTAGTCAGGACGAATAAGCAACTGAAAGAAAAAAGGATGGTACTTTTTAAAACAGCAATGTACTATTCATCCACTTGTTTTTATCATCGTCTTTAAGATGGATCTCTTGCTACACAACTGTTTGCTTTTTTCTCTGATGACATTAATCATGACACCAGATTTCTCTATTGCTTTTAAAAATTGCTGTCTAATTTCCTGTCTTCCAACTTTTCCCAATTTTACCAAATTGAATATTTTTTGATGGATGCTCAGGAGAGTACAAAAACAATAAAAATTTTCTAAATTTTATCTTTCATAAACAGGACTTTGGTCTGGATGCTACATGGAATTTTTTTTGCAAATATGGAAAATCTTTTTGAAATGGGTTGGAAGAATCAAGAGTCAAAAAAAAGTTTTCAATGAGAATTTGAAAAGGCCACTTCTCATCTCATCTTGCTATCAAGCTTTTAAATTTTGTCAAAGTTCCATGCCTTCCATTAACTTTTTCTACATATTTAAAGATGTTTGTTCAGTTAAAGCAGTGATTCTCAACCACTGTGCTGTGGCACTTTTGTGTGCCATGAAATTATAAAAGTATGCTGCCAAATTTTAGATATATAGTTTTAAATATATTTTGCATTAAAAGTATTCTTATTATTAACTAGTAATTAATCATTTAATAAACGTACTGTTATTTTTGTAGTATATATCATTTTGTTTTGCATATTTACAATTATTATCATAAACTATTTTATGCAGTGCGTTATAGGTAAGTACCATATTTATTCATGTATAAGTCGGAAAATTTTGTACCAAATTATTGCCAAAAAAGTTCGGGGGCGACTTATACACGAGATGCTTTAAAAGTTTAAAAATTTTTTTAAATGTAATGTACAACTCCTGTTGTGTGTGTTATAACATATGTCCTTTAATCGCTGCTTCCTTATTCACAACCTTTATTCTAAAGTGCTCTTGCGTTTACTGTACTAATTGATTGTAACAATGCCACCACAACAGTTTAGACTGCAAGTAAGCGTGCGCATGCACATACACATGCGAGCTAGCGTTGCACATGCCATTTACGAGAAATGCATGCGTGGCTTTGCAATGAAAAAGAATGTGGTTTACAACCAATCTGCAGTTTAAGACTTACCAGTACGTATCTTATTTGCAATGTCATCAACAAAAAGAAAGTGTACATGGTACACTGCACAGTTTAAGCTGCAAGTCCACCTTCACTGGACACTGATGAGGTCTTGCCTCAAGAACAATGGGATGAACTGTTTTGTAGCAGCGAAGATGAGAGTGACTTTGATGGATATTAGATGTTGTGTTTGATTTTAATAAAAAAAGGTGGAAAAAAATTTTGTACCATTTTTTGAGGCAAAAGTAAGGGGTGCGACTTATACACGAATGCGACTTATACACGAATGAATACAGTAAATAATTTTTTAACTTATCTTTTTCTATGTGTGCGGCCAAATTTTGAAATTGTCAAAGGTGTGCCCCAACAAAAAAAAGGTTGAGAATCACTGAGTTAGAGAATACCTGCAGTCCAGATATGAACTTGGCTTAAGTATCCCTGGAACTCATAGCTTTCATTTGTTTAAATTGTTGAATGCTGGGATGATCTATAAAACAACTGCTGAAGATACAAACCTTTAATTTTTTTAGCAGCCAAGCATCAAATAAGCAATTCAGCCAAAAATGCAGGTGATAGAAAGTTGCAATTTATTTAAACAGCTTAGTTTTGAATTTCTGATTAGCATGCCAAGTTTCATGATAATCTGCGACCATGGGTTGACAAAGTGGTAAAAATTAAGTATGGAATTACCACAGTTTAAAATAAGATTAACAATAAGATTCAACTAAAATCACAAGTATTTATTGCACTAACCGTACAATACCTTAAGCACCCAGAAATGTGTTTTTGTTGAGGTAGCTGAATTGCATTATTCTTCTTTTGACAAAGCATCAGTAACATTTTATAAAAAATGTGTCAACTAAATGGTGGCTTACTTAAAACATAAAATTTTACAGAACTACAATCTTTCAGACAAGTTTTGGTACAATCAACTCCACTTTATTATTTCTCTTAACGCATATCGTTTTTTTTTGCATTGAAGAATGTGTAAACCTTAATTTGTAACCAAAATTGATAATTGCTGAAAAAAAAACAACAATCAATTTAAGTCAAGCAAATCAAGCATCCAAATTGATAAATATCAACCTTAATTGTTGACACCTTACTGCTATTGATAAAGATACAATTTTGAATTCTAGTCTTTATCTTTACTTTGCGTAACACTAAATAAAAGCCTAAAATTCAACAGCTTACCAACAAATAAAAGAATAAAGCAGCATGCTTTTAGCTTACCAGTGCCATGTAAGCAAATTTTATATCGGAAGAGCTCCAATACTGTTTCAACTTTAACAACTGCTTTCTTTGTCTTAAATACAAAATTTCAGTCATAGTAGCGTTCCTCTCTACTTTTTACATAAAAATAGCTGCTCCTTTCCCAACGTGCCTTAATAGCATACCAACATTAGCAAATTTGGTTTTAAACTGGCACATATAGCACTGTAGCATTAGATGCCCCAAGAAAACTACATTATCTTTATTTAGAACATTTATTGTCTTAAATGAACTATAACACTGAACTTGGGCACTATTAAGATTTTCTATTCGCCAGTGCTTTCAGGCCATGGGATTGGGTTTAATGGCTTAAAGTTGTCTATGCTTCTGTCTTTAAGCTAGGCAAAAAACTCATAATAGGCTTTTAACCAGCTCATTAAAAGATTAACAGTTGCTTATAAAAATACTCAATAAAGCTATAACTTTTCCTCAGCCTACTCTTGCACTAAAATTTTGCCCAAGAGCTGCAAACTGCCATTAACTAGTTTTCAGATTATTTTTCCGCCAATTTCAGAGCAAATTTATAGTAAGGAGTCCAAGTGAATTAAAATGTGATTTGGTCCAAGGAAGCTTTGATATGTTTTTTTCAATCTTGTGAAAGAAGGTTAAAATGCACCTCAGAAAAGTTCATTGCAAATTTTAAAAATGAAATCAGAGTCTAGTGCAAAACTTCTATTGGTTTTGCACAGTAATGACAAAGATACTTTAAAACAAAAACTGCATAAATACTCACCATGACAAGGCTTCCTGTCTTAAGTTATCAATGATGCCATAACAACAAACCAAGACAAGTAACTGTACACTCAGGTTCAGCATGTTCTATACTTGATATCAACTGATGATATTGAACTCTGAATTTGGAGTTTAGATCTTGACAGAAATGCTGTTGCTTTGAGTTAACAAATCTTGTAAGTTTTGTTCCAACTGCTCTTTTTGTGAAAGTGCTTGTTTGTTTTTATATGCATGTTCTGTTTTTGGTGTTTACTCAGCAGTGCAAGTTGCAGTGAGCCTCTAGTGGCAGTTTATCAATTTGGATCAAGTCATTTAAAATGATGACTACAATTATGTTAACAAGAACAAATGATTAAGCAAGATGACTTCCAAGAATGAATTATGAATCTGCCATTTATCATCTTCCATTTAATTTCTACTGCATTGATGTTGGCTTGCTGCATAATTGTACCTATCTCTTAAATGCTTAGTTTGTATTCATAGCTTTAACTCAATGCTTTATTGAATTGTGCTCACATCAATGCTTTATCATTGAAATATATATAATGTACACGTTACTTGCTTATAATTATTACACTTCACTCACTTATTGTTAACATGATTATCTTTACTACAATGCCTTGCTTGCTGATATACAAGTCATTCTCTAATTAATGTTATTTCATTCCTGGAAGATTATACAATTATTCCTGCTAAAACTAGTTAAAATGACTGTGCACATACTATTACTAGGGTTAAATACTACTACTAGAATAAATTTGTATGCAAATATTGTTACTGCATAAATTGCGGTCAAAGCAAATTGTCATTAGGGTCGCACAAAGTAGAATAATTGCTTGTTCTAAAATGATTCTATGATAGTAATTCTAAATCCTATTCTAGAATAAAATAAAAAGCAAATATTGTTTTTTATGAATTATACTAAAACAAACCATTGAATATGCAAACACCAAAACATAAAATACAGTGCAAATGTAAACTACAATAAAAATTTTAATTCCAGTTGGATAAGATTTAGTTTAAGAGTTCAGATTTGTATGAAATTAACTAATTTTGTTTGCACTACTTGTCTGCATTCATGAGTACTTATTTTCCAATTCTATTACTTGATTAAAAATGCAAATCTGTATTTGAATCCATAGAGATTTGAATCTCAAGGACTTGAAATTCTAAAATGTGCATTCATAATTGTCATCAGCAAAAAAAAATAATTGCTGCATCATGTAAGGAAGTAAATGAGCTCACAACATTAGTGCCTGAAAATGAATAAACATACTCACTACAGGTCTAAATAATATTAAGGACTAAACAATGTCCCTGCTAGTGCAACTTGTACATTGTTCACAATTAGGATACTTGTAATTGTTTTAATACCCTTGTAATTGGCTTATTTTTATCATTTTAACTTGTTGATCACTTTGGCAATGAACAAGGGATTTGCATTTGGCAAAGGGTAAACAAGCACATAAATATCAGTCTACTAAGCACAACCAACCCTACAAAATTTGTGACCTTAACCTTTAGGCTAATTTCACTTCTGTATGGAAAGTATTACCATACGTCATACAAAATTTGCAATCAAAACTTTTAACTTTAGATTTTCTGTCTGGAGAGAAGTAGAAATGCATAAATATGGACACTATGACAATTTCACCCTTTCAATTTCACACACAGCTTGTGGCACAAATGCATTGTGCCAGCAGTACTAATAACTTCAAAGTAAGTCTTAACACAATGTTGGTCAGGCATAACCAGCAATGGTCTTACAGTCATCAGAGGTTAAAAATACATGCCAAAAAAATGCATGTAATGACTGTGTGCTTGCAGCTGCTCCTTTAATTCACAAATGTACGTGTGAGGCTATGTTGAGTCATTACAGTCATTTTAGTTAGGCAGTGGCTGTTTTGCCAATAATGGTTTGAAATTGGTCAATTTTTATGATAGATTAAAAAAAAACACAACTCGATAAAAAAAAACCCAGTGTACATCTCCCTTTTGTATTACATATTCACATACCCTTCTCTAGGGCGCATCACTTTTCTTTAATACCAGAAACAAAAATTTTTGTAACACAAGCTCCAGAGAACCTTACTCTTGTCAAAAAAAATCAAGTAAAAATTTATTGTAATACAATCCCCAGCAACTTGGTGGCTTTGATGTCAATGGAGAACCGATGATCATAGAGATCGAGCTAGGGCTAGGGTTAGCATAGCACAAATTTATGTCTTTTAATTTACATTTCAATAAAGTAACTGCTAGGATTACAAATTTTTTTGCTTGAGTTTTTGATGCTAAACTTAAGGATTACCAAAAAAATTACAGTGAAGAGTTGACCTTTTACGCATATAATTTGAATGCAGCCATACTAATCATTACTCTACCATTACGCTGAAAGCAATTTATCAAATGTGCTTATTCAAAGATACACTAGGCCTAATCATGTAACCTAAGTAGCCGGTTGGTCAATATTGCCATAAGCTACAAAATAGCAGTGATGTTCTATTATCAGTCTTAGTCCTTGGTCATTGCATTTTACTGCCATTGGCTCTACAGGATTTGCAATCTAAACTTTCATTTTGGTATTGATGGCAGGCTAGTAGGCTAATATATGGTGTGGATGCATGATACTTTTGACCAATTAATTGTATTCTGTTAAGGTAATCATATGTACCAGTATGTTGTCAAGTTAAGCTATTTTAGCTGCACTTCAGATTTTTTTACCTTCTACCTTATCATATTACCACTATTGTAGTCATTCTAAATAGTTTCAGCCATTTCAGTTACCAGTATTTTGCCCTTTGCCATGACAAGTACTCAATAGTTATCGTAGTGACTATTTTGCAGTTTGCAGCAAAATAGACCCACAAGCTATTTTTCCATACACCATTAATGTGTCTTTAAATAAGCACATTTGTGAAACTATATTCAGCATTGCAGCAGACCAATGATTACTATTGCAGCATTCAAAAACTATTGTTAGGAGTTCAATTCATCACAATGTTTTTTTCTCAAATTGGGATTAGATTTTCTTAAGATGCAATGTATCAAAATTTGTTTTCTTTCTCAAATTACATATTATCAGTGCACATTGGAGGTCTGGGTATAAAAAAGGTAAAAGGGTTGTACACTTGGATTAAATTTTTGCTACATCACATTTGTAGTATGTCACTGAAACTGATCAACTGCAAATCATTAATAGTCATGTATTATAAAGGCAGTGGCTATTTCGCCATTGACGGAATTTGCCCTAGGAATCTATTTTGCCGTAATCATTCACGTGTGTTTATATAGCCAGATTTGCTACAATTACACTAGTGACACTATGGTGTAGTGGATAGTGTGCTGGTCTTGAGATGCCATGGTTGCGGGTTCGAATCTCAGCTGGCAGGGCATTAAAAGAAAGGCAGTGTACACTGAAGGGGCAGGCCCAGTATGTAAATGTATGGGGCAGTGTATACTGGAAGGGAGTGCACAGGGTGAGGGATAGAGACCTGGGGGTGCAAAATTTTTTTATATGGTTTTTAAAATTGACCAATTAGAAACAACCAAAAGTCACATGTTTAGTACGTCGTTTAGATTGACCAATCACAAATAACTCACGGCAAAATAGTCTCTGAGGGTAAATTGCCGTCGACGGCAATTTGCCTTTGGAATCTATTTTGCCGTGATCATTCACGTGTGTTTATATAGCCAAATTTGCTATTATCGCACCAGTGACTCTGTGGTGTAGTGGATAGAGCGCTGGTCTTGAGATACCAAGGTATCGGGTTCGAATCCCAGCTGGCCAGGGCTTTAAAAGAAAGGCAGTGTACACTGAAGGGGCAGTGTACACTGCAAGGGAGTGTGCAGGGTGGGGGATGGAGACCTGGGGGTGCAAAATTTTTTTTTTGGTTTTTAAAATTGACCAATCAGAGACAACCAAAAGTCACATGTTTAGTACGTCATTAAGATTGACCATTCACAAACAACTCACGGCAAAATAGTCTCTGAGGGTAAATTGCCGTCGATGGCAAAATAGCCACTGCCTATTATAAAACCTTAACAAGTCAAATCAGAAATCTTCAATGGCAAAACAGATTCTAATGGTAAAATGCTAACTGCAAAACAGTCACAGCCAAATAATTATTTACCTAATCACAGTTCCAATTAACAGTCGTTGGCTCTTACTCATATTACCTAGGCACTTACTGAAGTTACCTATGACCAAACCACTTGCACAATAAAATACTCACCGGAAAAAGGTAGAAGAGAAGCCCAACTAAACAAATAATACAAAGTACCACAAAAACACCAAGAGCTGTGAGAGTGATATGAACTTCCACCATATTTTATCAACGACAAAATGTCCAACTCGATGGCAATAGCCAAGCCAAGCCGGAAGCCACTTTAGCTGACTAACATGCATTTTTCTGTCACAAAGCGGATAAACATAATTTAGTGAATTCGGAATCGTTGGAATAGTCGGAATAGACGAGAGGCTTCGGTGAGGTCACGTTTAATATATCTAACCGTACTCTACGACACAGAGCGCTCTATCGTTGGTGATAAACCTACCGTAAAACGGGGTGAATAGGAACATTTTAGACTTGTTTGGAAATGCTCATTTAATATAACTAACTCAATCAATGCCACTATATTTGTAACTTGAGGGTCCCGGCTCTAGCTAACACCCAAAGTGTTAAAGTATTTGAAAACTAACTGCATTTGGTTTTCAGAGGCAAAAAATTGATGTTCCTCTTCACCCCAGCTTTTGGGGTCAATAGGAACATCTGCACTTTTAACAAGTATGTTCCTATTAAACCTCATTGGCACTGTCAATAGAAGCAAAATTTAGCTTGTGGCTCATAATATGCAATATGACAACTGCATGTTGGCGTCGTCGAGTAACTAATGAAACACAAAATTGCATTTAAACGAAAATTTATTGCAGCTCAAGAAAGGAGCCAATGTGGATCTATCAGTACCAGCAGTTTTTCAATCAACTTTATAGTTCAAATTCCCCAAACCGAGTCAAGTTCTGGTACACAAAATACACCCCTTTTTCTGATCTGTGGGGGTGAAATTTTGCTTTTTACATCAGCAAATGGATAAAGAAGAACATCTTCATCTTTGGGCCACTTCCAATGGAAACCGCTTTTCACCATAGATTTAATGGCACAGCCTTCATGTTGCACATCTACAATTTGACCTGGAAAAACCTTCCCTTCATAAGTGAAAGTATTGGCGACCTTACGGGATACAAACTGTGGATCATTGATGTTTTGCTAAAATTATGTGGGTGACTCATAAACGTTCTCGTTCTGTTCGTGCACCCGTTGTTGTACTGTAATCGTTAATATAAATCATCCGTTGGCCTACAAACAGGTCATAAAAGAATAACCATAGTTGCATATCATGATGTAACAATACTGGGTGACTAAGCCGTATGGCCAGGCGTGGTTTCGTCTGACGTGCGGCGGAGTGATCTAGTAAACAAGTATATAAAAAGAAGCATTGCTATTTTCGTTCAGAGAGAGGTTTTTCGATTAAAATTCAATTTCAAAATTCATTGGCTTCAATTCCATTCGATTCGTGCTTCATTCGTGCTTTCAACGTTGTGTTGTGATTAAATACATTCGTTCTTGGAGTCAGACGTGCTGTGGATACACGATCCCCCATAAAGATAACATAATCTCCTGTCGCATATGATGTTACAAAATCATTCACTTCTCCAGATTCTGTGCAAGAAGTTGATGTTAAAACCATACCTTGGTAGGAAGTGGAAGGAAGATCAGCAGCTCCAACACTTTTTCCAGGTTCCACATTTAGACGTTTTCTTTTCTGAGTTTGGGGTGGTGCATTTTTACCATATCGCATTCCTTCCAGCAACGTTAACGAGCTATTATCCACAACAGAAAACGATTCTTGATCTTTTCGTTGAGCAGCCTTAGCGCAGGTATTGCCACGTGGAATGGAAGAAAGAGCTCTTTCTTTATTCAAAGGATGAATTCCACATTTTTCGAAGCCAGATTTCAAATTTGCGGAAGCATTGTTATACACATTTGTATGCAACTTATTTAAGAGAGAAGGAAATGCATCTTTGCTAAGGCTAAAAGAACCTTTTAATTTGCTCTTTTCTTCTTCAAGTACATTCCTCCAGGCTTGTTTCAGAAGACGAAAAAAAGATACATGTAGAGGTTGGAGGATATGAGTGGAATCTGGTGGTAAAAAGACAAAAGCAATGTAGTTTTCTTCGCACTATTTAATTATAAACCTTGCACCTAATTAGCAAAGCAGCATACGGGCGTAAGGGGCATTAAATTCTTCTTCTTTTTCTTTCGGCTTTTCCCGATTAGAGGTCGCCACAGCAGATAATCTGCATTTTTATTACATGGCATTTTTGTTTTTACGGTCAGATGCCCTTCCTGCCACCAACCCTCTCTTATGAGGGAAAACTAGGCCACCTGTCTTCCACATAAAGATGGGGGCGTCCCGTTAAGTGCCTTGCCCAAGGACACAACAAGCGAACTTGCCCGCTTGTTCTCCACAACCTCTCCTAAATACCGAGCGCCTAGCAGAGAAGCTGTGAATACCATTTTTTAAAGTCTTTTGGTATGACTCGACAAGGGGATTGAACTCCAGGTCTACCGACTGCGAAGCGGACGCTTTAACCACTACACCAGCCGCCACTACACCATCGACATTAACAATTTTTTTAAATGAATATGCCAGGAAACAATAATGAGTATACCACCCAACCAATTTAGACGGGACCATCCCTGGACGCGTTTCGTCCTTTTGGATTCATCAGCAGGGCCCGTCCCGTTGCAAGCAAAAGTAACCCACTCATTAACGTTATCCTTAAAAAAAATTCAACTATGCACATGCAGAAGCACTGAGACTTCAACCGACGACGTATTGCGTTGCTTACTTAACAGGGTGGGTTGACAAATTGGTTGATTTTGGCTGCATATCCACTGGGAGATCAGTTTACACACTGATCTGAAAAAGCAGATTCTTCGCCTATAATTTTCAAATCTACTGTTCAATTACTTCAGCAGACAAATGCGAGCTTAAGTTATCGCCGATCATTATTTTCTTGCCTTCCAGGTTTTTTAGATATGAAAGTGCCACGGTCTCAAATCAGTCGTCAAAAGTTTGCATTTCAAACCATTCTAAAGAAGAACGGTTGTATCGTGTGCCAGGTGGACCTCCAGTTTTCCATGACTCATACATATTAGCTGCTTTGTAGCAAACGTACGGTGGTAGCAAATTGCCATTAACGCAGCCAGCACACATAATTGAAATGGAAGATTTGTTATGATCTATGATCTTTCTGGATGTTTTATGCCACGCTTGGTGATAATCTTTTTTTGTCCAGGATCGTAGGTTAAGTTTGTCTCATCGCAATTAATGATATTGGCTGGTGGAATGCCTGTAATAGACTTCTGAAGATTAGAAAAATATAATTCAATAATGGCAGGCGATAATGATGCTCGTGATGGCTTAATGTTTTGACATATTTGATGAGCCACAATTTCACGATTTTTTTTTCACAAACGAATCAACCCAATCTTTGCTCGGAAAATTCTCTCTAAATCATCGGATGGAAACACCTCGTCTATCTAGATATCCTTTTACCAAAAAGCTGGTGTCCGAATTGTCCAGAGGAAAGCCCCACGAAGCACAAGTAGCTATTCTTCTTGCCATATATATCTCTAACTCAAGATCCAAAGCAATTTTCCCTCCATCGGTCTTCATATTAGGGGTTTTGGCTCTTCTGCAAAGGATCGCAATAGGAATTCCATACTTTTTTGAACATGAGGGAAAGGACATTCCACGTCTGTGATTAGCCAAAGCTTCACTGATCGCCTCTGGAGTATGTTTTGTGTATCTCTTTCCTCCAGGATCCGGTTTATATGATCGGGGCATGGTCTTTTTGCATGTTCCTATTCACCCCTCAAATTTTTGTCTAGAAAAAAGTTTTTTTAAATACAAAATACCTTTGAGATTTCTGTCAAAAGTTAATATAAATCAGAAACAACTAACTTTGACCGAGGTGTTGGACAATATCTGAGTATTCCAATTCTGTTGAATGCTGATTGAAAGTCAAAGTTTTTTTTCTACTGCAAAAATCATTTCAAACTCCCCCCCCCCCCCCCCCCACAACAATCTCTGCTGAACAAAAAGTTTGTCAAAGACCGCGTTCAACAATTATGTTTTTCAACATGTTATGTAGTGCCCAATCAAATAATATGATAGTCTGTAAAAAATGAATTAACAGAAATCAGTCAATATACAGTATCCTTCAGTCCTAAAATCTGTTTCTATTCACCCCATTTTACGGTATCACACTACATATGGCAGAATTATCATTTGCCTACGCCAAAAAGGCAAGCACGTCGATAAAAGACGACGTTTTTGTCGTAAATTTTACATTTCTATCCCCAATTGAAGATAAGGACTTTTTTTGGAAGTCAATATTTTTGAAGTCTAACTTGACAAAATTTTAACCCCTATCTACGGCAAAAACCTTGTTTTGGAAACGCACATTTTCACTGACACCAAAAGAATTTCAAATACGAAACAGGGCACAACTCCAAGATGGGCACATTTTTAATTTCTTACGCGATGTTTTTGGAAATAAAATAAAATCTTGAAAAGAAACACAAAATGGTAAACCTGCACATAAGGGCCCGCCTCGATTACGTAAGATTACATATAGAACCCTACATTTACAGAATCTCATATCTATAGCCAACCATCAAGTGAAATATTTTCCGTGAGTGCTTCAACACCACCAAAACTATTGGGCATACAAGCAAGAAACATATCACCTCTCATTTTCACTTGGGAATAAGTGTTATATAAAGCTTCAGAACGTCATGATTACGTTACACTTAAAAATAAACAATTTTAATTTACATTTCTTGGCGGAAAATGAAGCTTTTTGCTGAAACAAAAGTCAGCACCCGACTTACTTCTTTTAAGTTATTTTGCCTGTTTAGGAACTAAGATGGCATCATAATTAAGTATTGATTGCAAAGTTTATCTTTTTCGATCGCTTGCGCTTCTTATTTGATAGTGCACTTGGCACTTTCCAACGTATAAAATTAGGAACATTTAATTGACTTCCCCATCTTGCAACAACCGGCTGAGGAGCAGCGAATTCGGCTTGTGTGGTCTTATCTTTAACGGCTGCCGATTTGATTTTTGCAATTAGCTGATCAGCGCCTTGTCTGATTGTCCATGTTTGTTCTCCATTTACGAGAAAACAAATTGTATCGCTGTCTTTTGGACAGGATGTTCGCACTCATTTGGAGGTTGCCATTTCCGAGATTCCTCTTGACTTATCTTGCCTTTTTATTGAGTTTTGGAGAAGTTTCTTAGATTGTGACCTCGTCATCAGTCATTTCTCCTAGTCTTCAATTAAACTGAACCACCACAACGGAAAGACTGATTCGCTAGCCACCTGTCTGCCATATAAAGATCGAGGCAACCCGTTAAGTGTCTTGCCCAAGGACACAACAAACAAGCTTGCTGGCTTGTTCTCCACTCCACCTCTTTTGAGCTGAGCACCAAGTAGGGAGACTGTGAATGCCGTTTTTTAAAGTCTTGTGATATGAATAGACTTGGGAAAGCAACCTCAAATCTACTAACTGCGAAGCGGACACTCTAACCCAGTAGTTCTCAACCTTTATTCTCTCATTTACCACTTGGCAAATTTCAAAAGTAAAATTTACCCCCAAATATTTTTTATATTTTCACTTCTACAAACACCTATTGTAATAGGTAAAAATTTGAACTTTTGCTGACAAAATTTACCCCCAAGGCAGGTCAAATTTAACCCCAAAAGGTAAATTTACCCCCGGTTAAGAAACCCTGCTCTAACCACTATGTAGTAATCTTAGCAACTTCAACTACAAACCACAAACAGAAAGTCGCCAACAACACTTGGCTTTATGTAAGAATCGCCATCTACGTTTAGTAGCTATGAGGATAGTAGTGTACCACTCAAAGAGTTTATAGTAAGCGAGATCTATTTAAAACCCTTACCTCTATGAACATAGCATGTGATCACCATAACCGTATCATACATCGATTTGTTGAGTTATAAAGGCAATCTACGCGCTTTATATGCATGATCACACAAATGACCTACCGGTAGTTATTTCACAAAGTAATAGTATTGCAAATAATAAAAGCCCCCTCCATTAATTTGACGAGACCATTCCTGGATGCGTTTCGTCTTTTTGGATGCTGCTGACGAGTCCAAAAAGACGAAACGCATCCAGAAATGGTCTCGTCAAATTATGGGAGGGGGCTTTTATTATTTGCAATACTATTACTTTGTGAAATAACTATCAATCATTTCTGTGAACATTTCTGTGAACATGCATATAGATCATTTCTGTGAACATGCATATAAAGCGCATAGATTGCCTTTATAACTCCACAAATTGATATCAGGATAGTAGTGAGTAATCGCCACACATGGAGTGCACTCATTTTAACTCGGATTACAGTCGAATGCCTGCGGTTGCGCAACAATGGTGACCCCGACGTGACAAATAAAATGGCGATCCATATATAAACCCAAGTGTTGTTGGCGACTTTCTGCTTGTGGTTTGTGATTGAAGTTGCTGAGGTTCCTACATTGGTGACCATGACGTGTTGTAAGAAGAAAGAAGGAAAACAGCAAAAAGAAGGAAGAAGAAGCTAAATCATTCACCAAATTTGCAGAAAAAAAGTGACTGATCTTTTTGTGAGTTTAAAAGTTAAGTGTTTGTTCTTCGTTTTTTCTGTATAGATTTTAATCCAACCTTTTTTAGATATGATGAGACAGAAGTCGGCTTACCACGCGTCCGATTTTTCTGAGCCTCATGCTGCTGCCGCTATGGGTAATATTAGCATTAATCTCCCCAAGTTTTGGGAAAATGACGTCAGTCTGTGGTTCCTCATGGTGGAGAACATTTTTGCCATGAAAAAGATTGCTTCTGAGTTTCAGAGGCACGAGCTTTTATTAAGCTCTTCAGATCTGCGGCATTTGCAAAGTGTCGAGCACGTGCTGCTGGACTTTGACCCTGTGTACAAGTACTCTTGTTTAAAAGCAGCGCTTGTTAAGATTTTTGGCCAAACCGAAGAGCACCAGTTGGACCAGTTGCTGCATGCTTATGATTTGGGCGACCGCAAGCCCACGAAGTTACTTGCAGAGATGAGCAAGCTGTTACGGGCTAAGGACTCCCCTGTTCTGCTGAAGAAATTATTCATGGATAAACTGCCCTCAAACGCGAGGCGAGTTCTCGTAGCTGACCCCATGGATAACTTGGATGACGTAGCACGTCGTGACGATCGTGTAGTTGCAGAGGACCGATCGCCGATCTCTGACCTTCGTTTTGTGGCTGCTCCAGATGAACTCCTTGTGAACAAGGTTAATCGACTAGCCAAATCGTTCAACTTATTTCTGCAGCAATGCCCAGCCCCGCAAACCGTTACGTTACAAATTAATTCTTTTGCTCCTACACCCATAGCATCAACAAATCGAGATAGAAATTTTCAGCGTCCTTCATTTTGACGTCCTAGATTTAGTAGCACTCCTTACCGAGGGCCTCGTAGGGGTCGTTTTTCGCCCGCTACTCGCCCACCGTTTATGTTTTTATCACGCAAAGTTTGACGGCGATGCTTTTCACTGCATATCGCCTTGTGCTTGAAGGGGCCTGTTGCTCGCCGCCCAGAAAACAATAATGCTACTTTGCCAAAAAACGAGTAGCGCATTCATGCTTTGTAGTGGGGGTCTGGATGCTATGAATCGTAAAGCGCTAAAGACGGGAATGTTAATTGTACGCGATCCCAAAACCCACATTGAATTTATGGTGGACAGTGGTAGCCGCCGTTCTGTGATTCCATACCATAGGCCTGCCACACACCTGAGTGTAACTGGATTTATGTCTTGCTTAAACGGGTCTGAAGTACCTACTTTTGAGAGCGTAGAATTGGAGTAAACATTAAACTTAGGTCGTTCATTTACGTGGACTTTTGTCAAGGCCGACGTCTTGTTCGCTACATTGGGGCTGGATTTTCTGAGCCATTTCGGTCTCTTAGTCGACGCCCGCCGAGGCAGGTTAGTGCTACCACACGAGAATCCTGTTAAGCCGCCTTGCGTTTTTGGAGACTTGCGTTCTAGCGTGCCTGTCGCTGGCACGCCACCTGTCTGCATTGATAGCGAGGTCAGGCCCGTTCAGGACCCCAAGGAGTTGTTCGATCGATACACCGATGTTTTCGATTTAGAGAATTTTAAGAAACCGGCGCGGTATAAGATCAAGCATTTTATTAATACCCGGGGACCTCCTACATGTCAAAGAGTGCGATGCCTGTCGCCGGAGAAATTGGAAATTTTACGAGTGGAACTGCAGAAGCTGCAGGATTTGAATGTTATTGAGCCGGCTAATTCCCCATACGGAAGCCCTGTTGATCTTGTCCCTAAGAAAGACGGTTCTTACAGAGTAACGGGTGACTTTCGGCTTTTAAATAAACAAATCGTGCCGGATAAGTACGCATTGCCGCCACTCACCGATTTTGTGAATTTTATGTCTGGCAGTAAGCACTTTTCGAGTTTGGATTTGTATAAATCTTACCATCAAATCGAAATTGCCAACAAGATATTCCCAAGACTGCCATGATGACGGCTCTTGGTAGCTATTGTTTTCGTAAAATGCCCATGGCATTGTGTAATGCTGGCGCCTCGTTTCAGCGCTTTGTTAACCCATTAACGCCCAGCGTCCTATTTATAGGACAGTAACACATGTCGGGATTTTACAGGGTTATAATCAAACTTCGCACTTTTAACCTATATATTGTATGACAAGACCCTTCCAGCTGTCACGTCAATAAAGTTTAAGCAATTTTTGTAATTTTAAAATGTGGATTCTGTGGATGTAAAAGTAGCAGTTTTTTTATTTGCTGACCGTCAGTTCTTTTTCGGACTGTATTCAAAATCTGAAAACGAAAATTTTCAGTATTTCTTGATAAATGCCTTCTTTATGAGTTGTTTTAGACTACTAATAAGAAATGTTTTGAAAAATTACTACTGTTACCGAGTAATATAAACGCAAACATCACTGTCCTATAAATAGGACGCTGGGCGGTTATAAGCACTTTTATCGTGATTTACGAGCTACGTTTGTTGCCTCTTGCTCAATTTGTTACGCCTTTGTTCTTTGTGTGCAAGAACATTGTATAAACACAGAAGCATAGATAGACAGTTTACTGCCTTGTGATTTTGGCATAGACTTCAGAAATCAGAAGCAATCAACAAGATAGTTTAATTGCTAAACAGTAGCTACATTCAGAGGAGTGTACGTATTATGCATGGTTTTCTACTTTAGGTTAGAAATTGATTTTGTAAACATCTTTTTTGATATCTTGTACTTGCTTTTATACTCTGTTTCAAAGCAGTTTCTTAAGTTTTTGACAGTGTTAGTTAGTGAATATAACTTTGCACCAAATTTATTGCATTCGTGAGAAGTATAACGTTCCAAGCATCTACAATCTTACGGACAAGTAAAAAAATATCGATATAAAAAAGATTTTTGTGCATTCGGCATTTAGGAAACTGTAGCTTCTCTATCCTTTACCCTCTCATGTTTTTGTACAGTCATTGGTTGTGATGAGTCGAAGAGCCTTAGCAAATGTCGAAGATGCAGTGGGTTATTTACTTGGTTCAGATACTAGTGAGACAATGACTGTTATTCCTCCCGATGTTGATGAACTTACGGATGAAAACGAAGTTGATGAAGAAAATCTGGATAGGCCTATAATTTGCGATATACCTGGAGGAATAGAAATTGTTGATTTCAACGAAGAGTTTAATGAACAACAAGATCCTTAAACATCAAAAAGGCCAAGAAAACCAAAATCAGAATTAAAGTGGCAGAAAAATATTCCCACATATACTAAATGGTCAGCACAAGGCAACCACGCAGCAACAAAGTTTGAAAGCGTGGCTATGTCACTGCAGAATGCAACACCATTACAAATATTTGAAAAATTTTTTCTGATGACGTGATGCAGCTAATCATTGATGAGACAATTCGATATACCAAAATTCAAAAGAATAAACACGACTTTGAGATATCAATAACGGAAATCAAGACTTTTCTTGGGTTCTTAATTCTAAGTGGATATCACCAACTTCCTAGTGAAAGAGATTATTGGAGTGAAGACGATGATTTAGGGTTGGGTATTGTCGGAGATGCCTTCAGCAGAAACGCTTATCCAACTCTGAAAACAATGATTCACTTTCAGGATAATTCAAAAGCTGGTCAATGCAAAGACGATAAAGCATTCAAAGTCAGGCCGCTAATTGATAAAATCAACGCAATGTTTCAGCAATGGGGAGCTTTTGAAAAATATTTGTCGGTGGATGAAATGATAATTCGTTATTATGGACATCATGGGCTAAAGCAATTTACTAGAGCAAAACCAATTCGATTTGGCTACAAGTTATGGGCACTGTGCAGTGTAAGTAGATTTTGTTTCCATTTCTCCCTGTATTGCGGAAAAGAACCGAAAGAAAGTCCATCGACTGCACCACTTGGAAACAGAGTTGTTAATTAATTGCTTTCTCTACTTGAAGAGCCATCTAGTTTTATTATATTCTTTGATAATTTTTTTAGCAGCTACTCTCTTCTTTGTGAGCTGCAACAACAGGGATTCAGGGCAACCGGGACCATTCGTGACAACAGAACCAACAGATGTCCACTAAAAACGCCCAAACAAGTGGAAAAGATGACACGCGGGTCATATGATTACAGATTTGAGGTCAATGATGAAGTGCTGATAGTTAGATGGAAAGATAACAAAGCTGTTCGAATTGCATCAAACTTTGATACAATTCTGCCGAAACTTTCGGTTCAGCAAATCAAATCAAATCACGCATCCCAATTGTGCAGTCTTATGTGATCCAAACGTACAATAAATACATGGGTGGGGGAGGCCACCACGACTGGCTCCTGGAAATACATTCTATTTCGATTAGAGGAAAAATGGTACTGGTCTATATTCACGAGAATCCTGGACATGGCAGTTGCCAATAGTTTTGTACTACACAGACTTATTCATGGATCCAATTCAATTTCAATAAAGGATTTTGGCAGAGCAATTGCCACAACTTATTTGAAGCTAGGTCATGGGTCAAGAGTGATGAGAGAACGCCCTCTAAGTTTTTCATCAACATCTAGGAAACAAGTTGCTCATGACATTTGCCTTGATCAGCGAAATCATATGCTTGGCAAGAGAGACAAACAGAGGCATTGCCAATACCAAAGTTGCAAAGGCAAACCTCTCACTTATTGCATAAAGTGTAGAGTAACCTTATGCGTATCTTGCTTTCCAAAGTATCACCAGTAATGCAACAAGATATGGTGTAACAAGGTTTTTCAGTCATAACTGTTGAATTCCAATAAATAACGTTTCAAAAACACTAGAAAATTTTGCATGTTTTTTGCAATAGCGGCAGTTACTAAAACTCTTAGACAAGCGCATTTACTTCATACAAACGCCCAGCGTCCTATTTATAGGACAGCAATTTCTCACGAAGTTACAACAAATAGTCAAAAAATTCTACTAAGCATCAAAAAAGCATGGCATTTGAAATAAAATGTTGGAATATTAATGAGTTTTTACCAAAAAAAATAATTTGGGCGTTAATTGGGTAATGAAATTTTAAGGGGATTTCCCTTCGTATTTTTGTATATTGACGACGTCTTAATTTTTTCCAAGACACGAGAAGAACACGTGAAGCACCTTACCCTTGTTTTTATAAGATTAAAGTATTATGGCCTCATTTTGAATAAGGACAAGTGCATTTTTGACGTTGACGAAATCGTGTTTCTCAGTCACAAGTTGAACCGAGAAGGAGTGGCGCCCCTCGAACTCAAGGTGACCGCCAATCAAAATTTCCTGAGGCCCAGCAACATGAAACAGTTGCGTAGATTTTTAGGCATGTTGAATTAATACCGGAGATTTATCCCTGCGGCTGCAGCCACCTTGCAACCTTTGAACAGAATGCTTTTCCCGCGTAAGTACAGCCGACAAGCCCTACGTTAGAACGAGGAGGCAGAAGAAGCTTTTTCTGCCATTAAAACCAAGCTTGCCAGCGCGACCTTACTCGCTTTCCCTATGTTAGGTGCCGAGACACAGGTGGTGGTAGACGCCTCGACATCTGCAGTTGGCGGGGTCCTGCAGCAAGTTATCGATGGTCATGCTAAACCGCTAGCCTTCTTTTCTAAGGCTCTTAACTCTGCCCAAGTTAACTATTCTGTGTTCGACTGGAAATTGCTCGCAATGTACTTGTCATTGCGACATTGCAGGTACTTTTTGGAGGGTCGCGCTTTTACCTTTTTTACCGATCACAAGCCATTAGTCAGTGCCGTGACATCTCTCATGAAACAAGCTACTGCCCGGCAGCTGCGCCAGCTTTCGTATGTAGCACAACTGACCGCCGATGTGAGATATATTTTCGGGGAAAACAATGTTGTCGCCGATTGTTTGAGCCGACCACCGGATTTAAATGTTTTGTGCAACGAAGTCCAAACTGTGGATTTCGCCGCTATGAGTCGTGCGCAGCAGACCGATGATTCAATTATCACCCTATTAACCCTTTGAGGGATAATGTAACACATATGTTACATGATTGTTAATTGTTCTATCATTATGACGTAACAACCGTTTTTCTAAAATTTATTGTAGTTTTGTTGTTTCCAAACAACGAAGAAATTGTCTCAAATTTCATGAATTAGAATCTTATGATCCTCAAAGGGTTAAGGATCGATCATTCTTTAAAAATTGTGAGGGGAGTCGGTGCCTGGCTGTGACCAGCCTCTGCTTGGGGACATTTCTCTAGGAGTTTTTAGACCGCTAGTCCCTGTTGGCTTTCGAAAAAAGATCTTTGATACGTTGCATGCTATGTAACATTCTTGAAGTCCGGGCTAGCCAGAAGCTTGTCGGCCAGAGATTTGTTTGGTTCGGAATGAGGTCTGACATCAGAACTTTTGTTCAGGCGTGTATTAAATGTCAACAAGCGAAGACTATAGACACAATCGAGCACCATTTCATTCCTTTAAGGCTCCTAATGAAAGGTTTTTGCATATTCATGCTGACATCGTTGGCCGCTTGCCGGTCTCTCATGGTTACTCTTACCTTTTGTCCATCCTCTGCCGTTTCACCAGACACGTAGAGTTAGTCCCTTTGCGTGACGTAACTGCGAAAGAGTGTGCCAACGCATTCCTTTTACACTGGGTTGGACGTTTTGGTTGTCCCACTCAGATGACTACCGATAGAGATCGGCAATTTACCTCTTACCTATGGAAGGAAATGTGCGAGTTCCTGGGGACAAAGCTGTCACACACCATAGCGTACTACCCGCGGCCAATGGGATGGTTGAACGCGTTGATCGTACGGTTAAAACAGCTCTTAAGTGCAACGATAATCCCACTGGCTGGTACGAAAATCTCTGCCTCGTTTTAGTTGGTATTCACTCCATGGTCAAGGAAGATATTGGCTGCAGCTCTTCTGAGCGTACCCTTGGCACCACGCTTCGCTGGCCAGGACAATTTTTTTCAGACAATGACGAAACGGTTTCGCACACAGAATATCGTCGACGACTTCTAACTTTTATGAAATCACTCAAACCATCTCTGCCTTGAAAGCCCTGTCGTCGTAGTTCCTATTTGGATAAAGCTCTACGCACTTGCACGCACGTCTTTGTGCGAGACGATGATTCTGCGACGTCATTGTAACCGGCGTACACAGGACCTTTCCCCGTTCTCGATAAGGAGGACAAGTACTTTATTTTAGATCTTGGAAACCGAACTGATTCGGTCTCAATCGACAGAATTAAGGCCGCACACATATATATGCCGCAACACCTGAACTGTCAGAAAGACCACGACGGATCGGCTGCTATTGAAATCCCTCCATCGCCACCAGCGGGATGGCCTTTCTGTACACCCTGACGTAGAGCCGGCGCCCGAGTATCGTTCGTGCTGAGGTAGAACCATAAGGCTCCCGGTTCGTTACAGGAGATCACTGAATGATTAAGTTTAGCCTTGCCCCTCTATTTCTCTTGGTTTGGTCCCGCAGTTATGTTTTATGCTTCATTTTTGGGGGAATATTCTTTTATTAGCCCTAGTAAAGAGCTGCCTTCAATGTATGACTTTAAAATGTGTCTGATCACTACCACGCTCCGCTATCTTGTAAATATCTGTATATAATGTCTATGTGTTGCATTGATGTGTGTATTTTATTTTCAGCTTACACTGATCCTGTGCTGCTGCTTTTCACCTTTTCGATGCTTGAAAGACAACCCCGAGATCGACGACGACATCTTCTTCCGTCCTTTCGCACGTCTCCGCTGGCTGCGAGTGTTGAGGGAGAATTGTGTAGCGTGTCGCGCCTCGCACTTAATCGAGCTGCTGTGCGAAACATCTTTTGTTCTTTTTTTTATTTTTTTTTGTTAGTCTGCTTTCGGCGACTCAGCATCATTTTCCCGCCGTTGTGTGTGATTCTAGTTTTATTATGAGTATTCATGTATTATTATTGTATGCGTCTAAAATCAAACACATTTATTTTTATTTTTTTATTAGGGCTAGATAATGTTTATTTTTGTCTTCTCGTGGTAGCTCGTTGATCGGCTTGCTTTCCCGCCATCATTTTTGGTTGTCCGTTGTTTTCGTTCATGGGACGTGTGCAGCGACCTAGTTCGTGGTGACGCGTGCAGTATTTTGTTGCCGACCATGCGGTCGGAGATTTTTTGCTCTTTTTTGCTGTTGATTGTCATTGAGGACGTGATTTTAATTGTCTGACACAACTGAGTTAGTCGGAGTTCAACATCTACCCAATCAAAACATCACTATCGTGCTTCCTTGTATGTGACTGCCATAGTTCCCAGCAATTGGGGTTCAGTCAGCACGCTCTTGCTCAAAAGAACTTATTTTCTACACATGGTTCAAGGATCCGCTGTTTAAGTGGCTCAAGGGTTTAATTTACTTGCAGCTTAAAAAAATTTTGATTTTTCCTAACAAGAAAGGCGCTATTGCTAAAACTAACACAATTTTTCTAAAGCACAACTACGCCTCAAACAGATATGCGATGCTTCCTTCAGTTCCGGCACTGTAAGACTGGTTCTGCCTCACGGTGTGTAATCGTCACCCATTTTATCAGCCGCAATATTTTTTGGTGGTTTCAAGTGGTACCAAAGTAAACAACCAAACCATATCAAATGAAACTTGTGATTCGGATTTGCCAAGTTCAATGGATAAGATCAACTCTACAAACTCAGAAAAATTCTTAGCAGTGTATTTGATATTTCCAACTAAAGGAGCAATAATTTGTTTAGGAATTTGGCGAGCTGATTAGTAGCTGTACCAATGAAGAAACGATTGGACGAAGAGGAACTTTGAATAAATGAAATTCACGAAGTCAACATATTCTTTGCATAACTGAATCGCTACTACGTAAGGTTATATACAAATACGACGAGGTCTTATTATTTTTATGCAAATGCCAAATGAAACAATTTAAACGCTTTTGAATTAAACAAATTAAATGAAACAATTTATACTAATGATAAACGAAAGCACGAGTGAGACAATATAACTCGTGCTTTCGTTTATTATTATTCCTGATAAAGAACAGCTATATAGCTGTTCAAAACGTTGACGAATATTGAAGTTTTTTGCATGCTCGGCAAGAACTTGTATTAACTTTAATAAACATTATCATCAACAGAAGAGTTAAATAAAAATGAAGTTATAAGTGTAGGAAATAAGTTCCCTTGAACAAGAGCATGCTGACCGATACCCCAATGGATGGGAGCTACGTCAGTCACGTACAAGGAAGCACAACGGTAATTATTCTTTATTGCGTAGATGTTAGAACAGTAGAATTCATACAATGATGGCGCACAAAACCAGACACGACCGTCCGCAAAGACGTCCAGCGAAGAAAAAGATCAAAAAATCTCCGACCGCATGGTCGGCAACAAAATACTGCACGCGTCACCACGAACTAGGTCGCTGCACACGTCCCATGAACGAAAACAACGGACAACCAAAAATGATGGCGGGAAAGCAAGCCGATCAACGAGCTACCACGAGAAGACAAAAATAAACATTATCTAGCCCTAATAAAAAAATAAAAATAAATGTGTTTGATTTTAGACGCATACAATAATAATACATGAATACTCATAATAAAACTAGAATCACACACAACGGCGGGAAAATGATGCTGAGTCGCCGAAAGCAGACTAACAAAAAAAAATAAAAAAAAGAACAAAAGATGTTTCGCACAGCAGCTCGATTAAGTGCGAGGCGCGACACGCTACACAATTCTCCCTCAACACTCGCAGCCAGCGGAGACGTGCGAAAGGACGGAAGAAGATGTCGTCGTCGATCTCGGGGTTGTCTTTCAAGCATCGAAAAGGTGAAAAGCAGCAGCACAGGATCAGTGTAAGCTGAAAATAAAATACACACATCAATGCAACACATAGACATTATATACAGATATTTACAAGATAGCGGAGCGTGGTAGTGATCAGACACATTTTAAAGTCATACATTGAAGGCAGCTCTTTACTAGGGCTAATAAAAGAATATTCCCCCAAAAATGAAGCATAAAACATAACTGCGGGACCAAACCAAGAGAAATAGAGGGGCAAGGCTAAACTTAATCATTCAGTGATCTCCTGTAACGAACCGGGAGCCTTATGGTTCTACCTCAGCACGAACGATACTCGGGCGCCGGCTCTACGTCAGGGTGTACAGAAAGGCCGTCCCGCTGGTGGCGATGGGAGGGATTTCAATAGCAGCCGATCCGTCGTGGTCTTTCTGACAGTTCAGGTGTTGCGGCATATATATGTGTGCGGCCTTAATTCTGTCGATTGAGACCGAATCAGTTCGGTTTCCAAGATCTAAAATAAAGTACTTGTCCTCCTTATCGAGAACGGGGAAAGGTCCTGTGTACGCCGGTTACAATGACGTCGCAGAATCATCGTCTCGCACAAAGACGTGCGTGCAAGTGCGTAGAGCTTTATCCAAATAGGAACTACGACGACAGGGCTTTCAAGGCAGAGATGGTTTGAGTGATTTCATAAAAGTTAGAAGTCGTCGACGATATTCTGTGTGCGAAACCGTTTCGTCATTGTCTGAAAAAAATTGTCCTGGCCAGCGAAGCGTGGTGCCAAGGGTACGCTCAGAAGAGCTGCAGCCAATATCTTCCTTGACCATGGAGTGAATACCAACTAAAACGAGGCAGAGATTTTCGTACCAGCCAGTGGGATTATCGTTGCACTTAAGAGCTGTTTTAACCGTACGATCAACGCGTTCAACCATCCCATTGGCCGCGGGTAGTACGCTATGGTGTGTGACAGCTTTGTCCCCAGGAACTCGCACATTTCCTTCCATAGGTAAGAGGTAAATTGCCGATCTCTATCGGTAGTCATCTGAGTGGGACAACCAAAACGTCCAACCCAGTGTAAAAGGAATGCGTTGGCACACTCTTTCGCAGTTACGTCACGCAAAGGGACTAACTCTACGTGTCTGGTGAAACGGCAGAGGATGGACAAAAGGTAAGAGTAACCATGAGAGACCGGCAAGCGGCCAACGATGTCAGCATGAATATGCAAAAACCTTTCATTAGGAGCCTTAAAGGAATGAAATGGTGCTCGATTGTGTCTATAGTCTTCGCTTGTTGACATTTAATACACGCCTGAACAAAAGTTCTGATGTCAGACCTCATTCCGAACCAAACAAATCTCTGGCCGACAAGCTTCTGGCTAGCCCGGACTTCAAGATGTTACATAGCATGCAACGTATCAAAGATCTTTTTTCGAAAGCCAACAGGGACTAGCGGTCTAAAAACTCCTAGAGAAATGTCCCCAAGCAGAGGCTGGTCACAGCCAGGCACCGACTCCCTCACAATTTTTAAAGAATGATCGATCCTTAATAGGGTGATAATTGAATCATCGGTCTGCTGCGCACGACTCATAGCGGCGAAATCCACAGTTTGGACTTCGTTGCACAAAACATTTAAATCCGGTGGTCGGCTCAAACAATCGGCGACAACATTGTTTTCCCCGAAAATATATCTCACATCGGCGGTCAGTTGTGCTACATACGAAAGCTGGCGCAGCTGCCGGGCAGTAGCTTGTTTCATGAGAGATGTCACGGCACTGACTAATGGCTTGTGATCGGTAAAAAAGGTAAAAGCGCGACCCTCCAAAAAGTACCTGCAATGTCGCAATGACAAGTACATTGCGAGCAATTTCCAGTCGAACACAGAATAGTTAACTTGGGCAGAGTTAAGAGCCTTAGAAAAGAAGGCTAGCGGTTTAGCATGACCATCGATAACTTGCTGCAGGACCCCGCCAACTGCAGATGTCGAGGCGTCTACCACCACCTGTGTCTCGGCACCTAACATAGGGAAAGCGAGTAAGGTCGCGCTGGCAAGCTTGGTTTTAATGGCAGAAAAAGCTTCTTCTGCCTCCTCGTTCTAACGTAGGGCTTGTCGGCTGTACTTACGCGGGAAAAGCATTCTGTTCAAAGGTTGCAAGGTGGCTGCAGCCGCAGGGATAAATCTCCGGTATTAATTCAACATGCCTAAAAATCTACGCAACTGTTTCATGTTGCTGGGCCTCAGGAAATTTTGATTGGCGGTCACCTTGAGTTCGAGGGGCGCCACTCCTTCTCGGTTCAACTTGTGACTGAGAAACACGATTTCGTCAACGTCAAAAATGCACTTGTCCTTATTCAAAATGAGGCCATAATACTTTAATCTTATAAAAACAAGGGTAAGGTGCTTCACGTGTTCTTCTCGTGTCTTGGAAAAAATTAAGACGTCGTCAATATACAAAAATACGAAGGGAAATCCCCTTAAAATTTCATTACCCAATTAACGCCCAAATTATTTTTTTTGGTAAAAACTCATTAATATTCCAACATTTTATTTCAAATGCCATGCTTTTTTGATGCTTAGTAGAATTTTTTGACTATTTGTTGTAACTTCGTGAGAAATTGCTGTCCTATAAATAGGACGCTGGGCGTTTGTATGAAGTAAATGCGCTTGTCTAAGAGTTTTAGTAACTGCCGCTATTGCAAAAAACATGCAAAATTTTCTAGTGTTTTTGAAACGTTATTTATTGGAATTCAACAGTTATGACTGAAAAACCTTGTTACACCATATCTTGTTGCATTACTGGTGATACTTTGGAAAGCAAGATACGCATAAGGTTACTCTACACTTTATGCAATAAGTGAGAGGTTTGCCTTTGCAACTTTGGTATTGGCAATGCCTCTGTTTGTCTCTCTTGCCAAGCATATGATTTCGCTGATCAAGGCAAATGTCATGAGCAACTTGTTTCCTAGATGTTGATGAAAAACTTAGAGGGCGTTCTCTCATCACTCTTGACCCATGACCTAGCTTCAAATAAGTTGTGGCAATTGCTCTGCCAAAATCCTTTATTGAAATTGAATTGGATCCATGAATAAGTCTGTGTAGTACAAAACTATTGGCAACTGCCATGTCCAGGATTCTCGTGAATATAGACCAGTACCATTTTTCCTCTAATCGAAATAGAATGTATTTCCAGGAGCCAGTCGTGGTGGCCTCCCCCACCCATGTATTTATTGTACGTTTGGATCACATAAGACTGCACAATTGGGATGCGTGATTTGATTTGATTTGCTGAACCGAAAGTTTCGGCAGAATTGTATCAAAGTTTGATGCAATTCGAACAGCTTTGTTATCTTTCCATCTAACTATCAGCACTTCATCATTGACCTCAAATCTGTAATCATATGACCCGCGTGTCATCTTTTCCACTTGTTTGGGCGTTTTTAGTGGACATCTGTTGGTTCTGTTGTCACGAATGGTCCCGGTTGCCCTGAATCCCTGTTGTTGCAGCTCACAAAGAAGAGAGTAGCTGCTAAAAAAATTATCAAAGAATATAATAAAACTAGATGGCTCTTCAAGTAGAGAAAGCAATTAATTAACAACTCTGTTTCCAAGTGGTGCAGTCGATGGACTTTCTTTCGGTTCTTTTCCGCAATACAGGGAGAAATGGAAACAAAATCTACTTACACTGCACAGTGCCCATAACTTGTAGCCAAATCGAATTGGTTTTGCTCTAGTAAATTGCTTTAGCCCATGATGTCCATAATAACGAATTATCATTTCATCCACCGACAAATATTTTTCAAAAGCTCCCCATTGCTGAAACATTGCGTTGATTTTATCAATTAGCGGCCTGACTTTGAATGCTTTATCGTCTTTGCATTGACCAGCTTTTGAATTATCCTGAAAGTGAATCATTGTTTTCAGAGTTGGATAAGCGTTTCTGCTGAAGGCATCTCCGACAATACCCAACCCTAAATCATCGTCTTCACTCCAATAATCTCTTTCACTAGGAAGTTGGTGATATCCACTTAGAATTAAGAACCCAAGAAAAGTCTTGATTTCCGTTATTGATATCTCAAAGTCGTGTTTATTCTTTTGAATTTTGGTATATCGAATTGTCTCATCAATGATTAGCTGCATCACGTCATCAGAAAAAATTTTTCAAATATTTGTAATGGTGTTGCATTCTGCAGTGACATAGCCACGCTTTCAAACTTTGTTGCTGCGTGGTTGCCTTGTGCTGACCATTTAGTATATGTGGGAATATTTTTCTGCCACTTTAATTCTGATTTTGGTTTTCTTGGCCTTTTTGATGTTTAAGGATCTTGTTGTTCATTAAACTCTTCGTTGAAATCAACAATTTCTATTCCTCCAGGTATATCGCAAATTATAGGCCTATCCAGATTTTCTTCATCAACTTCGTTTTCATCCGTAAGTTCATCAACATCGGGAGGAATAACAGTCATTGTCTCACTAGTATCTGAACCAAGTAAATAACCCACTGCATCTTCGACATTTGCAAAGGCTCTTCGACTCATCACAACCAATGACTGTACAAAAACATGAGAGGGTAAAGGATAGAGAAGCTACAGTTTCCTAAATGCCGAATGCACAAAAATCTTTTTTATATCGATATTTTTTTACTTGTCCGTAAGATTGTAGATGCTTGGAACGTTATACTTCTCACGAATGCAATAAATTTGGTGCAAAGTTATATTCACTAACTAACACTGTCAAAAACTTAAGAAACTGCTTTGAAACAGAGTATAAAAGCAAGTACAAGATATCAAAAAAGATGTTTACAAAATCAATTTCTAACCTAAAGTAGAAAACCATGCATAATACGTACACTCCTCTGAATGTAGCTACTGTTTAGCAATTAAACTATCTTGTTGATTGCTTCTGATTTCTGAAGTCTATGCCAAAATCACAAGGCAGTAAACTGTCTATCTATGCTTCTGTGTTTATACAATGTTCTTGCACACAAAGAACAAAGGCGTAACAAATTGAGCAAGAGGCAACAAACGTAGCTCGTAAATCACGATAAAAGTGCTTATAACCGCCCAGCGTCCTATTTATAGGACAGTGATGTTTGCGTTTATATTACTCGGTAACAGTAGTAATTTTTCAAAACATTTCTTATTAGTAGTCTAAAACAACTCATAAAGAAGGCATTTATCAAGAAATACTGAAAATTTTCGTTTTCAGATTTTGAATACAGTCCGAAAAAGAACTGACGGTCAGCAAATAAAAAAACTGCTACTTTTACATCCACAGAATCCACATTTTAAAATTACAAAAATTGCTTAAACTTTATTGACGTGACAGCTGGAAGGGTCTTGTCATACAATATATAGGTTAAAAGTGCGAAGTTTGATTATAACCCTGTAAAATCCCGACATGTGTTACTGTCCTATAAATAGGACGCTGGGCGTTAATGGGTTAACAAAGCGCTGAAACGAGGCGCCAGCATTACACAATGCCATGGGCATTTTACGAAAACAATAGCTACCAAGAGCCGTCATCATGGCAGTCTTGGGAATATCTTGTTGGCAATTTCGATTTGATGGTAAGATTTATACAAATCCAAACTCGAAAAGTGCTTACTGCCAGACATAAAATTCACAAAATCGGTGAGTGGCGGCAATGCGTACTTATCCGGCACGATTTGTTTATTTAAAAGCCGAAAGTCACCCGTTACTCTGTAAGAACCGTCTTTCTTAGGGACAAGATCAACAGGGCTTCCGTATGGGGAATTAGCCGGCTCAATAACATTCAAATCCTGCAGCTTCTGCAGTTCCACTCGTAAAATTTCCAATTTCTCCGGCGACAGGCATCGCACTCTTTGACATGTAGGAGGTCCCCGGGTATTAATAAAATGCTTGATCTTATACCGCGCCGGTTTCTTAAAATTCTCTAAATCGAAAACATCGGTGTATCGATCGAACAACTCCTTGGGGTCCTGAACGGGCCTGACCTCGCTATCAATGCAGACAGGTGGCGTGCCAGCGACAGGCACGCTAGAACGCAAGTCTCCAAAAACGCAAGGCGGCTTAACAGGATTCTCGTGTGGTAGCACTAACCTGCCTCGGCGGGCGTCGACTAAGAGACCGAAATGGCTCAGAAAATCCAGCCCCAATGTAGCGAACAAGACGTCGGCCTTGACAAAAGTCCACGTAAATGAACGACCTAAGTTTAATGTTTACTCCAATTCTACGCTCTCAAAAGTAGGTACTTCAGACCCGTTTAAGCAAGACATAAATCCAGTTACACTCAGGTGTGTGGCAGGCCTATGGCATGAGATCACAGAACTGCGACTACCACTGTCCACCATAAATTCAATGTGGGTTTTGGGATCGCGTACAATTAACATTCCCGTCTTTAGCGCTTTACGATTCATAGCATCCAGACCCCCACTACAAAGCATGAATGCGCTACTCGTTTTTTGGCAAAGTAGCATTATTGTTTTCTGGGCGGCGAGCAACAGGCCCCTTCAAGCACAAGGCGATATGCAGTGAAAAGCATCGCCGTCAAACTTTGCGTGATAAAAACATAAACGGTGGGCGAGTAGCGGGCGAAAAACGACCCCTACGAGGCCCTCGGTAAGGAGTGCTACTAAATCTAGGACGTCAAAATGAAGGACGCTGAAAATTTCTATCTCGATTTGTTGATGCCATGGGTGTAGGAGCAAAAGAATTAATTTGTAACGTAACGGTTTGCGGGGCTGGGCATTGCTGCAGAAATAAGTTGAACGATTTGGCTAGTCGATTAACCTTGTTCACAAGGAGTTCATCTGGAGCAGCCACAAAACGAAGGTCAGAGATCGGCGATCGGTCCTCTGCAACTACACGATCGTCACGACGTGCTACGTCATCCAAGTTATCCATGGGGTGAGCTACGAGAACTCGCCTCGCGTTTGAGGGCAGTTTATCCATGAATAATTTCTTCAGCAGAACAGGGGAGTCCTTAGCCCGTAACAGCTTGCTCATCTCTGCAAGTAACTTCGTGGGCTTGCGGTCGCCCAAATCACAAGCATGCAGCAACTGGTCCAACTGGTGCTCTTCGGTTTGGCCAAAAATCTCTACAAGCAACAAAAGACGCTGCCGTCCAACTACATCGGAGAAAATGTAGCTTCTTTGTCAGGGTCACCAATGTAGCGCAACGGCAGGCATCCGACTGTTATCCAAGATAAAATGAGTTTACTTAGTGTGGCGACTGGTTTTTTCTATCATGATAGCTACTGAACATAGATGGCAATCCATATATATAAAGCCCAGGTGTCGTTGGCGACTTTCTACTTGTGGATTAAAGTTGAAGTTGCTGAGGTTGATACACATGGTTCAAGCGTCTAAGCACTTATCAAATAGTTAATATTATTGTTGCATAACACCATTTTTGAATAGAAAAGTATTCATTAGCTAACAAATTGGATCAATTGATGCAAGCAAGAAATCTGAACCTGCTATGGCTACTCAAAGCAAAAAATTGGTAATTTTCCCGCAGTTGACATGAAGAAGACTGTAGAAGCTGTGATTAAAGAAGGAAGGTCAGTTTGTTGTGCTGCAAAAGAGAAAAATGTCAATCGCACCTCCATGTCAAAGCGTGCAATATTGCAAAAACAATGGATTTGCTAATGCAACCTTCAAAAATCATTTGTGACCACGCAGGTATTTTATATGACATAAAGTTATAACATAGCCTACATATAATTATATTAAGGTCCATAAATTTTAATCTTGACTGGCTGCTCCCTTAGCCTACATCATGCATTTTTAGTGTTGTGTATAGAGTGATCAAGTACATTAATTACACATGGTGTCATAAAGGTAGTTAGTTTAACACTCAATGCGTTATGTTGAATGCAGTATTCTAGAATGGAGTTGTTGTTTGCTGTTTAGCTCTTGCCTCGCGTCGAAGTTATATGTGTTGATCGCAAAAGCATTAATAAATGAGTGCTGCTCCAAAGACAATCATTAATTTTGCGGTTTCAACCTTATCGATTCATTTTTATCTCATAAATTGATTGCGATACTTCTGTTAATATCGAATTTTATTAGGTGTTTACGCCCCGAGAAAATGTATTGTGTCAAAATTTGATAAATGTTCAAAGATGTTTCATGGCTTGACACGCAAATCATTATGAAACATCTTTGAACACTTTATCAAATTTTGACACAATACATTTTCTCGGGGCGTAAACACCGACGCGATGGCGTAGTGGTTAAAGCGTCCGCTTCGCAGTCGGTAGACCTGGGGTTCATTCCCCTTGTTGAGTCATACCAAAAGACTTTAAAAAATGGTATTGACAGCTTCCCCGCTTGGCGCTCGGCATTTAGGGGAGGTTGTGGAGAACAAGCCGGCAAGTTCGCTTGTTGTGTCCTTGGGCAAGGCACTTAACGGGACGCCCCACCTTTATGTGGAAGACAGGTGACCCATAAACCTCGAAAAAGGCAACTCCCAAGCGAGTGCGGACTTACCGTCCAAAGTATAGCGATACAATTCGCTTTCTCGTGAATGGAGGATAAATATGGCAAATAAAACAAAACAAAACAAAATTATGTGAGCTTGCATTTCAATATGCCTCAGTAAATGGCAAAAAATTTCTTCACATTAATCAATAAACAACGCAGCTGGACTAGCATGGTTTTCTGGTTTTTTAAAAGAAATTCAAAGCTGTCATTGAGAATGCCAGAAGCTACAAGTTTATCTAGATGCGTTTGCTTTAATCCACACAATGTCAAAATAATTTTTGATAATGTCGAGCCAATTATGCCTAAACACTCTACTCCGCCAAATCGCATTTTTAATTTCCATGAAACTGGCCAACAATAAGTCGAAAAATGATGAGTTATCATTTAGTTAGGTCTGAAACAAATTGGACAAGTTACATCAAGACAAAGAGGTGGCCTCTTTATGTTGTTGCGTTGGTGCTTCTGGCCAATAGCTATCTCCTTATTTATTTCCGTGCATAAATTTCAAGGATTACATGATGCATGGTGTCCCAGTATACAGTTTGGGACTTGGAGCTTGTTCAGGATGGATGAACACTAAATTATATGCGCGCACTTTTTCGTATTTTGTTGGCTATGTTGTTGCTTCTAAGGATAATCCATGTCTATTAGGCTAGAGATGAATAATCACAAGGGCCTACTTTCCGTGAAGATTATCAACATAGCTCGTTACAATGGAGTGCACATTTCCTCCTCACTGTAGCCATCGGTTAAAGCCACTTGGTGTGACTGTTTTTGGGCGACTAAAAGCTTTTTATTACCGTGCCTGTGATGCGCATATGCCTTCACATTATGAAAAGCAAATATGAATTTTATGAAGTTGCTGACTTAATATTAAAAGCTTATTACTATGTTATAATCAACGGAAAAATATAAAGTTCTGCGAGAATGTCAGGCCTAAGGGTCTCACTGAGTAAACTTGTAAGTGGTAAGTACATTGGTTTTCTATTTTACTTATTTTATCTAGGGGAAGGTGGGGCCAGTGAGACGGTGGAAAAAGTGAGACAAATCATTTTATAGAAGTTGGAAACTCTGAAAGATTACCGTCTGCTGTTAACTTTATTTAACACAAACCAAGTCTGATGGAACTTAACATTTGACAATACTAACAGCTCTCTTTTTCAGCAAACAAGGGCATTAATTATCGATATGATCTGCATAAATACAAAAATTTTGTACATGCTTGCTTATTTTTGTCAAATGTTTTAAAGTCGTAACTTTCTTACTAGACGTCGTACTTCTAGCGTTTTATCCTAGTTGATTATAAAACCAAAAAGTCGGTTATTTAAAAATTGCACATAACATCGATAACAAGACCGTTATGAGGCTCCCCCCCCCCTGGATTGATGTTAAAAAAGGCCTATAATTACAAGTTTCTAAACCACTACAAACTTTTGAACATAATTTTTTAAGTATCAAATGCATGACTTAGATAGGTTGGCAAGAGAGACACCCCTACATTCCTTCGGAATTCGCCACTGGTTTCAGGTTATCCGCCCACTGCTTTCGACATAGATCAACTGGCTTTCTTGTTTAAGAGATGCGACCAATGACATAAATATTCGTGACACTTTTTAATGCCTGGGGCAATCGTTTTGTACAATTGACGTTTAGTAAGCGACGATAGTCAGTTCTCAATTATTGAAGCTCGTAGGTTGAATCGAAAATGAGCATTATATCGTAGCATGAAGAGTGAAGAAGTGACAAAGCCAGAAATAGATTTTTGGGAGACATGAACGGTTGTAGGTGATGATAACTATTTTCAAATGCCCGGACTAACGTATATGCTTAAAATGTGCAACATTGCTCCGTATTTTACCGGTGTGATGCCAATTTTTTCATCTCAGCAGATAGTCTTTAGGATGATATTACTCAATTGAAGTCTGCAGTCACTTTAATATTTTGTTTCAGTCAATGAAAACTTTTCTTTAAGTGCGTAACAGCGAAAAACCAAATAATGAACGAGTTTACTAGGCCAATCGATAGGTCTTGGGGAAATAGCTCTTCAGTAGTCAAAACGATGAAGATGCTCTGCTTAAATTACCCGACCATGTGGCGTCACCTGGTGGGGAACCCGTCAGTTATGTTGGGTTTAAAGGTATTGGCTTAGTCGGTTGAATCCTTCCAATATTTGTGAAAGCAAATAACAAAGCGTTGTTAAAAATTATGGGCATAGCCCAAGTGCCCCTAATTCGGATCAATCTACTCCAAAATTGAGACTGATCTAACTTACATACAGCCTGCCATTTTGCAATTTTTTCCCGGCAGTAGTATAGGATGGGTCATTTGGTGCGGATTGCAGCGGTGCTTGACCCTAACCCATATCTTAATCCTAACCCTAACCCTAATCCTAATTCTAATCCTAATCCTAACTCTAACCTACCGTATTTTTCGGACCATAAGGTGCACTTATAATCCTTTAATTTTATCAAAAATGGAACGTGCGCCTTATAGTCCGGTGCGTCTAATGTGTGGATTAGGTTGCGCTTTGTCACCAAGCTCTGAACAAATTTTATGTTGTAATAATCGTTACCAACGTAATAGTACCTTCCTCAACTCGTTTTTTCTTGAGAGCAAACTTTTTTTTCTTTTTTGCGATGAAATTACCTACTCTCATTCCCCTTTACGAGTGTGTTTTTTCTCTTCACCTACTCTCGTTCCCTTCACGAGTGTCTCTTTCTCTTTACTTTGCGTGCGTAAGCACACACGTGCGTCGTGCATGTATTGCAACATTACGGTACCTAGCAACTAGCCGTATACTTCTCACGCATTGCCAACACAACAATTGATTGTTTGATTATGAAATACAGGTACGGTACCGATAAAATGCGTTGAGTTTCTTTAATGCGCCTTATGGTCCGAAGGCGCGGTACACCGTATCGAACCCACCACAAAAGTTAGTTTGATTTTTAGTTTCATAAAACAACTTGTAAGGTAATCAAAATCTGACAAAAATTGATGTTGTTTCGGTAATATGTAGTGTCGAATATTAGACTTGATACATAAACCTTTTAGAGTAGTTGAGGTAAAGTTGTATTTCACTGCTATGTACAGAGAAAATAAAGTGAATGCACAGTAAGGAAATTTAAGTTTGAAAACGCTATAAGATAGAGCTTTTTGAATAAACATACAACAAGAGTATTACATAGTGCAAAAATAATGCAAAAATGCGGGATGATTGAAAAATATTAGTCCGTTCGTTGACCATTGAACTGAGTTGTGATAATAAGCTAAAATCGAAAACCAGTACATTGAGCGCACACAATGTAGCTTAGTGATCTTCAACTTAAATATTTCACGAGGGTGTCAGATAAAAATCTTTTATTGTTTAATTTGTCTCAACGTGTTTAATTTTTGGTGAAGATTTTAACAAGTAAATAAATCTGAAAAGTTATAAGAAATGTTAAAGTCTCCAACTGGATGAACATTTTCAAACAATGAATATTAGATTTTAAAATTTTGGTATGAATTCAAGTGTATTGACGTAAAAAGTTGAATGTAGTGATGCAAATTAGACAAAAACTACGTATTTCCAAGCACTTGTCCAGTTATTTTTGAATAAATCTTCATTCAGTATTACCAGTGATTTAAAATTTCTACAGTCTCTTTTTTGACTTTAAAACTTTTGTTTGTTGTGTTGTCCTTACATGTTGCAATTGTGATCTCAACATACTCGCAAGCTTTGAAAAATCTCCAAATCTTGGGGCCAGAATCAGATTTGAAAAACTTTACACACTTAAAAAATTAATATACATAGGTCTTTGTCGTAAGCGTTTTCTTGTCAAATATGTAATTCTATGTTGCCCAGGGGGAAGAAAATATGATTTTATTAATTGCCTTTATAAACTATTGCAGGCCTAAAGCTTACGGTTTTCATGAATATCTTACTTTAAATTAACTTTAGCACATCAGAACTGATACAGTGCCTAAAACAATAACTATCAGCGACCCATCAAGAAGTATGAGTAGATAAGAAAGGAAAAGAAATGTTTTGCTTGTGATTTTGAAACTGGAGACTTGTTGCGAAGCACTGTAACTAGGTAAATCTGTAATATTTTTCAAGAAAGTTTTAAAATTATTATTTCCTACAGACGTTAAATGCATAACATCAAAGACAGTTGCTTCACTCAATAGAGAAATTTCTGGGATTTCAACAAGTGGCCAGTTAGTTCAGTCGGTTCTAGTGTCGTGTTAATAACGCGAATGTCGCAGGTTCAAGCCCCGTACTGGCCATTACTACCTCGATAGCTCAGTTGGAAGAGCGTTAGACTAAAGGTCTAAAGGTCCCCGGTTCAATCCCGGGTCTGGGCATTTATTTTGTACGAGTGTGGTGATGACTGCAGCATAATAGTTTTGGAGTGTCCCAAATAGTTATTTTGATTGGAAAAACAAACCGTACTGTGCAGATTTTTACCTAAACAAGTAAATTTGCGAAAATGAGGAAATTTTATATCTGCTGGCAGTGATAAGCCTGAGTTTTTTTCTTGTCAGTAAACTATGAAAAATTTTATTTTGAATTCTTGCGCCAGATCTGGGGGCTTCTTGTGCGCATCTGGAATTGATGAAAAACGGAAACATTTGTCAAGAATTACACTTTAACACTCCTCCAACGGAAACAATCAATGTCATAATTCATGCAGAATTGGCTGATTGACCGACTGATAGAAACGCATTGACTGATTTCTGATGGATACACTACAGATTGAAAGAATATTAAAAAATGACCCCTACGCAAAGAAGATTTTTTAAGGTGTTTATCCTAAGAATCTGTCTACTGTTGAGTGTCCTGGGAGTTATGTTGTCAACACCAATCCGAGCACTGTCCCTGGAGAACACTGGGTTGCTATGTTCTTTAACAATCAAGAATCTGCTGAGTTTTTTGATAGCTACGGCCTACATCCAATTGTTCAACAGATTTTTTTGAACTCTTATTCCTCATCCTGGATCTACAATTCAAAGACCTTACAGAGTTTGATATCTGAAGTCTGTGACTGCTATACTACATGTTATTTCGCTCGCGTGGTTGCTCTCTATCTGAGATATTAAACCGTTTCTCTAATAATGATACTTTGAATGATTAAACTGTTGAGCGCTTTATTCAAAATTTACTAAAATAGAGTTGTAACTGTTTCTCGCATAAACAGAATTGAATATGAACGAGTATTTTTATTATACAATATAAATTCGATTTACATCCAAAATAACCACTTGACAGATAGGACATTCTTTAGAATAAAGTTTTGCAGCAGAATTCAAACAACCAAAACAGTATCCGCAAGGCATCGCCAAAGCATTAATTCGAGCGTCAAAACACACTTTACATACAAGTTCTTGAGATGTGTCACACTCTTTTGCTTCAGATAGGGGGATTATGTTTAGTTCTTCATTTTCAACTGGTGAATTTCTTACAAACGTCGGATCTGCTGCTTCTTCAGGAGTAGCAAACCCGAATCTCGTTCCCGACAAAAATTCATTTTCTGGGATGCAAAAGTTGTTGTGTTGGGCGATAAAACCAGTTCCAAACGTTCTCTCTAGATACGCACATGCGGACCAGTATTTCGCGTGCTCAATTTCTGGGATGTCAGTGTCCCCCCACTGGTAAAGACATAAGCTGCAGTAAAAACAAATAGTTCGATCGTCACTGCCTCTGTACAAAAATCCAGCTTTAGCCATTCTTTCACGGCTTAAATTATCAACTCGGTGAGGCCAAGTGTCTGAGAAGGATAAGATTCGCGTTTCCTCAGGTTCGAAAGAAGGGCACAGCATTTTAAACAAATTTACTCAAACCTAAAGATAAATACGTGCGTTAAACACTGTAAAGAATCACACATTCATTGTTTTATATTTAGTGGAGAGGTTTTTCTCTTCTTTTGATAAAGTTCAGTACCTCTAGGCAGACTACTAGATCGTTTTTTCTTCCCGGCTGTGTGTTTCATCTCTTTCAAGGTTTTCACAAGAGCTAATATCTCCTTGCTTATACCACAGTTTTTGTTTCTAATGATAAATCCAGATGATTGATCTTGTAGATGTTAAAAATATTTCTCAGGTGTGAAGATAGACTCCACTTTAAATCGAATAAGAAAGTTGTCCACAGCAACTTCTTTTTTGAAAATCTCTAATCTTGTTTTCACTTTGCAGACATCAACATATTGACAATTGGGTGAGAAAACTACCACCGCGTAAGGGCGCGCATCTGCTGGGCCTTTGAAAGCCACAAACGGTAGTTCCTCAAACATATGCTCACACACTTGAATGAGCTGATCGGTTGAAAAGAGAGCTTTTCCTCTTGACACAGTCAGCACACCTTTCCTCAAGATCTCGTCGTCTGAGGGTATTGAATTCCCTTCTTTGGCGATGTCTTTGAAGATTTTTCGTATTTTCCTTGCTTCTTCTTGGTGTTTTCTTGCACGCCCCAACAACTCCGATTGCTCCAACATCCCATCGTAGCATGAAGAGTAGGGATGATTTGTCGTAACGTCGACATTTTCTGCTCTCTCTTCATATTCGTCAGCAATTGAAGTGTGTGTCTCGTCGCAGCTTTTCATTCTTCTTCTTCTTCTGATTTTCTCGCAAAACATACGGCTTTTATAGAGAAATGTTAACAAAGAAAGAAGAAAAATCACTATTCTTGCCTAGACCTGTCTGGTTCTTTCCAACAATTGCGCAATGAAAACTTGTGATGTAATGCATATAAAAACACCCGCTGGTTCATAATTGGTCAAATAAGAATGTTTATAACTAGTGATTTTTAAAGACATAATCATCTCCGTGCGGCCTATGCTTCCACTGGCGTCAGACTTTTTGTTGATAGTAAACCATTTTTGAAGTTCTACATCGATTGTGATTGGTTAAAGGTTTGCTGACGTGATGTTGATGCTTCCGCTTGCATCAGATTTTTGTTGATAGTAAGCTTAGCTGATTTCCTGACTTTGAAAAATATGAATTTTATGTTGGTGGCTTTAGAATTTGATAGTTTTTATTTAAAACAGTGTGATAATAGGAACAATTTTTGTTTTCTAGTTGTATGAAAAGATATTGTAAATTAGATGCGTGGTGAATGTTTACAAGTTAAAGTTTAACAATTATTGAAGTAGTCTCCAAAAACAATCTGCACACAATAAAAAATAAATCTTCTTGGTTTAACAATATTTAGTAGTGATTAAAAACTACTGAATTGAAAAAAACTTCACTGTTCTGACCTTTCCTTTTCAAAATGCTTCTACCACTGTACTAAAAATTTTACTACCTTACTGTGATATGTGAAGCAAATCTAAATTTCACTCAAAGGTCTGGTTAAGCTGCTGAAATTTTCTTCCAAGAAAGTGTGAAACCAACGGTAAAAGATTTATTTGAAATTGTATCAAACTTGATATTGTTTCTTGGACTCTTTGCGCCGCTCATTCTTTGGCGACTCTCTGTCTCTGTACGACCTCTGGTCCAGACCCTGGGGAGTTGCCCGGCTTCTGGGGCTCCATGGTATTCCGCCATGCCCCCATCCCTCGGAAGGGGTCGGGTAATTAACAACAACAACAACAACAACTAGCGGTAATAAACGTAAATGTTTTGATTGAAATATCTGTATGATCTAGAAAAACTGTTGATTGTATATCACTTTCTTCTGTAAGTTTACAACTAGTGACAACAAGCAGATTTTTCTCATTCAACATCTGTCTTTCATCATACTGGTAACTATTATGAAATCTATACTCCCTCAGCATTGTATCTGCGACTAGTTCTAAAATCTATACTCCTCCAAAATTTATCTGCCGTTAGTTCAGAACTACTGGTTGTACTTTCAAATTATTTTCTTATGTACGTTTTCAGCTAGTGATAAACATGCAAACTTTTCCCTCAAACATCTGTCGTTCATCATACTGGTAGCTACATCTATACTCCCTCAGCATTGTATCTGCAGTTAGTTCTTCTAAAATTTTATATTCCCCCAACATTGTATCTGCGACTAGTTCTAAAATCTATACTCCTCCAATATTGTATCTGAGGCTAGTTCAAAACTACTGGTTGTACTTTCAAATTATTTTCTTATGTACGTATTCAGCTAGTGATAGACACGCAAAATTTTCCCTCAAACATCTGTCTTTCATGACACTGGTAGCTACATCTATACTCCTCAGCATTGTATCTGCGACTAGTTCTAAAATTTACTGTATATTCCCCCAACATTGTATCTGCGACTAGTTCTAAAATCTATACTCTTCCAAAATTTATCTGCCGTTAGTTCAGAACTACTGGTTGTACTTTCAAATTATTTTCTTATGTACATTTTCAGCCAGTGATAGACACGCAAACTTTTCCCACAAACATCTGTCGTTCATCACAGTGGTAACTACATCTATACTGCATTATAAAAATTTTCTTCCTCTAAGATTGTATTGTAATAAGATTGAATCCATTACCTACATAGTTCTACTGGGATCGATGAAACTTAATTCTAATCAACTGCAGAAATATCACGATAACAAGTAAAGGAAAATACCTCCAATAAACACATCTAGAAGAGTAAAGAAACAACATTCTAGGAAATCAAAAGGAGAAATCGATCAGAGGCTATATGATTTTATAAACAATTTCAAGAAACAAAGTGAACGATTACGTGTGATTGATGCTTACATTCGCAAGGAAGTTGTTTATGATTTAGTATCAAAGGCTTCTATTTTCAGTCTCGACGTAGAAGTTAATATTTCCGCTTTACAACAGCTGTGCTTACAGTAAGACAAAAGATCGTTTACAAGCTAAAACCCAAAGTGAAATTAATTGGAGAACTTTTGAAGTGGGGGTATTCTTATCAAATCAAGTCATCTTCAAAAATAAATGAAATCATTTTCAAAAAGAAATAAAACCATTTCCAAAAAACAAATAACAACATTTCCAAAACCAAATATTATCATTCCTAAAATTAAATAAAATCATTTCCAAAAACAAATAAAACCATTCCTAAAAAGAACTCAAACAAATAAAACCATTCCTAAAAAGAACTCAAACTAATAAAACATTCCTAAATAGAACTCAAACAAATAAAACATTCCTAAAAAGAACTCAAACAAATAAAACATTCCTAAATAGAACTCAAACAAATAAAATCACAAAACAAATAAAACCATTTTCTTTCAATTGTTAAATTCAAAAAATGTTACAACAAGTAAAATATACTTCCAAGTTTATGTACAAGATCGTGTTCAACGGAAATGACGTACTTGCAAGGTTGTGCACGTTCGGAAATGACGTAGCACGCCACAAAAACTGGCTCGAAAGTGTCGTTATATACTACTCATGAAAGACTTAAAATGCTTTAAAAAAGAATGTGTTGTTGCATTGTCAATTCAGCGTAAGTCGTTGTAGAATTGTTTTTATCGCAGGCATCTTGTTAATATTTCCTAAAAAAGATTTTTATCTAGTTTCTGCAATCAGTACTTTTCGAGAAAATACAGAGAGCAAATTGTACAATCAAGTGTCAGCTATAAAGTCGTCTAACATCAAAAGGGGAGAAATTTTTTACATTAGTCTGGTGCTAACTTTTTTTTTGAGCAAGAAATCGTTTTTCTCCGTCAAGAAATGCAAATTAAAAAAATATATTTTTGATTATACCGTCATAAGCCCCTTTATGACACTCACTCTGGGAAGTAATCAATTGTGTCAAGTTTAATTATTGTACACGCAGTAGTTTTGGAGGACCTAAAACATACGCACACCCTCAGACAAAATAGGGCTTTACAATATAGGTAAATCCTTCATGCTTCTCTATATTTTGTTGTTTGAGTGATGTTATTTAATCTGTTTTCGTAAAAATGGTAGTGATAACAACTGTAACTACGTTTGTGTAAAAAGTAGGGTTCAATAGATTTAATAAATCTTTAAAGAGGCACGTAGCTTAAAATTGCAAGAAACACTGGGCTAGACAGAACTGCAGATGTTGTGAAATACAAATGATATTTATTTTTAATCGGCCCACTCATTCTCGGTTTAAAAAATCTTACTCGCGTGCCTGATCACAAGTAATACAAATCCTACTTGGTTCACTACTTTATGTCTTGCTTCACTACTTACATTGAAGCATAGAAAATTGCTATTAAAAAACAAATTCTTCCTTTTCGTTCTGCCAGAGAGTTAATGCTTCAAAAATTTGTTCGTTGAAAACTTAACGGTGGAGTTGAGGCTTTTGGAATAAAGAATTTGCACTTTTTTTGTAACTGGCCCCATTTTCCATAATACACCATTGTAGATATATTTTGGCACAATTATATCTTTACCAGGTAGCGCATTGTCTGTTCCATTAAGCTTTTTGAAAGTCTACAATTACCGTAACTTCAAAACTTTTTCTACGTATCTTGGAAACTATTCACTATCTTAGGAAACAAAGATGAACTACCTTTGAGTTTTGTTTCACAAGTACAGCACAAAAACATCTCCCAAAAAGTCGAGCAATCTCAAAGATTTCGGTCTATATAGTACTTGATAACTACCGTTCATTTCTTAAAGAACTATACTTTTCATCGAGTCACGCTTTCACTCACCAACCAAGCAAATAAATTAGGGATTGAATGTTTTTTGGACATTCTATAAACTTAAAGTTTTTTGTACTTTAGAATGAATTCAAAAACGTTGTTTTTTGCCAATTTGTTTGCATTAGTAGTGAAAATTTGTTTTGATTCTGCCAATGCTTGCACGGATCTTGGTAATTTACACTTATCGGATGCAGCAAGAGCAAAAGAGGCAAAAATAATTGTGTACGCGCAGGTAAGTCTGTAATTTATCTACTTTATTTGAACATCGGTAAGTAGATAAGCAAATCGCTGGATCCTTATTTTAACGCTGTGCATGTAGAATTTGTCACAAAAAAATCTTATTAGGTGTTAATTGATTCGAGTCAAACTTCAAAACAGAGTCATTCAAAAAAGAAAAACTATTATTACCCGCGCACTACCGCAGAAACGAAGAAGTAGATTCAATATGAAAGTGAAAAGAAAATTTGCGATAACTGAAGTTGGTCAAACATTTCTCTGTAAATTGGAGCTGGACCCCTGATATATTAAGTCACGAACACATGTCTCATTCTTCGGTGGGTGCGATGCAATAAAGAAAGCGTTGTAAGAGAAATGTTTTTTGGTTTCTTAAGTCTAACTAACAGCAGTGAAAAAGTTTGCTTGACACTTTTTTGGAACGAGGAAGACCTACAACGCGATCTGTCTGAATGTTTAAGGCAATTATGTGATAATGGTGCTAACAAGATGAGGAAGAATTCTGGGGTCCAAGTAAGAGTGTTTGAGTTTAATCCCAAAGCTGTGTAGTGTGTACGTACCATGTGTAAATCATACAATAAACTTTGTTGTGGTTAATAGTACTAAGTCATCGACTGATGCCTTGACATTTTTTGAAACCTTAATAAGGTTTAATGTATTCTATTTTTTCTCTGTACAAAGTTAGAAAATTTTGCAAAAAATGTACAGTTGTTTATCAAGACTTAATAAGACACTCGCTGGGAGAGTCGAACCAATTGCATCAAGCTACTTTCATATGATTTGAAAGAAGTTTTGATGACACTGAAAGTACTGTAGGTCAAGAATAGTCACGAGTATCACGTAGAAAGAAAGCCAAAATAACTGCCTCCGAGAAAAGTATAGAGAATGATGGTTAGAAAATTTCAAGCTATCTTCTTCAAGATATCTGCCTCCAGGTAAAATAGAAATATTGCTTAAAAATGATCATTAATATCTTACCGTACCATACAACAATACATTGCAATCTGTCTATATCTCGCAATAAGTTTCGACTTTATTAAGTCTCATCAAGCAGGCAAAAACGACCCACAATAATAAAACTGCATAATACATAGCCTAGCAGGTTTGCTATTGTGTGTAAAAAAACGATGCACTGCAAATAAATACAATACAGAAATACCTATATCAAGGATCCAATAAAAGACAAACACACATGATATGGACAAAAAGTCACAACAAAGCTCTAATAGGAGTGTGGGTTATTATTAACAGGATGTAATAATGGTGCTAGTTGTTGGTTAGCAAATTTCAGACAATCTCCTACTTAAAGGGATCTGCTTCCAGCAGATATGTTAGCCTATGTATTTTTCGTTTTTGTTATTGTGTGTCTTTTTCACCCGCCCGATGAGACCCAATAATGTCGAAATTGGTTGCAAGTTATTGACAGTATGCAATGGATTTTTGTATGGTACAGTATGATGTTGGTGATCATTTTTTGCAATATTTTATATTACGTTAGTGTGATGCTGGAAGAAAGTCCCTTTAAGTAGGAGTTGGTCTGAAATTTTCTACCAAGCCATTAGCACTTTCTATACTTTGTAAGTGATAAAGTGTTAATAATAACCTCACACTCCTATTAGGGCTTTTCGTTGTGACTTTTTGCCTTGTAATGGGTATTTGTTCTTGATTGGACCCCCTTGATATAGGTATTTCTGTATTGTAATATTTCGCAGTGCATTGTTCTTTTTTCACACAATAGCAAACCTGCTACGCTATGTATTCAGAGGCGCAGCCAGGGAGGGCCACTGTGCCATGGCCCCCTTTTGGTTCCAGATAAAATTATGCACGAAACAAACAATAGCCCAAAAATTTGCTGGTAGCGTTGGGCTTCATGCCTGAGATTAACACATGAGCTTCAGACTTTTGTAGTTTTCTTGATATAAAGCAGAAATCACACGAGCAAGTTCTTTTGCGCAAGAATCATGCAGCAATAATCTATTGGTGTCTGACGAGGTGTGCAAGAGTACTGTACAACATTAATAGCAATATTGCACAAAAACAAGTATCTTGCCACAAGTGAAAGCGAGTTTTATGCTTTCTGGACAGAAATATTGCCAAGAATAAAGCATGTCTCTAATTTTTAGCAAGTTATTTACCAAATCATCTTGACGAGCCTGGATTCATAGTTGACGATTTAAATTTTCTAATTTTCATTCATTCATTCATTCTTTTTTTATTCATGACCACCACCATTACACACGACACTGAACAACAATAATAATGAGAGAAATGGAATCAAGAAAAGGAAGAAGCGACACAACGTCAGACGTTAAAACATGCAAATGAAAACAGTGGATCCATAAAACTAGAGCAATAGTTGCATGGCCGCTAAATTCAACAAAACAACAAAAAAAAACAAAAAAAACAAACAGAACAAAACAATAACGCAGGAGATTTTATAGTTGTAGATCATATTATTTTGTAAATAAGAAGTTAGAACATTCGAAATAGTAAGGATCAGAAAGATGACCAGTGCGAGACACGGCTACGTAGGTGGTCAATGGGTGGCGCAACCGGCCTATAAGGCTGTTTTTTAGCTCATCTGAGCATGGTGAGGAAAGAAAAACCACCCTGAAAGTGAAACCTCACCGGGTCCGGAAACCCTTTCATTAAGCAACTGGTCGAAAAGAAAAAAAAAAAAAAAATTTAATATCTACGAAACACATGTACATTATTAACTTACAAGATACGTAGCTTAGCTCATCTCAACACAAAGGTTTTAATGTGTTACCTGAGAGTAACAGTTCATCAATAAGTAGTTCGTCCTACAGCCCCAGTTCTTACGTTTGCATGAATGTTAGTAGTTTGTTACTTGCAGAATTAAAAGAGTAAAATTTTACCTTCACTTCGTGTACCTGTATTTTTGATGAGAAAGCAGTGTTGAGAGGAGCCAAGCGTAAACATTTATTCAAAATGCTTTGGACTATAGACTGTGGAGGAAACAAAACCATTAATTTGCTAAATAAAATTTGACATTCTCTCTGGAACGTTTTTTAGAAGACTATAAAGACCGCAATGAAAAGTTTAATGAGTGAACAAAAGTAGCAGAGACGCTACAATCACAGATAGCACAAGTTACAAAAACATTTTTTGGGTTGCGATTTACGCAAAATTTAAGCATGCCTAAGCATTATGCAAGACATATCGGCATTTTTTTCTAATTCTCACAAACGTCTTTTGCTGCTGCATGCTCAAGTTAATGACAAATGTCCTGATTCTTCGCATTCGCCTTTGAAGCGTAATTGTTCCACAAAGTGGATTGAGAACTATGATGTTGTCTTTGTTTTCAAGGAGTTTTATCCGGCGGTTGTTGGTTCTCTTGATCGACTGTCAGAATCAAGAAATCGAGAAGTTTTTAAAAGAGCTATGCCTTATTCTATTAGAAATAGCATCTAAAATTTGCAATTTCAAATACTATTTCTAGTAGAATAATAAATTTGCAATTTTAGATACTATTTCCAATAGAAAATATAGACAATTCTATCTCCTTTTATATCTTACGAAGTTATAAGTATGAAATAGATCGTTTTGGTGGACCTATTTGATAATTATTTGCATGCATAAACGCAATGTCTTATTCCTCAATGCATACCCTTCACCAAATGAATTTTTCCTATAAATGTATGCCTTAGACTTTAATCTTCTTCTTGGCTGGTCTAACAACACTCTTGTACATTTTGCCCTCAACCATTGCTGACAATTTCCTGTCGCACAGAACTCCAGACACTTTCTTACAACTCATCCATCCTGCTTGGATCCATCTCCTCACTTCTTCTTTACATCTTCTATCGGTACTAACTGTCGAACCAAGGTATTTGAAGTTTTTCGCTCTCTTTACTTTTTTTCCTTGCAGCTTCAACTCTTCTCCATCATCCACACCCCCAACCTTCAAATACTCGGTCTTGCTCCGGCTCACTTTCAGGCCTCTTCTCTCCAGTGAATTTCTCAAAATCTCCATGTCATCCTCCAGCTCCGTATGGTTTGCCTGGGCAGCACTATGTCATCTTCAAACAGCATATCCCATGGTGCGTCTTTCCTGATGTCCTCCGTCAGCTTATCCAAAATGATGACAAAAAGGAATGGGCTGAGTGCTGAGCCTTGGTAAAGTCCAACACCTACCTTGAATTCCTCAGTCAACCCTGCTGCACTTCTCACAGTTGTTGTGGCTTCGTCATACATATCCTTATAATCCTTATGTAGCACTCTGTTGTTACAGCTAACTTTAATGAACACATTAAAACAAAAAATAGTCTTTGAAATGTTTTACTTTAATTTTTCGAAACTTTTTTCTCAACATTAGGTTTTACGTATTTTAAGTGTCTGTCTTTGTCATATTCTTGAGTACTTGACAACTTGGAAGGGGGGCATACAATCAAGCAATTGGCCCGGGGTATCACCAGACCTTTGCACGCCACTGTGCTACACTGAAATTTACCAAAACAGATGCAAAGAAGCTACAGGGCATCAAGAAATTATTTTGACTGCATTAGATGCTACGAGAATTACCAGTTGCAAAGATGTTATCTCGGCTTTTAGGGACAATGAAGAAACATTTGTTGGACTATTCAGACATGCCGAAAGTGTCTACGGGGAATCCATACCCATGCCTCGAATTGTGAATCGGCATGCCAATAGAGCGAATCCACTAGCTGTTTCACCATTATAGTTTTTCAGGCGTTCTGTCTTTTTGCCTTTTATTGACACAGTGCTTGACTAACTCAGCGAAATATTTTTCTCTGATCTTGTTGATTGCATAAAACTATAATTCTTGATATCATCTGTCTGTGTAAAGCATGACATTTGCTTTGATCAGAAATGCTATGAACTTCTATCTTCCCTTTGTGGATGACAGCATTGACGCTGTGGAGGATGAATTTATGCGATGGCGTTTATATTGGCTGCGCCACGAAGGTGATTCTTTACCGTACAACACTTTAAGCGTGTTGATGTCTGCTAAAGAAATACATACGTATCCATCTTTGGAAGTTCTTCTTCAAATATTGACAACTCGTCCGGTTACTGCAGCAACAAATAAGCGTTCGTTTAGTGCTCTGAGATGTTTGGAAACCTATTTGCTGTTCACAACGCAAGAAGTTCGTTTGAATGGATTGATATTGTTGTTTGTTCACCGTGACCTCAACATTAATTTTAAATATGTGATTGATGAATTTCCACGCAAAAGTCGTAGGCTAAATTTCAATTAGGTTAAATTTTGACATACAGCACCAGTAAATTTTTTTGGTTCACCGATAACCATTACCAATCAGTTTGTATCAATAAATACTTTGGGTACAATTGTGTCAGGAAAAAATTTTGTATCTCTTGTAGAAAGCCTCCGTCACTAATGCAAAAATGTGAGATTTGAGAAAAACACCCCCGCTACGTTTTAAGTACTGCAGATTATATGGTTAGGGTTAGATTTAGGCTTAGGGTTAGTACCAATGTGGATTCTAACTCTAACTCGAACCCTAACCCTGTAATCTGCAGTACTTAAAACGTGGTGGGGGTGTATTTTGCGGGGGCTTCTAAAAAAGATCCAAAAAATTTTTGTGTGTGCAATTGCATTAAATTTCTTTACGTTCTGTTTAAAAACCGCACACACCTTTCATTTACTGGGGAGAAAAACGTCTATTGTGACTAGATCCTGAGAGTTTTATCACAGCACCTGGGCTGGGTTGTTTAAAAAACTTTGGCCCCCCTTGAAGAAATCCTGGCTGCGTCACTGTATGTATTATGCAGTTTTATCACTGGGTATCTTTTTCGCCTACTTGATGAGACTTAATAAAGTCGAAACTTATTGCTAGATATTGACAGGTTGTAATGTATTGTTGTATGGTGCATTATATGATGTTTGGTAATTATTTTTATGCAATATTTCAATTTTACCTGCCTCTGAGACTAAGTTATTGATAGTGGAACTATCATCGTGGAGCTTTCTTATGTTACTATTTATTTGGTATATTTACTCCCGAATCAACCAAACAAGCAAAATCCTTTAATCGCGTGGGGTCTTGCATCATACATTGAAACAGAGATCAAAGCCACTGAAAAGTTTTAGCAAAACCACCTTGATTGTACAAGACCTATAGCATGCGCTTGTGAAACAATAGAAGTGTTAGGCATGGACCCTGTCTTTTCTCAACGGAGGACTAGAAAGAAAAATATAGTTTGATATTAAAGCTGTAGAAGTACCGGTAATTAAACAATTACTCCAGTAGAGAGATTCACAACGAACTTCTTTTTGCATCTAGTAAATTGCGCTATCGTGTCGATACACAAAAACGTTCAGAGTTGATACAAAATGTTGCTGCTGTCTTTTCTTTTCTCTTTACACCATACAATATTTTGCATGCACGTAATGACAATGCAGTTCAAGAAGTATCAAAATGATGACAATGGAGTAACAATTTTTTTTTTTTAAATGACAGACTGAAATAGGCTCATAATTGTATGAGCCACCTTTTCAAGACACAAGTTTTTGATGTGCATCTCAGTACAGTTACATTTTTACCTACGTTTATATTTTAACTAGCCGGCTTTGCCGGCGTCGCCAGGCAGAGGCCCTCCATCAGTAATGTCCGGGTTTGGTTTAGTATTTCAGTTCAACCGGCCAAGCCGGCTTCACTCATCCGGCTATTGTGTGAACAGTAGCGAAAAGTTAATGAATTTTATGCACAAATTTCACAATTCTTCTACACAAAATTGCGATCATCATATTCTCTTAATCATGATTGGCAATGCTCACAAAGAATCATGCCACAAATTATCGTTAATACTTGTGAGGGAACACGGATTGTACATAATCAAAACTGATTGCAGCGGAAAAATGGTGATTGCTTTCACAATTAAAGAAAAAATCTATTTAATGGTAAGCTTATTTTTCCAATCGGTGCTGCCGCTTTCCTATTTATATTTATAATATTAAGTTCCTAATTTGGCTGCGCTATTGGTCTTGTTTCCGGCAAAAGCGGCTATTGTTCTCTCTATATCCAGTCTTACAAATTGAAATGGTTATGGTTTTATGTTGATTTATTCTTAAGTTTGGGATTTTGTTACAATGATGTAGAGTATAGACCTAAATGCCATAACCGGCAGCATTTGAGCATAAGAAAAAATCCTTGCTTTATGGTATATATGACGGCGTCACCCGCAGAGACCCCGTCAGTAACATCGGGATTGAGAGTGTCGGTTCAGCCGGCTTTATCTATCAGGTTCTTGTGTAAAGAGTTACCAAAAGTTTATCTGCTTTCTGCACATAGGATGTTCACGAGTTTTTGTGCTGCTTTTCCTAATGGAATATCTCATCTCAAGATTCTGGCTATGTCTTAAGTCTATGTGCTCTGTTCATTGCTGACACCAACCCAAGGGAGCCTTACGTTTCTCGTGGTTTGGAAGTAGGGATTACATTTCTAATATTAAGGTATTCTAAAGCAAAATAGCAAAAATATCTTTCGTGTGGTGCGATTTCACACAGTAACGCTGTTTTTTTTTATTTTTCCTTAAACTTTTTCAAGTTCTCGCTGGCTACGTATTATGTAGCATGTTCTTTTCTCCCTGTTTGACCTGTTCAGGGGAGTTTAAAGTGTCCTTGCTTTTCCTCAAATGTTTGGTTTGGCCCCGATAGCTCTATAAAGCTATTGTAAAGCAATACAGTGGAATTCGGTTAATAAATCCACCTCGGGACAGCCGGTTTTGGATTTAATACGCGGCGGCTTTAATAAACGGCGTTTTCTAAAATGCACAAAATGTAGTATTTTTTCAGTATTTATTCGACACAGAAAAATCTGCGTTCAAAAGTTCAATTAGTCTGCTTGATTAGGCCTACCAGTACACAAGGACATGTACGTACTTGTCCATACGAAACTGATAATCCAATATTGTTTCGTCACTTTGCAATATTGTACTTATTAGTACATAATGAAGAAAAATTTGACTGCATAAAGCACGTAAACTGGATGTATTAAGCGGCGCTTGGATTTATTAACCGAAGTTTTTATAACGGGAAAGGATTGGGACGATTCCGTTCCAAGCAAATTGGATGTAATAAGCGGCTGGATTTATTAACCGTGGATTTATTAACCGAATTCGTATACGAATAATATGTTCCATACTGTGCGATTTGACACAGTGACGTTGTTAATTTTGATTTCGCCTCAAACTTTCTCAAGTCTCTGCTGGCTGCGTATTATGATTCATGTTCGTTTTTCCTTTCTTAAGTATGCTGATAGAAGTTAAATAAGTTCTTACTTTTCCCAAATTTTCAGGTTTGATTCCGGTAGTTCTATAAAGCTATTATCAAGCAAAATAGAAGACATGTTTCTCCTAAGTATCGTGGGATTTAAACCCGACAGGCCATACTATCACCCGCGCCCATTTAAAAAGTATTAATTAATGCAGCTGCGCCAGCTTCACCGTACAAACATTTGTTAGAGCCACAACGAAATGTTTTACTAAACATAAGCCATAGCTCCTGTACACGTAATGGTGATCATGTTGGTTTATTAATGAATACTGGAAGTATTTAAAAAAAAGAACAATGAGGCAAACTACCATTCGTAATTTTTAAACGTGTAAGGGGGGAGGGGGAGATGAAACATAGTCAAAATTGATGGCGTCGCCCAAATGGTGGTCGTTTCGACCCATAAAGAAATGAGTTGTTTGGTGGTAGGCATGTTCGCCGATTAGGTGGGCCCGCTTTGGTACTACTATTGACGACATTAAGATTTTTGCCTGCGCTGTTTGCTTTAATTCGGCCATAGCATTAAAGGGGGTCCTGCTTTTCCTTTAAGTTATACAACGTATTGCAATGTGCGCCTATTAAGCACTTTTCAAACAAAAATCATTTCATCTTAATCCAGTGTTACAGATTGATGCTATTATTGTTTAATTTTGATCTTTTCTTAAATTTGGGATTTTGTTACATTTAACTTTGTCCCTAATCCAGACCATCCTACTTCTAAATGATAATTAGTGTTTTGTACCTATAGGCCAATCCTTGCAATTACAAAGATCAGTAATGGGCTTTACCATTTATGTTTGCTATCAAAATGATATGAATAATTTTGCTGTCTGCTGCTGTTTCCACTAAGTAGTGGCAAGCATTGTGATGTCATTTAACACTATGAATTCACAATGCTATTATCATTACGGCTGCTACTTATCACCTCTTCGTCACTGTAGGCGAATTAATATGAAGTAACCTCTCTGACTGTGTGCATGTTTCTTGGCCCTGGCATAAGCGCCGCCATGCAAAGAGCAAACTAACCAAAAATGAAGCACTTACAGTTAAGTTGCAGCGGTAGCGGGAGCCCCCATCAATGATGTCGAGCTTAAGAACATCAAATCAGCTGGCTGCTGCGGCAGCCTCGCTTAATTGCAAAGGAAATTGCTTCAACATTTAGATCATATGTAGCTCGACACTTACATTTTGTTGCAAACGATAAGAAAGGACCATCTTTACCCCATCGTTTTTTTGGGATGATCACCAAGTGTTTTGCCTGGAGTAGGCTACATATCAAAATTTGCAGACTTTGAGTCTTTTAAACAATTTGAATGATAATGCCAAACATCCATGCTGTCGAGAAAGAATAAACAAAATGTACCAAAGAACTTAGTTTTTCTAGAAATTGCAATTTTGTGAACTGCAGACACTAAAATTTTGTGTGTTTTGAACCGGTATACTACACTTCATAAACATTTGGAGACTTCAGCTTTTGATGGATCTATTTAAAAGCATCGACAGACAATGTAAAAGAACCATGCTTGTGAGGAAAAGTAGTTAAAATGTACCAAAGAGCTAACTTTGTTTAACAATTGCAAGTTTGTTAGCTCTAGTAGGATAATTGTACAACTAAAAATGAAACATCATGTATGGCAACCAATTTTTGATCAACCATTATAAACTAATCCTTAGGCTCAAGTAACTGGGGTCACATATTGCTAGAAAGCAAATTTCCTAAGCTTTCAAAAGATAGTAGTTATTAGTGTTATTGCACCAATGCCCATTTTTTAACTCACCGATAATCGAACTGCAACCCTGAGAACAAGAGTCTTTGCAATGCCATAACGTTAATTAGTGGGTTACTTTTGCTTGTGACGGGACGGGCCCTGCTGATGAGTCCAATAGGACGAAACGCGTCCAGGGATGGTCTCGTCTAAATTGGTTGGGTGGTATACTCATTATTGTTTCCTGGCATATTCATTTTAATAAATTGTTAATGCCCCTTACGCCCGTATGCTGCTTTGCCAATTAGTTGCAAGGTTTACAATTTCCTTTTCATTATTTATTTAATTAATTTTTATATTTATCCTACATACTAAAGTATAGTATGTCTTTCATTTCTAACATTAAGAATTGCGGAAATAACGTAATTCAATCGACCAGTAATGGAGCGCCTTCCGCGGGGCACGTGGAGGGTGACCAAACTGCTACAGTTGGGGAACTAGGCAACGACCTTGCATCCCAAGCCTACCCGATCATATCAGAGGTAAATACTCGTAAACTTTTAACGACAAAGCGACAACTTTCCATGCGTTTAAAGCGATCGCGTGATGCCCTTGCAAAATGTTCATCGCACGAACATTTTGCCAAAGCCCTCGAACAATTTGATGAAATTAAAATTGACTACGCTAAGTATAAAACGGCTTTAAGCGACATCCTAGACCCTGAAGTTTCAGACGAGCTTCTAGAAAGTGTAGCTGATCTGTTTAATCAATGCCTTGATCTTTATGAAAATGCTAAATGGGGTATGTTGACCTCACCCAGGAAATTTTCAGCCCATCATGAGGACAATGGTACCATTGATGTCGAGCCTGAGGATAGTGTATCGCAGGTTGCTGGAAGTATCAGCGCGACATCAAGTAGCACCTTTATAGCCCGGCAAGTTAAATTAGATAAGAAACGGGCTGAACTTGAAGCTAGACATGCTTTTGTAAAAGCAGAAGCGGAAGCCAAACAAAAACATGCTCTCGAAATTGCAAAAGCAGAAGAGCAACTTAAAATCGCTGCTGCTGAATTAGATGCGGAAGAGAGGCTGATCGCGCTTTCAGAAAGGGGTTCATCAGTGGCTGTCTTAAGCAGGGAAGGCCCCAATAATTCCTTGAATAACTTATTTGGAGGGCGCTCAGACTTTCGTGAGGCGTTTCGCGCAGACCTAAAACCGCTCTTAAAGAAAACGCAGTTATCCAATTGTGCTGGAGAAACGAGTTCTTCTTTGTTAGAAGGATCGGTAAAAAGAAATATAGTTAGAGTTAAAAATAATACAGGCTTCTCGTGGGAAAATTCTGAATTTCCCAAACAAGAGAAAACTGTTTATAAATTGGCTGTTCCTAATTTTCAATCGGCGTTAGATCGCGTTGTGACTGATCGAAATGATTTTCCTATAAATGGTAGCAATTCGCAAACTCGTGTGAAATCGCTTGTGGGCCCTGCTGTTGGAGATGGCGAGTCCTTGAGGCGGCCTTCTGTTGCTCATGGTGAACCGGCATTACGCGCCTATATCGAACGCCAAGACAGAAATGAATATATAAATCTTGCCTCACAGATAGGCTATGACGGTAGAAACATAGACTTTGTATTTTATGAAAACCAAATTCGGAGGCTTATGCACGAGAGTCCTTATGATGAACGTCGGCTCGAAGTTTTGAGAGCCTCGTGCATTGGCCAGCCTCGGGAAATGGTCAATTTGTTTTTTGCGCCTATGAGAAATATGAGTGCCTCTAGGCGCATTGAAAGAGCCTTGGACCGTTTACGTCAGAGATATGGCGTTTCTGGTGGGCTTACTTCGGAACCTAAAATTGCGAAAATCCGTACAGCACCTAAGGTGTCAATAAGCATCGCTTCATTAAAAGCGTTCAATGAAGATCTAAACACCCTTGAAGTGTATGCACATGCCCATGACGAGCTAGATAAGCTATCTGGGCAATTAATGTTGGATACCGCAAATCGGTTACCTGGCGTACATAAACGAAGATACCTTGACTACCTTGACAAAAAGAGTATCAATTTAAATCAACCGGGATTTGAGTCTTTGCGCGGATTTGTAGTGCATGAACTAAACATAATGACCTCGGACTATGCGCAGTCGTTTTTCAAATCAGACGATAAAGATAGAGCAAGTGGGCCTAGCAACGGACATACGGCTCTTCGCGTCAGACAAGTTGCTGTGATTGGAGAACGTCCTGGCGCTCGCTCAGCAGAGACCGTTGGCGAAAGCTCGCGTAGCTGTAGTAAAACTCAACATTCTACTAAACCTCCCCCGGTGTGTTTTGTATGCAACGACCCGCGTTCAAAACATTTTTTAACTGATTGTGAACAATTTAAAAGCAAAACTCCTGAGCAAAAGCGTAAAACTGTTATTGATGCTGCCAGATGCTTTAATTGTCTTTCTTTGGGACATTTCTCTAGAGAATGTCGTTCTTCGTCGAAATGTCGCTTATGCGGGCCACATTTTGTCCACATTTTGTCCCCAAGCATTCTACCGCCTTGCATGACCTATATGTTAAGTCAGACTCGGTAAACCTTGGGGCCGCCAGCGCTGGGCATTACCAGACTTCGGTGACAGCTGACGCTGGGAAAAAACAGACAGACGCTGAACAAACAGTTGTGAGAAAACTGACCTTTAATAACGATTTGGTGATGCTTCGTACGAGTGCCGTAAGGGTTATAAACCCTGTGACGGGCAAGTCTACTTTGGCATATGCACAGCATGATACTGCTTCTCAGGCTACATTGATCTCAAAGAGCTTGAGGGACGAGCTTAGGCTCGCTACTAAAACGGATCATTCAATGACCATTCGCACCTTAGCTGAACAAACTATGCACAGTGGTGGTCTTACAAACTTTGAAATTGAATCACTTTCAAATAAAGAAACTTTGCTATAAAAAATGCTTTGGTTGTGCCGGACTTTATTGATGATGAGAACGTTTTGCCTCATGCCGTAAATACGCAAAAACTTAGGCATTTCGAAGGGGTTAAAATTCCCGCTATTCCTCAACGGCAAAGGATTGACATTTTGATAGGACAAACTAATAAAGAGTTGCTCACTGTTTTGGAGGAAAGAGAGGGTGTAAATGCGAGTGAACCTAACTACGTTCTGACTCAACTGGGTCCTATAGCCAGCGGAGGTCGCGTTGGGGTGAGATCGGATTCGCACCAGGTCTTGAAAGCAAGAGTAAACGTTAATTGTGACACAAACGAATGTGAACAACTTAGACAAGAAATTACTGAGCTAAAGGCGGCTTTGCGACAAGTTGAATTGGAGAACGAGGAGACTCAACCCTCTAGGAGTGAGGAGCTTGCGTGTTCGTTGGTGGAGCCTAACGTCAAAGTAAAAGATGGTCGTTACGAGATTCCGGTTTCTTTGAGATCGGATATTGTTAAAAAGATTCCCAATAACTTTTCAAATGCCTTAGAGCGTACTATATCTCTGCGTCGGAAAGCTCTAGGCGATCCTGCTTTAAACCGAACCCTTACAGACACATTTCAAGAGTTGCTTGCTGAGGGTTGGTTAACGCATGTGCAGAAGATAAAAGTTGATGGGCCTACTTGGTATTTGCCTTTCTTTGTGACGAAACAAGAAAAATCTCGTGTTGTATATGATGGTGCAGCCACATTTAAGGGAGTGTGTCTTAACCATGCTGTTTTGCCAGGCGCTAATCTTTTGAATAGGTTGACTGACGTTTTGACTCGTTTTCGTTTGGGTAGATTTGCGTGTATGGCCGACTTAAGCAAATGTTTCTTTCAAATTTCTATTCCAGAAGACCAGCGGGATCTCTTTCGCTTGGTTTGGTTTAAGGATAACGACATAAAACTTGGTGAAACCGAAATATTTCGGTTTTGTAGATATGTCTGGGGGATAAACTCCAGTCCTTACATTGCTCTTCATGCAATACAACGTTTGATTGATGAAAATCCTACCAAAGCAAGTCGACTGACTTTGGAAGCTATCGAAAACAATCGGTATATGGATGACTTGCTCATTACTGCTAAATCCCTAGCTGATATTAAGGTTATTTCTCGAGAGTCGAAGTCACTGTTCGAAAGCAGAGGCTTTAGACTGTGTAAGTGGTCGGCAAATCACCTGGCTAAGCCGGTTTTGCTGAGTATTCCCAAATGCGATCTCGGCTCTAATATCCGAGAAATTGACCTTGGTTCAAACTCTATGCCTGACTCTAAAGCATTGGGCCTAATATGGGACGTGGAAAAGGACTGTCTCAAGGTTCATTGTAATAAAAATTTGACTATGCCAGCTAGACTCAGTCGTCGCGAAATGCTGCGCTTTCTTGCTGGCCATTTTGACACACTGGGTTTTGTCGCTCCTTATCTCTTGGGAGGCAAGTTAATTCTTCACCGAGCTACCTGTGCTGGTATTGGCTGGGATGACAAGCTTCCGAAGGACATGATGATCGATTGGAGTGCGTGGCTTTGTCTTGTACGGCCTATTTCGGAGGTTTCAATCCCCCGCTACTGCTTTTGGGAGGCCGAAACCGAGACCGGCGATGATGAAAGCGTTAGCTATCAGCTTCATGGGTTTAGTGATGCTTCGAATGATGCCTTGTCCTGTGTGGTCTATCTGAGGCGCTTAATTGGGCGACAATCGAACGTCGCCTTCGTGCATGGCAAGTCGAAACTGGTTTTGTTGTCTTAGACGAATTGGACGATCTCTCGAAAAGAATTGGAAGCGGCTAGGCTTTGTTCTGAACTGGTGTTCGCCGTGTCTAAATCGTTACAGCATTTGTCTTGCAGCTTTCACTTGTGGACAGATTCACAAGTTGCTCTTAAATGGATTGTAAACCCGGATCTTCATCTTCCGCGATTTGTAAAACGCCGTGTAGATAAAATACACCTTATGACTTCGGCTTGTGACTGGAATTATGTTCAAGGATGTTTAAATCCCGCTGATGTTGGTACACGCGAAGGCAGCGTAAGGAACTCTGATTCCTTTACATTGTGGCTTAGAGGACCTCCATTTCTTTTACAGGGATCTTTGGAACCCAAGCCCGTGAGCCCCGCCGTGGTTGTTCGTAGTGCCAGCATTAATTTAGATCTTTTGTCTCTTAAAAGCGATGCGTGCCTGGATCGGATAATTGAAAGCGCTCCCGATCTATACACATTAAAAAAGCGTGTGGCTTATCTTATTGCTTTCAAACAGTATATTGTCGCCAAATCACAAAAGCGTAACCTTTGTAAACCGAAACTTGATGCGGACTACTTGGATAACGCCTTCATGGAAGTTGTAAAATTTGTTCAGAAAACCCATTTTGGGACCGCAATTAAGCTTCTCCAGGAGACGTCATCAGATGCTTATGATTTGATTTAAAAAAAATTAGGTAATAGCTTGTCAGATTTAGAACACGTCCGTCGTGTCTCTGAATTAAAAACTCTGCGAAACCTGCGCCCCTGTGTGGACAATAACTTGATGTTGCGTGTTGAGGGTCGCCTGGAAAACGCTGATCTCCCAACAGACACTAAACATCCTTTAATACTCCCTAGCAGGCACCCACTTACTAGGTTGATCATTCTCGATGAACATGCTAAAGCTGGACATGCAGGTCCATGCTATACGCTAATGCGTACGCGGCAGCGTTTTTGGATTGTGTATGGAATTTCGAGCGTTAAGCGTTACCTGACGGAATGTGTAAAATGTGCAATGCGAAAAGCAACCCCTGTTCGACAGCTGATGGCCGATCTACCGGCTTGCCGAGTAACTGCCACAAATAAACCCTTCAAGTATTGCGGCGTAGATTATCTTGGACCGTATTTTTATCGCCAAAATTGTAGTAATTGCAAATGTTGGGGTTTACTATTTACGTGTTTATGCACTCGTTGCATACACGTGGAAATCGTCACTAGTCTTGACTTGAATGAATTTTTGCTCGCATTTTCTAGATTTACAAATCTTCGGGGAGCAGTTGACACTGTTTATTCGAATAATGGCTCGACGTTTCGGGCCGCTGCTGATCGGCTTTCCTCGTTGCTTGGTTCGACAGAATTCTGTAATTCTCTTAGAAAGCGTAACATTAATTGGGTTAAAATCCCTCCATACTCTCCTAGTCAAGGAGGTAGTTCGGAAAGTATGGTGAAGTTATTTAAAGACGCCTTTAATTGCGTTTTAGATCAATCTCGACGTAAGCCTTCACTTATTGAAATACAGATTTTCACTTCAGACGCGGTGCGCATAGTAAACGATCGCCCGCTCACTTCGCTTAGCGATAAACCTAATGATTTGGCTGTAATCACTCCTTCGTCTTTCCTGGGGCAAGGTCTTGCCCCCAATACACCTCTAAGTGCATTTCATGATCGGGGGGACTTGCGTCGTGACTTTCTTTATAATACAACTTTGGCTCATAAATTTTGGCTCTGTTGGATGCAAGGTTACCTCCCTACTTTACAAGGTAGAAACAAGTGGAGGGTAACTCGGAATAATATCTACACTGGCCAATTGGTCCTGGTTGGAGATGCTGAGGACATCTCAAGGCTCGGGGCTTATCGTTTGGGCCGGGTACACCGGGTGCACCCTCAGTGGCGTAACGGAAAAGAGTTAGTCCGTAGAGCAACTGTTGCTGTGTTGAAAGATCGCGGGGATGGTACAAATAAAATCAAATACATCCTCCGTGATATATCAAAAATTGCTCCCGTATAATATTTTATTGTATTTTAGCTTTTGTTTTTATATTCGTATTTCCCCGAGCATTATTGACATTTTTATGCTTCAAAATCTGTAATTTTATATCAGAAAATTCGGACTTGGCCTTTAGCATACGTGTTTAGTCACCTTTTCCTTTATTTATTGCACCATCAATATGAATGTTAATGATGATGGTGGACTACCATCAAAAAGAATTTCGTATACCTGACCACTGCATCATTGTTCTTTGAATATGTTAAGTTAAATTATTGTAGCGCCTTGGTGCTCTATATGTATTATGTTTTTGTTTGAAAATTCACCCTGTGTTCTTGTTTCAAAGGGGCCGCAATGTTATCGCACCAATGCCCATTTTTTAACTCACCGATAATCAAACTGCAACCCTGAGAACAAGAGTCTTATTGCACGTATTGTTTTGTCGCACTTTACTTTGTTACAATTATCTATTTCTACACTCGGACCTAAGCACACAAAACGCGTGGCTTCAGGCTCTTACTAATTATGTATATAAAGAAAAAGAAGTTACTTCAAATTCTATTTTTGGTTCTTGAATGTTGCTGGTTCAATTGTTGTGGATAAAAGTCTAGTCAATTTTCTCGCGCTGGCCTATTCGAAGTTTTATTGTTATTCTGTCAATAAACCCATTGATTTTACTATTTGATTTTAAACTGGTGCTTGGATAGAGAACAGTGCGAGGAAGGTCCTGGCCGTCCGCCTGTGACAACTATAATAGAAGATTCATCCCCTTCGAGTGGTGAATCCTTAACAATTAGTACTTTATTTTAATGTTATTATATTAAAGTCACCTGTTTTTACTGAGCTCACTACTTTTGGAAGGCAAAAAGTTACACTACAGGTGTTAAAGTTCAGTTTTTCAGTATAAAAATTAATATTAATTGAATATATTATATACTATCGGACTCGCCTTGAAATAATCTTTAATTTGTTGAAGAAAGTTTGAAAATCAGTTCAGAAATAAGGTCACAAATCAGTTTTTTAATAAACTGATTTTGCAAAAAGATTGCAATTTTTGAGAACATACTCATATTATGATTTTCGGTAGCGAACATTGATTTTAATCATACCAGACATACTATGACGTCATAGACCCAGTTTAAGAGTGCAAGCGAAAAAGAAAAGAAAAAATTCTTAGATGGCATAAGTGCTTAAACAAAGAAGTGCTCGTAGCATTGTCAAATAAACAATAATTGTTGTAAAGTTGTTTTTATCGAAAGCAGCTTAACAATATCCCCTAAAAGAACGTTTAATCGCGTTTCTGCGATGAGTACTTTTTGAGAAAGAACAAAAAATAGATTATTCAATAAATCGTTGATTGTGACGTCATTTTATACCCCAAATAAATAAAAGTTTTTGAAATGTGGTAAGTCGGAAGCTGGTTTTCGTTTGAGAAAAATCGGTTGTTCTCTGCCAAGTAATGCAAATTCTAAAAAAATTATTTTAGATTATGATGTCATCATGACGTCACGAATACCCTTATGACACTCACCACGGGGTGGTGATCAATCGTGCAAGTTTGATGCTTGTATCTTGTGGTCTTGCTGCTCTACAATACCTAGTTTTGCTTTTAACAGGTTTACAACAGTTATTTCATTTGCCACGTTAAATATCAAAAAAGCCAACAAAGGAAAGTATAAAAAAAAGTGCATTCCAGTCAAAAAATTAAACAAATCACAGTCAATTTACTTTAAATTAACGTAGTCAGTTCGAAGCGTGTTCTTGTATTCGCCTGAGGAGACCTTTGACATTCGGCTTGATTTCGGAGCAAACTTGCTGGCACACATTAGCAGCCATGTCGTCAATCCGTCGGCAAAATGGTGTCATTAGAGAGCGAAACTTGCTGGATTTTTCATTTTCGCCCCCAATCCGATCATTATTTCAACCATTTTTTCTGCGCATGACTAAACAAGTTCCTCTGCAAAAGTATGCAGCTTCTTACACTTTGCAACTCGATATGCCACGTCGTAACTGCATTGACGAGTAGGCTTTTCCTCAACCGTAAATCCTAAATGAGGTAGCGTCGCTTTCAGGTCGTATCGTACTTTTTTGGCAGACAGTATCGATGTCATCATCCTTCTTTTGAAGATGCTTTTTATCGCGATGTTTTTTTTAGTGGTTTGAAGATTCACGCCGACATAAATCACAAACATTATATTGAAAACAATTTACAGTGTATTGCAAGCAATGTATCCAACCCAATTTAACGAGACCATCCCTGGATACGTTTCGTCTTTTTGAACTTGAAGGGTTTTGGTTTGGGGGACGGGACAGGCCCTGCTGAGGAGTCCAAATGGACGAAACACGTCCAGGGATGGTCTCGTCAAATTGGGTTGGGTACATTGTTTGCAATACACTGTAAATTGTTTTCAATATAATGTTTGTGATTATGTCGATGTAAATCTTCAAACCATTAAACTAACCTTGCATAACATAATCTAATGTTCTTTAGCTTGGAGGGTCGTAATGACGCATTTGACATCACGATCGAGCAGTGAAGACACTGCGCACAATCCCGACCGTTCCGAGTAACTTTTGTGAAGCCAAATGTAGGCTCTCGCTCTACTAGCGAATTTTTGACATTTGATAACACAATAATCTTGTTTACGCTAAGCATATGTAAAACTTAAGGTCTAGAGTCAAAACAGGATACAAAACAAAGAAGTAGGTAAATTTCTATTAATACAACAGTCACAATTACTATATCTTCGTAATTCACCAACTTTATATTTTCTAGGGCAGGACGCACCAAACTCCTTCCACTACTTACTACCACTTTTACAACCATTATCTTCGTAATAACAACAAATTACAACGATATAGCGCGGATATTCCGTCTCTATCCGCCACTAACTCTCACCTTGAGTTAACTCTAATCATCAATACGGACCTTACGTTTGTCCCCACACGTTTTGACCGTAATTCTTCTGATTAGGGAAGTGCGAAATTTCGGTCGTATACATACAAAGCAAGCAAAATTGAAATTATCAGACTCACTATTAGGTAACAAAGCGAGTTATCAAATTGAGCCGTTCTACAAGTAGTGAACAGGATTACGCCACAATCTGCAACATGCTATCACAAGATTCCACAGCTATTTATAAAGACCTAATCATATAAGTTAGGTAAAGCGACAGATTAAAAACAAAGCTACAATTTACCGGATAATTCAAAAACGTTCACGCAAAATGCGTCACCGAACATCACAAGGGAGGTCTACATCGTGATAATGAAAACTACAAATTTAAGTTAACTGGCGAATACTTAATATCGTGACACTTGGGTTTTGCAATACTTGTGAAAGCCTCTGCAAAGCTACCTAGTGAAGGCCTTTGCTCATGGCCTCGGAGAACTGCTCCGTGGCTTCTAAGGGGGGCCTAGAGCCCCGTTTGAGAAACCCTGCTCTAGAGTATAATAATGTGAAAAGCATTTGCATGCAAAAAGGTTTGCTCCAGACCATTTGGATAACAAGTTAATTTTAATAATGACATTGCATTGTTTTGCTTTCTGCGTTGTCGTGGTAATTGTGTCAGCAATAAGCGGCAACTCTTTCTCTTTTCTTTATGAGTGTTTACGTTAACATACAAAAAACTAACGATTTCCAAATCTATGACAGGGGAGCCCAGTCAAGCATGCCGGAGTGCTAAATTTGGGTTGATACAGCACTGTGCTGCGAGCATTTTTTTGCCGAAGGGGGGTCGTCTTTGCCCGCTTCCTGTTGATTATGACCCCGCACAGCTTGTTTAGCCATATGAATCAATGTTTTTCTTCCGCAATAGCGACAAGGGCTCTACTGGCGACGCTGGCTAAACAAGACTGAACCGCAATTGCAAAGGATAGATTTCGGCTGTGCGTGGCTCTTTATATTCTATCAGATACAGAAGAGCAAACTGATTACCATCTATCGTACACATATTTACATTTGTAACACTTGTGCAGATTTTGCGGTGGCCCACTGAGGTAGGTAATTGTGTATTTACTAAGAAGATTGCAATCATCACTAGGGAATATGTCCAGTCCATTCTCCACGTCAACACGCTGCCTATGTCACGCTATCATAAGAAAAGGCAGAATACGGTGGGCGGAATAGCATGACAGTGACCTGAATAGCATTTCTATTATAGTTTAAGGAATGTAAGTTCTTTGCGCTCTTTTTTCAGGTTGCAGCCTATATCAGAATCCGCAATTCAACGATTATTTTAAGCCGTCGTAACGAGCCACAGCTAGTAGGCAATATTGAATTCAACTCATTAGAAAGCCTCTGTAGTGGGAAACTCAACTCTTCTAAACGATGGATAAACAGTTCACATATGTTTAGTGTTGTATCTACCTGATTTTTAAAAATTGTTTCCCCCTAAACAACACCTAAATATCTGCCCTTGACCGTTCGTAAATTCTTGCAAGCTTATTTCTAATAAAAGTTACTAAGATTTCGTTTTATTATTAAAAAGACTTGTTTGAGAAAATTACAAACCCGGTTTATTCAGTCAAAAATTGTTTAGGTCGTTGATGTTTTCCCAATACCAAGTCCTTATTCTTACTCTGACTGGAACCTGTACAAAGCGGAGTTTAATTTGCTGTGCTCACTAAAAGGCACTATTTTTAATAAAACAGTGGATCAGCCAGCTCTGGATCAAGTTGATGAATCGAAATTGTTCAATGTGACAGAGCTAGGATATGCCCCTGGTCGTTGTCTTAGCGTAAGTATTGTAAAAAATACGTAAGTAATAAATAAGCAGTTATCGGTTTTGTAACTGAGACAAGACATACCATTAAATTTAAAAGTGTTGTAAAAATGGATGCAACCAGAGAGATTAAGGGTGCTGAAACCCCCTTTTTAGCCATGGCATTTTACTTCAAATCTGAAAAGTTTTTGCAACACTTGACGCTCACAACTTTAGCCCAGCAACAACCCTAAAAAGAATGTTTTTTGTTTTTCACTACAAAAAACCTCAAAATTTTGTGATGAGTTTTTTTAGAGATATTGCATACAAATCACAAAAATCTTGGTTAAGCGCCTAGTTACAAAATGCCATTTATTATATAATTTGTAAACACACTATCCGGGTTTTCTTCATCAGGTATCTGATACGTAATAGCTATCGGATCATCCACTTGTGCCAGCTTTGTGCTTTTTTTCCACTTGGTTTACTTTGTTTTCAGTTTATAGTATATCCGACCTTTGCAATGTTACACTCTCTTTTGCCGTTTCCATTTTTATCATCCTCAGCAGCACGAAGACATCTCTCAACAATACCTTTTTTCTGGGCAAAAATTGTCTCCACATGTTGTGGTGCTACAAACCCGTCGAATACATGTTTGGAGGATTGAAGTTTTGTTTTGACAATGATGGAATAGCCATGTGTTTGACCCGAGCAAAAATTGCTTTGTTGTGATCTTAGCAAAGGCATTTTGTGATAACTTCCTATGCTTGAGAAACTCTTAACAAGCAGTGGCTATATCGATACGAATATTAAACTATACACATAAAAATTGAAACTTGACCCTCCGAAGCAGATCAGAAAAACTGTCAGTATCCTGTGGCTCCGGAGATGCAGCAATTGAATAAATACTGTAGATGAAATCCGATACTCTCAACCTTAGCTGAAGCTGACCAACCAAAGAATAGACATTTATGTATAAATCCACCAAACCGGAAAACTTTGCATCACTAGATTATCAATTGCTACTTCAGTATTTCTTTTACAATTCTTTATTAACTTTAGATTTCATGAACTTCATTTTAATCTAATGGTTTTTTGTACGATATTCCCGTTAAGCTTTTTGTGTGACCAACCCTCTGGGGAAATCGTCAGAAAGCAAATGGCCAATAGTTGGTGCTTTGTTGGTAGAAAGAAAACAGTGAATGAACGAGCGATGGCCATTTGTGATTTTTCAAAAATCAATCAAAGTCTCTCGTCCAATCACTGATTTCTTTCTTTATGGTATAAAAACCTTAATTACTTTTGGCACTATTTTTCTTTCTGATGATTTCATCTAAACAGTGGTCAGACGAAAGCTTTGGAAACATGCGCTTTAAGGCCATCTTTAACCATTTGAATAAAACCAATTAAAAGATGCAGTCAAAGCCTTTTCATGAAGGGCCTAACTTGGAATGCGAAATTTACCCGCACCGACGCGATGGCGTAGTGGTTAGAGCGTCCGCTTTGCAGTTGGTAGACCTGGGATTCCTTCTCTAAGTCGAGTCATACCAAAAGACTTTAAAAAATGGTATTCACAGTTTCCCTGCTTGGCGCTCAGCATAAAAAGGGATAGTGTGGAGAACAAGTCGGCAAGTTTACTTGTTGTGTCTTTGGGCAAGACACTTAACGGGACGTCTCCATCTTCATGTGGCCGACAGGTGGCCTACTTGTACTTCACTGGGTTACCATTGTAAAATTGCTAACCCAGCATGTCGTAAAAGGAGACTCTTGGGTACCCACCAGTGGCAGTCCGCCTTGTTGGTACTGGGGTTACCAGTTACTTGTGACTGGTTCGAAATGGGCTGCCACCTTTCCCCCAGCCTAATTTCAATTAGGTTGACGGCATGAACCTGAATTGCCGTTCGTGCCGTACCTCCATTCCGAGGAAGAGGAGGGGTAATCACAACAACAACAACAACAACAACAACAAATTTACCTGGAAAATTTTGAAAACTTAAATAAAGTACCATTGTTTTGAACAGACTTTCTTCCAATAGCAAAAAACTTTACTAGACTTGCTCATCGAATACATTTTCTGACTGCGCTATTGTTTTTGTGCTTGTGATAGATTATGACCTCACCATCATGTCTCTTTCTGTTGTGATGTTGAGCAGTAATACTTCCACGATGTTTTTGTTTGCTTGCAGAACGACGTTGAAAAGGGAAAAACTTATTTTTTGTTTCTTCGTGAAGAACGCACAGAAAATTATCTGCGGTTGGATGAGATCAACAGCCAAACTCCTATCATAAATGACACGAAGCAAAATCGAGAATTTTTCAACAAATACTCTGCTAATTGTCATTTTTTGTGCCAATTTCCAAAACCTGAAGAACTAAGGCAACAAAATCTAAATGAGGAGGAGAGTTCCAAACTGCATTGCACAACAATTCGAAGTCAAGTAGAAATAGAAGACACAACTCCTTCCTCCTTCGCTATAGGGTGTGTGATAAATAAGCATTTGCTAGTATCGATGGTATTGGTTGTGGGATTTATCAACGATTTCAAACTATAACACCGGACCGCTAACATTGCATTTTTAGGACCATTGAGTAGAGAAAGAAAATGGTGTCTGTTGTTAAAAATGCAAGACAATTCCAAAAATTCGTCAAATTTTTGGAAACCATTTTCTTAGAAGACACATTTTGCAGGCCCAATGCAGTTTTTTCAATAGCTTGTTTAGAACAGTGGTATAAAAGTGTTTGGTGAGCAGTAATAGGTCTCGGAAAATGTCAACCAAACAAGAAACACGCACAACTTGGATAGATTTTTAGGCTAGTAGTTTAAAATAAAGCTGTGAAGGCTAAATTCGACTTATATTTGTCATTATGACGTCACCATTCGAGGTATCGCAGCAAGTCCAAACTTTGGAGGGTCGCTTTCCTTCTATTTTAGGGTGGACCAAAAATATCAAAAAAACTTTTGGTCCTAAAATTTGAACCTTATCCTCTTCTTCAGTAAGCAATAGTTTAAAAGTTAAAACTACAAAATTTTACCTGTTTCCACTTTTGTTTAGGAAAAGGTGAATCAACTCAAAAATTTGATATTTTTCATAATGTGTTAACTCTTTTGCTCCCGCGATTATCATATGATAATCTTGAGTTTTCAGTGTTTTCCTCAAATTTTTTCCGCCAAAGTTACAAAATCATTTTACTAGAAATAGATTTGTGACTTTATTTTTTATCCGATTTTCATAAAATTTTCCAAAGATCACGCTTCATTCTTCACGCATTAGAAGATGTACATTTTGTTTTCTGATTCTTATATTTTCTCACCCAAAAAAATTAAGAAGACCAAGAGCCCAGTTGCAGACGACAAAAATTGCCAAATTTTCAGCAAAAGACAACTACTTTGAAATCAAATTGAGATATAATGTTTACCACCAAACCAAAGCCATTATCATTAACACAGTCTGAAAACTACTCTTTTGTGGCATCATTTGACAAAATTTCAAGAAATAATAAAAAAATTCACCTATCGAAACTTTTTAATTTTTTAGGGATCTCAAAACCCTCCTAAAAAACTTCTACGGTAAGTAAAAAATGTAGATTTGGTGCGCAAAAATATAATATGTCGCTAAATACCGGTCTCATTTGAAAGCTTAGGAAATTTTCTTTCCAGCAATATATAACTTTAAACAATCTAGGGAAAGCGGTATTCGATATTTACTGATCAATAATGGGTATTGTACTTCGTGTCAGGTCAAACCCCCAAAAATTTTCGACTTACCTTCACTAAATTATAATTTTTAGAAAAATACATCCTTTAAAAACAATTTGCAAACATTTTATCACTAACGTCATCGTTTTGTGTTAAGTTTCCAAGAAGGTAAAAGCTAAAATACAAGTTTAAAAGCTAGCAGAAGTTTTGCTTCTCTAAATCTGTTTTGCTGTATCCCCTTTGTTTCTCAACAAATGGGATAGGTGTAAAAAAGCTTCTGTTTCATTTTTAGTTACAACATATTCTATTTAAACTTAATATTTTCTAATCTCGAAGAAATTCCCCTTTTCAAAAATACATAATGTTATATGGTTTAGGCTAACCTCTAGCAGATAATGACTGATCATATTTTGGGTACTAAATTTAGCAACAAAATTTAGTATCGGTCAGGAAAAAGCTCATGGGCCTCAGAAGGTTGCAAATTATGCTTTTAGGTAAATTTTGACTGATATACCTTAAAAGCTTATTTCCTTAGCATCATCTAGCGACCATTTCTAAAAAAATTGGTAGAAAAATCTGTAGTGATCTTTGAGCACGGCTACTTCAACTGCGAAGACAACTCAGCACCTATTGGGGGAGAGGAGTAATTAGCATAAAATTTGCATATTCAAACATTTTTTTTTCTTCTATTTAAAATCTTCAAGAAATAGAGGTTTCAACGACAAAAAACAATTGATGTGAAGTAAACAGATGATTAATGATTTCCAAACAAACTTGAGGTATTTCATGATGATTAATTACGACAAATTATGACAGTTTTTCGCTCTGCCAACTTGCGTATACTTTTTTTGCAATGCGCGTCGTCACAAAAGAGTTGATGCTCTAGTTAAAATAGCTATTTAGCATCGTTCAACAATGGTTTATTAAGAACTGCATCTTTACCCATATTACCACTGATCTGCTCCTATATTTTTATAGTGATAATGAATTTTACAAATGAAGCAACACATATACAACAAGTTAAATATAACAGGCATTTCTCGTTTGTCAAGTGTAGCGATATTACAACCAGATCAAGTCGTTCTTTCGATAAATTTATTCCTCAAAATTGACGTTTCGCTCCCCTTAGTTACCAGGGAGCTTCTTTAAAATACGGTATATGTTGCCAATGTAACAAATACAACAAAAAATAAATGTATAATGTACAACAACAAAAAATGTACAACAAAAAATATAAAGAAAACCTGTATTGCTAAACACTAAAAATTATACAACTTTGGCAGAGAGGTAAAGCATTTTAAAATCCACACTGTTGTTAAAGCAAGCAACTTTGATAAATCAAAAGTCATTTTAATTCGTAAAACATCTTAAAATTCGAACGTTTTCGACTTTCATAAAGTTCTTTTCAAGAATTAAATCTGTAAATGTGACGTATTAAATTAAAATAAGCAACGATAATGTCAAATAATACACATAAAGAAGATATAGTACTTCTAACGGCTGTAAAAACGTAGCCAACTTTTAAAAAAATAATTACTAGCTGGGAGAGATCGGATGCAAAAAACTTGAAGCTCATCAAAACCAGGACCAAAGCCTTACAGAAATGGCAAGATTCCCAAAATTATGCGAAAAATCCAACATGGAATGTCATGTTACAATTACGTGCAATAAGTGAAGTTATTGTAAAAATTTTGTTAATATATGTTTAGCAAAAACAAAGCTCCACTTGCATAGCATTGTTTATTAAGGCTAGGGCAATGATGTTTTACAAGCAAAGCTTCATGAAATTATTGTAATTCAGATTATGAAGCACAAATTCAAGAAGCTTTGCTTATAAAGCGTCATTGCCCTAGCCTTAATAAACAATGCTATGCAAGTAGACGTGCAAAGGTGTCTCCGAACCTATTAGCCGAATTTTGACCCAAGTTGGTATCGTAGTGGCTTTAAAACAACATCACACGTTTTCCTCGTCGTTTCGTAAACATAAAAATGCTATTAATTTTGAACAAAAGTGTGGTTTGGTGTATCAAATTTCTTGCCGGGATTGCAATGCTGTGCATGTAGGTGAAACAGGAGGTAGTGTTAGAACCAGAAAACGGGAACATGCTGATGCAGTCAAGACTTTTAACACTAAAACGTTAGCGCTGAGTCAACATGTTATGGATTTCGATCATAGAATAGATGGAGATAATGTCAAAATACTGAAGTCAGAGTCACATACATACAGGCGTCGCGTTGCAGAAAGCTTTGTGATAAATCAAAGGGCTTGTTCATGTAATTTAATTAATCGTAATGATGGTGCAAACTTTCCTGCTGTTTGTAGTGTGCTTGTCTCCAATAAATAATGTCTTATGTATTTTACAACACTTTTTACCTTTGCCCACTCCTGTATCTGTGATGTAACAATGTTTTCGTTATTACGTGATTGCCTGCCGTGTTGGTAAATAATTTTTAGTGTTTAGTAATACAGGTTGTTTTTATATTTTTATGTTGTGCAGTTTATATGTTACACTGGTAACATCTACCGTATTCTGAAGAAGCTCCCCGGTACCTAAGGGAGCGAAACGTTAAATTTGAGAAATAAATTTGTCGAAAGAACGACTTGATCTAGTTGTAATAACATATACAACAAATTACAGACGCTTAACAATCATCAAGCAGCAAGGATTTTGTAGAAAATTGATATTTTCTTCTGCGTTCAGACACCACTTGAAGAAGATACTGCTTTTGTTCTTAATTATTAGATATAACTGGGTTGTATTGGGTGATAAGAGCTACACCCCTCTCTGCACAGTCACTTACCATCTTATTACCATGAACAATAAACTGGGCTTGTTGGTATAAAAGCATATCTGGCTACTCTCTAAAAAGAAAGTCCGTAAAGGCTGTATCAATTCCAAGTGCATAAAAAAGAGAAGCAGATCCTTCAGTAACAAACGAATCTATGGACAAGGAATAAAAATTATCCAGTGGAAAATCGCATTCTGATTTTGCTGTCAAACCATTCGCCATCTTCATTTTGACATCTGATTTCACAACATCGCTAAACAAACTCAAACACACCAAATCCTCATGCAGATACCAGTTATGTTTTTTAAGTTTCTTGACTACAACTTTGGAAATCTTTTTGTCAATTGATTTACATAGATTCAGTTGTTTTAATATGTTCTAATCATTTACTGGAGTTGAAGTTGCTTCTGTTGATTGAATCCATGACTTTATGTACACAGTCGAAATGAATACATTCATTTCAGCCAAGGTTTTTCTTCATAGCGTGTAAGCTTAAATTGTGACCGAGACGAGGAAATTTTCAGTGCATAGATACACTTTGCCATCCACATGGCATGGTGACATGCTTCAGAAGCAATAAAATGAAAACCACGTTTCGGCACTCCTGCCAAAAATATTATGCAATGCTTGAAATTCTTGGTAGTCATCCCTAGTCTAGTTTGCAAGTTCTTTGTTAATGTTTTAGTACCAAATTCCAGAGCGTCTTTCCTCAATTCTTGCATCAAGTCACTTAGCATTTTATCATACAGATATTCGTTGAATGTATATGTTTGGAAATTTTCCCGGTCAATGGACTCCCAATGTTCTTGAAACCTTTAAAACAGCTGAACAATTAGACTATTTGACTGACCTAACAATTGTTTGAAAACATCTGCCACAATTAATTCATGAATATGGTGTCGACATGCGAGATATAGTAATTTTTAGTTGGGACTTTGCTCAACCAACAAGCAGGCACCACCATTCCTACTTGTATTACTTGAAGTCGTTTCAAAGCACATAACAACAACAAAGTTTTTAAGATTCAACTTTCAAGAGTTTTTATAACAGCTCTGGAAATTGTTTCACTTTTTCTATGTTTTAGTTTTGGCACAAGCAACTTCTCAACACCTTTACCACCTACAAGGATGGAAAGGCGGTCGACTTTACTCTTCCCTGTTATATTCGGAAGCAATTTACCATACCAATAAACAAATATACAAATATCTGAATTGAAACTACGTTTCACAGTTTTTGCGCATGCTTTGCTATTTACAAGCATTCTCGTCTTATTAAAAACCTGCCAAGTAGCATCCTTGATATGTCGTGACTAAAAGAATCGGCAGTGGCAGCGATTATAAAAGTTGCTGGCCTATCTGATAGAGCAACACAAAGTAATATCAAAGTCGCTTCACTTGAAAAATGTTCTCCTCATATTTTCTAAGTTTAATTTTTCTAATCATCTTGAGTTGTGGCTTTTCAAAATCACTGTTGTCTTGTATGCTTTCTTCAGCTGATGATTGGAATTTAGAGAAAAATTTTATGTTTTACCTTAAACATGATGCTTCTTCAACTTCTCTTATTACACTCTTGTAGGAAATAAGTTCCTTAGAGCAATAACGTGCTGACTGAATCCCAATTGCTGGGAACTATGGCAGTCACAAGGAAGAAAGCACTACAGCAATATTTTATTCCATCAATTCGCGCAAGCTGTGGCAGATAATCAAAAATCACGTCCTTCTGCCACGACGATCAACAACGAACGAGAAACATGACAGACAACCAGAACACGTCCGTCCGCCACGGCGATCGACGAAGAAAAAAAAGCACAATATCTCCGACCACATGGTCGGTAACAAAATCTGCACGCGACACCAGGAATTAGGTCGCTGCACACGTCTATGTAAACAGGACACTGCACACGTCACATTAACAAAAAAATAACGGATAAACAACCTAACGGCGGGAAAGGCAAGCCGATCACCGAGCTACCAAGAGAAGACAAAAATAAACATTATCTATCCCTAATAAAAAAAATAAAAATATGTGTGTGTGATTTTAGACGGATACAATAATAACACACGAATGCACATAGTAAAAACTAGAATCACACACAACAGCAGAAAGCAAACTAACAAAAAAATAAAAAAAAGGACAAAAAAGATGTTTGGCATGGCAGCTTGATGAAGAGCGAGGCGCGACACGCTACACTCTCCTTTCTGATTTGATCAGCGGATGCTTTTCTTCTTTTAATAATCTTTTTCTGTGTTTTTTCTAATTTCTTATAAACTGTTGACCTCATGGTAAATTTTTGCTCACCTCTTTGATTCATCAAGAGCAATCGGTTACTTTCAATTTTCATATTTTCAAAAATACTTGCATGAGCAATATCAAATAATTTGTTTTATTGTTCTTTGAACTCAACTTTTTTTACTTTTTTTTCTGTGATTCACACTTTGCTTTTTTATTCTTCTTAAGATTAATATATTTCTGCACAAGCTTTTTGAGATTATTCATCACATTATAATTTGGGCTTGTTGGTTTGACAGTTTTATTCCAAATAATCAGTATTTGCTTCAATGTTTCTTTTGCTGCTTCATTAATTGTCAGTTTATTTAAATAGTGGTGATGGTGAATAGGCTTAATGTTTGTTGGATGGTAGCTAATTTACTTCCAGGTAAGTGAGCTGTTAGTGGAGCTAACAGCCATACATCCATTTAATTTCTGTATGAGAAGGCGCCATGATTCAAACAGCAAAATAAGTAAATTTCTTGAAATTAAGCCATGCATAGAATAAAGGTGAAACCTTGTTGGGTCCTAAAATATATTAATGACAATGGTTTACACGAACAAGAGAAAATACAACTTTAACTATGCTATAGCACGCGTTTAACTAAACCAACAATCAACCATCCTGAAAAAATAAAAAAATATTTAAGGCTACCTCTTAAACTCTTCTAAAATCACTGAAATTGCATATGTAAGTTTTTTTACAGTTTACCTTACCGTTTGAGAGGATAAGTCTTTAAATTTCGAAAAAAATCTTTTGGAGCACCCTACCCTGCTTACGTCACAGCATCTTTCAGTCTAGTTTCAGTTAATTTACTACATTAAAACTCTATCTTTCAATTTTTGTTTACAAAGTGGCCCAGCTGGACCTTTTTTCTTTGTATATTGTAGCGAACGCCATACCTTCGCTTCCCATATTTGTATTGTGACGTCATAACGCCGACTAACTATATAAGCGCTGTACAGCAGGGGTGGCCAACCTGCCTTCCATTGGGATCACCTCGAAAATTTATTAAAAACTCGCGATCGACCAGCCAGCAAGCAAATTACAACAAGCTATTTTTTCCCAGTAATTTTTACACTGTAATGGACTTCTATATTTACCATATGTTACCAACATCGTAAGCAGCGTTTTCAAGTTCGAGTTAACTAAAAAGCCCAATAAAGAAGGTAAAAACAAAGACTAAGAGAACGATACAAAATTTACTTTTGTTTTAAATAAGCCAATGAGATATTTGGGCCACCATGTCTTTCACCTACATATCATACTCAGGTTTGTATCCTGTCAGAGACAACATTAAACAATTGCTCAAGTGACAGTCCGATAACACAGATCGTTGTTTTGTTTTGATTGCGTTCGTGAAGGAAAATGCGGATTCAGAAAGGTAAGTTGAACCAAAACAGGAATGGATGTACTCCGCACATTTTTTGATATTGGAGTATTTTTTTATCAACAAGCTTCCAGAAATCATTTTCAGATGCCCGAGCCCTTAGAAAGACATCGGCTTTCATTGTCAATATCTCCATTTCAACTGCACCACTTTCCAACGAAAATACTTCACTGATTTGACGAGAAAAAGTGGACACATTTGAATCCGACTTGAACGGGTATGACATGTATTCAACAATTCCTTCAATCTTTTTAAAATCACTAAATCTAGCTTCAAATTCATGAGCAACTACATGTATTTTAGTAACATATTTTCCAGGATTCCAAATAGTGTGCGGATAGTTTTGCAAATGGTTTTTGATGTTTGGAAAAAAATTAAATCGTTTTTCTTCAAGGTCGGAAATCAATGACGGGATTTGAATCTTAAAAGCACAAATAGCGCTGATCAATTCACTGATTGGTTTGCTCTTCTCTTGCAACTGCAAATTTAAAGTACTTAACCTGCCAGTAAAATCAGCCAGAAAAGCCAAGTCATTCATCCAAACTAAATCATCTAATTTGGCGTAGTCATTGCCTCTACTGTGAAGAAATGCTTTGATGTCCTGTAATAAATATCGGAATCTTTGCAAAAATTTGCTGCTACTGAGCCATCTTACATCCGTATGTAGCAAAAGTTCTTTTCCCTCGGACTCCTGCTTGAAAAGACGTCGTTGTAGGGCCCTCGCCCTAATTGAATTGGCAATTTTGAATGCAACATCCATTACCTCCTTTGTGTTTAGTCGTTTGCTGCACAGAACTTGTTGGTGGATTATACAATGATACTGCAAGAAATCCGGAAAATCATCATCTTTTCGGCACAAGGCAATCAAACCGTTTTCATTACCTACCATTGATTTTGCTCCATCGGTTGTAATTGACACCAACTTCCACAGAGGCAACTTTGTTTCAAAGCAGAAGTTTTTAAAGGCATTGTACATATCTATGCCTCTAGTCCTTTCTTTTAGGGTTATCATGCCAAGCACTTCCTCTTTGATAGTCCAATCTTCAAAAACCATACGAATAAATACAACAAGTTGTGCGGCATCCTTGATATCTGTAGACTCGTCAAGTTGTAGGGAAAAAGATGAACAGTTATTAAAATCACGGTAAAGTTGATGCGTAACATTTTCACTCATTTTCTCTATTCTCCTCATCACAGTATTTCTTGACATTTGCAGCTCTTCAATAGCACTTTTGATTTCGTTTTGGTTGCGGAAATTCTGAAAAAGGATATCAGATATTTCTAAAAAACATTCCTTTAGCAATTCTCCTTCCGAAAATGCTTTCCCTTTCTTTGCTAAGAAAAAACTTGCTTGGAATGAAGCTGCAGTAGCGGTTTTTGATGAGGTATAAAACTGTTCTAAATTTCTTTGCAGCCCACGCAAATTAGATTTAAGAGCATCAACTTTCATTTCCCTTGCTTCACTTCCAAGAGGAAAATTTTCGTTATACTTAGCATGGCGTGTCATAAAGTGCCTTTCAACATTTCCCTTCTTTGGCAAAGCAAGTGAAGCATTGCAAATAAGACAGGTGCATGTATCGTTTACCATTGCACAGAAATAGGTAAGCTCCCATTCTTCATTAAAATAATATCTTTTCCTCTTCAGAGCACTCATTGTAATTAAATTAAATGCACAAAACTAATGTTCCTTTACTGTCCAAGAATAACTAACTTATACCTTACTTACACAAAAACAACTACAAATTCATAGGAAATTGTTTAACAGAAGCAGCTATCAAACTAAAACTGTACTTTTTATAGTGACTAGTCAATGTGCCTGCTTTCTACCTTAATTCATTTCTCAGCAAGCGACTAAGTTCGTAGCTGTCGCGAAATAATGTGCATTGTTTTGCGTTTGTTCACGTAGTAATGCTCTGCTTGAAATTCTCATTTCAGAAACACTGCGTAAAAATGTATTTGAGGAATCTTATTTAGTCCTCACAAAATGACACGCGATCGACCGGCTGAGACTAGGCAATCGACCGGTCGATCGCGATCGACTTGTTGGCCACCCCTGCTGTACAGTATTATTCGCTCTCTTTTCCGACAACACGTGCTGTTCAAGAAGCACCTACTGTGTGCTGTATTGCCATCTAAAGGAAAGACCGTTGCGCTACATTGGTGACCCCGACGCCTTTTGGAATTCAAAACTGTTACTCTCCCCCTCAGAGACGATTCACTCACGTTTATGTAGACATTATTGGGCTTCTGGGGGTGAGTCATAATTATAATTATTTGCTGGTCATCGTAGACCGTTTTTCACGCTTTATGAATGCAATACCCATGGTCGGGATCTCAGCTCAGGAATATACCGATGCATTTATTCGACATTGGGTCGCGTGGGTAGGCTGCCCACAGCATCTCTTCACAGACAGAGGAACCCAGTTTACGTCATCGACATGGAAGTCAATGTGTGAGTACCTCGGGTGCCAGTTACATCATTCCACTGCTTACCACCCTCAAGCGCAAGGCATGGTGGAACGCTTTAACCGAACCTTAAAATCAAGTTTGCGTTGTACAAGCAATCCGTCTTTATGGTACGATCATCTACCTTGGGTATTACTCGCCCTGCGGAACACTTCAAAAGAAGACCTATGCCACGCTTCTCCTTGTGAGCTGGTATTTGGAGAATCTATGTGACTACCTGGTGAGTTTTTTGAATCAAAAGATGAACGCCTTGAACACACACTATTTGCTAATAATCTTGCCAAATATATCGCGTCCGTGCGTTATCACTCCCCACGTCAACACAACCGTCCTTCGTACGTTGAAAAAGCGCTTTTTCTGCCGGAAACAACCCACGTATATTTAAGAATAGACAGTCATAAACCCCCGTTGCATCCTGTTTACAAGGGGCCGTTCAAAGTGCTGGACAAAAGAGAAAAGTACTTCATCATCAATTTCCGCACGCACACAGACAAAGTCACTATTGATCGCTTAAAGTCTGCCCAATTAAGTCTCGACACGCTAAACCAAGACGCTCTTACCAACTCCATTGCAATGTCTCCTTCGACACAACCTCCTTACACTTTCGACCGCGACACTTCCACAACACACACGACACGCACTGGCCGATCGGTGAGACGGCCTATTCACCTGACCGATTACACACCTTAATTTCAGAAGCACTGATCGTCACCCTTGCAAATTGCCATAGGCTCATCATGTTTAGATGTGGCACGAAATCAGTCCTTGTAAATGCTATCGTATGTGCTGTAAATTTACTTTGTGTTGCTTTGTGTTTGTGCTGTAAATTTGCTTTGTAAAAATGCTTTGTGTATTCGCTGAGTTGCTTAGACATTTTGCGGGGCGGTGGAGGACTGTAGCGAACGCCATGCTTTCGCTCCCCATATTTGTATTGTGACGTCGTAACGCCGACTAACTATATAAGCGCTGTACAGTATTATTCGCTCTCTTTTCCGACAACACGTGCTGTTCAAGAAGCACCTACTGAGTGCTGTATTGCCAGCTAAAGGAAAGACCGTTGCGCAACAATATCATATCTAGATGCAATAAAGTTGTAAATTTGATTATCTTATTACCTAAAAAAGACGTTTTGAAAATAATTCATCATAATAATAATAACTTATAGTCTGTTTTACGTAGGTATGTGCAATAAAAAAAATGTAGAAGTTGTGATTATGCTTCTAATTGACAATTTTGGATACAAAAAATGTTATGTTTAGAAAATTTTGATCTGAATAGTCTCTAACAATTTGTATCTATTGGGTTTTAGTAGAAAAAAACACTATACCTGTGTGTTGATGGAAAGGGCTGCAGAACGATAGTGAAATGACATGACAAAGTCTTAGAAAAGTGGTTAAGTTCAAGTATTTAAGATCAATTATTCTGGAAAACCGTAATAGCGGAAGGTAAGTTAAGAGAAAGATTCATGCAGATTAGTGTGTTTGGGAGAAAATAACTGCAGAAAAATCTGATAAAAACATATCAGCTAAACAAAAGATAAAAGCGTCAAGTATGTGGTTAGTTTTGATATGATGTTTGGTTCAGAAATAGTATTGATAACTGGGAAGTGGCAGTTCAAAGTGTTTCAACTGAAAATACTTAGGTTTTAATTGGGAGTGGTTAGAAGGATCGTAAAAATCAACATTTAATGAACTCGAACTAAAGGTTGTTGGACTTGCAGGCCACTGAGAAGAGTCTTTCAATTGCTAGGCTCGTTACAATTCTGCTCAATGGAAATGAATAGGCCTATAGGCCAAGTTAATGTTGCCAGTTATCAGGTATGAAGGTTTAAAGGAAAGCATACTGTAATAGTAGCATTGTTCTGTCTGCATAAAAAAAGGCTTGAGGTTATAGATGGTGCACTTTCAACTTGTTTTGAACAAACATTCAGCAATTTGTTGAGCCACAAACCAAGTTTTATGATGAAAACTTATCTTATTGAACAAACAGACATAAGCGAATTTAAGGCAGAGGATATATTTCGTTCTTGATGTGAGTGTAACTACAGCTAATAACATCACACTTCGCAATTTTGCAATAAAGATGATTCTTTTGCACTTGTACAATATGGTGGTGAGTAGGGCAAGTTTTTATTGACCTGAAAGCTAAAAATAATTAACTTAAAAATTCAAAAAAATTGGTTTTGATGACTAAACAAAATTTTGACCCATATAAATTTATGTTTCTTGAGTTTTTGTATAAAAACAAATATTTAATTAACAAAAATTCACAATTCTTAAACAAAATCAACAAATAATGAGTATGAAATGCCAAATTCATATTTTTTGATAAACCCAATAAAGATATCCAACGAAAATGGCGGTTACTATCAAAGGCCAAGATCAATATTTTTCAAACAACCACTCACAAACAATAGTGTGCATAGTTGAGAATTAACTTGCGACTCGCTAGTTTTGCTATTCTGGGGCTCATCAGGCGGATGCAAGTATTGATACCATTCACAGATACTAGGGTACAAAAACATTGATTATGTCATACACAAATGAAACTAAAAGTACATCATACATATAGGAAGATTGCATATGACGTCACACATTTGACGCGAAAAAAGTAATTTATGCTGAAAATGTATAGGCAAACACCAATTTTTGGGGCTATTTTAAAAACTAATAAAAAATAAAAACATGTTGAACTCGTTTGCTTTTTACATCAACACTACTGTGGGACATAATCGGTTTTATTGTGTTGTGCTTAACTAAACACTCATATAGTTGACCTAGCACGTGTAGATTTTCACTGCAAAGATAAGAAAGATTGTTTATATAAGTGTCCACCGGTGGTACACGACTAGGGTTACCATACGTCCCGCTTTTTGAGGCCTTGTCCCGCTTTTTTGATCGCAAATCCCGCTTTTTGCTTCGGTGAATAACAACGGATTTAACCAAATTTATGGACATTTCAATTCACTCTCCAACAAAAGCGGGACGGTGAGATGCGGTTGCAGGCTTGATTGTGGAGGCAAGGGTACAGATCCGAAAACAAAGACGAAAATTGGGGTGATCTCCAAAAAAAAAAAAAAGGTCAACGCCTGCTCGGTTACAAAGTTTTTCCACTTTTGGGCTTGAAAATGACACAAATCTTGGAACTAACAGGCGATGACCTTTTTTTTTTTTGTTTGTTTGGAGATCACCCCAATTTTCGTCTTTGGTTTCAGATGTGCAACGTTACCTCGACAATCAAGCCTACAACCGCATCTCACCGTCCCGCTTTAGATAAAAGAAACGTTGCAGGGGCCATAAATTTCGTCTCGTGAAAATTCGTCATCCAATGTCCCGATTTTTGCTTCTCAAAATATGGTAACCCTATACATGACGTCAGTATGTAATTATTCACTTCTCTGGACGTCGCGTGTCACCGGTGGTACATAAGAATTTTTGAAGGAAATATCATCTATCAAGTGTGTAAATTGAAGTGTTTCTTAGATAAAGTTGCAATATGGATAGTTCCTTTTTTACGGAAAAAGAAATTCTGAAGTTGACACAAATGAGTCATTATCTGAAACTGGCATCCTGTTTTCTGAGTCAGATATATCGATTGATGAATCATCAGATCTATTTGAGCCATCCTCTTCTGACAATGAATTGACTGACGGTTCATCCTCGCCATGCTTTGAAGATAGCAACGACCCGGAGATGGATGGAGGCGCTCAGAACACTGAAAGTACAACTTGGGGTCATTGCACTCTACTCCAACCAAGATTTGGTTTGATTGGAGCTAAAGAATCACCGGTCAATATCACCGAATCCGATCCATATGCAATTCACAAAAATTTTTTGACAGCAGAGATCCTTCAATTGGTTGCTGATGAAACTAACAGGTATGCCCATCGATTCTAGGACAAGTACCCCCGGACAAATACCCACCGGACAAATACCCACCGGACATATACCCACCGGACAATTACCCCCCTTGCAAAATACCCCCTGGACATATACCCACCACAAGATGAAATGTGAGGAAAAACCCTAACCCTAACCCTAACCCTAGCCCTAACCCTAACCCTAACCCTAACCCTAACCCTAATCCTAACCCTAACCCTAACCCTAACCCTAACCCTAACCCTAACCCTAACCCTAACCCTTAAACAAAACAAAAAAAACTGGTGGGTATATGTCCAGGGGGTATTTTGCAAGGGGGGTAATTGTCCGGTGGGTATTTGTCCAGGGGTATATGTCCGGTGGGTATTTGTCCTGATACCATGCCCATCAATTCATATCAACGCATCAACTGCGCAGGCGTTCGCTGATGCGAAAATGGAAGGATACAAATGCTAAAGAGATGGAGAAATTTTTTTGAATAATCATTATCATGAGTATTGTGCAACTGCCGCGGCTTTGTCTGTACTGGTCAAATGATCCAATGAATAGAAATGAGTTTATTGTACTTCGATGACCAGGAATAGGTTTGACTTGTTAAGATGTTTGCATTTTCGCAACAATGATGATATTGACGACAACACTGAAAAACTATTCAAAGTTGAAAAAGTGATCAATCTTGCAATAGCTCAGTTCATTCAGGCTGTGAATCCTGGAAACGATGTGGTTATTGATGAAACAATGATTTTATGGGGAGGAAGATTGTCGTTTCGTCAATATATTCCGGGAAAAGCCAACAAATATGGCGTATATCTGTACAAGCTGTGTATGGTGGAAGGATATGCTTGGAATTTAAAAGTTTACTGTGAAAAGCATGCTAGAGACAGTACAAGAAAGTTGCATTCAGAAAATGTTGTGATGACATTGATGAGGGACTTATTAATGATTGGAAGAGAGCTGTACGTAGAAAATTTCTACACTAGTTTGTCTTTGACAGAAGCTATGTTTGCGAAGCAAGTATTTCTATGAGGAACTTTGAGGCAGAAAAGAAAAGGAAACCCAGAAGAAGTGTGCAACAGAAAACTGAAGAAAAGTGATGTAATTGGGGCAAAAAATCAACATGGCATTCGAGCAATCAAATGGATGGACAAAAGACTAGTGCTAATGATGACTAGCAAATCAGAACATTTTGATATTCTTGTATCAATAGGACGCAAAAACAAATTGAATGAGGATGTAGAGAAACCTATGGCTGTTATCGACTATAACAATGCAAAAAAGGAGTTGATATTTCTGATCAGATGTCATGATACTATACTTCTTCTTTTTTTGGAAGAGATCCACATTTTCAGATGCTGGCAGTGATGGTACTCAGCCAGCATCGTGTGTCGACATCCAAAACCGTCAGTCCACGTATTCCTGTAGGTGCCCGATGTACGGGGCATGTCAGAATGATATGTTCTGTGGTTTGTTCTGCAGCGCCACACTCGCAATTCGATGTAGGAGCAAGGTCCCATTTGTGCATGAACGACTGAAAACACCCAACACCAGCCCGCAAGCGGTTGAGCCTGACCCATGATGATCTGGGAAGGTCCATCCCCATTGGCCTAGTGCTTGTCCTAGGAATGAAAGCACGGAGATCAGATGAACACTCCGAGTATTCCGTGCTCCATTTAAAGTCTGTCCATTGAGCTGCACGAATATCCAATTCAGTTAGACCTTGCAGTAACTTCCGTGCAGCGGGCACAAAGGGGCGTCTAGATTTTAGTCTCTCTCTGTAGCCGTCTGGGGACCCAGCCAATAATTCATGGAGAATATGGCCAGGGTCCAGACTGCCACGATATGCCAGGGAGAGCGTTGCTCCTAATCGGCGAAGCTCAGCCGGCTGGATACCTGCGAGGACGGTTTGATAGTCTGTTGGAGTTGGACGCAGGCATCCAGTGACAATGTGCAATGCGTCGTTGAGAACACTACCGATGGGGCGAGTCTGTGCACTGCGACACCAAACTGGTGCACAGCACTCCGCAGTAGAGTAGACCAGAGATAGAGCGGCTGTACGCAGTGTTTTAGCTCCAGCGCCCCAACCTGAGCTTGCAAGTCGTCTCTCATCAGTGCAACGCGCGTTGTTAGTTTTTTGCGCAATGCCTCAAGGTGGTGACGAAACGTGAGTGATCTGTCCAGTTTAACTCCAAGATAGGTAGGGACTGGACAGAATGGCAGGCGTTTGCCATTGTTGTAGACATTAAGCTCACGTTTGGCCTCTCTGTTGTTCAGGTGAAAGGCCGTCGTCACCGTTTTAGTGTGGCTGAGCTGTAGCCTCCAAGTCTGAAGATATGTTGAGATTGTAGTCATGTCTTGGCTTAAAACCTACTCCAGGTCCTTCCCATCATCAGAAGAGTATAACAGTGCCAGATCATCGGCATAAGCATACCTTCTGGAGACCGTTGAAGGAAGATCGTACACATAGATATTGAAAAGAAGGGGTGCCAAGACCGATCCCTGTGGGACGCCGTTTTTCAGACGTCGAAACCTGCTTCGCTTGCTGTCACCGGTAGTAAGGGTGAAACTTCTATTCCGGACAAGTTCCATGATCATACGAACCATGTGCTTATCCGGGAGAAGTCTCGGCAGCTTGCAGGTGAGGCCACGATGCCAGACAGTGTCATATGCAGCTGTCAGATTTACAAACACAGCACCGGCCTTCTTTTTTGCCTCGAAAGAATTCTCGATGTTTTGTGTTAGTAAGATAACTTGATCCACTGTCGATTTTCCATGTCGAAACCCAGCCTGCTCGCCTGGGAGCAGGGGGTCGACAATAGGTTCAATACGAGCGTAGATCAGTCGTTCGAGGATCTTGTAGGGGACACAGAGCAAGGAGATGGGACGATAGCTCTTTGGGTCCTCTACAGATTTCTTTGGCTTTGGGATTGCAACTACAAGTGCTCTTCTCCAGACTTTGGGAATTTTGAGTTGGCGCAAGCAGGAAGAGAGGAAGCCACGTAACCAGGACTTCAAAGCAGTTCCAGCATGAATTATAAGCTCCGGACAAATAGAGTCAGGGCCCGGAGCTTTCCCTGGCTTAACGTGTTGGAGAGCGGCAGCGAATTCTCTGGACGAGAAATCGCCAGAGAGATTCACTGGTGATGGTATCAAAGCCCTCCAACGGTCAGACACTTCTTGAGAAATGAGTCGAGACGACTCACGATCAACACCCTTGTATTTCCCGTTTCTTACCAGCTGAGCAGCAATGGCGTTAGCTGAAACGGGACAGTTATGGGGCTGTGTCGCGACCTGCCAGTAAGGTTGTTAATTGTGCTCCATGCTTTTCTGCTTGAGTGTGAGAAGTCGATGTTTCGGACTGCCTCCGACCATCGGTCTCTGCGTTTCTTGTCAAGCCAAGTTATTAGGGATGTAGCAGCCCTGCTTGACTGGTCTCCAGCAGGAGACTGCAGGAACATTTGGTAGAGGGCCTCACACTTAGCGTCCCAACACGATATGTAGGTGTTACGACGACCGCTTTCTTGGCTGCTTTGCTGATGGTATTGCAAAGGTCCTGGTAGGCCTGATCCACATTTGTTGAATCAGGTGATGGCAAATTCCTTGCAAGCTTGTTTGTCAAGGAATTATAGTGGCTCCAGTTGGCCTTGCAGAAGTTCCATCGCTTTAGAGGCCTTCCCGGTACTGGGAGGGAAAGCTTTGGTGGTGTTATAAGCGAAGGTCGATATTGTCACCAAGGAAACTTCTCCAAGACGCGTCTGTAAGGCAAGTGACTATCAGGACCGACGGTGGTAAAGGCAAGATCCGGGTTAGTGCCAGTGTTTCAGCGCCCAGAATGAAAGCTAGGTTCATCCTTGGGATCGTGAAGAAGGGCAAGATTATTGGAGCTTGCCCAGGCCAGTAGGCAGTTTCCATCCGCGCTGTTGGTGTTATAACCCCAGTCAACATGGGGGCAGTTGAAATCACAAGGGTGAGTGAACACTGGAAGGTCGGAAACTTGCAACCGCGTTGGTGGAGGTTTGTAGATGTTAACGATTTTATAACCGTCAACATCCACGCACGATCACTCAGTCTCCGGTGTCGTGGGAGACTGATCGTATAAGGTCCATTTTAGCCGCTCATGGACAAATGTGGCAAGGCCATGCTTTCTGCTTGGGGAAAACCCAGCTAGTTGATAGTTTGATAGCACTAGCTTTTCTGCAGATATACAGTGGGTCTCCTGTAGAAGGATCACGAACGCCTCAAGCTGAATAGCAAGGAGATGAAGAACGTTCATCTTGCTAGCTGTGAGGCCTTCGATGTTCAGTTGTAGTATTGAGGGCCCACGGAACTTTTTGATGATGTGCCCTGAAAAAGGCAGTTTATGTGCAACGCACTCATCATCCCGTCCTGAAAAGGACGTTTGCTGATTAGCAGGCCCTTGAACATCGGAATAAGTGGATACCCTTCCGGGTGGGCACATTCGGTTTCCACAAAGCATTAGAGAGACTTTCCAATTGCTAGGTGTACTCACGACCCGCGCTGCGTGAAAGCATGTGCCATGCGGGCCATACTATACTTGTGTTCGTAAGACAATCAAATGGTACAAAAAGGTTTTTTTGAAACATTTCTTGGGACTGCCGTTGTGAATGCTTGGTATATTCACTCCAGGGTAACAAGAAAGAAAGTGCAGATGCTGCGCTTCCGGGAGGCTCTTATTTCTGGCATAGTAACAAAAGAAACCGATGAAGAAGAAAATTCTCCAACAAGTGGTACATCCGCATCAGCTGCAGGAAGAAATTCCAAGCAAAAACATCAGTTATCAAAATATTGAAGGTATAGCCCGAACCAACAGAAAACGATGCACAGCCTTCTACAGAAAAGTTCAAGAAAATGAGGGAGCTGAAATTGCTCGAAAAAAACAAAATGTGTGATGACATACTGCAAGGACTGTGAAAGAATGCCAACGATGTGTCTTGACTGCTTCAATGAAAAACATTCTTATTCTGCGTAACATGCTTCTTCGATAAGCTTTGTCTTGCGCCTGTTCATGTTTGCTTTACATCACAACATGTTGTTGAAATTCGACACAACCGTTCGTCATTTGTGTTGAAAGTATCAACAAAATATGACCATAATTTTCTGGGTTTGCGATGTCGAAAACACGCAGAAAACGCAGCATTTGAAAGAGTAGCTAAACTTGTGCACATAAGCCAAATCTCTATTCAAATCCTGTAGCGTCAGCCTAGAAAAGACAAAAAGAGTTAGTGACATGAATGTACCACCGGTGGTACACTGCGTCTGCAGTGAAACACGTAAATGTACCGCCGGTGGTACACAATGTCTTTAACGCGATAAAAATTAGAGTGAATTATTTCTAATTTGCTTCTCTGAAACAAATAAATCTAATCAAAAGCGATTCGGTTGAGATTTGGCCTTTCAGTTGGCTAGTCTAAGCTTAGTACGGTGTGCCAATTTGCCAAAAAAATTGGCCTTAAGAAACGTGCTACCTAAATAGGGTTGCCAACCGTCCTGGAATGGCAGGGACAGTCTCGGAATTGACGTCTGGCGTCCTGTCTCGGGCTGAGTCACTTTTGTCCCGGAAGTTACTGACAGCTCTTTGTCTTAGCGAGAGTTCATAGATTACTATATTTTCGTAAATTAAGATTAATATGTCTTTGAAAATCGAATAGTGCTTAATCTGAGAGCTGTGAGTATAATTGTAAACTGTTTGTTGCGACATTTAAGTGTTAGTTCTGTTTTTTGTTGGTAAGAATGTATTTTTTAAATTAGGTAATTTATTGGTGTTCCAACGCCACTTTAAATACATTTCTTGTGAGTGGTGGTTTCAACCACTTACCTTGAGCACATTTAAAGTACAATGCAAAAGTCTAACAAAAGAAATACATGAGTAATAATTATTTTAATAACACAATTTATTATGAAGGAACAGTTAATTAGGATTACAAATATTTACATGAACGATTGGCGGGAAATTTAAATTAAAGTTCACTTATAAAAAAATCACAATCACTGTTGCCGTTAGCGTTACCAAAGATTTCCCTTTTTTTTTCTTTTTAAGTGTTGTGGAAGTTCTTTATTGCTTTGATAAAATTTCTGATCCCAAGGCATCTTCACAAACCGAGTTTGTTGAACAAAGTGATTCTAATTAAGAATATAATGTTGATGATATATTGGCACAAACTCCGCCGAAGAAGAAAGTCAAAGCTGCCAAAAGACATTGTGTTTTCCGTTCAGTTGTTCGTTATCAAGACTTATAATTCGTTTGCATCATCAGCAAAGAAATCTAAAGTTTTCAGAGACTTTTGTGATTTCCTCGATATGGAGTAAAGAGAGTTATTAAGACATGTACCTACTACCTGCTATCGATCGACTGTTATTATGTTGGCCAGCGCTGAATTTTATAGCGCAAGGAGAAGGCAATGTTGCCGACATTATATGGACAGGGTTTTCTACTGAAGAAAGCCTCAACATTGTGCCATATTTTACTTTAAATTTTGTGCTGTTTTTTGTCCTGTTTTTACTTTAAATTTTGTGCTGTTTTTTGTCCTACTTGTCCTACTAATTTTGTCCTACTGAATATTTTTAAAGAAGCCAATAAATGCCTCGAATTAAACGCTACTACTGCCACAGAACTGCGTGGAATAATGGTGAATATTGAGGAAAAGTTGGGGCAGCGATTGGCAGACCAGTTTTATGGAAGCAATGCTACAAAACTTCTTAAGTCTAACGAAGTCAATTTCTCTGACAGACAAAAATTTACGCAAGAAGTTGACCACTTTTTCCAACGCTGTTTGTCGTCTAATATATCTCTTTCGCTCCCGCGATCATCGATTGATGATCTCGTGTTTTCAGTGTTTCCCTCAAATTTTGTTAAATTGAGTTACAAAATTAGTTTAATAAAAAATCGATTTGTGACTTTATTTTTCATCCGATTTTCATAAAATTTTCCAAAGATCACGCTTATTTCCTCACGCATCGGATGATGTATAATTTGTGCCCTAATTCTTGGGTTTTTATACCCAAAAACGGTTAAAAACACCAACAACCCAGTTGCAGACGACAAAATCTGCCAAATTCTCAGCATGTGCCAACTACGCTAAAATCAAATTGAGATTACATCTTTACCACAATACCAAACTCTTTATCATTAACACAGTCTGAAAACTATTCTTTTGGGGCATCATTTGACAAAATTTCAAGCGACAATGATAAATTTTACTTTTTTGAATTTCCAAATTTTTTAGGGGTCTCAAAACCCCCCAAACAAATTTGAGTGGTAAGTAGATAAAAGTAAATCTAGTGCGTAAAAAATATGATATGTTGCTAAATACCAGTCTCATTTGAAAGCTTAGGAAATTTGCTTTCCAGCAATATATTTCTAAGCTAAAGTTGGTAGTAGTACTAGGCTAATATTCCTATAGGCTAATATTAGAATATCTTGATTTTGTAAAGTATTGGATATCTGTCATGGCTGTGGTCGGAAGTAAGTATACCCTGGAGAGTGTGATGGAGGAAATCCAGACTATCAAGTCCACTCAACAAAGGTATGCTGAACAGTACCTGCAACCCCAAACTGCTGGTTCTGCCAGTTTGTCTTTTGTTGCAGGTGATGGTAATACTGCAAACGACACCCAAGGTCAGCAGCTCAAGAATATGGAAGAGGCTATCAACAGGTTGGAGAAGATCGTGAAGGAGGTGGCACGAGCGACAAGAGAGAATGAGATGAGAATTGATGACCTGGAACAGTACGGCCGACGCAACTGCCTGATCCTCCATGGATGCAAGAACATTCCAATGCAGGGGAGTTACGTCGATTTTGAAAAATATGTAACTGGAAAATTAAATGCTAGGCTAACACTTGATTATAAGATCAAATCTCATGATATTGATACATGTCATGTACTTCCTTCCAGGAAAAAGGGAGTGATACCTATCATCATCAAATTCGTGAGGAGATCAGTACGGGACCTGGTGTACAACAACAAGCGGAGGTTGAAATCTGATGGAAGTCTGGAAAAGCTGTCGATCACAGAGTCCCTCACGAAACGTCGACTACAACTTGTGGTGGAGGCCAGGAAAGCATTTGGATTTTTCAATGTGTGGACGACCAATGGTAATGTATACTGCATCCAGGACAACAAAAGGTTAGTAATTGAAGACTTTGGTGATATTGATGCTATTGTTAATGATGAGATATAAATAGTTTCTAGATATTAGTACTAAATCCTGTATTCATTTCATATCATCAGTGTTGTATTGTTATGCATTGCTCATCATCATGCTGCTTCTGTGTAACTAGCGAATATGCCGGAAATATTTACGTAATTTTCGCAACTGATAAATGCAAATTAGCCAAACTAAGTAGTTGTTACATAATCATAGCCTGGTCTACAAGCCAACTGTACAGTTTCTTCAGCAAGCTCTTTTCTTTACAGAACTTATTTTGCTCTGAGTTTTGAACTATCTTATGCCAAAACAAACTGATAAAACATGTTGCAATTGTTTGAAAACAGTTCGAAAAAACCAAAAATCATTAATCTGCTCACAATGTTTACAGATAATTCATGTTAAATGCACTGGTAAGAACAGTCAAACAAATAATAATGGGATAGGCACCTGGAAGTGTAACCTGTGCAATGATTTTTCTTTTCCCTTTTCTTCTTGTTCTGATGTTGAATTTGATGAATTGTACAAATCTAACCAAACAAATTCTAACGCGACCTTGCTATCTGCTTATGAACTAAACAAAATATTTGATGGCAGTTTTGGTGGTTTCAATGACATCTTATGCACTGAAAGTGATGACTTAACAGACGTTGATGAAATTTGTCTGTTTGATACAAATGATCGATACGTAACCAGTAGTAAAGCTCATACCAATTTACTGAATGACATTAATAATTCCTCAGATAACAACTTCACTGCTATTAGTCTGAATATAAGATCATTAAACAACTACAAAAATTTGGCAAAACTTGAAGGATTGTTATCATCACTAGCATTTAAGCCGAGCCTAATTGCTGTAACAGAAACTTGGCTAAAGCCAAACCAATCAGGACCACACACAAACTTACAGGATTATATATTCATATCTAACCCTCGATCAAAATTTCGAGGTGGAGGAGTAGGTTTCTATATCAAAAATGATGTGGTTTACTCTCGTCGTACTGACCTAGAAATAATGAATGAAAAAGTATTTGAAGCAATCTTTGTTGATATTATGTTCAAAAATAAAACAATAACTTGTGGAAATATTTACCACTCTCCTAGTAAAGATGCTAATGCCCAATCCTTGTTTCAATCAATTCTAGAAAATACACTGCACAAAATAAGCAAAAGGGAATGTTTATTGTTTGGAGACTTCAACATAAACCTCCTTGACTGCGATGAACCTAATGTTGGCAACTTCATTGAAGTGATGTTGGAAAATGGATATAGGTCATTAATCAATAGGCCAACTAGAATCACACAAACCAATGGCACACTTCTAGACCACATTTGGACTAACTGTTGTAATGCACAAAAACTAAAGAGTTGTATAATTACCTACTCAATATCTGATCATCTAGTAACAATGATGTGCATGTCCATCAAGAAATCACAGACTAAAAATATTGAGTATTACCGCTCCTTCAGTGACACAAAAATAGCCTCGTTTACCCAATGTGTATCTGAACTTGACATTACTCCTATCTTGGAAAAGTCTGATCCCGATGACGCATACAACCAGCTGAAAAAGCAGTATATGAATGACTTTGAAAAATCGTTTCCATTAAAGAAGGTCAGTTTTAAAAACAAACCAAACAAGAGTTGGTTTGATAGAGAAGCTCAGGAATTGCTGGACAATAAAGAAAACCTTTTTAAACACTACATGAAAACCAAAACAAACCACTCAAAAACATTGTTTACCCAAGCTAGAAATTACTATTACAGAATCATAAAAGAGAAAAAACAGACTTATTATAAGTCAAAATTTAACATATTCAAGGGTGATATAAAAAATACATGGCGTCTTATTAACAACTTGCTTGGAAAACAAAGAAAATCTGATTGCAAAAAACTCAAAATTGATGGTAAAGAAATATATGAACCACAGGCTCTTGCAAATCATTTTAACAACCACTTTTCTACCATAGCCTCCAAACTGATGGATGAACTTCCACCAAGTGAAGCCAAATATAGTGAATATTTAAAACCATCCTCACGCTCGACAATGTTTGTATGGCCTACTTGTCCCATGGAAATTTCAAATATATTGCATAGCATGAAATCCAAATTAAGTGCTGGCATAGATCAAATACCATCAAAGCTATTGAAGTCGTCACCAGATAACATATTAGTTGCACTAAGCCACATCTTTAACTTATCGCTTAGCAAAGGAGAATTCATTAATGATTTCAAACTAGCTAAAGTATGTCCAATCTATAAAAAAGGTGACAGCAGCAACATTAATAACTACAGGCCTATAAGTTTGTTATCAAATGTTTCAAAGATTTTGGAAAAAATTATGTATAGGCGTCTGTGCACATTTTTGGACCAAAGTAATTTTTTCTCTGTCCATCAATTTGGCTTTAGAAAACATCATAACACCTCACATGCAATAACGTTTATGGTACACAAAATAACCGAATCCCTTTCCCATAAAGTACCCACACTCGGTATTTTTCTTGACCTGTCTAAGGTTTTTGACACAATAGATCATGATATACTGCTTCACAAACTGCAACATTATGGAGTCAGAGGCATAGCTTATGACTGGTTTAAGAGTTACCTGACTGGTGGAACGCAGCAAGTGGAATGTAATGGCACTCTATCAAACATAATCAACCCAGTAACAAGAGGGGTGCCTCAAGGTTCAAATTTAGGCCCATTGTTATTTCTAGTTTATGTTAATGATTTCCAAAACTGTTTAAAATTCTCCGAATCCGTTATGTTTGCAGATGACACAAGCATATTTTTAGAAAATAAAAACATAGCAACACTTTATGAACGTGCTCAAGAAGAGTTACACTATATTGACAAATGGATGGTAGCCAATAATCTTTCAATAAATGTATCTAAAACTAAATGCATTCTATTCAGATCCTCTAAATCTAAACCACCTCCTACTAACTTAACTGTTACACTTAGAAATATGAAAATTGAACAGGTTACTACAATGAAATTTCTAGGTGTACATATTGATGAGCACTTAACTTGGACAGGACATATTAGACATCTTCAAAATAAATTAAGGTCCACTCTTGGCGTGGTAAGCAGAATCAAACCTTTTCTAAGGCAAGGCTCCATGTTAACTTTGTACCACTCTCTAATCAACAGTCACTTACAATATTGTATTACTAATTGGTGCATTGGAAATAAAACATTGATAAATAAACTACAAAAAACATGCAACAAATTCATAAGGATGGCATGCAACCTAAGGCACTACAGAGATGTAACTGATGTAAGAAAAACTCACCAGCTACTTACTATAAACCAGTTACTAACTAAGGAGATTGCAGTATTTATGTTTAAACAGAACTCTGGAAAAAATCCTGACGTATTTCGAAATGTATTTGTAAAAAGCATTTCACAATACAATACCAGAAATAGATCTAAATTAATACCAAAACTTTGCTCTAGCAGTTTATGTCAGCAGTCTATTTCGTACCAAGGTCCCGCCATCTGGAGCAAATTGCCAATTTTTTTCAAAAATGAAAAAATATCTGTTGTCACATTCAGCGCAAAGTTGCGAAATTACTTGTGCACAAACTCCATTGGTATTTGAACAGATTGCTGGTTCGCTTCTTTTGCTTACAGATAATGTACGCGGTGCGATCGAAGGAAGCATCATCATCATCATGCAAGGGCGATTCTTCTGAAGGCTTCCAAATACAACAACCAATCATCAACAACTTCTTGTAACATTGGACATTGGGCAGCAATAGATTATAATAATAACAATCTAAGAAACATCGCCTCCATACGAAGAAGAAGAAGATAACCATCGAAACTCATGTTACCAAATTACTACTACCTAAACTTGAATATTTTAGTATACTCTAACCTTATATTGTGAGCATAATCACCTTCTTAATTCTATCGACTGTAAAAGAATAGTAATACTACCCACATTTTAATATGTTACAACAGGGGTGTGCAAACTTTTTTAATGGTGGGCCAAATACCAATAAGCACAATATTCTGCGGGCCGCACCTTCAAATAGGATAATATTTTACCGAATATCAAAAACAATATTGCCAGCGATAAAAATAAAACTGCAATAATATCAAAAACAGTAATACCAGTATTATTCGAAAAAAAAATTCGTTTAGTAATTAGTTAAAAAACAAAAATATGTAATTGTATAATCAGAACATGGCAATACGATTTAATCTTTGTACAAACAATTTCTGTGAGAATTATGCAGCTGGCTTTTTTTCTGAACCACTCTATTCAAATTTACTTTAATTGAGGTGCTTGCAACTCTAAGCCCATTTTCCAAGTGTTCGTCTGTTATTACTGATCGATAGGGAGATTTTATAAAACCCATTTTAGAAAAAAATTGTTCACACAAATAAGTTGAGCCAAAAAGTGCCATTTTGGAAGCCACAAATTTTCTTAAATTTGGGAACTTATCTTGGTCAAAAAATTTCCGGTAAAAATCACCTAGATTCATTTCCACATACTTGGCCTTCAAGTCAGTACTCTCCTGAAGATCAATCAGTTCCATTTGGATATCAGTGGGGGCTTTGTCAATTTCTGTGTGAAATGGTGAAGAAAATATTTCAAATAAATGTTCATGGGATCTGAAGTCTTTAAAGCGAGCCGAAAATTCATTAAGCAATTTTTCAAGCTGATCTGCAAATTCGGTTTTCTTCTCTGGAAGCATTCCCATTTCTTTAAAAGTTGGAAAGTGAGAGAGATCCGCATTTTTTATGTGTGCGTGCCAAAGTCTCAACTTGTTCATAAAGCCTTTTATGTGACCATACATTTCACTCGCATACTGGGCTTTTCGTTGCAGCTTTGTATTGAGCTCATTCATGCGAGTAGTAATATCGACCAAGAAAGCCAGATCACACAACCAACTTTCGTCTTCCATTTCAGCCATTAGTCGCCCTTTATTTTTTAAAAATAGTGCGACTTCGTTTCGCAGTTCGTAAAATCGTCGCAACATACCACCCTTGCTTAGCCAACGTACCTCGGAAGAATAAGTTAGATCTTGATGTTCGGTGTCGAGATCATTCAGAAACTTTTGAAACTGCCGGTGATTTAGTCCTCGAGCTCGAATGAAATTTACTGCCTCATTGACCGGGCTCAAGACATGTTTGAATTTCAAGGATTTTGCGCATAGATTTTGTTGATGAATAATACAGTGGAAAATTGCTATGTCGTCACTGATATTTTTCTCTTTCAAAGCAGATTTCAAGAGACCTACAAATCCAATGCCAGTTCCGGACATGGCTCGAGCACCATCAGTTGCGATTCCGCATAAAGTGGATAGGTCCAAACCAAACTTATCAAAAGCATTGAGAACTTCACAAAAAATATTAGCACCAGTAGTAGTATCCTTCATACACTGTAGAGACAGAAGTTCTTCTGTTTCGTTCAACTCCTTGTCCACTCCTTTTATAAACACAGCTAACTGTGCCGTGTCCTTTACATCGGTGCTTTCATCGATTGCGAAGCTCCATGACACAAAGTTTTTCACTTTGTCTTTAAGCGTGTCACAAACATCACCAGCAAGTTCGTCAATGCGCCTTGCTATCGTCCAACGTGACAAACTTATTTTCTCGAACTCCTGTACCATTTTAGCACACATTTCTTCTGCGACATCAATAAGGCACTTTTTCACAAAATCACCTTCAGAATACGGCTTCATAGTTTGAGCTATTCTCTGTGCAATTAAGAAACTGCATCGAACTATTTTTTCATTATCAGTTTGCATTTTTTGAAACATCAAACGCTGGCTCTTCAATTGTTCCTTCAATTGCTTAACTTTCAGCTCTCTCTCACGTCCTTTCAGCTTTCCATAAATACAGTCAGCATGTTTTGAGTCATAATGTCGTTTAATGTTGTACTCTTTATTAACATTTACAGTTTGATTGCAAATCAAACACAAGGGTCTACTGTCTGCATTTTCGATAAAAAAATATTTAGAAGTCCATTTGTCATTAAATCTTCGCATTTCTTCCTCTACTTTCCTCTTTCTTGTCTCTTTCGAATTTGCGAAATTTGCCATTGCGGAGTGATGAATTAATTGAAACCAAGGTTTAAATTTGCTAAACTCTTGTATATAAGTTTATTAGAATTAGACAAAATCAATAGATATGCTGAAACCAAAATTCACGAAGTTAAAAAGTATGCAAACAGAATGGACAAAAAACGAACGAAGGACATCTTTGCTAAACTAGGCTGTAGCCATGGTTTAATTGTGATTAAACCGTGGTTAATTAATTGGTATAGCATGTTAAACGCATAATTTTTACCTAATTTGTCCCGTATTTTTCAAAAATAACTGATAAAACTAATTAACGGACCGACCTTCCTTTCGAGATTTCAAGTTAGCTTAGCTGACTGGCTATTGATAACTGGCTGGACTCGCTAGACTCAATATTAGCTAATTGGCTAGACTCAATATCTTCGCTACGAACCACCTCTTCATTCACTAGCACAAGTATCAACCATAAATTAGCTACGCGCTAATTCCTCAAGCCACGATACGAATGATTCTAATTCTAAACTAAATTAGCAAATCGTCAAAAGGACATATCTCTACGATTAACTAATAATTTTCTTCGTCGTATCTCTACAAATCTCACTAGATTCTGAAATTTTTCCCAAGAGGTGAGAAGAACAAAAATTGAGCAAAATTAACCAATTACAATACATGGAACCTTCTAGCAAAAACATACGCAATAGTATATGTCTATAACGTCACAAGCGAACAATATTTAGCTAAAAAACTTGTTTCTTTATGATCTTTGCTGTGCAGAGAGCAACCTTTAATTGGAATATATTCTTGCAAAGCGGTTAACTGTTAAATTATTTAACTTTATTCTAGGTTTATTTCTGACATTGATTTTATTAAGCACCTCCAAAAAACGTGTGAAACGTTCGCGGGCCGCACTCTATTCAAAAACCGCAACTCTCCGCGGGCCGCACAATTTTCAGACGCGCATTTGGCCCGCGGGCCGCAGTTTGCACACCCCTGTGTTACAACATAATAGGCCAATTTCTAACACAACGGTTGGCAGTTGTTAAATTCACAATTTATGGAACAGTGCTATTTTTATATGTAACACCACTTGGCAGAGCAATTAGTGCTTGAAACATGACAACCACATTATTATAATCAAGTATAGTATGTGCATTGCAGATATCATCTCTTAATGTAAAATAGGATTATCATCTGTTTAAATGATTATGTTGTTGTGTTGTATGTTTACGCTTGGCTCCTCTCAACACTGCTTTCTCATCAAAAATACAGGTACACGAAGTGAAGGTAAAATTTTACTCTTTTAATTCTGCAAGTAACAAACTACTAACATTCATGCAAACGTAAGAACTGGGGCTGTAGGACGAACTACTTATTGATGAACTGTTACTCTCAGGTAACACATTAAAATCTTTGTGTTGAGATGAGCTAAGCTACGTATCTTGTAAGTTAATAATGTACATGTGTTTCGTAGATATTAAATTTTTTTTTTTTTTTCTTTTCGACCAGTTGCTTAATGAAAGGGTTTCCGGACCCGGTGAGGTTTCATTTTCAGGGTGGTTTTTCTTTCCTCACCATGCTCAGATGAGCTAAAAAACAGCCTTATAGGCCGGTTGCGCCACCCATTGACCACCTACGTAGCCGTGTCTCGCACTGGTCATCTTTCTGATCCTTACTATTTCGAATGTTCTAACTTCTTATTTACAAAATAATATGATCTACAACTATAAAATCTCCTGCGTTATTGTTTTGTTCTGTTTGTTTTTTTTGTTTTTTTTTGTTGTTTTGTTGAATTTAGGGTTTAGCGGCCATGCAACTATTGCTCTAGTTTTATGGATCCACTGTTTTCATTTGCATGTTTTAACGTCTGACGTTGTGTCGCTTCTTCCTTTTCTTGACTCCATTTCTCTCATTATTATTGTTGTTCAGTGTCGTGTGTAATGGTGGTGGTCATGAATAAAAAAAGAATGAATGAATATAACTTTAAATAGTTTAGAATAAGTGGTATATGATATTTACTGATCAAAAATGAGTACTGTACATCATGTCAGTTCAAAACCCCCAAAATTTGTTGACTTACCTTCACTAAATTATAATTTGTAGAAAAACTACACCCTATAAAAAGATAAAATAAATTGCAAATGTTTCACCACTGAAGTCGTGATTTTGTATCAAGTTTCCAAGGAGACAAAGACTGAAATACAAGTTTAAAAGCTAGCAGAAGTTTGGCTTTCGTAAATCAAAGTTTGCTGTATCCCCCTTGTTTCTCAAGAAATGGGAAGGGTGTAAACAAGCGGCTGTTTCATTGTCAGTGACAGCATATTCTATTTAAACTTGATATTTTCTGAATCTTGAAGAAATTCCCTGTTCAAAAATACATAATGTTACATGGTTTAGGCTAACCTCTAGCAGATAATAACTGATCATATTTTAGGTACTGAATTTAACTACCAAAATTTGGTACCGGTCGGTATCGGTCAAAAAAAGGTCATGTGCCTCAGAAAATTGCAAATTGTAGAAAACCTAGGCTTTTAGGTAAGTTTTGATTGATGTACCTTGAAAACCTTTTCCCTTAGCATCATTTTGCGACCATTTCTAAAGAAATTGGTAGAAAATAAAATCTGTAGTGATCTTTGAGGTGAGGGTACTACTTTAATTTTGAAGACAACTACCCCCCAGTTGGGGGATTAATTTGCATAAAATTTGCATATTGAAAAAAATGTTTTGTTTTTCTATTTGAAATCCTCAAGAAATGTAGATTTCAACGATATATCACACTTAATGTAGAAGTAGACAGCTGAGTAATGATTTACAAACAAACTTGAGGTACATAATTATAATTAATTATGATTGATTATGACAGTTTTTCGCGCTGCCACCTTACGGACATTTTTTTTCGCTTTTCACGCAGGAGCAAAAGAGATATAAAGCGCAAATCTGTCTGTCTGTTTTAAGTCCTCTGAAACTGCTACAGAAACAAGCATCAAACTTGCACGATTGATCACCACCCCGTGGTGAGTGTCATAAGGGTATTCGTGACGTCATGATGACATCATAATCTAAAATAATTTTTTTAGAATTTGCATTACTTGACAGAGAACAACCAGCTTCCGACGAAAACCAGCTTCCGACTTACCACATTTCAAAAACTTTCATTTGTTTCGGGTCTAAAATGACGTCACAATCAACGGTTCATTGCACACTCTGTTTTTTGTTTTTTCTCAAAAAGTACGGTACTGATTGCACAAATGCGATTAAACGTTCTTTTAGGGGATATTCATAAAGTGCTTTCGACAAAAACAACTTTATAACAATTATTGTTTATTTGACAATGCTACGAGCACTTCTTTGTTTAAGCACTTATGCCATCTAAGAATTTTTTCTTTTCTTTTTCGCTTGCACTCTTAAACTGGGTCTATGACGTCATAGTATGTCTGGTATGATTAAAATCAATGTTCGCTACCGAAAATCATAATATGAGTATGTTCTCAAAAATTGCAATCTTTTTGCAAAATCAGTTTATTAAAAAACTGATTTGTGACCTTATTTCTGAACTGATTTTCAAACTTTCTTCAACAAATTAAAGATTATTTCAAGGCGAGTCCGATAGTATATAATATATTCAATTAATATTAATTTTTATACTGAAAAAACTGAACTTTAACACCTGTAGTGTAACTTTTTGCCTTCCAAAACTGGTGAGCTCAGTAAAAACAGGTGACTTTAATATAATAACATTAAAATAAAGTACTAATAACTACTATCTTTTGAAAGCTTAGGAAATTTGCTTTCTAGCAATATGTGACCCCAGTTACTTGAGCCTAAAGATTAGTTTATAATGGTTGATCAAAAATTGGTTGCCATACATGATGTTTCATTTTTAGTTGTACAATTATCCTACTAGAGCTAACAAACTTGCAATTGTTAAACAAAGTTAGCTCTTTGGTACATTTTAACTACTTTTCCTCACAAGCATGGTTCTTTTACATTGTCTGTCGATGCTTTTAAATAGATCCATCAAAAGCTGAAGTCTCCAAATGTTTATGAAGTGTAGTATACCGGTTCAAAACACACAAAATTTTAGTGTCTGCAGTTCACAAAATTGCAATTTCTAGAAAAACTAAGTTCTTTGGTACATTTTGTTTATTCTTTCTCGACAGCATGGATGTTTGGCATTATCATTCAAATTGTTTAAAAGACTCAAAGTCTACAAATTTTGATATGTAGCCTACTCCAGGCAAAACACTTGGAGATCACCCAAGAAAAAACGGGAGAGTAAAGATGGTCCTTTCTTATGGTTTGTGGCAAGATGTAAGTGTCGAGCTACATATGATCTAAATGTTGAAGCAATTTCCTTTCCAAATGGGCGAGGCTTCCACAGCAACTAGCTGATTTGATGTTCTTAACCTCGACATTATCAATGGGCGACTTCTACTACTGCCACAACTTAATTGTGAGTGCTTCATTTTGAATTAGTTTGCTCTTTGCATGGCGGAGTTTATGCCAGGGCCAAGGAACATGCACGCAGTCAGAGAGGTTACTTCATATTAATTTGCCTACAGTAACGAAAAAGTGATAGGTAGCGATCCTAATAATAATTGCTCAAAGCGCATTGTGAGGTCATACTGCTAAATACCATTGCAATGCTTGCCACTACATAGTGAGAACAGCAGTAGGCAGCCAAATTTTTCATATCATTTTGATAGCAAACAGAAATGGTAGAGAAATGACATTTCTAATTGCAAGGATTTCAGTACAAAACACTAATCTTCATTTAGAAGTAGGGAGGTCTGGATTTAGGGGCAAAGTTAAATGCAATAAAGTCCCGAAGAAAAGATCAAAATAGAACAATAATAGCATCAATCTGTAACACTGGATTAAGAGGGAATGTTTTTGTTTGAAAAGAGCGTAATAGACGCCATTGCAATAGGTTATATGACTTAAAGGAAAGCCATAGCCCCTTTTCATGCTATGGCCGAATTAAAGCAAATAGTGCAGGCAAAAATCTTAATGTCACAAATATTAATCCAAAAAAGGGAATGTTACCAAATCATTTCGTTGTTGCTCTCATAAATGTTTGTACGGTGAAGCTGGCGCAGCTGCATTAAATGATACCTTTTAAATCGGCACGGGTGATCATGTGCCCTGCCGGGATAAAATCGCACCATACTTAGGAGAAAAATATGATTTGCTTGGTAATAGCTTCATAGACCTACCGGAATCAAGCCTGAAAATTTGGGAAAAGCAAGGACTTATTTAACTACTATGATCAAACCTAAGCAAGGAAAAACGAACATGAATCATAATGCGTAGCTAGCAGGGACTTGAGAAAGTTTGAGGCGAAATTAAAATTAACAACGTCACTGTGTCAAATCGCACCGCATGGAAGATATTACTGGTATTTTGTTTTAAGATAGCTTTATAGAGCTACCGGGATGAAACCAAACAAATGGGGAAAAGCAAGGACTCTTTTCACTCCCCAGGGCACGCCAAGCAGGGAGAAAAGAACATGCTACATAATGCGCAGCCAGCGATTGTGTCAAATCGCACCACACGAAAGAAATTTTTTTTATTTTGCTTTAGAATAGCTTAAAATCAGAAATGTGATCCTTACTTCCAAACTACGGGAAACGCAAGGTTTCCTTGGGTTCGTGTCAGCAATGAACAGAGCTCGAAGACCTAAGGCATAGCCAGAATCTTGAAACGAGATATTCTATTAGAAAAAGGAGCATAAAAAGTCGTAAAAATCTAATGTGCAGAAAACACATAAACTTTTGGTAACTCTTCACACAAGAACCTGAGAGGAGGAGCCGGCTTGGCCGGCTGAACTGACACCCTCGATCCCGACGTTACTAATGGGGGCTCTTCGGGCGACGCCGTTGTATATACTACAAAGCAAAGATTTTTTTATGCTGATATGCTACCTGCTAAGGTATTTACAATAGAAAAATTTGCTCAAAAATGATCACCAGCATCATACGGTACCATACAGCAATCTATTACATCATTTCAATAACCTGCGACCGGTTTCGACCTTATTGGGTCTCATCGGGCGGGTGTAAAAAACACTAAATAATAAACATGCTAAAAAAAACAAATTTGCCATTGGGTGCAAAAAAATATGCAATACAAAACAATATGATACAGCAATACCTATATCATGGGGGTCACGTTCAAGGACACACACACATGACATGGACAACAAGTCACATCGGTAAGCCCAAATAGGAGTGCAGGATCATTGTCAAGGCTTATCAATAATACATGAGTTGCTAGTTGCTAGCCAGCAATTTTCAAGGCAATCTCCTATCAAGAGGGATCTGCCTCCAGCATCAAAGTACAATAGAAAAATTTGCTCAAAAATGATCACCAGCATCATACGGTACCATACAGCAATCTATTACATCATTTCAATAACCTGCGACCGGTTTCGACCTTATTAGGTCTCATCGGGCGGGTGTAAAAAACACTAAATAATTAATAAACATGCTAAAAAAAAAACAAATTTGCCATTGGGTGCAAAAAAATATGCAATACAAAACAATATGATACAGCAATACCTGTATCATGGGGGTCACGTTCAAGGACACACATGACATGGACAACAAGTCACATCGGTAAGCCTTGACAATGATCCTGCACTGCTATTTGGGCTTACCGATGTGACTTGTTGTCCATGTCATGTGTGTGTGTCCTTGAACGTGACCCCCATGATATAGATATTGCTGTATCATATTGTTTTGTATTGCATATTTTTTTGCACCCAATGGCAAATTTGTTTTTTTTAGCATGTTTATTAGGCTATTTAGTGTTTTTTACACCCGCCCGATGAGACCCAATAAGGTCGAAACCGGTCGCAGGTTATTGAAATGATGTAATAGATTGCTGTATGGTACCGTATGATGCTGGTGATCATTTTTGAGCAAATTTTTCTATTGTACTTTGATGCTGGAGGCAGATCCCTCTTGATAGGAGATTGCCTTGAAAATTGCTGGCTAGCAACTAGCAACTCATGTGCTAAGGTATTTGTGTCATTTTTGTCCTTACTCTATAGCATTGTAATAAAATCCCAAGTTTAAGAAAAATTCAATATAAAAACATAACCAGGGATGTGGAAGTGGTTATTTTTCGACCGCTTCCGATTCCTCTTCCACACCTATTGCTTCCGCTTCCACCGCTTCTGCTTCCATCAACGAAAAACAAGAAAACGACCGTTGACAATTTTTTAAACTTTTGTGAGTCTGTAGCCTGCCTTCTTCTACACTTTATCATTTTGAGGGGGCAGAAACCTTCATTTATTGCTATTTCGTCACCTACTTCGCTTGAGCTTATTTTTCCGAACTACTCTGTGTTTCTTTTATTTAAATATTAAAAGTCGTGTTAAATGTAGAACAGTGCTTTTATTCGATCGAGTCACCTCCTCTGACCTCCTCCCCCTGAATGACTTTGACATACCTACTCTTCTTCATTGCTCCCCTGGCAGTCGCTCCTACCCTGACATTTCCTTTGCTCTTTTCTCTCTCGCCCTATCTTGCTCCTGGGAGGTGCATCAGAACCTGTGTTCTGATCACCTACCAATTCTACTAACCGACCCTTTTTCTCCGGTCTTTTGTCCCAACGAATGTCTTCCTTCCTTGAATCTTCGGAAAGCTCCTTGGAATGAATTTGCTTTTTACTTTGACTCTCACTGTCCTTCTGCAGAGGAACACTCGTCTCTTTCTCTTTCCTTTGCTACTGTTCTCTTTACTTCTCTGACACTGAATGCTCTTCTTACAACCTGGTGCTCTGGACAAACGGCTCTGTTCCTTTCCCTCTTGGCAAAGACGGCTCTGGCGTACTTGCCAACTGCTCTCTCTGAGGCATCGAGGCCACCCTTTTCTTCTCAGCAGCCCCATTATGCTCACGTTTTTCCGCTGAAGCCTGCGCCATTCTGCAAGCTCTTTGCTGGTCTCGGCAGCATCAACAAGTCTGCCATTTCTCTTCTCTTCTCCTACTGTCTGATTCTCGCTCTGTCCTCGTTACCCTGTTCTCTCCTTCATCTTTCCTTTTACCTCAATCTCTGTTAGAAACTGTTTTCTCTCTTCTCCAGTTCTATCAGACTACAATGGGTCCCCGGACACTCGTTTCTTCCGGACGACGACGCGGCTGATGAGCTGGCCAAACGGGGAGCGCTACTTGTTCCCTCAGCAATCCCTTGTAGCCATTCTTCTCTTATCTCTGGTATCCACTCTTCTCTTTTCTCGGACTGGAGGCATACTGTCTCATCTAAATTCTTCGACACGCAGGTTCCCTCGATTTCCACCGAGTAACTTGTGCTTCTACGTCATGGTCGCTGCGTTCTCTCTCGCCTTCGCTGCACCGAACGCAGCCTTCTGTTAAGCTCCTATCTCTCCAGGATTGGCAGAATCGAAAATCCTTCCTGCAGCGCTTGCGGACACCCGGCTCAGAACACCTATCATCTCATTCTGCACTGTCCAGCTGCAAACTCTTTGCGTCGCTCGCTTTTTGGCAGTTTTCTGTCTCTCTACGACCTCTGTCCCAGGCCCTGGGGAGTTTCCCGGCTTCTGGGGCTCCATGGTCTTCCGCCATCAACCTATCCCTCGGAAGGGGTCGGGTAACAACAACAACAGCAAAACTGAAATTGCAGACGCACTATTACGTTACAAAGGGAGTTAGGAAATTCAGACGTTTCTAAAGTTGTAAACAGAATTACGTCACAATCTGCAACTTGCTATCCTAAGATTTCAATACTATTTATATACACGGAACACCACTACATGTAAGAAATCAATACCGGTATACTGAAATAAGAAATAAATACTAGTAATAAACGAAGAACCTTCGCGGTCCCCTCACGGAACCCTTAAAACTCACGGAACACAACTGCATGTTTTGCGAAACCCCTGTTGAAGAGCACTGATGTGGAATGATCAAGTTGTTTCCGTCGTGAAAAATTTCTTTTTCAACGTTTTCAACCCCCTAACCAAGGTTAGTTAAGTTTAATCAAATCATCATTTTATTAGCTACGTTTCATTGTCCAAACTATCTTTTTCTCACCCATAATCGATATAAAATGTGATGCTAGTTATACTTTTTCTTGTTCTCTTGCGCTACTGATATCGCACGTTCGTTCAGACTTATTGTGCAACTTCACCGTTTAATCCACATTGGGAAATGAACAAAACTTTTTCGCCAAGTTACTCTTCAAGTCAAGTAACCTATGTGGAAGCGGAAGCGGTAGATTTTTTGCGCTTCTGCTTCCGCTTCCACATCCCTGACCATAACCATAAGAATTTGTAAAAGTGAATATAGAGAGTCTCTCTATATTCAGTTTTACAAATTGTAAGAGCCGTTTTTGTCGCTATGCCGGAAACAAGACAAATAGCGCAGCCAAATTAGGAACTTAATACCACAAGTATAAATAGGAAAGCCGCAGCATCACATCGAAAAATAGGCTTACCAATAAATAGTTTTTCCATTAATTGTGAAAGCAATCACCATTTTGTCGCTACAATCAGTTTTGATAGGTACAATCCCTTCTCTCTCACAAGTATTGATATTAACAATAATTTAAGGCAAGATTCTTTGTGAGCATTGCTAGTCATGATTAAGAGAATATGATGATCACAATTTTGTGTGCAAGAATTTTGGAAGTGCATAAAAATCATTTCACTTTTCACTGCTGCTCACACAAAAGCCCCATGCGTGAAGCCAGCGCATCCGGTTGAACCGAAATGCTAAACCCCGTCATTACTGCGACGCCGGCAGAGCCGGCTAGTAATTGATATTTTGTACTTCGTAGTTTATTCGGTGAAGATGGTTAATACAAGTGACCACACGGTTGAATATAGAGTTTATGCTGCTTTATTTTACATCGCAAGTGACCAAACTAGACATGCTATGAAGCTTGTTAGAGACAGACTGCGTGCGAAATATGATATTGAACCACCAGAACATCGCGTAATCAAGGCTTGAAGTAACAGGTTACTGGAGACTGGTAGCCTGTTTGACAGACCGAGGAGTGGAAAACCAACTGAACGGGGAGATGCGATCGATGATGCGGAGAAAGGTGTTGTAGGGCCAGAGGCGTGGCGTGCTGTACCGTGAGCCTACTGACCTACACTTAATTACTAAAGTTCACAGTGAGTTCTTTGACACGAATTTTTCTGATTTGTTTATTAAACATTTTACCAAAAATTATCGTACGATTCCAAAAATTTAGCGGCTTCTTCAGTCCAAAAGTTAATTCTGTTTTTTTTCCAGAAGCTAAGAAATATTTATATCTCAAAAAAAATGAAAAAAAGCACCAGAAATAATTTTTCATGGGGGTGAAGACGAAGCAATGCATGAGTCACGTTTCTACGAAAAATAAAACGAAGCACGAGGGAGTAATATTCGGAAACACGAAGGAATGCATGACTCACATTTCTACGAAAGCATAACGAAACGCGATGCAACAATATTTCAAACAGATGCGCATAGGTTACATAATCACTATAGAAAGACGAAGGAATGTATGGCTCACGTTTCTACGAAAAAGAAAAGAAGCACGAGATAGCAATATTCGAAAACAAACACGCGCCGGATAAGGGCAAAGGTTACATGATCACTGCGATTACCCCCGGCCAATGTGCTCAGAATTTGAAAAATTGTGGGCTCATTGTAAAGCAGAAAATGGTGTAATTAAGGGGTAAAAACGGCAAACAAGGAGGAAAAAGAATAAAATAACGCTGAATTGATTAGTGGTATGGTATGCAAAGCAGTTTATGTACAATTTTTACTGGAGGGTAGCACGTATCTTGGCTGATCAGATCAGGACACGATACACTGGGTGAAAACGAGGGATAAACAAAAAGACAAGGCATGGTATTTCCGAGCTTTGAACAAACTAAAAAAACAAAAACAAAAAAACACAAAATATTGAACAATTCCAAAAGTGGTATCACGACCGTCGCATGCTCAGGACCCAGCGGCGGGCCGCACGATATTGCTGTCGAAGTTCAGTTATTTCTCAAGGCACATCCAGTCAAGAAGGCAATCGCATGAACGTTGTATTTGATGTACCCAGAATCCAAATTGGGCCAGACTCGGTGATTTCGAGAGTTTCGCACATTCGAGAGCGCAGTCGATTGGAACTGCAGCAATGGCTTTGTAGATTCAAGCAGGAGCGCTCATGACTGCTGTTTAGGTGTAGCTGTCACCAGATGTGGAAAACAACTGAAAAAATGGCCTTGCAGTGACGATGGCTGAGAGGAAGGAAGCTGTGCTGATTGGTCGTGTTGTTGGATGTGTAATCGACTTGCCACATGGACTGTCAGGATTTACAAAGCGGTAGCGTTATGTGCAAAGTTCGTCAGTTACAAAAAGGCGCGGTACTACACACATAAAAAACACGAAAAAAATACAAAGCAGAAAAGTTAAAGCAGCGTTCGCGTATGTTAATTTAAAGTTTGACTACAAGGCGGAAAAAAAGAAAAAAAAATAATAATAATACCCCACAAATGAAAACAGTGTCGCAGAAGTTTACTCTCTAAACCTACGTGGTTGAACAGTACGTCTACCAAACCTATTTACTGTTGCTTCAGCAGACCGTTCGTCTCTGTGCGCTGGCCGCGGTGTTGCAGGTGGGCAAGGGAAAGTAATAGCAGGTGTCACATTGCATTCTTCGTTTACATAAGGTTGGGTTGGATCAGATACGGGTTGTATTAAGTGTACAGCCTTAATTTGGTCAATACTGAAGTTGTCAATGCGGGAAACCAAGTCTACTGTAAAACACTTGGTGTGTTTGCGTAGTACACGAAAAGGTCCGTTATAAATGGGGGCAAGAGGAGGACCATATTGGCCGGGAGTAATGGAAGGTTTGTTCGGGATATTGTGTATGAAGACATGGGTACAGCCTTCCAGGGCTCTCACCATGTAGGTTTTCCGGGATGAAGGATGACGGGGCTCTGTCGGTCTAAGTGAGTTCAAATATTGAGTGAGTTGCTGTCTGTAGTTGCTCTGTGAGTGTGCGTTGTCGTGTTCGGCCGACAAGAGTAGACCGGGGACTCTTAGTGGTTTACTTATAAAGATCTCGCTAGTCGAAAAACCCAGATCCTCTTTGACAGCGGCTCTCAATCCCAACAACACAAAACCAAGGTTGATGAACAAATTGGTGGGATTCTCTTGGGTTTTTAGGGCGGTTTTAAGGGTTCTGTGCATTCTTTCTACGAGGCCGTTCGAAGCGGGATGATAACTCGTGGTGTGGGTTAATTTCGCTCCTAAAAATTCGGCAAGCTCTTGCCAGAGAGTACTAGAGAATTGACGACCCCGATCGGTAATAATAATGTTGGGGGCGCCCAAGTGAGCAACCCTATGAAGTACGAAGTTGTCCGCATAGGATTTGGCAGTGATGTCTCTGAGTGGTATTGCTTCAAAGTGACGTGTAACCCTACAGATTGCTGTAAGCAAGTATGTGTGTCCCTCGCTTGCCGGTAGGGTGCCTACGAGGTCTAGGTAAACGTGGGAGAAGCGTTCATCAGGAGTGGTATACTTCTGTAGGGGGGTAACGTTGTGTCGGTGAACTTTTGTCCTTTGGCACGGGACACAATCTCTGGTCCAGTCTCTGACATCAATGTGAATTTTTGGCCAAACAAAGCGTTTCGAAATGAGTTTTTAAGAAGACTTAATACTTGGGTGCGCCAAACTATGCAATAGGTCAAACACTTTTCTGCAAAAAGCAATTGGCACCAGGGGTCGTGCAATACCGGTGGAGGTATCGAACAGGATGGTTCGGTTGATTTCGGTAACTTCTGGGTAGAAATTTGTAGTGAGTTATCAGATTGCTGAAGAAGGGATATGGAAGGGTTCGAATCCGGAGCTTCTGCGAGTTTCTGGTAGTTCAGAGGAGATTGTTCTTCGAATATCACGTTTATCTGATCCTCGATAGGACGGCTAAGACAGTCAGCGGTCACATTTTGTTTCCCTTGGATGTACTGGATATCTGATGTAAAGTTCGATATGTAGTTCTTGTGTCGGGATTGGCGGGCAGTGGCATTGCTCATGTTAGAGGTAAACATGAAGGTAAGGGGCTTGTGGTCTGTGCAGATAGTAAAGGGCGTCCATCTAAAAAATACTTAAAATGCTTCACGGCAAGAAAGATGGCCAGCAACTCCCGGTCGAAGGTAGACCATTTTTTTTAGCAGAAGTGAGGCTTTTGAAAAAGAAAGCAACAGGTTGGGTGACGCCAGCCACCATTTGTTGTGTGACCGCGCCCACTGCTGTATCGGAAGTGTCTGTGAGGAGTTGGGTCGGAGCATTTAAAATGGGAAATGCCAGCATGGTGATGTCTGCTAGCTGCTGCTTCACCGCAATGAAGAATGCCTGGGCCACTTCATTCACTCTACATTTTTGCGGCTGTGCTTCTGAGGCGAAAGTAAAGAGTGTAAGGGTGCTAAGGTTTTCACAGCCCCAAGGATGAAACGACGATAGAAGTTTACCATTCCCAAAAACCGGCGGAGCCCTTTTATGGTGCATGGATGTGAAAACTCCCGAATAGCTGTTATTTTGTCTTCCAGCGGAGCTACTCCTTTTTTGCTGACTCGATGGTCTAAAAAGGTGATTTCGGATACTGCAAAACTGCATTTTTTTCTATTTTAAATTTTGACATGCAAGCTTGAGAGTTTTTCATGCCCATAGCAAGGCGTTTGTATGCGAAAAGACCGATAGGGGTGCACATGGCAGTTTTATGGACACTAGAAGGAGCAAGTTCTAGTTGATAATAGGATTTGTATAAGTCCAGGCTAGAGAATACAGCACTCCCGGCCATGGGGTCGACAAAGTCCGTCAGAAAAGGGTAGGGTATCTGTCAACTTTAGTCTGCTTGTTAAGAAGACGGAAATCTCCGGTGATTCGGTACTCACCGTTCTTTTTCGGAACCAGATGAACCGGGCTAGAATACTCGCTGTCAGAGAGGACAAGTACCCCGAGCTCCAACAGTTTGCCATCTTCTCCGGTGACAATCTTCGTACGCGAGAAAACACGGGTGGACCTGTAGTTTCAATGTAGTGCTGGGTTTTGTGTCGGTGTGGTCGGGTATAATTCAAACAAGCATGGGTAGAAGTGCAAAAGCTCTTCAACGGAGGAGGAGATAGGCAGGCTCTTGATAGTCTCACTGTTAGGGACTGGTTCAACGTCAGAGTTAAGATCTTGCTCAGCAGAAGAACCATTGCGTCCGGGTTCTGGGTTTTTTTCTTCCCCTCACCCCCAGGTGAGGTGGCGTTGCGCAAACATTGTTTTACGGTGTCCACAATTAAGCCATAATGCCGGAGAAAGTCCATTCCTATGACAGGAAATCGAACATTAGCTCTTGTGAACTGCCAGGGGAGGTGGTGTCCCACTCCTAGGAATACGATCTAGTGGATAATTTCGAAAAGAGTGACTTCGGATCCGTTGGGGGCAAACATTTTTCTTTTGGCTTTGGTTTGGTCGGGGGGGTAAGTTGCAGGGCAACAGGCTCCAAAAACTACCAGTGTCAATCATGAAATTAAGGTGGTTAAGTGGGTCCCTTATAAAAAGTAAGTCAGGACGGAAGGGTTCATCGTCATCAGAAAGTGGATTGACAGTATTTCTGCTTTGCGGCGAACGAAAGTCTCGGGAACAGCTGGCAGTCTGATTCTATGAACAAGGTGTTTGACAATTTCTGGCGCTTGGCATAGTAGTAGCAGTAACCTGGCTCTTGTGTGGTAGACCTGGGAGTAAGGCAAGAGGTGGATGGGTTGCGGGGCTGGTGATAGTTGTTGGGCCACAACAATCTGCTTACGGGTGGCAGGCGAGGTGCAGAGCTAAATAAGGTGCGAGTACCATAGTGGGTGTTGCCATTAGGCTGTGTATAGTATGAATCGGGAGTCCGGAAAATACTCTCTTGCACAATTTTTTGGAATTTTTAATGGATTGGTGCCATCATTTATAGTCTGATACAGCTGCTTGTACAATTGTTGGCCACGAAATGAATGCGAAAACCATCTGTTAGTTTCAGCTATAAGAAATTCCAGTTCTTTCGGCAACGTTTCACGTGAAGCTTGGGAAACGGCCAGTTGTAATGAAAGGCAAAGGCACTTTATTAGTATTTAATGAGGCAACTTTACTTTCAGTTTTGCATAGACTCCATTGTTGACTCCGACCATTGCACTTGCATTATCTGTTCCTACTGCAAGCAGATTTTGTAAATTTAACTTCATCTTAGCCAACAGCAGTTTTAATGCGTTAACAATTGCTTCAGAATCACATTGATCTAGTTCTACCAGTCCAAGATAAGTAGAAATAACTTTACTTTGTTGGGTGCTATGATAAATGATAAACACACCAAGTAGCTTAGAACCTGCTATGTTGTTGCTTTCATCAAGCAGCAAGCTGGACTTGCCAGCCCCAACATAGTGAAGGGTGATTATCTAACAATGTAAGGACACGAGTAGAAATACTGCTGCAATAAAATAAAAATGAATAATTAGAATGCATTTGATTCACTTTGTACAAACAAAGAACAAGACAGTCATGCAGGAATTATCAAATCTAAATATGCAGCAAAATATACGTAGTTTTATAATAAAATTACCTTCCAAGCAGTTTCCGTACATAAATTATCTATCAAATGTAAATGATAATGTAAACGTTATAATAACAGTATGGAGAACAGTATTGTATTACTAAACATTAATCAATAAAGTGCACTTCCTACAAGCACAATCGCAGCTCAATTGCAAATAACTGACGCCTGCTTGATTTACGATTAGGCGGTTACTTACGACCATGTTTGTGGTTGTAAACTCCAATCAAAATAATTGTGTACTGGCAAGAATTGAAATTTATAAGACTTTTTATATGTATATAAGCAGTGGTGGGATTCAGCCGGTTCGCACCGGTTCTATAGAACCGTCTCACGGAATTTTATGAGATCAGCGAACCGGTTAGCATTACTGGTTACTGTCAATGGATTTTTGTATCTTATCTGACACTCCGATTTTTGAGATCAAGTAGCTCACGTGTTTTTTTCAAAATGTGCAACGGTCAAGTTCGCATGTAACAGTTATACATTGTGTTAATTTTTATAATTGTAGTAATTTTCTTTTTGTGATTGTTTGTCTGAAAATTGAATTGTTACGTCATAAGTACAAGTCATGAGAGGACTGCTGCTTTTTAGTGTGGCTGTTGGCAGTGATGGGATTGAGCCGGTTCGCACCATTCGCTGGAACCTGGGGTTGCATCCTGTTCTTGCAACTACTTTAATCCCAAGAATAGGTTGTTAGATAGTTTGGTTTTATAGAATGTGATAGTGAAACAAGCTGTTGTTTGCAAGTCCTGGAGTAAGAGGACGTGTTCCTAAAAAAAATAAATTTTACCACTAGCTGTTAGGATAATTGTGCTATTAAATTACGTTTTTTTTTATAGATTACAGCTCTAAAATGAAAAGACAAAGAAATATACTAAATTTCTTGCGTAAATCCCAAGAACTGAAAGCTTGGTGGAAGAAGCAACTGAGATTGCAATAGATGATATTGTAGAGTTCCTTTTTATGTGCACCAAATGTAGAGTTCCTGTATGCACCAATGTAGAGTTCTTTTATTATGCACCAATGTAGAGTTTCATATTAAGTTCTCTTGTCGTGAGTTCATGCTCGTTGTGAATTCTCCTTTTCCTTCGTCAGACAGCCCACACACACCTGACAGCTCTACAGGGATATATAACACAACATTTTACATCAATTACTCTTTTACTACAGATCACCACCATATTCCACGAGGAGTATTAACGAAGAGAGAAATCACATTGTTTTTTTTTTTTTAGAAAAACTAAACATTAGGATGAAATCGATAATTTATTTAATTTTAATTAATTATTTTTAATACTTGATTGGGGACAGAAATGTCGCTACATAAATTCACCTGCCCCCTTTGAAAAAATTTTGAGAGAGGTTAATAATGAAGAGCCGAACGATTTAAATACACTAAAAATGACTTCTATAAAATTTTACGTAAATTGTAGTTACCGGTATACAAATGTTACAGTATAAGTTAAGCAAACCGCAATGAAGACGCAGTGAGTTAAAAGATTACATAATTACAGTAATACAAGTGATTGACTTAGCTGGACCGCAATTAAGTCACGGACATGGTACGAAATTTGTTTGTGTTTGAGAAAAAGTAGAAATTGTAACATCACAAATGAGATATTGATGAATGACCACGATGAAGTCGCGGATAAGTAACAAGTTTTGCAAAGCAAAAAATTGCAATAGTACAAACACGAGGATGATTGACCACGATAGACGCGGATAAGTAAACAAGAAGGTCTCATAAAGCAGAGGTTGAAATAGTACGCACACAAAAAGGTTGACCACGATGAAGTCGTGGATTAAGTGACAAAATGTGAAAATGCGTCTGTACAATCGAGGTAACAATTGTATTAAAAGCGCAAAATGCTTATTTTTTTTTTTTTTTAGTAAAAATTGTGATTTATAGGCAGACTTAAACTACAGACAAGTTTAAGTGAAATTGAAATCAGTCACAATTATGACGTAATAGTAATACAGTTGAGAAAGGTTTTAAAAATACAATACTACGTACAGCACACTTTAATTACATTGTATACACTACAAAAATAGGAAACACGCTCAAAAGGTAAACATAACATTACAGTTTAACTTCTCAGCAATAGTAATCGTTTAAGTAAGCAGGTCGGTGAACATTTCTTTTACCTAACCTGTGTAAATCAGGCGAAGCACTGGTAATTGGCAAACAATTCAAATTAACACGAGAAGTTAGGTAATCTTCAAGCAAAAATGCAGCTTTTATCCTGTCAACAGACACAGTATAATGAGGATCATTGCGCATTACAACAAATGTTTTCTTACCACGTTCTAAAACAGCGTAAGGTCCTGTCCAAGGTTGATCTAAAGGCCCAGTGTGTGCATCATTTTTTATAAAAACGTGGGAGCATGTGTCAAGCTTTTTATCAATGTATGTTGAACGTGATGTGGGTATACGTGGTAAAATGTAGTTGAAATTGTGTAAATATGCTTTTTGCTGTTCACGATACATAGAAAAATCGGAGAAAGGCATAGATTGAAAATCAAAGAATTGACTTGGTAAGTGTAAGTTCATGCCATACACCTTTTCACAAGCAGTAGAACCCAAATCTTCACGAACCACAGAACGCAAACCTAGCAAAACAGTGGGTAATACATCCATCCAATTTTCTCCAGCAAGCTGAGCTTTTAAAGCTGTTTTTAAAGTTCTATTCACGCGTTCAATTGCACCGTTTGAGGACGGGTGATAAGCTGTGGTAGTCTTATGTATGCAACCCAAATACTGCACAAATTCAGACCATTCTTTTGAAGTAAAGCAAGTGCCTCGATCACTCACAATAGTTGCTGGAACCCCATAATTTGCAATCCAATGAAACATGAAGCAGTCAATAACTGTAGAAGTCTTAGTATCAGTCAAAGGGGCTGCCATAAACCAACGAGAAAAACGATCAATAGCAACTAACAAGTACTTATAGCCTCTAGATGCTACCAAAGGCCCAGTAATATCAATATGAACATCAGCAAATTTTGTGCTAGAAGGCGGAAAAGGTTGAATTGGAGTTTTATTGTAACGTGTGATTTTGCTGCGTTGACAGGCAAGGCAACTTTTAGTCCAAAGTGTGCAATCTTTTCGCATGCCTTTCCACACAAAACGTTCACTCAGCAGTTGTTGAGTAATTTTACCACCAGGGTGACTTAAATTGTGAACAAGATCAAAGGCAATTTTCTTAAAACCAGCAGGACAAATTGGACGAGTTACATTTGGTTTTGAGTCATCACACCAAATATCGTGACCATTACAATGTTTACGCGTGATTTTTAGAGAAGTGTCACTTTTAATCAATTCTTGAATTGATGCATCATGCTTTTGAGCCTCAGCAAATTGTGCCCAGTCTATGTGTTGTGCGTGGTGGAAAACAGCATTTACTTGCACGCGTGACAGTGTGTCAGCTACAATGTTTTCTGTTCCATGTATATGCTGCATGTCTGTGGTATATTCAGAAATGAATGAAAGGTGTCTAGCTTGTCTGGCATTGTTTCTAGGAGTATCAGATTGCATGGCTCGCACCAAAGGTAAATGATCAACATATAAAGTGAAATCTCTACCCTGCAAAAAGTAACTAAAATGCTGAACAGCCAAATATGCTGCAAGAAGTTCTCTGTCAAATGTGGCATACTTCTGCTGGGTAGGTGACAGGGTTTTTGAAAAGTAGCCTAGGGGGCGCCAAATGCCATCAATTAGTTGCTGAAGAACTGCACCAACGGCTGTATCACTAGCATCACTTACTAATGTAGTTTTGGCATTATCACGAGGATGAGCAATAGCAACACTGTTAACAAGAGCTAATTTTGCACTTTCAAATGCTGTTTTAGCATCTTCTGTAAATTTAACTCCTGAATACTTTTTTTTACCTTGTAAAGCTTGTGTAAAGGAGACAAAAGATCAGCTATTTTTGGAATTGCACGACGGTAGTACTGCAAAACGCCTACAAAACTGCGCAATTGTTTAGTTGTTGTTGGGAGGGGTAGCTTTTGGATAGCTTCTACTCGATCTGGTAAAGGTGAGCAACCATTTTCATTAACAAGAAAACCTAAAAACTTGACTTCTGATTTGCCAAAGTGGCATTTCTTTGGATTCACTTTAAGCCCAAATTCATCTAGGCGACTGAAAAGTTGTTCAAGGTGAATCATGTGGTCAGCCTCATTTTTTGAAAAGACAATAATATCATCTACATAACAAAAATGGTTTCTTAACCCTCTAAGGGCTACGTCCATGAGGCGCTGCCATTGTTGAGCTGATGTTTTTAAACCAAAAGGCATTGCTTTGAAAGCAAACAAACCCCAAGGTGTGATCACGCTTGTTTTATGTTTGTGATCAGGATGCATTGGTATTTGGTTAAATACAGAGCGCATGTCAACAGTAGAGAAAACTGTAGAATGTTGTATTCTGTTAGTGAAATCTTGAATGTGTGGTAAATTGTATCGATCAGCTTTGATTTGTTTATTCAAAAGACGATAATCACCAACTAATCTGACCATGCCATCAGATTTAGGCACAACATGTAAAGGATTTGCCCATTCACTATCACTAGGTTCGATTAACCCCTTTTCAAGTTGAAGCTCAATCTCCTCTTTTATCTTTTGAGACATTTCTGGTGACCAACGCCGAGCTTTAGTCACAACAGGGCGATCTGTGGTGATGATGGTGTGCTGAATATTGTGTTTAGGTGCAACATTAAAATCAAGGTCTTCTGTGATGCTTGGAAACTGTGATAACAATTTCATGTAATCTGATGTATGTATTTCTAAATCAGTTGATGTGGTAGGTGTGAAATCTGAAGCAACCACAGTGGAATTTGATGGCCAATGCTTGATAATGCAATTACTGTCAGAACTTGTTGGATTTGAAATTCGTCTGACAGTTATATCAAAATGTGCTAAAAAATCCCAGCCAAGATAAACATGTTGTACATCACACAAGCAAAAGGTCCATGACATAGGGCCAAAACCTATATCAACCTCTTTACAGACAGTGCCATAATACTTACCTGGATCTCTAGAAGCACTGTAATAACGGCTTTCAGAATCTGGGGGAGGATTTATTTTATCTTCAGCAGTAGCAGGCAAAAAACTGTGACAAGCTCCAGAGTCTAAAATAATTAGTTGACCTGAAATTTTATCAAGTACTTGTGGAAGACCTGACACTGGAAAAGAATGATTTAAGCGAATAGTATTGAAGGTTGATGCTTGTTGTTTAAATGTACAACCAGGCATGCATTTAAGAGCATTTTCAAAATAGGTGGCATGGTACCAGCACCATCCTTGCTGATTAAAATTAACAGAATTAGGTGGTTTGTTTGAATAAGGTTGTGATTGTGAGTTTGAAAATGAAGTGTTTTTGTGTTTGAAATGTGAATGTTGAGTATATGATGAATGTTTGTTGTGAACTTGTCTGTAAGCATGTGATTGATTGTTGTGTGTAGGCTTGGACAAGACACTTTTGTTTTGAAGTTTTAAATTCCTGACTTCAGTACACAGTTCCTGTAATTGTGAAGATATTTGCATTTGGAAAATGTTTTCACTAGTATTATCAGTTTTTAAACCATTTTCAGTGTGATTGATAGCACAGTCAGCTAAACGAGCTATTTCATCTATATTAGTTTTATCAAGCATGTTCAACATTGATACAGTATTTTGAGGCAATTTACTGTAAAAACAAGCAATAATTACTTCTTGTGCAGTTTGATCATTCAAATAAGTGGGTTTTGCTAATGTCAAAAGGCGGCGCATAAATTCACTAGGTTTTTCATTTGGGAGAATGTTAGCATTTTGTAAATCTATGACCCATTGCCAAGGGCACAGTTTATCAGTGTTTCCCAAAATACGCTTTCGTAAGTTTGTATACGGGTTATCTTGAGTGGCACAATGACCAATGTCTGAGCCATATCGGCACTGCTGATCTTCAGACATAGCAGATATAAGAATGTAAAATTTATCAAGTTCAGAATGTATGTTAAAACGTTCAAGCCATGAGTCTAGTAAAATAAAATAATTCTGCACCTGTTTGTTCCACAATTTCGGTGGATTACTGGGTTGTCTTGCAGATGCATTGAAAGGAGATGAATCTTGTTGTGCTGAAGAGGATGAAGAACTTTGCTCAGATGTCATCTCAGATAAATTGTTGTAAACAGCAAGAGAACGTGTTCGCAGAGGAGAGAAATTGTTCAGCATAAGATGATTTCTTCTTTTTTTTTTTTTTTGAAAAATTGGAGTAGGCTACTGACTTTAAACCGAGTCGTTCGGGGCACCAATGTAGAGTTTCATATTATGCACCAATGTAGAGTTCTTTATTGCACCGATGTAGAGTTTCATATTAAGTTCTCTCGTCGTGAGTTCATGCTCGCTGTGATTTCTCCTTTTTCCTTCGTCAGACAGCCCACACACACCTGACAGCTCTACAGGGATATATAACACAACATTTTACATCAATTACTCCTTTACTACAGATCACCACCATATTCCACGAGGAGTATTAACGAAGAGAGAAATCACATTGTTTTTTTTTTTTTTAGAAAAACTAAACATTAGGATGAAATCGATAATTTATTTAATTTTAATTAATTATTTTTAATAATTGATTGGGGACAGAAATGTCGCTACAATATACTCGTACATCAATCTTTAATGAATAATGCTGATGCAACGTCTGCTTCTGATATGTCTACTGTTAATACTGTGTCATCGGCAGATCAGACAGATGCAACGGCTACATCTGATAAGTGTATTGCAACTACTGTATCACTTGGAGATCAGACAGATGCAGCAGCATCTCTGCCAGACCGCTGGAATACAATGCAGTACGAGAATTTTCTAAAAAATATGATGGATTGATTGCTCGTAACAAGAAACTTGGTTGTGATCATTGTGTCAAATGTGACTCTATGAACATACAGTATAAGGAATTCGAGTTTCAACCGAATGGGCAAACTGGAGGGTCGAAGGCTCAGGAAAGACTACAACCATTATGCAAGCGTCTCTCAGGAAAAAAATGAAGGAATACTTTTCATCAAGGGCACGTAAGCTATGTGCAAAGCAAGAAGAGTATCATGCATGTGATGCAATTACGAAAAGCATTGATAAAATGAATGAGAGATATGTTGCCTCGACTTGCAGAGTTTTCAATACAGTCTACAGTTTGGCAAAAAGATGTAGGCCGTTTTCCGATATTAAAGATGAGATTGAACTTCAAATAAGAAATGGAGTTGACATGGGTGTTGGACTTCATTCTCGGAAAACTGCAGCAAAAATAGTTGATCACATTGGAAAGGATATCAAGAGTGAAATACTTACCAAAATCATTGCACAAAACCTAAAAATTTGCGTCATCGTAGATGAAGCATCAACCATATCTAATAAACCAGTTCTTATAATTTTTTTGAAGATTGTGATGTCTCACCAATAATTTTCTTTGATTTGGTCGAATTGGAAGGACAAGGAGCTGAACAAATATATACGCGTCTCTGTTAAAGAGTTTGCATGATGGAGGGTTTGATAATAAATATTTGACAAACAATTTGATTGCTTTCTGTTCTGATGGAGCAAGTGTAATACTTTGTTGCAATTCCGGGGTAGGCACTAGACTTAAAAATGATTATCCTAACATAATCCTTTGGCATTGTTTAAATCATCATTTGCAACTTATTTTGGACGATTCTGTCAATGATATAAAACAGGTGAATCATTTCAAAATATTCATGGATAAAATCTACACAATTTTTCACCAATCAAACAAAAACCAAATGCAACTCTTCAAAATTTCAGAAATGCTTGGGCAACAAATTTTGAAGATAGGTAGAGTTCTAGGACCAAGGTGGGCTGCTTGCAGTCTAAGATCTGCGCTTGCTGTGTGGCGTGCATATCCAGCATTGTACAAATATTTTTCTAGTGAAGCAAAACATTCAGGTATGGCTGCACGTCTTTGCAACAGGTATTTCTTGGAGGATTTGGTACTAATGATAGATATTCTTCAAGAAATTTCCTTACTATCTGATGCTCTTCAAGCCAGAAATTTAACACTGACAAAAGCTGAGCAGCTAGTAAAAAGGACCATTAAGGTATATGAAATGCTTAAAGACAGAAAGGAAACCTATGAAAAAAAAATCGATAATATTGCTGCTTCAGATTCTTTTAAAGATATTCATTTTGTTGAAAATAACAAAGTCGTTAGCCTTCCTCGTCAAAAGCTACTTGAAGCAGGAACAGAAAATATGAAAAAGAGGCTGATGAACTGTGACAATTAAATATCAAAAAACAATGAACAAGATAATATATTTCACGATCTGATTAATTTGTTTATCCCAATTCTTGGAATATTGAGGAAGTAGTTGTACCTTGGTTATCTGCCGAAGAAAAGCTGAGGAAATTTAGTAAAGTTTTTCATCATGAAATCAGTATCAATGAGTTTCGAGACTATGTGGAAAATGTCTTGCAAAATTGTAGCAACCTTGCAAAGGCTGAGGTTCCTTCAAGTGTACAGAAAGCTAAAATTATTATCAGAGCAATTGCTGTTAGTTCTGCAGAGGCAGAAAGAGGGTTTTCAAAAATGAATATCATATATTCAGATAAAAGGAGTCGCCTTACTGTTGAAAATGTAGCTAATCTTATGATAATTAATCTGATTGGTCTCCCGTTTAGCTCATGGGAGCCCACTCCTTCGGTCAAGAAATGGCTTAGAAGAAACCACTCTGCTGATGACAACAGGATAAAAAAAGACAGATAAAGAAATTGATGAAAATCAGGTCGCCATTTGGAAATACTTGATGTAAAAATTGCAAAATTTGAGTTTAATTTCAGTAAACTTTTTTTTCTTTGATAAAGATTTCTTGTGTTTGTTTTTTTATAGAATAACAGCATTTTTATAGAATATCAACATTCAAGCATGTGTTTTCAGTAGATCATACACCTTCAAGTTTTTAAGTTCATTATCAATGAGTATATAACATATACAGCAATATAGACAATCCTCAACATCATCAAAAATTTCGATGCTAATTTTGACATAATGATGCTTACTTAGCCATTATTATGAAAGGTTAATTAGGAAGTAATTAAAAATAATCAGTTTATTTGCTAAAAAAATATGACTTTTTGTAACAGAACCGGCTGAAAAATATGACTTTTGTGATGGAACCGGCTGACAAAAATTTGAATCCCACCACTGTATATAAGGTGATATTTTGTATCAATTCTTGTAAGGCGATAAATAGCTAGAATATATCTAAATTGTAATATAAAACATCTAAATTTATATCCAATATCTAGACGGTACTTTTCAATATCTAGGCAGTGTCAAAAATATCTAAATATATAAAAGAATATATATAGATATAAATATAGATATAAAATATCTATATAGATATCTATATATATAAATATAGATATAAAATATCTAAATTGGCAGCCCTGTCCGTAATCCTTGTTGCCATTTGTAGCGTCTTCTGTTGCACGTGACCTTAACTTAGTTCTTACCGTAGAGCACTATGTATTGCTGATACTATGTACAATTTTATTCACAGGCTTTTCATTCCACTGACAAACATACTCTCAGCAACAAGTTTCACATGCCAGAAAACTTATTTATCACTACCATTATTCAGTCCCAGGAGATGTGACTCACGTTACTAGACAAATATTTTGGTTCTAACCGCGAATAAAAAATTCCTATGAAATAGTGTCATATTTAGCTTATACATTACAATGTTGTTCCATTGATCCAAAACACGACAGTTGGTGGTGGAGTTGCAGGATACAGTTTTGACTTCAATGATGTCAGATCATAAAACTCATCCTCAATTAGGTCTTTATAGTTTTTTGCAGTTGTCGTCGGTAATCTGCGTTATGTCTTGCTGTAGAAGTGGATGAAACTATGGGACGAGAGAGTATACGATCAGTGCGAAGACATTTCGACAAACTGTGGAAAACATTAGGAATTGCAGAATCCTTTATGCACAGTCTTTTCGGAGCAAGTGAATCTCGGTTTTGATGACCATTGGTTTCTTATAAAATCTTCTTCAGAAAAATATTTGGCATACACACGATGGGATTTACCTAATGTTCAATTGGCCCTAGGAATTGATTTTAACCATTTATTTTTGCTCTTGGTATTTCTTGAAAATTTAAATAAAGCAGTTTTTCAGAATCTTTATTGGACCTGTAGTCACTTTTACATCCTGGTACACAGCAGACATAACTCAATTTTTAACTTCACTAATTAAAATATTAAAAGTTTCGTTTTTCAAAAAATTAGTAACAAAATATAAATCAGTAATTATTATTTTGATCTCCATCTTATTATAGGCCTAGCCCAAACCAGATTAGTGACTTTGTTGGAGGTCTCTTGACTCTGAGCTACGATAGCTAACTTACTTTTTTTTTAGCGGTATTTCACTTTAACCAGATGCCAGTACGGTAGAAATTTTTTTTAAATTGCTTGACTTTGAGCTATGCTAGCCCTTAGTAGTAGATTTTGAGTCTAGCTTTAATCTGATACCGGTAGGCAAAAGATTTCAGGATACATGTTGACTCTGAGCTAGGCTAACCTACTGGTAGCAGTAGCAGTTGGCTACCGTAAGTAAATTTTTTGGGATTTTTTAGATGCATTCTTACCCCACTCTCAGCTAGACTAGGCCTTGAGATCTGGATAACTTTCTGAGCAAATGCATTCTTATTAATCTGCATCAAAATTAGGTTTCTAAATGTTTTATTTCAAAAAGGTTACTAAGCCGGGGTGGGCAACCTAAACTAATACTTTATGAGCCAAGCTCGAATACTTAAAACTCAAAAATTCTACACTAGGCAACTAAGCTCTGGTAATAGCTTAGTAGCCACCGGAAGTACGACACAACGAGTTGTGAACTCACTTAGCTTTTAATTCTTATAAGTAGAAAATTTATCACCATACAATGCTTGCTCTCACCTGTCTACTCAAATCGCAAGTTATTTGAGGCTGCATTGCTAGGGCAAGCAATTTTTCTTCCACTGGTTTGGGTGATACATTAAACGGTTGAATGATGTATCGAGTTTTATGTCAGAACTAGGGTATTCGTTTTCTCGAAGCATTTCGTCTGACACTTTTCAAGAGAATCCGTCAGAAATAGAGTGAAAAAGGTGAAGAGAGTCGCTTATATAGAGACGCAGTAGTGATAAGTGACTCACTTAATCTTTTTCACTCTGTTTCTGACGGATTCTCTTGAAAAGTGGCTGACGAAAAGCTTCGAGGAAATGAATACCCTACTTTCTGCAATTTTCAAATTCTGTACCACGAATCAACTCTTTTATTGCAAGAAGTTGAAGTGCACCTAATAAAACCATTTCTTGAAAATATAATAAAATATTTTCAGCAAATGAATATAGGTAAAGTTGGATAATTTGGACTCCCTCTGATAGCAAAATATGAAAAAGATTAAGAAATTAATGATATGATTGCAACCCTTGGAGTAATGAAAAACTTATAAGACTTTAATTTCATTTTGCTTTCTTATACCAACCCAAAATAAAATTTTAGTTACCTTGATCCATTTTTTGAATTCACACTTTTTGATATTTTTCCTTTTAAGTTATTTGATTTTTGTCAACTGAAGAATTGTTGAACATTTGATGGCATTAGGGGAAGGTCTGATGAGTAGAGCCAGTGTCGAAGTTGATTTATCATCTTTATCTCCAACGTTTGTGTCGTCACAATACAATTATTTCTTCCTAAGTGATCGTTACCAAGTCCGTGGTGTTCAGTTGTAGTTTGTATTACATGTGATCAGAACAAGCGTGATAAAAATTGAAAAATGTATTTTTAAAATTTTTGTGTAATTTGGAGATGTTTCAGTGTAGTGTATGATTAGTCTGTTTTACACGTTAAATTTAATACAGTAGTATCTCAGGATGTGAATTTAATTCGTTCGGGACGGCGTTCGTAAGGTGATTTATTCGTATGCAGAAGCAAGATTTACATGTAAATGGCCTAATTCGTTCCAACTCACCCAAACCCAGCTTTATAAAGTGTGAATATTACATCCCCAGGCAAAAATTAGACATTATAAGCACGTATTCAATGATACACGTCTACGCAAACAATGAGAGATTAATAAAATCAATGAAACAATAATAATGCACATTGCTGTAATGAATAATGATAATTTCTTTGCAAAGCACGCGAGAACAGTCGTACAGTACACTATGATGTGAAACAACCCCAAAAGACAATATCAGGAAACTTGTATTTATTTAACAGACCCGTTAACTTTCAGCAAAGTCAACATTAGTCCAGCATAAATCACACTAGAATAGCTCAACGAGAGCAAACAAACACAGAGCATAAACAGCAAACAAACACAGAGTTGCAGAGATGTTTGAAATCCCTAAGAAGGCAAAAGCCTAACGGTCATGAAGGAAGAGAAAGTGTTTATAAAACTGGCTGGTTAGGAAATCATCCGAATTTATCAGTGAGGAAATCCAGTTATTACAAGAATTTGCACATCGAATCATAAAGCAAGCAACGTATTTTCGAATCAATGCTTGAAAAGTACATATATTGTTCTGTATAAGAGTCGAAGATATGCTTACTCGATGACGCAAGTTAAATAATATCCTGTTAGCATTATTGCAGCTTACCCGGAGACGGTGAAAGGTAGATTGTCGATAAGACGACCAAAGACTACTGCCATAGAAACTACACATAAACGTGCGAAACAAATAATTTTTTACGTTTTTAGAACAGCCGGAGAATTTACTACGAAGTCTATTCGCTGTACCATAGACATAGCGAAGCTGTCGGTACATGTCCACATCATCTCGCAAATCACATGTTAAAAGAAAACCTAAATATTTCACTTTTTCCACATAATCAATTACACAGTTACCTAATTGTATTTTGGGCTGGCAATTCAACTTCAAAAACTTAGTTTTAAACAACATTATTTTGGTTATCGAGCAGTTAAAAGAGATATCATGGCTTTGTGCATATTCATAGCAGACATCTAGCAACTTTTGAAGACCTTTGCAGCTAGGTGCAATACAGCATATATCATCGGCGTACAAAATATTATTTAGACAATGTTGACCAATAAAGCAACCAATGTTAAGTTTGTTAAGGGTCTGTGAAAGTTGGTTCATATAAACAGCAAATAGAAAGGGACTCAAAATGCTACCTTGTCTCACTCCATTTGAGACAGTAAAAAACTTCGAATAAGTAGTACCCCACCTAACACAGAGAAGTTGACTGGAATACCAGTTAGCTAAGAGTTTTATAAAAATCTCAGGAACATTGCATTCAGTAAGTTTTTAAAAAAAATATAATGATTAACTTTATCGAATGCTTTAGAGGCATCCAAAAAGGTAGCAAACACTGGACTTCCATGAGTATTGTACTGCGAAATGGCTTGTTTTAATAAAAAGAGGCACATGTCAGTGCTATGCGCAGGCTTAAAGCCAAATTGGTTATCCACACTCGACAAGAAATTACTAGTCATAAATAATATGTAATGCTCAAAATACTTTGAAATTACAGTGGGTAGAACAATAGGCCTGTAGTTGGAGATAGCAGAGACATTACCATGTTTGTTTTTCACTATAGGTGTAATAACTGAATTAGTGCATGCAGCTGGTAGGTAGCTATGAACAAAGCAAAGGTTGAAAAATATGCTAATATGAAGATATATTATTTCATGTGCAAACATAATGCGATTTGCAGACAAGCCATCAAGTCCTCCAGAACAGTCTGGTTTGAGTTTCTGAGATAGAGACCGGGCTAAATCTACCATACACAAGAACTTTTTCACCTCATCAAATTTGTTTGTTTTATTGAGTGGCCCCATTGTTTCGCTTATCAAATGAGTGGTACTCAGATCAGATGACTTGCTGCTGTTAGTAGAGTTAAGTAGTCGTTGGTAATGATTTTCCCACTTATTAACAATATTTTGTGTGCCAGAGACTCCATTGATCGTTGCAGCCAGCACATTTGTTTTAGTAGACGACTGAATATTAATATTTTTCCAAAATTGGTTTGTTGGATGATTGTCAACAAAACTACATGCCAAGGTATCGGAAGCTTGCTTTCTCAGCTTCTTTTTATGCTGTCGGAATAACTTTTTAAATTCTTTTTGTGTTTTCTCATGAGCTCAAATACTGGACCTACGGTAATAGGCGCGCATTTAAAAAAATTGCTCATTCGTATCTTGAACTTTTTGTTGTGTCTCGGAACACATATTCGGTTTGTAAGCCGATATTTTCTTATCCCAGGTACTTCTGTATAGGTGTTTAAAGTGTTAGCATGAAATGAAAAAAATTGGTCAACAGAGAAGTAGAACTTAAAAGCTGGAGCAGTTTCATGTCATACTTAGCTTTTGTTTAAACGGTGGTGCGGGGTGAGTTGAGCAATGCGTTGTGTTCAACGATAAGCCCCTTGTTCTACTTACCCCACGACAAAGATTATCAACAGCATTTTGTTTTAATTAGCCAACAATTAGTGAGTTGCTAGGGAAAAATGAACATGCCACGACATTACTGGCGCAAAACAACTAGAGGTAGCAATATATCCACATTGAAAGAAACAGCCGAGAGTACGCAAGTGCTGCAAATTCCTTGTGATCGTCTGCCAAGAGGTTTTTTTTTGCTGCAAGTCATTCATGGTTTCGCCAGTTTAAAGTCAGGGACGATCTCTCTACGTCTGCACGAATCAACTGCCGCCTCAACGTGGTGGTGCGGTCGCCGGTCCCGTTTGGGTCGGGTCGAAATGGCTGTTGGCCTTTTCGAAGGTCCCAGTTACCCCGGGCACTCCCCTTTATTTTTTCGCTATGCTGCCCCCTAAACGACCGCAGAAGGGCAGCACACAGCTTCTTTAAAATCGGTCGCTTGTTTTCTCTTTTTCTTTTCTCCTGCCCTTCTCCTCATTCTCTTGATGAGCGGTAACGTTCATCCCAACCCTGGCCCCATCTTTTCCTGCTTTGTGTGCGCTGGAAATGTGACCTGGCGGGGCAAGTCAGTGCAATGCTGCGCTTGCTCCAAACGGGTCCATCTAAGGTGCTCACAACTTTCTTTATCCCAATTCAGAGCTCTTGGCAGCTCTCACTCTTGGAGATGTCCCCCCTGCCGAATTACTGTGACTCCCTCCTCGGACATGTATACCTCCACTGTGCAATCTGGCCCCGCCTCTTCTGACGCTGCTCTCTCGCCCCACCCTCGTCTCCAAACTTCTTATCCCCCATCTGCCCATTCTATATCTTTTCCCTCTGCCCCTCCACCACCGTCCCTTGCTCCTGGCTTTTCTTATGCGCCTCCTGCCTCCACTCCCCCTGACTCTCTGAGGGTTCTTCAATGGAATGCTGGAGGTCTTCGAGCCAGGAGTACTGAACTACTTCACTTTCTCTCATCCCATCCTGTTGACCTTATCTGCATCCAGGAATCCAATCTTAACTCATCTTCCTCTTTCCCGATTCCTGGATTCTCTGCTCTGCACTCTGATCGCACCCACTCCCGGTCTGGCATTCTCTCCTGATACCACGCACGCTAGCGGCGGCGTTGTCATTTTCGTCAGACAGGGCCTATCTTTCTCTGAACTTTCTACCTCCACTCTTTCTTCGCTTGATCCTTATTCTGATTATGTAGGGGTCAACATCTTTCTAAACAAATCCTCCTCGCTCTTTTTCTCAATGTGTATGCCCCCCTATTCGCTCCTCCCCAACGAATGGCAGAACCGATTCCTTTTCTCCCTCCCTTTTTTCCTCCTCCAGAAATCTCTTCATTCTTGGGGACTTCAATTGCCACCACCCCCTCTGGGACTCAAGAGGTACCTCCGACCCCCGCGGGGAGGAAGTATTCAACTGGGTCATCTCCTCTGACCTCCTCCCCCTCAATGACCCTGACACACCCACCCTTCTCCATTGCTCCTCTGGCAGTCGCTCCTCTCCTGACATCTCCTTTGCTCCCTCTTTTCTTGCTCTTTCCTGCTCCTGGGAGGTGCTACAGGACCTGGGTTCTGACCATCTACCAATTCTTCTATCTATCCCTCTCTCTCCGGTCTTTCGCTTCAACGAGCGTCCTCCTTCCTTCAATTTCCAGAAAGCTCGCTGGGATGGCTTTGCCTCTTATTTCGACTCTCACTGTCGTTCAGCAGAGGAATACTCGTCTCTTTCTCTTTCCTCTGCTGCTGCTCTCTTTACCTCTCTGACTTTGAATGCGGCCAAATCTTCCATTCCTTTCGGCCGCATCAAACGCCCTCCTAAAGCCTGGTGGTCTGCTGAGGTGGAAGAAGCAGTTAGTGAAAGACGCAAGGCTTTCGCTGCCGCTCACAGAAGTGATGAAGATCGCCAGGCTTACATCTCCGCTTCTCGACGCGCCTCGTCAGTCATCGCCAAGGCCATGGCTATGGCTGAGGCATGGCAGACGACTTGCTCTTTTCTCTCACCTAAGTCTAACCCTAAATCTGTACACTCTCTTCTTCGCTCTATCGCTGGCTCTCCTTCCTCCTCTCCTAACTGTTCTTCTCCCAGCTTCGGTCTATGCCGCCTACCTGAGATCCCACTTTTCCGTTTCTCAGCCAAAGGTTCTGCGCAGCAGAGCCTACCTCTCTGAGCTCCGCCGAGCCACGTGCTCGGAAGAATCTCACTCGTCCTTTTGCTCTCCTTTCTCATTTGCTGAATTTCTTGCGGCTGCCTCCAACCTCTCCTCGTCCTCCGCCACTGGCCCAGACAAAGTTGTCTATCCTATGCTAAAGCACCTTCCTCGCTCTGGCATGGATTTTCTTCTTCACATCTTCAATCTCTCCTGGTCTTCACATTCCTTTCCTTCCATCTGGAAGAAATCTTTCATTATTCCCATACACAAGATGGGAAAGCCTCTCGACTCTCCTGCTTCCTTCCGGCCTATCTCTCACACCTCCTGCGTATCAAAGCTGTTTGAACACATCATTCTATCCCGTCTACTCTTCTTTCTGGAGTCTAATTCCATTCTCTCTCCCCACCAGGCCGGTTTCCGCCCTAAACGATCCACACTACATCAAATCCTGTTCCTTTCTCAGTCCATTTCGGATGGGTTTAACAAACCCAGGCCGGGCTCTTAGACGATCCTGTCTACTATCGATTTCTCTAAAGCTTTTGACTCTGTCTGGCATCCTGCTCTTTTCCACAAACTCATTTCGGCTGGCCTCCCTTCCTTGTTTTGCTCGTTGGACTCAATCTTTCCTTTCTGATAGGCGCGCTTGTGTGGTTTATCAAAATCACAAAAGTCGTTCCTTTCGAGGTGTTCCGCAAGGATCCGTTGTAGGCCCTGTACTTTTCTCTCTCTTCATTAATGATCTTCCGGCTTCTCTGTTCTTCCGTCAGCTGCTCTCTTTACGCTGATGATCTGGCTATTTGGTCCTCCTCCGCCTCGGTCCCTACTGCGGTGGAGGCCACACAAGGAGCTCTGGTGTCTTCCTCTCAATCCGAGCAAATGTGAGGCCTCGTTCTTCTCAGTAGATCCCCACCAAGCTAATCTCCAGCCCAACCTTCTCCTACTCGGCTCCCACCTCCATTTTAACCCCACTCCAATCTTTCTCGGGGTCACCTTCGACAGCACTCTTTCCTTTTCTAAACATGTATCTTTACTGAAGGCCAAGTCCTTCCCACGTCTCAAGGTCTTACGCTGTATCTCTGCTTCCTCATGGGGCCCCTCTAAGGAGTCCCTCTTTGTTCTGTATAAATGTTTTCTTTGGACCCTTCTCACCTGGATGGTTTCTTTTCTTAAGCGCTACCAATCTTATCAAATGGGAACGCCTCTACCGAGCGGCCATTCGCGCCATCACCGGCTGCCTCTCGTCCTCCCCTATCCCACTTCTTCTCTCCGAGGCTTCTTTACCTCCCCTACAAGTCACCCTGACTCATTTCACCCTTTCAACTTATGAGCGGGCTCTTCGTTTCCCAACCTCCTTTCTTATTTCAGGTTTGGCCAGACTAGGAGTGAAACCAAGACTCTGCAGATCGTCCTGGAGAGCTTTTACATCCACTCACCCGCTCATGCTTCCTTCTACCCTTTCCACTCCATGCTCCGACTCTGATTCCCCTCTTTCTTGCCAAGGAGCGACTCTCGCCCACCTTGACTCTCTCCCCCTCATGATCTGGTACTCTGGACAGACGGCTCTGTTCCTTTTCATTTTGGCAAAGGCGGCTGCGGCGTACTTGCCAACTGCTGTCTTTGCGGCAATGAGGCCACTCTTTCCTTTTCGGCAGGCCCAGTATGTTCAAGTTTTTCCGCTGAAGGCTGCGCCATTCTGCACGCTCTTTGCAGCACCAAGAAGTCTGCCATTTCTCTTCTCTTTTCCTCCCATCGGACTCTCGTTCTGTCCTCTCTTCCATCTTTCTTATGATCTCAAACTCTCTTGTCTCTCCTGCTGTTCTATCAGGCTACAATGGGTCCTTGGACACGCGTTTCTCCCGGGGAACGACGCGGCTAATGAGCTAGCCAGACGGGGAGCGCTACTTGCGCCCACCGCAACTTCTTGTAGTCTCTCTTATCTGTCGAATCCACTCTTCTCTTATCTCGGACTGGAGGCGCACTGTCTCATCTAAATTATTTGACACACAGGTTCCCTCATTTTCCACCGAGGAACTCGTGCTCTCTCGTCTACGCTGCAACGGACACAGCCTTCTTTTAGGTTCTTATCTCTTTAGGATTGGAAGAATCGAGAATGCTTTCTCCAGCGCCTGCGGACATTTCTCATCTCATTCGGCACTGTCCAGCTACGGACTCTTTGTCTCTCTACGACCTCTGGGGCTCAATGATCTTCCGCGATGCCCCCATTCCTCTGAAAGGGTGGAGTAATCAACAACAACATCAGTGCTGATGGAAATGCGCCAGCACTGTTATTGATTTTCCCTCGTAAACGCTATAAAAATTGTTTTTTAAACAGTGCATCAAATAGAGCGATGGAAAAAACCTGGATGGATCAATGAAAGCATATTTTTGAAATTTATAGACCATATCATCAAATATTCTAAATGCACAGTTCAAGAGCCAATTTTGATAACTCTTGAAATCACCACTCACACTGCTCATTAAGCGTTGTGCAAAAAGCAGGATTATATTACTGACATTGCCTCCGCATATATCGCACAAACTACAACCATTGGATGTAAGTGTTTTGGCCTGTTTAAAGCGTTTTACAACAATACTATGACTGATTGGGTTACGATCTCAGCCAGGGAAAGTAGTTTCAATTTAAGAAATTCCAAAAATGGTCACAACTGCTTTTAGATTAGAATTTGCAGACATAATATTGTAGCTGGATTTGCAGCTACTGGAATATATCCGCTCAACAAAAACAAGTCTAGGGATCTTGATTATATTCCTTCACCTCCAACCGACAGAAGGGAACGTGAGATTGAAATAGATGAGCCAAGCTGTAGCACATCTAATGTGAAAAACCAAAAAAGCGTTTTTACAGAAGAATTGGATGTGAATACTTCAACTGTTGAAATGTCCATTTCGTCCAATGCCACACAAAATCAAAGTGTTGAAAACCTTTCCTCGGTGATTAAGACCAGTAACAATGCCCTCAGACCGGTTCTTCCACCGTCATCAGTTGGGCTCACAGGCTACGTATCTCCCAGAGCAAATTCTGCCGTTTCCGAAAGCTCCGCCTCGAAAGAGGCAAAACTGTCGTGGGAGAAAAACAATTGTTTTCACTGACACACCACAATCGCGAAAAATTGAAGAGGAGCAAGCAGCAAAGCAAAGTTCACTCCTCAAAAAAGGAAAGATCATCACGAAGCAGAAAACCAAAGCGACAAATTATTGTTTCTAGTTCTGATAAATGAAATTGGACCACTCAAGCGAATGCGATGGCATGGAGGAGTGTGATACAGGCGACGTTGGCATCATTGATAACGCTGATGATATGAAGGAAGATTCATGAAAAGAAAAGGGTGGGATGAATTTTTGGAAGCAGATGTTTTTATTTATCAAGATAAAGACAAATGCTCTTTCCCTAAATCTGATGCACTGGCAAAATTGCCAAACCTAAAACCTCTTGATGGATCTGCACGTCGTAATAAGCAGTTTTATTTTCAATTTAATTTCAGAAAATTCAATCTTGGTTAAACGGACTTTTTGATTAGAATAGTCAAATTGATCTCTACAAGAATCGAACAATCTATTTTTACTGTTGGCTTACTGCCTGAAACCTACAAGACATGTATGGAGGCATGTGATACTCATCACTCAATGTGAAAACTATATTTGAAATTACAGAAGCGAAAATGTGAAAGCAAGAGTCAATTATTAAAATAGATGGAAAAGATTGGTCGAGAGGGATTCTAAAAAGAAATCCACACCTGTCATTATGGAGACCAGAAGCTACATCTCTGGCACGAGCATCAGGCTTTAAATTAACTCAAGCCAACAAATTTTTTGATTTACTTTCTGATTTTTTGGAGAAAAATGGCATTACTAATCACGATATACATAATATGGATGAATCGAGATTTACAGTTGTACAAAAGCCTTCAAAGATTCTTGCACTTAAAGGCAAACATCAGGTTGGCACCATAACAAATCTAGAATGAGGACAAAATATCACTATAATTTGTTGCATGAATGCAACGAGTATTTTCATTCCACCAGGATTGATATTCCTCGGGTTCGCATGAAACCCGAGTTCCAAGATGATGCTCCTCTTGAGAGCATATTCGCATGTCAAGTGAGTTCCTGTGTCATTATTTACATAAATTGCTTTTGTCTGTACGTGTCCATCCTTTAATTTTGCAATCTTATGAAGAGTGCTTCTGGAAACAATTGTGCTAATCTTGTTTTTTTGAGCTAAGATATTTTGTATCGTGTGGCCAAATATGACTGACAATAAATAATTTTTTGACGACCAATCAACACAATCCAGTTTAGTGTTTGCTTGTGTGGACTCTAAATAAACTAAATTAAATGTTTGTCAGACATTTTTCCTGCTAGCCTAATAAATTTTATTTGTTGAGAGGTTTGTTATTGTTTTACAGAAGAAAAGATGAATCACATCAGAGATTTTTGTGGACTGGCTGAAACACTTCATCAAGTATGCAAAGCCTACTCAAAGAAAAGTTTAATCACTTTTAGGATACAAATCGCACACCCATAACTTTAAGGCTCTTCAACAAGCATCAAAAAGTGGAGTGATCATGTTACCACCCCATAATCACAAACTATAATCTTTGGATCTTACATTTTTTAAGGCATTGAAAACATTATTACCAGAACATTGACTGATGGTTAAGAGTTCACCCTGGCAGAAGGGTATCTGTGTTTCAGGTAAGCCAGCTTTTTGGTACACCATTTGGTAAGGTAGCAACAGTTAGTGCTGCAGTAAATGGTTTCAAAAAAGCTGAAATTCAACCACTAGATCGTTTTGTATTCAAAGAGCATGAGTCTTGTCCAGCGGAGGTTACTGAGACCTGTTTCAGATCAAAATGACTCTACTATTGAACTTTTGACAGATGAACCAAAAACTCTCAACTTTCTCGGTGCTTCGTTTGGTTGAAAGTGGAGAAAAAACTTGTATTGAGGAAACTTTAGTTACCATCAATGGCAAAGTGCAGAATCATTTGCCATTGTACACCCTGGGTCAAAATTTTGTAGAGGAAGTGGGGACTGGACAAGAAAATTTGACATTTGTTCCACAAGCTGGTAAATGTGACTGATATCAGTCCTTTACCAAAACGATTATGTGCGACAACCACCAAAAAAAGAGCAATCAGAGGCTACTGTGCTCACCTCCGATCCGCACAAAAGAATGATTAAAGATATAAGTGAGAAAAAGCAAATCAAAATCTAGCAAAAATACAAATCCTATAAGCAAGAAAAAGTTAATTAAAGCTACTGAGAAAAATGTGCAGCAAAATCCATCGTATGCCTGTTTGGTGTGTCAACAAACGTTTGATGACAATTGGATTCAGTGCAACCTGTGCAGGGGATGGGCTCGTAAAGCATTAGCCAACATCACTGATGCAACATTCTACTATTGTGAAAACTACTTGCAGTGTACGCCTATGTGTGTGCGAACATTTTTGCCCTAATGCTTAAATAAACGTGATTTTAATCGTATCGGGTAATAAACTGTATGATAGACCTGGTAACTGGTTATAGGGGTTTTCTTTACATTAGGCAATGTGGACTTCATTTTAAGCGTTTTGGTTTAATAACGTACTGAGCGTATCAAAAACATGTTAAATTTTAGTTTTGGATAAGGTGCCGTTGAATTACGTCACTTCTGGTGGGAGTCCATATTATTAGCCAAATGTGAAATATGGACCCTTTGACAAAAAAATCAAAAATGCTCTCACACTTTACTTCAAAGTTTTTAAGCCGGTATTTTCATTATGAAAAGTCAACACAATTGGCAATATTTTTGCTGTAATATCGCTTAAAATAAAAAAAAAAAACTACGGGAATTTTTCATAATGAATTCATATTACCCCACTTCTCACTACAGATAAATTTTACTGAATGGTTAGAAAGCCGCAACTAAGTCATGATCAAAATGTTCGCACTTTAGAGTAAATTTAGATAGATGACTCATCAAACAAAAAGGTGGTTCGGGGTAAATATTCACCACATGAACAACGTCTAACCCATAAAACTTCATTTAGACCTGATGCGTTTCCATTGCAGACTTTGTAGTTGTTGTTCAAATTAAAATTGTGAAGTAGCTGTTATCATGCAACCATTGCAACTAGTTGCTTTATCGAGGCAGAATAGTGAGGCTGCTCACGCAACATGTTGTATGAGGCTACTTTTGAGTACCAGCGTTTATCTCAATAGAATAGGGCCACTTCTGTCTAAAGCCCGAGACTGAAGGTAAGACACGGGGATGATCTCAAAAAAGTGCTTAAAAATATCTTTTGCGAATGGCGGCAAAACAACTCTCCTCCAGTGTCCAGTAACTATTAAATGGGCGGGGGTAAAAAATTTCAGGGTTATACAAAACAATCAACTTGAAGTATAGCAATCAACGTTTGGAAGTTGGAGGTATCTGTGGCAGAGAAACAGATGTATGAACAGTTGAGAAAGAGGTATCTGGATGTATGCTGCTTACCCGAAGCGAGATGGAAAAGCTAAGCTCGATTTGTTGAAGTTAAGGGAAGAATGAAGGAATAAAGCGTTTGAATCTTAGTGAAGAACTGTGCGAAATGACTGTGAATGTTTGACAAAAAAGTGATAACGATGGCAATGGTCTAGTTTTTGATGAAGTCGTGGGACAGATATGTACGTATGGACCCCAGGTGGAAAGAGCAGATGGCGAGAAGCATCAATTTTGTAATAAAACGAACTGTGCGTGGTATTTACGAAACAGTAATGAAATAATTCGAGATCTTGGAAAAATTTTACAGGCAGTTGAGGGACAGATTGATAGTTTTGAGAATGTGAGTAGAGAAGATAGAATTGATGAAACAAATTCTTAAGAATGCTGCTTAAGCTTTGCGTTAAAACGGAGTTGTGCGTGGCAAACACATGGTTTCAAATGCAATATAGGTTGATAGGAGACCGAGATTGATTTGTGCTGGTTGGTAAGGACAATAAAAAATATTTATTGGAATTGCAAAATCATTTGATTAAAATAAACGCGTCTATAAGAAAATCGAAGAAAGCAGTAAAAAAAGAACTGCTTGAAGGAAGGCGTAGAAATCAAAGGAAACAATATAAGAGCAAGATCACAAAAGATAAGAGGTCAATAATGTTGATACACCAAATCCATTGAATTTTTTTAGAACATATTTTCCAAGGCTTTTGGTGAAGTATGTGGAAAGATAAAAGACATCTGGAAAGAATTATAGAGATGCGTGGCGGTGGAAAGATGAAGGAAGCAATAACACCAACAAAAGTGGCATACAAAATCGTGTGGGGTGATCCACCAAAAGACAACAAGGTTAGATATAAGAAGAAAAAAATAGAATAAAAAGATTGTGAAGGCCACAAAAAAAGAGGAAAAGATTTAAATAACTGAGTGAAAAAACAGGTAATTTTTTTGATTTCATAAATTTATGAAAAAGAATGGTTAAGATATCACAGAACGATGGAAGAGAAAAGGACAAATGGCTAAATTTTGGCAAAAAAAAGATAAGTAAAATGGCGGTACATTAATAGATAAAAAAATAAACACAATATTAGTTTATGAAATGGCGATGAGCATGAGGTGAATCCGATTGCCAACATTAGCGAAGACAAAACCGGATTTACAAAAATATATCTTTTTCAAAATCGAATGCAATCATTTAAATTCCACGCACACCAATTCAAACAAAACGATTACAATTAACTTTTTAACACTAGAAGGACCAAGCACGTCAATTGACGTATTTTCATTTCGAAACGCCTGTAAAATGGCTTCTGTTAAATCTTATGACACGATATTTTCTGAGTTTTATTTTTTTATCAATACATGTCTTCTTTCAAAATTTCAGGATTTTTCAGCCAGCGGTTACCGAAAAAAATATGTGACTACCTAGAAGGACCAAGCCCGTCAATTGACGGGTAGAGAGTTGACGCAGTGAAATCACTACTATAACACTTACTATTTTGTCGCAATATAAATCATGTCACATAATAAATCCTCTGCTTGGTCTCCAGCAGAGTATTTCGCGCAGTGTGAATTGATTGACCTACTTCTGGCAGACAGAGAGATTATCAGTTTACGCCAGGTAAGGAAAACAATACAGTACTGCAGTACAGGAGTTTCGTCTCGTGGAATCAGTGGTAGTCCTAACGTTTAGGTTTGACTGATAGAACTAATAGCTCAGAAGAAAGACGTTATGTGTTTGCTACAAACATTGTGGAAGCATTCAAGGGCGTTGGTTTTCATAACATTTTATTGAAACATATTGTATCTTTTAGATTTAGGATAAAATGCATCGTAGGCGTACTGCTGAACAAGCTTTAGAGTTTTGCAAGACATTGCTGCAGATGAATCCGATGGCGAGTTTTCGGACGGCGATAATGAAAAAATAAATAATGCTTTTGCATCGGCAAGTAAGGCAGAGGTATCTGATTCAGAAAAATCGACAGATGATGAAGAAGAGGATATTCAAGATAGCACAGTAGATGACAATCAACCGGCTAATCTTGTTTCACATGTAGATGATGACAACAATACGCCAGTAATTCAAAGTAGAGATGGATCATTTTGGCAAACCTCAACTCCTTCTCAAGTAGCTGTTGGACGTAGACAACAGCAAAATGTAGTCAAGGTTCGTGCAGGGCCTACGTCTTACGCTACATGTCGTGTCATAGATGGGAGTCCACTATCTTCGTTTCGATTGCTTTTCAACGAACCGATGTTGAGACATATCCAGAAGTGTACCATTGCTGAGGCGCAACGCGTTACAAATGATACTAAATGGACAGTCACACTTGATGAATTGGACAAGTTTATCGGACTTGTCATAGCTCGAGGTGTAATTGCAGGTAGAAACTTGCCTATAAAATCTTTGTGGGATCAATCGTGGGGTTGCCCCCTTTTCAATGCAACAATGCCACGCCGGAGGTTTCTCGAAATAATGAAGTACCTCCGATTTGATCTAAAAAGTGAAAGAAAACGACAGCTGGAGACTGACAAATTCTGCTTGGCATCTTCAATCTGGGACCCTTTTATCGAAAACTGTCAAAAATCATACAACCCAAATTCAAATATTACTATTGATGAACAGCTGTTGCCTTGCAAAGCAAGATGTAAATTTATACAATACATGGCGAATAAACCTGATAAATTTGGACTGAAGTTTTGGATGGCTGCTGAGGTCGAAAGCAAATATCTCTACAACGGGTTTCTATATCTTGGAAAAGATTCTACTAGAAGTGGGGATGTGAGTGTGCCTACAGATGTGGTGATGAAACTGATGTCACCTCTTTTCAAAAAAGGGTACAACGTCACCTGTGACAACTATTTTACGTCACTCGATCTTACCCTTCGACTTGCAGAGCAACATTGCAGCCTAGTAGGAACAATTCGCCAAAATCGTAGAGAAGTTCCTACAGTTTTGAAAGAAACTCAACCTTTGCATGAATCCACAATTCTGGAATATGTGGGAGCTACTGCGGTAATCATTACATCATATCAATGCAAGAAATCTAAATCTGTAAACATTTTGAGCCCTTTGCACAAAGATGTGACAATTCCGGAGCGGAATAACCCTAAACGAAAGCCTGAAACTATCCTTTTTTATTATGAGACTAAAGTTGGGGTGGATGTATTAGACCAAATGTCCCGTCAATATTCCGTGAAAGCTGGAAGCAGACGATGGCCAATACACGTGTTTTATAACGTAATTGACATGGCCTTGATAAATGGCTGGATATTGTACAAAATCATTTGCAAAACCAAAATTAGTCGCAGAGCTTTTATACAAAAGGTCTGCGAAGAACTCACTGGTAGCAACCCTGGCAGTAGTCACCGAGCGGCAAAAACAGATGAATCCAGTGAAGTTGACCACCTTGGATCACCACTGCCTAAAGTGCGTCGCACATGTTCTATAAGATGTTGCAAAAACAGAACAACAGATCTGTGTTTTCTTTGTAAAAAGCCGATCTGTGGGAAATGTGGAAAAAAACTCTGTGCAACTTGCATGACGCGATGACCATGAACTTAGGCGAAAATGTTCGTAATTTTTTGTGATTTCTTTTAATAAAACAACATGCACTGTGTTTTTTAAGTATGTGTATGTAACCCTAGGAAGAAACAGACGTAAACTACAGGTTTTAAACATGCGGGCGTCAATTGACGCCTCTTGGTCCTTCTAGGTAGTTCAAAATCATGGTCCTTCTAGTGTTAAAGCAACAGTCAACACTTACTGGTTTTACTCTCTTGGCTCAATACTTCCATCGATTTATTGTGAATGCAGTTGTACTACACGTGTGACATCACAACTATTCTAAACCAAAGCCCATCGATATTTTGAGAAAGGAAATGCAGTAATTGTTCTGAAGTTCTAATGGACTATTATTAAACAAATATAAATGAACCAAAGTTGAGTTTTGCCTCGAACGGCAACGCATTAATTCATAAAATTCATGCTTGGGTTGCATGCTATTAGCTTTATCGTATAAAACTGTGTGTGCTATCTGATTTACAAGCAGTAGCTGATGCATCTTCCAACGATGATTTGCCAATAGTGCTGTCATTGTGACGTTGCGCAGATTCGCTATGAGTGCGATTGAAGACTAGGATCCCGCTTACAGTTGAATCGACCTGAAACAAGTTATGTGTAATGAAGAGGACATGATGGTAAGTCAGGGGGACACCCGCCTTTACTCCACTTTGCTAATCAAATACTATAAAGCAACTCCAGTCTTTCTTTGTTCTGCCAGTAAGTAATAATCACAAAAATTTCTTTGGTGATGCCTTCATTTCTGGCATATGTCCACAGGCAAAAGGTTCGACAAAGATCAGGAAATCAAGCAGTTTCATAATTTATTTTGGTTTTCTTTTTGCAAAAATTATTAGTCCAAGGTGCCAATTAATTGATCAAGTAATTGTAAACCCACAGATTAACTTTATACAATTGAATTATCCTTGCACTTTTTACTTTTACTTTTTTTGGTTTTAGTGATAGCCGTAACACTTTTTCTATATAGTTTTTATTTATGACGTCATTTTGGTTTTTTATTAGATTGCAGTTTTGTTTACTTATGACTTTAACAGCAGCTTTACATAAATTCTAAACCAATGATAGTGGAGTTAGTTTCTATTTTTATGCAGTTGTTTTTTGTTATGTTAGACATACTAGTAGCCAGAAAGATAAAAAGTTGTTTACACTTTTGCTTTTATTGTTTACACTCTTAAATTTTAGATAAAATGACGATTGCATAAAAACAAAATACATTTTTCTTGATTACATCAACTGATTGACCGCTACTGTGGTTAAGCAATTATCAGCTATTACATACAAATAGGTGATTATCGGTATAGCTTATTACTTCAGCAATTTTGATTCTGAAGTATACTTCAATTTACTACTGCATTACAAGCCTGACAATTCACAGAAACATCATCTGTAATGTTACCAATACGCCAATGCTACCTACTACTTTAAATAACACGCTTAATTTCCAGATTTAGCAGACTAAATTTTAGTAAAAAGGTGGACTTTTTTTCAAAAGCTTCAAAATGCATGAAACAGTAGCAAGCTTTTCAAGCACAACATAATCTGTGGGTTTGTAGTGTGCACTAGAATGCTCTGTGCTCTGATGACGATGCCACAAAGGAAGAAATGCCAACTGCTAGAAAATTGAGTATATATACACATGTAAGTGGTATCAAGTGTGTAAGTAAATATGATAAAGTAATCTCAAAAAATGTATTTGGATTTAACACTACCATGTTTTTCAGAAGTATACACATTTACATAAAGATTCTTCATTATGATGATTCTTTATGGCACTTCCTTCTGCCCTTCGATGTACTTGTATAGCGTGATACTCGCGTTTTGTTGAGGTGAGGTCTTGGTTGTGGGGTACTGCAGTGGAGTTACAGCATAGTGGATTCTATGCACTCCACAAGTGGCAAATCCAGAAAATCTGGTCACTCACTAACAAAAGCAGCTATAGCATCAGCAACAGCATCCAGCCAGGTGGTCGCGTGGTACTTACCATAGATAGAAGGTCTACATCTCGAAGGTTTGGTTTCCTGCAGGTCAGATAAGTGCCACTAAAAAGCCCCAATGATAGTGAAAATGGTCTGGTGCTTCCTTATTCTTTGTGTGTGACTACCTAATTATACACATTTACCCACAAAAGTTATGAACTACTTTTCTTTATGAAACTGGAATCTAAAAAGGTCAAAGCTTTTTACTTTACCCAAACGCAATTTACACAACATTCAAGCTACAATTTTAATAAACAAGGCATACTTTAGATAGAAATTAAAATATAGCAAGTAAATTGTTGGCTTACCGTTACTCCATTGCCAGCATAATCGTAATCTCCAAAATCTGTTAACCCTTCATCAACATGAGTGGCATATGAAAACAACATACTGTTAGGTTGGGCGTTGCTGAAATAAGAACTGAGAAAGGTCCAGTAGATAAGTGGGCCAGAGAGAGTGAAATATGCCAAAGAGTATGCATCCACTATGCTGAAAGAAACAATAAAGCACTAACAACTACAAGTAGACTACAAACACTACCTGTTAACCAAGCAAAAAACTACACAAAAATATGTTGGTTTGCTGCAATTCTCCCCAAAAATGCTTGAGTTTTTAACCCTTTTCCCCAAGATAAAAGATAGATATACGTAATGAATAAAAATACAACAAATTCAGATTTGTTTACACAATTGTTTACTCTCTTTTTACAAGATATTTAAGCAACAATTAAGTCTGACATTATGAAAGAAAATGCAGTTTACACTCTTGATGAGCCATGTTTTTGACATCATGCTTACATGGTAGGCAAGTCTTGTCTAATTGTGCATGTGGTGTTTTATGCAGATGAACTCTACAAGGTGATATTTTCTTAATTTTACAAAAACCAACTCTACAAATTCTCTCAATTACGTTATTACTGCTGAAATCACAAAATTTCTGGCAAACGCACACATTACAGTAAACAGTAGGTGTTTGTAGCAACTTTGATGTTCGAAACAAGTCAAAGCATCAGAAAATTCACAATTCAACAAATGAAAAAAACAATGTCACAATTTTTTGACTAAGCGATAACAAACGTTTGCTGTCTTTACAATTATATGTACAGTGTGCCCAAAAAGTTGCTATCGTTTAAAAATCCATGTAATATCCATCATTTATTTAACAAAGAATGTGATGGGTTAAAATGGGTTACATGTTCAAATGGGTTAAATAATAACATAACTGACTAAACGATATTCTTCAAGTTCATTGAATAGTCTCCTCACTGAATTTATTGAATTATCGTTGACACTTTTCTCCACATCATTGATCGCATCTCCCCGTTCAGTTGGTCTTCCACTCCTCGATCTGTCAAACAGGCTACCAGTCTCCAGAAACTTGTTACTCCAAGCCTTGACTATGCAATGTTCTGGTGGTTCAATATCACATTTCGCACACAGTCTGTCTAACAAGCTTAATGGCATGTCTAGTTTGGTCACTTGTGATGTAAAACGAAGCAGTGTAAACTCTATATTTACCATGTAGTCACTTGTATTAACCATCTTTGCTGAATAAACTACAAAGTATGAAATAGCAATTATGTACCTGGGAAATGAGAAGTTGCTGTAAATTCAAAATGTTAGATATCTAGGTAATGAATTTAGAAAATCAATGCATACATTCACAGCACTGTCTCAATAGACAGTAATGCAAATAACATTGAAATTTATTTCTACATTAACAATTCAAAATTGAGAAAATTTGAACGGTAGCGACTTTTTGGACACACTGTATTCTGCTCTATGTTTCTTTGCATAATGATGACCAAAGCAGGAAGCTTTGCACAGTGGCATGTTAACTTTTTGCAATAAAACCTAGTCTTCTTGTGAATAACATTCTTAACACAATCTGCACTTTTTGTTAAGGGTAATTTTTTCTAACTGCTGCAGGAAATAAATTTATGTGGTGGACTGTAAATCGGCCTCAGAGTCGACTTGCAAGGTCATGTCAAGATGCCTTGGGTGGTGAATCTTCATCATTAGAGGAGCCTGTATAGAAGCTATCATGGCCAAATGCCTTGTAAGTTGTTGTTAGTTTCATTTGGAAATCATATGGTTTCAATATTTAATTTCTGCTTTTTGCCTAATGTGGTACATGATTGCTGTGGACACTGAATTTCATAAGATAGAAAAAGAGCGTTTTAGTCTGCTTCAAGGTATTCCTGGTGCAAGGATAATAAAAGATTTTCTGATCCATTTGATCAACCCCTGACCTGTATTTGCTATATTCACCTACAGAAGCAGGTGTCTCGATTTCCTCCATTTTAGCATGATCTCCCTTTCTTCTGCTATATATTGTAAAACAAGTATTATCATGCTTCATGCTAATAGGTTTTACAACGCTTTTGTCCTTCTAGACAAAAACCATCACTTTCCCATTTTCTCTGGCAATGACCTCAAGTCTTGCCATTTTGCTTGAATTTCTGCTCACCCCTATTGCTACACAGTGTTCCTACTGTGTGAATTTTTGCTGCAATAGATTCTTGCTTAACACGTTCAGAGCTATGCAAGTCATGCATAAAGTGATCGCATGGAACAACGCTCTTTTTTCATTTTTTGACATTTGTACAGTCTTTGTAGGATACTGTGCATCTATCAGCAAATAACTTTTTGAAAACATGCATAGAGTATACAAACAAGGATTGAAAAGAAACAATAAAACAAAGTTTTTGATGATCAAATTTTATTCTCAAAGAAAACGCAATCAAAATGCAGCTATTACAAGGACATTCTGGAATTACCAAATGCACCCAGTACATTTTCTCTAAAGACGTTTTTAAACGTCCTAAAGCACTTAAAGTGTTAATTCCATGGAGTTGTAAAAATTATATCTATAAAAAAAGGAGTGCCACAATCTGATGTATTTTGCAGCCAGTAAACTTTAACACCTTATTTTACAGTTTTTTCTCTCTGGTGGATACTGTATATACTCATGTATACGTTGATTGGTATTTTAAGACAAAAAATTGCATTATTATAAGTATTACTCATGTATAAGTCGACTCTGCTATTCTAAAATATTCTGGAACAATGGCAGCTGCCACGTTATGATTGAGCGTGCCATCATAAGCTTCTTTACTGGCAATATATACCGTATTTTCACTGATATTTGATACCAATAATTCTGTGAAATAACTTTAACATTTATATGGTGAAACACCATTATTATGAGCGTTTGTTAAGGCTTCATACTGCGGTGTGTATATTGCATGCATAATAACGGAGTTTTCTTTTCGTATTCACATTCTATTTGACTCAGCAGCAACATGTCCTCATAAGTCGACCCCAAAAATTTTACCTTAAAATCGTCTCCCAGAAATTCGACTTTTACATGAGTATATGCGATATACATATTCAAAGCAATACCCAGAGCTTGAATTTGCCAAAATCTAAGTTTATAGTTAATATTTGTTGGCCTATCTTTGTTGTAAATGTGAAAGGAAAACCTGGCTCTACATTTCAGCAAGCCTTCATCTATAGCATTATGGTCTCCCAACAAGTATAGTGCATGCCACCTATCCTCAAGAAAAGCAAATACTGGTCTAATTTAGTAAAGATTGTTATTGCGATTGAATGACATTGCATCCTTACCACTGAAATGCAAAATTGTACTAATCAGCTGGAAGCAAACTCTACTCCTCGTCTGACTGAAGAAAGGTAGGGATACAAGTAGATTTGTATAGCAGTAGCTTGAAATACAGCTTTTCTTTTCTGTCAATTGAGTAAGCAAAACTAAGCCAAGAAATAACTCAAAATTCTTGTGATGTTACTGGAATACTGGCATTCAATTTTTTGCTCTACCTCTGGGTAAAAAACCATTTGTTTCTGTTACCATACAACCCATAAAAATATTCTAAAAAATTAGCTTGAAATAATTGAATGGACAGTCTTAATGATTGGTTGCCTTGTATTTAAGCCAAGGATTACCAAACTACGGCCTGCAGAGCCTTTTTCATGTACAGTGCTGTGTTTTGTTGACCGAGCAACTTTGTTCCAATCAACTTGACAGCAAAAAGCATAACTTTTGACAGCAAAAGAAGTGATAACCTTTTTTTGGAGATCACCTACTTTTCAGTCAACATAACACGATCTCTGACATTTCTGACCATTATTTCCTATCTACTTGGAGTTAACTTTGGCCCAGGGGTCTTTAAAATATCATCTATATAAATCTGCTATGAAAAAAGTTTGAAGACCCCCGAGATAAGCAAACATAATAAATTGTGATTGTCTGTTGGTAGTCTTCTTAACTACGATGGACCAGATGGTCCAACAACTGTTGAAAACACTGATGCAATGTCTCTATCAGTGATGCTTTCACTATTGGAGTCTCATCATGTAAGCCCACATCATCATATTCATCATTACTACTGTAACTAAAATTGCAAATTTCAATATCACCATTCATAGTAATATCACTTACATTGATTTTGCACTAAAACTAAAACATATTATTTCACTCTTTCAATTAAAACCTAGTCCCTACCAACAACACTACAATGCACCATGTTGCATGAGCTTGGAACCCATGACACTATGACTGTAACCCAAGCATGCTGCCTACACCCAAATTAGATTGTTAATTTTATTAAATTATAATTAGAGCCATTTTTTTGCCTATTATTTATGTCTTGTTGTACTTTTTTGATTAAAAATGTTTTATAATTCGCAATTTACATCAGTTTTTAAAGAAGAAGGTAGCCTACTTTAAACATTTTCTCAATCACTCAGTCTTGAAGCTATTGCAACAAAGCGACGCATGACGTCAAAACCTAGGATAACGAGCCATTGTGTGTACCAGTATCAATTAGTGTGTAATACAAAAAATGCGTTGTTATCGCAACTGTACTGTACATTAACAGTCTGTCTATGATGTTTTTAACGAAAGCCACACAGTATAATTACCAGAACTTTTTATTGTAATACAGCATCATATATTTTTTTACGTTCTTAACATCAAAATTTCTGTCTTTTCTCAGTAATTTACTGAGCATAGAAAACGACCTCTCAACAGCAGCAGAGGTCGGCTCAGCTTTTTGCAATAGTGCGTAGCTTGTTGGGTCAACTGTCAAGTTGGTACAGTTTATTATTGTTTCTAAATCAGAGTTGGATAGTCGTTTTTAATGTAATTTTTAATTGCGCACGGATCATTATCAAATTGCATATTCTTCAGCAGTCCGTATGCTTTGATTATCGTGTAGGCACTTCCTTCTAAGAACTCTACGTTGGCTGCTAGAGTGCGGTATTGATTTATTTTAACCAAGCCCAGCACCAAATCTTCCACATTGATAGTGTCTTTTGCTCTGCTGAGACCTGCACTTGTCCAATTGTTGACAATGGTACGAACAGCTGGAAGGTTCTCACTGTAATATAAGGCAGCTCTAAGCCAAGTTGCCCATCTTGTAATTACAGGGTCAGGAGGAGATGGCAGACCAGCATCATGAAAATCTTTCTTGCGACCTTTGTTTTTCATTGTTGCTGCCTTGATCGTTGCTACTATTTCATCAATATTTTTAAAATGAGCATGCACACGCACGGCACAGTTATGTAGTAAGTGTGCAACATAGATGACATGCATTAAAGGAGGGTATAATTCCTTTAATGTCTTTCCAGCCAAAGACATGTACTGAGCAGCATCAGTCAAGAACAATGAAAAATTCTCGCGTTTTATTTCAAGTTGTCGCAATATGTCATCCACAGTGTGCAGAATAATATTGCTATTAACATTGCTACCGCTGTCAAGTGGATGGCAATCAATGAGGAATGTCTGATTTGGGGCATCTAAGCTGCCCACAAGCACACTAATATACTTTTGTTTAGCAATCTCTGCTTCATCCACAATTAAAAAAATTTTTTGTCACAAAGTAATTCTTGAATTTGTTCTTCTTTTTGGGATGCTAATTTAGCAACACATGCCTGGGCTGCAGTCTTCGAAGGCAATACTTTTCCCATTGTAGCAAACAGAGACTTTAAAGAAGGATGATTCAGTTTATAAAGTGGGATATCTGCAGCTAAGAATGAAGAGACAACCTGTTCCTTGAAGTTTACTTGATCGAGTTGCAAAAAGATTTGCTGACTTTGGGATTTGCTCTTTGTCTTCAATTTTCTTTGGGGTTGCTTACTTTTTCCGTGGCTTTCCACAAAAAACTTTTGTCGCATTTGACTAACACGTCGCAAAGGTTGCATCGCAAGTCATGGGTAGGAGTTGCCGAAAACTCATCCAGATATTCCTGGCAAATTTGCCTAACTTTCGCTGTAGAAGATTTGGCTTGTTTAGGCATTCTTTGCTTTGCAAGCTACGACTTAAAAAGACCACGTGAAAAGAGCGCAAAGGTTTTATAGGAATAGATTAATTGTCTAACAATTATGTGTTTATGCATCAACAATGACGATTTAATGCAAAATAAGTGCTATTTCCTTCTCAATTACTGTACGCAGTTTTACCATTGCAACTATTTGAGAAGTTTAAAATCAAATAACACTGCGCATGAAATTTTAATAGCAGCTCAAAAATTAAAAAAAAATATGAATTAGTTCGTTTTTGTAAGGAAATTTTTGATGAAGACAATTTTGACAAGTTTTGACTTTATTTTGACTTATAAAATCTATCAAAACAGGTTCCTGAAGACCTGAAATGAACGTTAGTACATGTTTGATCACGTAACAAGGTCCTAAAAAAATTTTGACTTTATTGACTTTAGCAGGCTCTAATTATAATATATAGTTTGAACAGCCTACAACATATGATAGTTGTCAGTCATAAAATTCTGCAGTAATTATATTATATGATTCTTTGATAATATTCCACACATAAAAAAATTTGACAATAAAAAACGTAGATAAGAATGCACCATAGCATGTGCTGATCATGTACAAAACATGCTGAAAAAAGATGAAGACATGTAGAACATGATGACCAGGCACAAGTAACAAATACTTATCCAACTGACAAAAAATTTTTGTTGGACATAAATCTACGTCCTTTTGCGACTAATGCCTTGTTTCTAAAAATGTAGATCCTTCCACAACAAGAGTCAAAAATCAGTATAGTATAATTTACAATACAAAGGATGAATAGCACAGATTGCTCTCTAAATAAATCATTTACACCGTTTTGAAGATATTTTTTCAGGTTAGTGTTACAGCAATCTGTAATAATTTTTAAGGTCACAGCATATTTTAGTCATGATTGAGAAATTTATGTCAGTTTTTATATTTTATGCTTCTCACTACTCCTATTACAGTGTGCCAAACACATTAGTGATACCATTTTTAAATGTCTTGGTATTATTCTACAAAAATAATTAACACAAGTGTGCATAGCTGCTCAAAATGGTAACTTCAAGCTCTTATATTAATAGTTCAAGAAAACTTACTTCAGCAGTTTTCTAATTCAATTAACTTACTTAAAAAACAAGTTCTGCCTTCCATGCTAGTTGAGATAATTTGTGCTTTGCTGAAGATAAAGGCTGCACTTGAAGAAATCACTTTGCTGTGGCTGTTATCAAAAATTTGAAGTTGCACATTCACCTCATGTAATGGGAGTAAATTTATGTGAGCTTGTTGATTAGAATTATATGACAGTGAAGTGATAGTTTTAGTTATGTCAAAAACCTTTTATAACTTCTGCAAAAAGCATTCTCAGTGTCATGAAAAGAGCAAAGTCCTTCATAAAGACTTAATTAAGACATAAATTAACTGGCAGAAAAATGTAAATAGGTAAAACCTAAGATTGCACTGGGAAGTCTCCTTATTTACAAAGTTAACAAAAAATACAGGGTGTCCATAAATCTCTTTACAATTTAAAAAATTCATTATCAAGGCAATTGATAACATGTCTCAACCAGATTTGTTTTCTTTTAATCAGTGTTAATTAAAGTTTTTTTACCTCATTTAATATGTCTCTATTCTGTCTGTTTGTGATTTTCCTGAAACATGAAAGATTGCCTCGTCACTAAAACAAACTCACTTGAGGAATGCTTCATCGTCAAAAATTTGTTTTAGCCTGTTAAATCTAAACTTTCTTTGTTTTGGCTTGTCGTTTGGATCAAGTGCCAGTAACAGTTCCACTTTGTAAACATACAGATGAAAGTTTTTGTGTAGGAACTTGTGCACTGTCAGACGTGGTAGTTCCAACTGTCTGGCAGCAGTGATAAGACTTTGCAGAACAAGCAAGAGCTTGTTTTACATAATCAATGGTTTTCTTAAATGTTCTTGGCCACCCACTCCTCCCTTTATTGATCGCTGTCGGTGAATGCATAAATTTCTTGCATCATTGATGAACAAAAGTATGTGATGGTGAATCTCTTCCATACCTACAGGGTGCGGACAAAGTCCTTGGACAATGTAAAAATTTGATAATTCTGTAAATCATGAATATAACTACAAACAATTAATTTTTTTATTTGGCATGATTTTCATGAACAATAGTACAAAATGTCATTCAATATGTCCCCCTCTGGCCTGAATTACATGCTCAAGTCTGCCATGAAAGCCCTTTGCTGCTTTACGCAGGGTTTCTTGGGGTATTTTCACCCATACCTTCTCAAGAGAACTCTTGAGGGCTCCAACTGACACATGAGAAGAAGCACAGGCATCTGCCTCCAAAAGGGACCAAACACAAAAGTCCATCGGGTTGAGATCTGGTGATGAGGGTGGCCAAACCTCCTTGCTCCAAAATCCTGGAAAATGGTCTTGGCACCACTTCTGTGTCTTCTTGGACGTGTGTGATGGTGCACCGTCTTGTTGGAAGATGCACGGCTTGTTTTTGAAGTGCTTTTTGGCTGCTTGAAGCGCAGGAGTCAAGATTGTTTCAATGTACGCTTTTGTATTCACTTTTGCTCCTTGTGGAACAAAAATGAGGGGGGACTTCCATGTTTTTGAAATGGCAGCCCACACCATGATAGAAGAAGATTTCTGTTGCCTGAAAACGCTTTGCGTAGAGTCAGGAATGTCTGCAGGAGACTTCGCTAGGACTCTGTTATTTTGTCGGTTGCAGATTGCCTCGACAGTGGACAATTTTTCGTCAGAGAAAATGATCTTGCTCGTGTCCGTACCTGCCTTCAACTTGTTAAGAAGAATCTTCGTTCGAGCCTCGCTCGTGTCCGTACCAGCCTTCAACTTGTTAAGAAGAATCTTCGCTCGAGCCAGTCTTTTTTTTTTGGAGGTCTGTGAGGTGCTGACGAGTTTGCATTTTAAAAGACGACATCTTCAAATCGGTTTTAACAATGTTTTTGATCGTCTTCTCACTGACATTCATGTCTCGGGCCATTGCCCTCATGGATCTTTTGGGATTGCGTCGGATTCGGGCTCTGACAGCATTAATCATCTTTGGCGTCAAGAGAAGATCGTGGTCTTCCACTTTGAGGACGATCTTCGGTACTTTGAAGTTCTTTACACCTGCTAACCGTGTGGTAAACAGTTGATCTCGGAGCTTTAAGAAGTTTCAAAATCTCAGAATTTGTCTTTCCCGCATGATAGAGCTCAATGATGGCTGCACGTTTATCGCTCATACTCGATATTAAAGCTAAATTTTGACAAATATATGTTACAATCTGAAAGAGGAGTGATGAAATTATTAATATTCAACAGTGTGAAGTTAATGCATATGTTTAAGAGTTATTAAATTAAGTATTATATTTTGTCCAAGAACTTTGTCCGCACCCTGTAGTTCTGCAATTTTGCTGAGTCTGCATATTTAATTTTTTTAATAAACCAGGATACACATTGTGCCTACTATTCAGGGGTAGCCATTTTATAGGGGTTTATTCAATACAATATTTATTATCTAAAATATCTGATATTCATTGAATGAATGTCTAAAACACAAAATTTTAATGTTAATAAAAACTTAAACAAATATTGATTTAACTAAAAACAAATCTGGTTAAGATATCTCATCAACTGCCTTTGTAATGAATTTCATAAATTGTAAGGAGATATATGGACATTTTGTAAGTCTAGTTTTATCCTCCAATCACTGGAAAATCTTTTAGCCAGTTAATAATTGTAGAATATCTCTCGCCAGCTCCTTCTCACTGACACTAAGCCTACCAAGAAAAGAATGGTTTACTTTTAACGACCTTCAAACTAGAGCTGGTTATATCAATTCTTGCAATGACACAACGGGGAGTATGAACTTCTGTGATTGTGACTGTGGTACAGCAGGACAAACAGCCAATGACATTACCAACAATTGTACCATCTACATGTCTTTAATTGGAATGAAAGGATGATTTAACAAGATTGCTTTGAGAGACTCTACTATATGTTTAAACTGCTTTATACGAATGATGGTGAAGGGGTTCTCAAAAACTGACCTCAAGTAAAATGCATTCAATGCACCCCTTCTCATAAGGGTAAATTAAATCACAAAACATACTGGGTATCTATTCCCCACCAAAACATATTGCAGGGATTCCACACTATTGATGGTTTATGCCCGTTTAGAATTATAACTCGAAATTAAACAAATGTTTCTTTTATTCTAAACACAAAAATTTCCAAATGACTTTTTTTCGTTATCAAACATTATTACAGCTTTCTTGACACTGACATGCAAATTGTTTACAATGCACTAGGACAGTTGTGCAGAGCAGAAGAAAAAGTAAATTGGCAGCCGCCAAAGTGCAAAAAATTAAAAGGGAGAATTCAAACCTCAGAAACTCAAAAGGAGAGCATGACACGGAGATTGTCCATGCCAACAAGCTAACTGGAGACAAAACTTTGCATTGTTTTAATACAGCTATCAGCAACCCATCACTATGAAATTGCATCTGACTTTTTATCTTTCTGCAATTGCTATCGTGACCCCGTGTTCATTATTTAACAAAAAGTGATAATCATATCCATTTAATTCTACCTACAGTCAAACAAAAGATGCTTTATCAGCTAGGGAACTGCTGTAGCAATTAAGTATTTAAAGCAAGAAAAACGCTAGTTAAATGCCACTAACGTTGTTCAAGTTAAAGCTATTAAAGTGAACACACTTATTACTCCATCAATTGAATAAAATATTATTCTTACTTTAATCACGTAGCATATTGCACACCAGCGTTCACACCACAGCATGGTTATGGTAATTGGGACGGTGGTGTAGTGATTAATGTGCCCACCTCACAGTCAATAGACATAGGTTTAATTGCCTGGTCCATTTATACCAAGATCTTAAAAATGGTACTTACAAATAATGGGATGGAGAAATATGAAACTGAGTTTACTCAGTCATCATTGAAATGACATAAGCACATAGCAACACACAACAACAGCATACCAAAGTCCAGCTAAATCCCAAAATAAGAGAATAGCCGATCCAAGAGTGGCAGTGGCATTGATCAACGCCATGGCAGCAATATAAACATAGAAAGATTTTCGTGCTGAAACATAAAATAGGTTAGCATGAAAAGAATCGACCAGCACCAACACTTGTCTCCCCATTCCATAAAGTGCAGTTGTTTACCAGCACGTTTGTCAATTTTAGGAGCCACCATGGTGTAGTGGTGGTCATTAAAATTTAGAAAGAAAAGGTCAGAGTTCAAAACGCCACAAAAACACAATTAATATTTGTCAAGAAGGGCATACCAAATTGAAAAACCAGTGTTGATCCAGCAATGACTGGTTTGAAAGTGAGGGTGTAGTGGTAGACTTGCATTGAATCAGCAGGTCTATGCCTGCAAAAACTCAGAATAGATGTAAAATAGGCTTTTTTGTAATTGCAAATTTTTAATCTTGAAAAGTCCAAAGTTGGCATGACTAATTGCATAACCCAATATAATGATCTCTCCTAAACCTATTTTTTGTTTGATTTCAATGCATATAAAATTAGGTTACATTTTTGGAAAATACATTATGCAAGCCTTGGAAGGAACTTGTACCCAAAATTAAGCTCATGGTGAAATTTCTTGATTGTTTCAAATTTTAAGATTATTTTAATCTTTTTTTACAGTGGGGCCATTATCATATGTTGTGATGTCTTATTCAGAAAAAATCAATAAAACATTTTTAATAAATAGCACAACTGATTGTATAAGTTTCTGAATACTACTCCTTTAGGAAAACACCAACTACCATCTTGACTTTAAAAAAAAACTGAGACGTTTTGGTTTTTTGTTGAATAAACAATTTTCTTACATTGAAATCCATTTTGTTGCTGGCGACTACTTAAATCCTTTAAACAAATCACCTTTTTTAGTTAAAGATACACCAGTATTCATTCAAAACTATTTTGCTTAAACTGTTCAAAACCTAAGCACTTGGTCTAAAATTTTTACTCTTGTTAGTGGTACAGAATTTGGATATAGCTTTGAAAAAAGCTGTTTTAGCCATAAGCTTTTCATGATGCTCTCATCAGTGGTGGTAATGCATCAAAAAAGGAAGAGTTAAAGTTAATAAGTTGTTTTATGTAATTAATTTAGTTGATAGAAAATCAGGACAAACCAACAAAAGCACTAGCATTGTAAAGCATGCCAAAAAAAGAGATTATCGCAGTAGTGAAATGCTAGAGAAAGTGAAGTAAGAGGTCAAATGGGAACACCAATATTATTGAAAAAGTTCGAGAGTGTAAACTAACTCTTTCTGTCTGCATAATACTAACTGCTGAGCTTTGATATAAACAGCCTCTAAGAGATCAAGGTAGAAAGAGCTCGTGCTGTGATAAGAACTGAAAACCGTTTGTTGTCATAGTTTAATGTACATTGTTCATTTTCTAAAAAATGTTGACCAATGGCAGAGTCACAGTCTGGTTTAACTTGCATGATCTGTGTGGTTGAGATTGGCATGGACAAGTCAATTGCTGTCTTAACCGTTGTGAAACATGTTGCTTGATGCGATCCTGTAGTCAATGAGATGTTCACCTCACTTACCAACTATCGCTTGCATTTATATATGACAGAGCTTTTCTGAGTGGTAAGTAGAAAACTCTTGCAGGCTACTGGCAGCATTTGCTTTGACATAAAGACGAAGCAAGTGCTGACGGAATTATAGCAGCTTTCCACAGCGGTTTTAACTTCTTTTTTCAAGTTTGTGGAGGGCTTACCTATTCAAGGGACCCTAAAATACACAGAGCACTTTTCAGGGCTGGAACGCTCAAGGGTGGAGAACTGAGCGATTTTCTTGGCAATGTGAGTGTTGGCAACGTCTTTAGGATAGCCATCATCCAGTAATATTTTCTTGATCTATTCTATTTCTCCATTGAGTCTATGTTTGGTGCAAATCATTTGGGCTCGATGCACCAATGTAGATAGTAGACTTATTTTATGCATGGAAAGATTAAAAGACTCCCAACATAAATACTGGCCAGTGAAAGTGGGTTTTCTGCATACAGGTTTCAAAGCCAATATCTGTTCTTTCAACTTAGACATCAAGAAACGGTAGACATTTGTGTTTCTCTTTTTTAAAAGTGAATTTAAGGAATGGATAAAAGCAGTTGAGTTTGGTCAGAAATTCATCTGCTTCAGCTTCATGGTAAAAAATGGCAAATGTGTTGTTAACGTATCCAAAGTATATTAGAGGCTTTATTTCAGAAAATAACTTTTATTTATGACATCCAACAAAGATATTAGCCAAAGCCAGACAAAGTGGTGATCCCATAGCTACTCTGTCTGATTGCTTGCAAATAGTATTATTGAAGCAAAACTCAACTGAGGATGTAGCACTCTTCATCAATTTAACAAGCATGTCATTTTGAATGACTGGCTGTGAATCAAACTTATCATAATGGGCTTCAGAACAGATCTTGATGGTTTTATCATGAGGGGTAAACAAGCTGAATACATCAAAGAAGAACATGAAGATATTAAAGTCGATGTCAAGATTTTGCATGTTTTTAGCAAAGGTAAACTAATCTGATGTGCAATGCAGTGAAAACTGCCCCAACACAGGTTGCAATAGACCAGCTAACCATCTGCCACGTTTATGATGAGACAAACCTGTCATAGAGAGTATAGGATGGAGTGCCTTCTTTGTGTGTTTTTGGCAGCCAATGGATTTGAGGTCTTAAGTGATCCATTTGCTCGTATTGTATCATATATGTGCATTAAGCTATGACAACAAGCGGTTTCTAGTCCTCACCACAGCACGAGCTCTTTTCACCTTAATCTCTTAGAGGCTGTTTATATCAAGACTCAGCAGTTAGTGTTATGCAGACAGGAAGAGTTAGTTTGCACTAAACTCTTTTAATAATATTGGTGTTCCTATTTGTGGTCTTGCTGCACTTTCTCTAGCATTTCTCTTGCAAAATCTCTTTAATGTCTTTAATTAAACCTTTAATGGAAAAAAATAATTTTATAGCTATAATCATTCAAGCTAAAACACTAATTTATCAGCATTCATACAGCAAGACGACAGGAGACATTAAGCTTTAGATACAAGGATGCACAAACTTTTGGGAAGCTTAAGACAAAATAGTGATGGGTGAATACTAAAATAAATATACTAACTTGGAACAGAGAGATATTTCTGAAGCCACTTCATAAAAGGTAACACAGCAACTGTTAGATACATCTGTAAAAAAGATTGAACAACAAATTAATTATACAAAAGTAAAAACACACTTGACAGAAAAACTACAATTAGCTGCTATAAAAGTTTGCTCATGCAGCATACGGCAAAGGTAAGAATATAATTTGCTTACTGGTCTTATTTAATTTTGTCGTCTTGCTTTAGTTAAGCCAAACTAATCAACCATCAATGACACTGCAGCAAAGTGGTTGGTTGTGTTAATAAATGAACCACATAGTGCTAAGAACAAATGATGTTCACAAAATGATGAACAGGAGCAATCACCATGCCTTTAATATTATTTCATAACTAACTTATGACAAATATTATATATATAATTGTACCTGAAACATTAAAATTATCTTTTTACAATCAAAGTACAGCTACTGCAAAATAGCTTTAAGAAAAGCCTTCCACTTGTATCCCATTTCTGTATTCATAAAAACAATTTCTACCATTCTGCCTCTTCCACTCTTCAACTTCTAGTTTAATAGTGCCTTTTACTTATTTATAGGAACAGTAATTTATAGGAACAGTATTTATAGGAACAGTAAAGACTAAAATGAAGGAATAAAGGCTATGCAGACTGCAACAATACACTTTGCCCTCAATGCTCTGTGGTCAGTCTAATTTCACTTATTTGTATACGTGCCTCCCATATGTAAGTAACTCAAATTTTGATCCAATGCTTACGACTGTGAAATTTTACAACAGGAAAAACAGTTTTCTATAAAACAACTACAAACATCCAAATAAACGTAATCACATCAATATGCACTCAAGAATATAATTTCTTAGCAAACAATGATTCAAGGTGGAGCAAAGATCAATCTGTTCAGAGAGTGTAATGATAGCAGAAAGCAATTACTAAACAGTCAGGCCAGAGCTGCAAAATCAATGGGACCTAAAATTTCAGACAAAACACTTTGAAAAAGGGTTTATACGTGAGGAGTAATTATAATAAAAAGTTCACACCATTATTAATCATCAAACTTTACAAAACTATCGAAAAGTTGCAAATACAATCTCAACACCCAAAATTTAAAATTTGACGAGACCATCCCCAGATGCATTTCGTCCTTTTGGACTCTTCAGCAGGGTCAGTCTCGTCAGGCAAAAAAAAACAAAAAGGCAAAGACTGCCAAAACACTTCTTTTTACATAAATTTGAAATAAATTGATGCTTAAACTACATAAAAAAACAGCTTATCTGCCTATTCTAAGACAAACTACACCTGTGCTAAACTACGAACAACACCAAAAAAATCAGCTAATTGTTGTAACTGCAAACTTGTTTCAACAACAACGAGGCTAGACAAGCACAGCAGAAAACTGTGAGGCCAAAAACTTCAGTATTATTTGCAAGGGTGAAACCCTAAATAACAAAATTACGTAAAAAAAATACGAATTATTATGTAAAAGTCTGATCCATATACGTCTTCAATTCTTTCTCATTTTAAAATACCTTTAGTTTTGGAATGGAAATGGGCTATGTCAAAAAAGACTAATGTTGTTTTCACAGCTGCTTCTTGGGTAAAGCCAGCGTAGCCAAGTAAATTGATATTCTCAGCCTAGCAGTCACTAACATGAGCCCAGCAGGCTAGCGAAAATATATATCCTTATTCTGACAATTTGACATAGCCACAGAAAGGCTACAAAAAACTTTAACCTTCTAAGTAAAAAATATGTATTTATATGATTGAAGTACATGAGAGGGTAATTAGAACACCTGTTTTGCAGTGTTTGCAGTGATCTGGGTTAAGTTTATGGAAGTCACACCAAATGACTTTAAAATAGTATTCACAGCTTCCTGCTTCGCACTGGCACAAAAGATAATGTGGGGAAAAAGCTGACAAAAGTGCTTGTTGTGTCCTCAAGTAAAGCACCTAGTGCTACCTTCATTTTTATGCAGCAGACATATGGTAAAGACTGTAAGGTCAATTACATGTAGTTGGATTACTATGATTGCAAAAAGCAACTAAGTTACTCTATTGCCTATGAACATATATGGGCAATGCATATTGCTTGATAGACAAAAAGAGTAAATACAAGAACCAAACACAGGACTAGACGAAATGGGGATAATAAGCATCTAATCATTGAACGTGACTGATTGTGTCCTAAACCAGAGGTGACCAACTTTTCTTTAATTAAATTGACCAGAAATCTTTTGTAGCTGGCAATCAGCTGGTTAGTAATAAATTGACAAATTGATGGTTGACATTTAATATATCATTATGTGGTTCAATACATGTGAATGGCAGATATCATTATATCTTTTCTATATCTATATTTTACATCTTTTTATATCCATTTTTGTATCTTAAATTTACAAGTGCTGCTTAAATTTATCCAAGTGCATGGACGATTCTTCTTTCTTTTTAGGAATATTGGAAATTTTGTTTAGTTATCTTGCGTTTGTAAGAGTTTTCTCCTAGTAATATTGAGTGAAAACACTCTTTTCAAAACTCTTGATAAGTTACCACAAATTCAGATGTAATCAACCAGTTCAGCCTTGGTGACCACCATGCTGGTTACCCCCATACTAAATGCAATCAACTTTACATTATTGTAATTAAACTTATGGATTTTTATTTAATTTCATAATTTCATCAAAGATATGAACAAACGTTTTGCTCAGCTTCGTCCAACTCACAGTCCACAAGCACTCTAGTTGAGAAGGACTGCTTGGCCTTGTTGGTATTTGAATAGTACACAGGTTGACAAAAAAATTTTTTTTCTATGAACAAACATGAGAATGCATGTTTTCTGATTAAATTTGGTTGCTGATTTCAAATCTGGTGTTTGTTTTGTACAGGCACACCAGGTTTTATAGAGTTACGACTGTGGACATTTGCAACAGGCGGTATCACACTTTCACTTAATCTACAAAGGAAAAGATACTCTATCAAGTATTGCACTTTGAACAAATTAGTCAAGATGAGCATGTTATTTAGACAAAGTGCATTTACCACAACAACAAATATGTGTACAACAAAATGAAACTACCAACCAATACAAGAAATAGCATGATCTGAAAATTATGGCCAAGTCAAATGCTGATACTAATATAGGCTAGCAGACTTAACACTATTTTAGAATTCGATTTCTGCTTATAACCATATTTCTGATTATCACTGTACAACATCCCACAATAATCCGCCATCTTTAACTCATTCCAAAACCCTTGCTAGCAAGTTTCCACAACTAGAATGTCCTGATGAAACCTTTTCCTTCTTCATTGCTTACTGCCACTTGGTTGGTAGGGAAAAAGTCAAGGTCTAAGAAATGAAAATGCATCTTCAAAGACATGCGAAGTCCCAACTCTTTGTAGGCTGCAAGCAGTTCTTCAACACCGGCTTGAAATAAAGATTCTTTGAAATTTCCTAAAAGTAAAAGTGTAACCACTTTTCAAGCCTGTAATTCCAAGAGTCAATGCATTTACAGGGTGACCCAAAAAGATGCGTACCCATGTTTTATTCGATAAAAAATCAATTTTTAACAAATGTCTTTTCTGTTGCAGGACGTGATAGGTGAACCTAGGGATGATCGTTTGCAGCTTTAGTTACCCCAAAAATGTGCTGGACAATTCAGCAGAAGACATTCTCCGTGGAGCAATATTTTGCGACCAAATCATACCAGAGTGTACAGATTCAGTTTCGAAAACGTTTCCATTGTCGCAACTTTCCATCAAAATCAATGACTGTTAGGTGGGTTACGAAGTTCAGAGAGCATGGGACTGTAGTGGATTTATGTTCTAAAGCCACAGGGGGAACTTATTCAGGCAGGAAAAAGAGTGCAAGGACAGAAGAAAACATTGCTGCAGTGAGGAACTCAGTAGGACGCAGCCCTAAGAAATCAGTGCATAGACGCAGCCAAGAACTCGGAATGACAAGGGAGTCACTGCAGCGTGTTCTTACGTCTGATCTGCACCTATACGCATTAGGGTGGCCCTTAGCGAAGAAAGTTTAAAAAGTCAAGCTCCAAGCCCCTAATTCTTTTCCAATCCATAAAAAAATAGTTCTGTGAAAGTTTAAAGTCACTTGAACAAGGTTTAGAACCTGCACATCAGAGTTGAAGTTTTGGGGAGGTATCGCCACATTTTTTAGGGGGTAAAAACACAAAATCAGTCATTGCTTGTCAACCACAAAGGTTGGAGTCATTGTTGACCACTTAAAATTTGTAAAACAACACTAGCAATCTACTTGTAACATAAAGAAGTAGATTTTCTTAATTCCAAAACATTTTTTGAAGAAAATACAAAAAATCATCAAAATATTATCAAATTTTGACAGAAATTTCTCAGTGGTTGATTTATAGTGTGTTGATTTTACAGCTTCATAACAAATTCATCATCATGGCATTACTGTTTTAGCTGAATTTTATGTAACCTTTCCTTAAACTAACCACTTCTTCTGTTTTTGCATAGGTTTTTAATAGATTGACAATTTGACATATATTGAAATATTGATAGGTAGTTTGTTATGGCCACTCGTAGTCATACTGCTGATTATCTTTGTTCACCAAATGATGGAATCAGAGGAACAAAACTCCTTTCAAAAGGACAGGTCCTGTCATTTTTTCTTCACCTACACCTTAACAATAAAAAAACAGTTAGAGATAGTGCAACTATTGTTGTGAATTGTGTAACAAACTTTAGAGATCAAGCAAAAATTCCAATTATTCGTAAGGACACTGTAGTTTCAAAAGTGGAAAAGCCTTACAAGCATTATCAAACCATAAAAAGAGGAAAAAGCAGAAGGTCCTCTCCACAAAAACAGAAAGAAAGTGAATTTGTAGCAGAACTGCCCAATCTCTTTGACATTGCAAGTATTAATGCTCTAGCAGTAATGGAAAACCAAGAAGACAGAAAGTTTCTTTTAGCACAACGTGAACCTGGTCATAGAGGAACGATGGGGGCAGCAGACCACAAACTTGCAGCAATGCAAAAACGCTCTCAAAAAAGACAGCTGTTGCAAGAAGGAAGAGTCGGTGGGAGCAAGAAGCTATAGCAACCTCCAGTACTGCTGCATTAGATTCATCTTCCAGTGGTGATGATAGAGAGTCTGAAGATGATGAATCTGCAACCAGTCGCGGAGAGGCTGGATTTCCAAAACGTCGCAGAGCAACAAAGAATGTTGTTACACCACAATTATCCATGGCTCTTGACAGGACAAAAGTAATCGACAGATCTGCTGCTTATGTCTTAACAGAAACGGTTTGTTCAATTGGCCAAGATCCAAAAGAATACAACATTAATCGTACTTCTATTCAATGTTTACGCAATCTGCACCGGAAATCACTGGCAGGAACATTGAAAGCAGACTTTCAGGCTGATTGCCCTTTAGTTGTCAACTGGGATGGGAAATTACTTTGGGACTTGACAACTAAAGAACATGTTGATCACTTACCAGTTATTGTTACTGATAATGGTGTGTCGCAGCTGCTGAAAGTAGCAAAATTACCTAATGGGACAGGATTACAGCAAGCAAAAGCTGTAGTTGAAGCTCTTGATGATTGGGACCTAAAGCAGGAAGTTGTTGCTATGTCGTTTGACACTACATCTTCCAATACAGGAAGAAAGCAAGGTGCTTGTGTGATGATTGAACAAGAACTTGAAACAAATCTTTTGCATCTTGCATGCCGCCACCACATTCTAGAGCTACTAGTGCAAACAGCTTTCACCACATTAATGGGAAGTACTGCTGGACCAGAAGTGTTGATGTTTAAACGTTTTCAATCTCAATGGGAATTTTTGGACAAGAACAACTTTACAACAATTGCAACTACTGAACTCGCTGAAACAGTTGTCAATCCAGATGTCGTTACTTGGGCAGAAAAATCTTTGAAGGAAAGAAAGGATCTACGTGACGATTACACGGAATTTATTGAACTATCATTAATTTTTATGGGAGTGACTCCTCCCAGAGGTATTCATTTTATGGCACCTGGCCCAATGCACCATGCCAGATGGATGTCCACAGTTTTATACTCATTGAAAGTATGGATGTTTCACCAGCAGTTCAAACTCACAGACAAAGAAAATAACAACCTTCTACAAATGTGCATTTTTTCGGTCAAGATTTACCTTAAAGCATGGATAGAAGCTCCTCTATCAGCTGCTGCTCCAAACAACGACCTAAAGCTTTTCAAGAGTATTCAGTCATATGCTAGCATTAACAGTGCCGTGTCAAAAGCTGTCTTGAGCAAGTTTTGTTCTCACCTATGGTATCTATCAGAGGAACTTGTGGCCCTTGCTTTTTTTGATGTGTCTGTGTCTGCCAACACTAAAAGGCTTATGGTCAAAGCAACAAAGGAACGCAGTGAAACAGAAGATGCCCCCAAACGACAAGTGATTAATCCTGCAACATCTGATAAATTGGAACTGCCTGACCTTGTCACAAGAGGATCACTTTCATTGTTTCAAAAACTTGGCATATCCTCCAAGTACATGGAAAAGGATCCTGACACTTGGCAACATTGTGATGATTACTGTGAGGCATTAAAAGTGGTTAACGCACTTACTGTCACAAATGATCATGCTGAACGGGGAATAGCACTCATACAGGAGTACAATCGTATTCTCACTCATTGTGAAGAACAGAAACAATATCTGCTACAGGTGGTTTCTGAACATCGAAAGCAATTCCCTAACTGTAAAAAATCTCACTAACAAACTGAAGAATGTGCTAACAAACAATTGTTTACTATGTTTAGTGACTCATATACTTCGTTTTCCAATCTATGGACTCCAGCTGGCTAAGCCAAAGCATGTGAACCAGACTCTGTGGGATTATTCAGTGTTACGATTCTAGCTATTGTTCAAAAACAGAACATTGAATTCAGTTTAATTTAAAGTGTAGTGTCAACATAAATGGTGTCTGTTTTGATATGTAGCTTCAGTGCATCTATAAGAAATTTTTCCATGGTGTATTCTTTACATTGTTTCTTTAAATCACAGTGCCAAAAAGTATCACTGCATTTGGAATAACTAAATGAAAAACATAGATTTTTTATTGAAAATTACAATAATTTTGAGAAAAAAGTCAAAAAAGTATCAATTTTTGCATATTTTGCTAAACATGTTTCTGAATATCTGTTTATTATGTTTAACATGGATACATTGGATAGCCACAGTTATTCTACAAAATTTAAGTGGTAAGACATAGTCTTAGGCTTTGCTGGTGAAAAGCTATGACTGATTTTATGTTTTTACCCCCCTAAAATGAGTGATGATATCCACCCAAACCTTCAACGCTGATGTGCAGGTTCTAAACCTTGTTCAAATGACTTCAAACTTTCACAGAACTATTTTTTATGGATTGGAAAAGGATTAGGGGTTTGGAGTAAAAAAATTCACAAAAATTTTTTTCAGTCCTTATAAGGGCCACCCTAATACGCATACAAGATTTAAATAAAGCAACAACTAACTGATGCTGACAAGGAAAAGCGAGTAACAATGTGTGAATGGTTCTGTAATGTGCTTGAAAATGATGAAAACTTTCTTGAGAACATCTGGTTCTCAGATGAAGCCCATTTTTTGCTTTCCGGGCACATCAATAGCGATATATCACACTTAATGTAGAAGTAAACAGCTGAGTAATGATTTACAAACAAACTTGGGGTACATAATTATGATTGATTATGACAGTTTTTCGCACTGCCACCTTACGGACATTTTTTTTCGCTATTTTTGCGGGAGCGAAAGAGTTAATTAAAGCACACCACTAATTAATTATCAATAAATCTTATAATAAAGAAATTACATGACAGAACCCCATGTAATTAATCATGGTACCACTGTTTTAAAACAAAACACTTTTATTCCTTTAGTCACAGCTTAACACTTATTTGAAGCATAGCATATACCAACTATGGACGCCTAAAAAAGGGACATGTATGAAATGACAATCTTCCATGCAATTAGTGGTAGAACTAATTTAGTACTAACAATTTTTTCCTATAATCTCAGCTAAACATCTATTTGCAACATGGCATTACAGCCTTCTTAGAAATTTAAGATACATTGCCCTCTAGTATTCGCAGAAGAATTATGAAGTGCACAGATCAGCAATACTGTATGGAAGTGAGACATGGTGTCTAAAAGAAAATGAAAAAGCAATTTTAAGGAGAATGGAGAGAGCTATGGTGAGAGCCATGTGCGGTCAGAAAGTTGTTGACAGGAAGACGACTGAAGAACAGATGGACATGTTGGGGTTGAAGGAAACTATAAACCAGTTAGCAACAGCAAATGGAGTTAGATGGTATGGACATGTGCTGAGGAGGGATGACAATAGTATTTTGAGAGTTGCTCTGAATCTTGAAGTTAGTGGCAAGAGAAAGCGAGGACGATCGAAGAAGACCTGGAAGAAGCAAGTAGAAGAGGAGACAGAGAAGATTGGTTTGAAGAAGAAGAATGGCCTGAGACAAGACAAGTGGAGGGACAGAGTGCGAGCAATCGCAGAAGGAATGGGGTAAATCTGAACATCTCTGCTAAAGGGACAACACCAGATAAAAACTGAATAACTACTACTAACTACTCCTACAACTACAAGTTTTTTTAGCTCTTTGGCTCTTTCTTTTGCTGCCCTTCTCAAAGTGTTAGACTTAATAACCAAGATTTAAATTCCTTTATCTTGTGCTTTTTTAGATAACTTATCAGATTTAGCTGTTAACACTAGAAAGATGGCAATTTTTCTTTATTTAGAAAGATGGCTGTGGTCAATTATGGCCGCAATAACACTTTATGCTTAAAACATCTTTTAATGACAAAAATTTTCTTACTTAACGGTTGCTAACAAATGCACAACAATGTTTAATTGAGATTGAAGGTAATTCATACAAATGCGATCATAGTAATAGTTTGTCATGCACTTTCTATACCATAAGAAAAAGAAGTGGCAACAGTCACTTTACATTAAGTGTATTTTTTTCAACAAATTATGTGGCATAGGTGGCAAGACAGGCTGGACTTGCTTCTGCATAAGTGTAACTGACATTGCTTCCTTTTTCAATAGACTTGGCTGGAACTTGCCATCTCCACCACAGGAAGAGGAGCAGGAGCGCTTTCTGCTGGAGGGTCACAGCACATTTCTTTTATAAGCTGAAGTAAAAATTCGCTACTTCACATTATATGATGTATGCATTTATGCATGCATGGTCTATAATGGTAAAAACTACTGGCCGTCTTCTTGTGGCACTTTTGCACGTATGATACCATACCACTTGGTCCAAAACATCTACCCCAACTTTTGGCAAGTTGCAATACTTGACAATTTTAGGTAATTTTTTTGTGTGATAGGCCGACGGAGACTGTTTTGTGCCTTGAGCTGAGTAGATATACCAGTTTAGCCTTCTTGGCTTTGTGTGTTGTCAAAGTGGCATTAGACGGAGAGACGAAAACTTCTGATGAATGTAATGGCTTGTCCTTCATTATTGCCTCAACTTTCAGTACCTTCTTCCTTTGCTTTCTTATTGTGCCAAGTAGTGTCGTTTTTTTCTCCATTTAGTTTGTTTGCTAAATTTATAGGCTATTTATAAAAAGTTGTCCATTGTCAAGTTGTACCCTTTTTTGAAGCATGGTGGCCTTAACCACAAGCAGATATCTGCAAGTAGGTTGTTTTCTCGGTTCCTTGTGAGGTCCTTGCCAAGATAAGGCTTACCATTGCAAAGATGTTTTGAACATACATCAACTAGTCGAAATTTTATACCAGCTTTATCGAGCTTATTCGGCATGTACTGTATAAAGAGCAACACGTTTTGCATGGAAACAGTTGTTCATCTATAAGATCAAAGCTTGGTACAAAACACTTTTCGTAGTTTTCTACAAAATTGTTCCAGATTTCTGAAATGAAGCAAAATTTATCTGTTTGTCTTCTTTTATGGCGTGTAAAAAATTGTCAAACCTCAAATGTATCATCAACTCCCTTGTATCAATCTCTAATAATTGTGCTACCGAAGATTGGGTGATTCCACTTCTTACCCCACAGTTGATGAATTAGGGTGTTTTTTTCTAACCAAGACAACAAGTGCTATTTGAAGATAATGAATTTTTTCAACGTCCACTGAAAAGTTTTCCAATTGACTTATCAATGCTTGTTCGTGAATTTCTGAATAGAGAAAAGCATGGGTTCATCAACAAACAAACAAAGTGCACTTGCCGATTGGACGCCTCTTTGGGAATATGATGTCGCTTATGGTCTTTCTGAAAAAAGTTTCCAGCTGCAGCTTTATCTCTGTTCGTAGTGTTGCTGATTCGTTTTCAAGTGCCTCCTGCTCTGCTTGAAAGAGTGTCCTTCTGATTGCTTGAAGGTTGTCCTTCATCAGCATTTCCAGAAACTGGTAGATCATTAGCATCATCACTGCCGCTATCCGATAAATCAGAATTTTTAAGAGAAGCTTGTATTACCCTTTGCGCGGTGACATCTTCATCACGGGAGTTATAGGGATCATCTATCCAAAGCCATCTCATTGCTTCTTATACGGTATATTGTCCTGCCTTAGCCATGACAGCAAATTTCTAACTACAAAAATCCTTGGCCTAAAGATAACAATCTGCTAATAAATCTAAATATTATGCTGTAGCCTAGCTTTACAACAGACAATAAACCTCCAAACAGCGATATTCAAAACTATTTTCATTACTAAAGATTTCTGTAAGACAATTTATAGCATGAATCAAACATTTATAGCAACTTTTTCCCTGCCACAATTGAAAATAAGTCTCATGCAACCAACTATTTGCTTACAAATGAGTGAGGCAATCCAAATTGCCGTGCTGCTGCTGATGAAAAAAATAGATGTTTGAAAAGCTGATAAAAAAGAATAAATGTTAGTTTTAGACAAACTTTATTATGACAAAATAATGAAAATTTTAAGAGACAAAAAAAGAGAACAGGAATCTGCGGATTGTAAATCATTTGAAACTGTCTAGCAGCTAGATTAGAAGAAACAGTGGCTGTTTCTATAGTAAATCACTCAGCAGTCAATTTTGATCGTTAGTCTTTTTAGGTAAATTGCTTCATTGACTTCGTTTTAGTGATTTGGTCAAATTAATTCTTTTGTGACCTGGCATCTCTAGAAAATATATAAAAACTCACATGGTGGCCGAAGTCGAATTTCAACTGCCTACGTCATAAGATCAAAAACAAAATTGAAAAGCGGTCAAGAATGACTGCTCGTCTTTCTAGTGTTAATGCAAATATTTCTGATTCAAGTTTTTGTTTTTTGTCTGTTAAGCCGACAATTGCTTTAGCTGCTTCTTTGTACATTTTTCTTTTTCTTGTTCCTTTGATTTATCAGTCTGATATGCTTTGTATTGCTGCCTAGCAGCTTCAACTGACATTAACAGTTCTTTTGTGATTTCAACATTAACAATACCAACAACTGCTTTAACATGATCACAGATAAGACATTGTGTCACAATAAATTGTTCTTCAGTCTAATTCTCTCCTAATTTGCCTTTCATGTGGACTGCAAAGCATTTCAATATCGATTTCATGAAGTTGATCTCAAAAAAAACAATCTGCTATGATCAAAATAATTGCTTTCAGAAAGCCAATCTCTCCTCAAAAAGGCAATGTTGAGAAAGGGGTAAGCTAGCATATCCATTTCAGTAAAAGTAGGCACAAACTAGAAAAGGCTGAAAAACACAGTTTTTGAGGTTAAGATTGGTCCAGTGCAAGACATCACTGCACAAAAACACGCTAACCTAGAGTTCACCTACAGATCAGTTATTGTAATTTTTGTACTTACCACTGCATGATTAAAAAAAAGATATATACTGTCACTTTAGTACTCTAACATATTTTACATTACTTTATCAGGCAGCAAAACAAAATTATGCTTTACTATTTACATCCACTTTTAAAATGACAGTTCACAATAAGCACAGCTGCTGCCTTCTGCTGTTTTTACTAAAATCATTTCAGACATTATATCACCAAACAGGAGCTTTTTTGAAGCATTCAAAAAAAACAAAAAGAAAATGGATGATTAAAAAAAAATCACTTGTAGCAAAGTCATATTAATTAAGAATTTTTTTAATTGAAAAATTTCATCAATTACCTCTAAAAAAGCTTATAATTGCATTTTCATGACCACGGTTTTTTAAGAAAATGAAAACAAATTTTGCAAGAAAGATTATTCTGACATCTTACTTGCCAAAGTAATACAGTTTTTGCGTGTTATTGAGTCAAATGCTAGCTTTTAGTTGAGTAAAATTTTGTTTTGGTGCATAAGCAAATGCAATTTTACAACAATGTCTTTCATTACGATATCATCATGTTGTTCACAACTTTTGTGATACTCACCATGGGACAGAGATCAAACATGCCACGTTTCTTACTTGCATGCCTAGTGCTTTCACAGATGAGGTGTACATGTTGGGACCATTCATATGCTCTTATAGAGAATACCAGTTTATATATCAAATTGCATAAATTTCCTTCGATTGAATATACATAGAAGCTATGATAGTAAGCACCTCTTTACAGAAGTTTACCTCTTGAATACTCTAAACGTTGACACATAGTTTGCATAAAAACTTACGAGCAGAAATATAAAAGATGTGATGAATGAGAAAAGAGCACCACCATGACCATACACAGATCGATTGGATCCATGAATTTGAAACCGGTAGTCACTGCGAGTTAATTCTAGTGTGCACTGAAACAACATTTTACATCAATATCTTACCACCTGAAAACCATTTGTTTAGAGAGGTTAGAAAAGCTTAACCAACTTCAAATAGAATGATCAATTGAAAAAGCTGGAAGTCTTTAATTGTTATAGGAAAGGCAAACCTTGATTACATGAAATTATGTCAAAAGTAGGGATGTACATACTGGAATAATTCACTACAGATTGGCCATCACTAATCCAGAATCATTGGGACCTGGGGGGTAACGGACTAGCTATTTATTATCTTAAAATACACAAACCCAGTTGCCAACCACCTCATTTTAAAATTAAAATATCCTCTAAATCAGTACAAGCTGATTAATAAAGAAAAGACAAGTGAAATGTTAATGAAATACTGGTAAAATAATTGGTACAGGTACAGTACAGAGCAAAATTAATTCAGTTTACTTACACAAGAAAGATCATCACGTCCACTTCCAAACTGGATTTTATGTATATATGCATTTACATGTCTTGAGGTGGAGGGTAGGAAAAGCTTGCTAGTTTGTTGATGCAGAAAACAACACCACCAAAATGGTAGCGGCCACTGACCCAAGCTGGCACAGTGACTCGGGAAATTTGAAATTACAGTATAAATTACAGGTACAGTTTTCTTGGTCAAATTAATGCCAGACTACTGATTGTCTGGCTAACTGATAGCTGGATTAGTGATGGTCAACTTACATTCCCAAATATTATTGAATAATTATTTCAAATATCAAATTCTATTCAGGATTAAAAACAAAGCAGTTTTGAAAGTGAAAACAGCACGGCATTACATCTCTATCAAACAAATTTGGTACACCACTTTATTAAAGGTGTATTTCACCCCACCTTAATGAACAAAGCAAACCAACAAACATAACTAACCACAATTTTCACAAATTAGATTGCAGTAGCTGATTGTTGCAATGTTGTCCAATCAGTCTAGATGAGATTTTGCTGGCTGTCAACCCTGCCCTCAAAAACAATGTTCCAACAATGCTGATGTCTCTGGGATGGCTGCTAGCTGACAGCACATGTGAGATGAAGAGCAATCGTTTAATTGCCAATTAAGCAGAGCAGTATGCATTGCAACCAAATGCCTTACGCCACAGAAACGTGCGCTCATGAAAAAACTAATGCAAAAAAGCAGGAAAATATTATGGGGCTTTGATAAAAATACATTTTAATTAATCACCACTATGCAAAGCATTCTGTTTCAGATCCAAACATTCCACAAAAATTGCAATTTTAGTTTTGAATTTTAAAATTTTGATATTCCAGTATGTCCATCCCTAGTTACAAGTGTGAAGAAAATGACTATTCAAAAATTTATTCTAAAACCCTAGGTAAACAGATCAATAAAAACAGCGCTTATCAAATTGTAAATGATGTACACTATTGCAAGTCTTGGCCAGTAAAGAAATAACAAGGTCAGAAGGGTCCATTAATACAAAATTGAAATAAATTTGCAACACAAACACAGTTACCTCACTGCTTACACTTCACAATCTCTGTTTAAATTACATTTCAAAACTTTTGTAGTAGGAAAGCCAATTTCCATCCATATGTACAGTACATTATGCCTAGATTTAAACCAAAATCCATACATATGAAGTGAACCTAGATAGTACAACTTTTGTCATGGTTATTTGTCCCTGCAGTGATATAAACTGTGCATAGAGCCCCTAATAACTTTATATCGAAATCTTTCACTTTCCTGGATTCAGCATTGAGAAGTGTATTCTTAAATGAACGATCTTGCAAAAGATGCAGATACTGGTTGGGTACATGTGGGCAAATGTAGATACTTGTAATAAATATTATGAGTGACAACTAATCGTGATGCAGATGCTTCTTAACTGATCCTCATCTCATATCCACCCGATTGACTGCCTGTGTCTCCAAGATGTTGGCTTTTCTTAGCAGCAGCACAAGTAAATGAGTGTCTCTGAATGGGTCAATAAGACTGCTTTTTTGTTGAAGAAAGGTTCTTGAGATGGATTAAGAAGCTTTGCTTTTGCAGCGCCCTAATGAAAAACTTAGTGTACCATTCTCATTAAAGCTCAGCAGGTTGGATACCTGCAAGATTGAGAATGCTATCTGTTGACATCAGTAACAACCATTTTGTCACAATAAATAAGGGGTATTTGATGACTGCAGTGATCTAGTGGCAAGACAGCTGTACTTTAACTTTTAACACATAGCCTTCAAACAATGTCCAATAGGATGCTAAATTTCTTGAGCAAGTATTAGCAATGCATCAACAAACTGCTTTTTTTAGAAATGATCAAGTGTGGGTGATTCATAAGTGATCTAACCAGAGTTACTCCAGCATATCTAGTTTCAAGCAGGGGTTTGTTGTTGATGTTAACAATAGATCACATCTTGTTTTTTGGTTGCAAAGATGGAAGACTGCTAATATTGTGTTGATTAAGTTGAGCTTTATTCTTCATAAGATAGGAGGATAAGGTGGCGACGTACCAAAATCCCCTCCAAAGTTTTTCACATTATTTGCAGATGGATGATGGCCAGTTTGCCTACACCAGGGGTGCTTCAAGTCATGATAATTTACTAATGGTATGAGTCACAATTCACAAGTATAAAGCTTTGACGAGTCACATAAGCCACTTTTTATCACAACATATAAAATTATACTTTACATTACTTAAATGCATACCATCAACTTCAAAATTAGGACTAGTTGAGAACTGCAAAAACTCTTCTGTGGCCTATAAGTGGCACCTTGAGCACCTCTGGCCTAGACAGACATTTGACAAAAACATGAGTGCAGGGATGACAAAAAAAGTAGCAACATCAATCCCTGGCTGATGCCAAACATACGGCATAATTGCTGTAATAAATCTAATTTGTAAGAATAACAACTTGTTTTATTTGAAGAGAGTGAAGCTTCAATGATCATGCACACCATGTGGGTTGTCTGGAAAAGAAAATAGACCAGCTTGCAGATGAGGCTGCAGTGCGCAGAACTGGGCAATTTGAATAATCTATTACTGGAAAATTACTTCAGAATAGCTAAATCAAATCCATTCTGAACCTTTTGATGCCAGTAATGCAACAAAACTAATATACAACCATTTATTGCTAATTACAAGATACCATTTGGGCATGAGTTTATTGTAGTGCAATAAAATTAAGGCTTTCTGCATACTATTCATTACAACCGACGCAATGGCGTAGTAACCGACGCAATGGCGTAGTGGTTAGAGCGTCCGCTTTGTAGTCGGTAGACCTGGGGTTCATTCCCCTTGTCGAGTCATACCAAAAGACTTTAAAAAATGGCATCCGCAGCTTCCCTGCTTGGCGCTTGGCATTTCGGGAAGGTTGTGGAGAACAAGCCGGCAAGTTCGCTTGTTGTGTCCTTGGGCAAGGCACTTAACGGGACGCCCCACCTTTATGTGGAAGACAGGTGGCCCATAAAAAAAACCTCGAAAAAGGCAACTCCCAAGCGAGTGCGGACTTCCTGTCCAAAGTATAGCGATACAATTTGCTTTCTCGTGAATGGAGGATAAATATGGCAAATAAAACAAAAAACAAAAAACAAAAACAAATGCAAATAAAAAGCATGTGGTAAATTGAAAATTATCAGCATATAAAATGGAAATACACACAAGGTCAATAGAAAAACATCTGCACACATAGGTCCCAGGTTTTCAAATTTTTTGGGTGGTGAAACTGTGACCTCATGCTTGGGTGACATAATATTTTGCATAACCAACTCAACCGACTTAGATTAGCTGAGATCAAAGGCAAAAGCTCTTTTTGGAAATGGCAAATGATTTCTTCTTGTGGTTTCAATTAATTTCATATTAAAATTGTGGACCTGGATGACAAAATAACAAAACAAGCTCTATTGGTAACCAAATAGGCTCACTTGATCGATGAGAAAGCTGTTTTCCAGCAAAAATTTTTTTGGGGGGGCAGCACCCCTTGTACTTGGCAAACTGTCTGCACATGCATGTAACAAGCACAAAGATGTTACGTTCGCATTGCTTATTGCCTAAAGAAAAAGAAAGCATAATATCATTGCAATTGACTTTTTTACACTTTTTGTTAATAACCAGTTGTAACAAATATTCATGCTTGTGAACAAAATGTGAATCCTATTATTTGATTTAAATTGGCATTTTGGTCAGTAAGATTTTGGAATCCAAATATTCGAAATTCAGTATTCTGATTGCCCAGCTCTAAAAACAGAATACGGGGTTGTGAACAGTGTGAGGTCAAGAAACACATCAGCTTTCTTTTTTGCCTCCAAGTCATCTTACAGGCATTGAGTCGTAAAAATGATCTGGTGTGTATAGAAGACTTTCCATGTGGGTTTAAGATACGTTTAACTACGGTTTAGATAAAACTGTCAAGATTTTAATGAGACACAAACATGAGATAATAGTCAAAGAGTACTCTGCTTTACATTTTTTGAATTTTGAGATGATGGTAGCAAAAAAGAAGAACCTGGGTTGCCAAAAGAAGAATCTGTGGCTTCCATTTGGGAAAATTTATTGCCTGTGATCTTATGCACTCCAATCTTTTTAGCAGTGAAGCAATAGCGTTATTAAAGATAAAGCAGGGTTATGAAACAATAAAGACAAGTTCTGACTTGCCAGTAAGGTTATTTATTGTAGTTGATGCTTTGCAGCAAAATGCAAAAAGATTGTGGCATAAATTTCTTCAGTCCACCATTTACCAAGCTTTGCAAGCAGAGGCAATTAGTTTAGTGCTGTTTTTCTAGTGTGATGCAATGCACTGTGAAGCACTAAAAAAGCAGTAGAGACTCTAGAACTTAGAGTGTTCTAGCATGGCCAGTGGTTGTTACAGCTATCATATAAATTGTTTTCTTTACTGCAGATGCTAGAAGAATGTTGAAGTAATGATAAGTTTCATCCATATGCATTGCACTGAATGAAAGTAGGTGAGAAAAAGCATTGTTTGTAAAAAAGTAATAGCAATTTTAAAAAATCTTCCTAAAGTTTTAACCTTTCACTCGAGACACAGAACAAAGGCCACAAGCAAACATATTAAAATCATGAAAACTTATCCAGCACACAGAGGCCTGATGTTCAGTTGCCATGATCAAAGTTTGCATGCGCTAGTTCTTAGCTGATTCTAGTTTACCAGCATTGAGACAAGAAACTAGCACTGTTAGCATCCTTTGTATTGCTTAAAAGGAAAAGATTGTTGCTGGTAGACAAGATAGCCAAATGTTCAACTCTCTTGGTCACAATGTATTCTCACTCAGTGTCTTGACAATTGCAATCATCAGGAAGAAGAGCAATATGGTAACTGAACATTGGTATATTTAAGATAGTGGGGTTTGCAAACACTGACAATGCTATAATTATCAATGTGTACACAAGGAACTATCTTGGCATTAGACTAGGATTGCCCGACTAGAGTTCAGCTCAGGCTTCTACAGGAAAAATGGGAAGGCAGTGCTTTATGCTTGCAGAGGACCTGGCAATGCTGAAGTTGGTAAGAACGACCTTTACTGCAAAGATGCAGTGAGTCTCCAGGAAAAGGATGGTGATGGCAGTAGCAGTAGTAATAGCATTCGCAGTAGTAATAGTAGTAGTTGTAAAGTTTACTTCACCTCACACAAACATAACAAGAAGACAAACATTACAAAAAAGAAAAAACACTACACAAAAATCGTTAGAAGGCAAGGAACTTCAAACAACTGCAAGATCATCCAAGTCCAGATGTTTATAGTCAAACGATCAGCAAATAAAAGCAAAACAAAAAAGATATAAATATATACTACGTTGAAGGATTAGGACACAGTCAAAAGTATAATTAACGACTTGAAATTACAGCAGAGCAGGTAATTAATCATAATACATTGCCTCCATCAGCAATGATCAGGAAAACGAATAAAATATAAAGATATATTACATTGAAGATGTGACGGCAGAAGTAAATATAGGAATGAACGAACGTCTATTTGAATAAGAAATTAAAAATGCCAGGGTGAAGGCAAAATCGATGTTTCTAATAATAAATAAGCTCAGCTGATCCAGCGTATCATGATTTCATTGATTACGTTAAAGATTTAACACATAGTCAAAATTAGAAGCAAACAAATTTAACTTACAAAATTGATTACAAGAAGTATCTCGATCTGCAATGATCAGCAAATAAAAGCAAAATAAAAAAGGTACAAACATATACTAGATTAAGGGTTTAGCACAAAGTCAAAAGTACAACCATACAAATTAAAATTACTGCAGAGCAATTCATTATTCATAACGCATTGTCTTCATCTACACAAAATGTCATCTCTCTTACCCAGAATTTCAACTCGTTGGTAGTTTATACACCTGATTGACATTAATTGTTTTCCTCGAAGATGGCATATGGTTTGACAAAACACTTCATTTGCTAATTTACAAATTGATTCCAATCTATCTAAATTCCTTACAGCTTTGTTCTTTTACAATGCTGACCACCTTACCAGCGGCTTCTTGTTCAAAGTTCAAAGTATAGCAAAGTTACTAAGAAGTTAAAAACTTGCTCAACAGTCAGGATTTAAAAAAAACTTCTCTTTGCTAAAATAACATTTTAACTTTTTGATATTGGACGCTGTACAAACATTATCAAAATAAATGTTGAGTAGACATTGCATTTTTTCTGCTGGCTTTGAAATAATATTTCACAAAACTCTTCTACCACATTTCCAAGCAGCTTTACAATTTTTGCAATTGCCTTCAAATGTCTGGTCTTAGTAATTACAGAAAGATATAAGACAGCTGTCAAGTCTCTTAAAATACCATACTTTGTAGTCAAAACAAATTGACTTCATTTGAATACAGTGGTTTTTACAAACTTTTTTGGTGGCAGATCCCTTTTGCTTCCTTAAAATTGTTTTGTTTTATTGTTTTATTTGCCATATTTATCCTCCATTCACGAGAAAGCGAATTGTATCGCTATACTTTGGACGGGAAGTCCGCACTCGCTTGGGAGTTGCCTTTTTCGAGGTTTATGGGTCACCTGTCTTCCACATAAAGGTGGGGCGTCCCGTTAAGTGCCTTGCCCAAGGACACAACAAGCGAACTTGCCGGCTTGTTCTCCACAACTTCCCCTAAATGCCGAGTGCCAAGCAGGGAAGCTGTGAATACCATTTTTTAAAGTCTTTTGGTATGACTCGACAAGGGGAATGAACCCTTGGTCTACCGACTGTGTGAAGCGGACGCTCTAACCACAACGCCATCGCGTCGGTAAATATTTACTCATACTAATTTTTAAATCACAAAAAATATAGACAATCACAATGCAATAATTACTCAACATTTAACTCTTATACTCTCATACAATACTTTTTCATCTGGAGATTGGAAGGTGTTAGAAAGAACTTTAAGCAAAGACATGACTACACTTTCTGCATATCTCCAGACTTGGTGCCTAAAGCTCAGCCATGCTAAAACAGTGACGGCAGCCTTTCATCTTCACAATCGAGAGGCTAAGTGTGAGCTAACAGTTAAGAACAATGGTAAAATCTTGCCATTTTGCTCAGTGCCGACCTACCTCAGTGTGAAACTGGACAGAGCACTCACGTATTGTCATCACCTTGAGGCATTGCACAAAAAAAACTATCCACATGTATTTTGCCGCTAAGATGACCTGCAGGTTCCCAATGGGGTGCTGGTGCCAAGACATTGCACACAGCTGTCTTGTCCTTTATCTACTCAACTGCTGAGTACTAAGCACCAGCTTGGTGTTACGGCAAGCATACTCGCCTCATTGACAGCATTCTTAATGACGCTTTGTGCATTGTCACTAGATGCCTACATCTCACTTCAACAGGCAACCATCCAGTTCTCTCAGGCATCCAGCCAGCTGAGATTTGCTGCCAAGAAGCAACACTTTCCTTGGCTAATCATAGTTTTTTGGACCCTTGCCACATTCTGCATGGCCAGCTAACTGAGCTGCAGGCTGCTAGCAAAGAGAGACTGAAATTTATACACCCATTTGTTCCTGCCACGTGGAAGTTATTGCACAACTTATCTGAGCTGGGCATCCACACTGTTAAATGGATAAACTTGACAGGGAACACAGAGTACTCCATGAGTATGTCAGCGCACTGTGTATACATTCCTAGGGTCAGCACAAGGCCCATTCGAATGAGTTTGGCCAAAACAGCTTAGGTCAAACTCAATCGCCTGCATACTGGTGTTGGGTGCTTTGGTTCGTCCATGCACAAATAGGGTCTTGCTCCTTCAGCGAAATGTGAGTGTGGTGCTAATGAAAAAACTGCAGACCACATCCCATAAATTGGGCACCTTGAGGAATAATGAGTTTGACAGTTTTGGATGATGTAACAAGATACTGGCTTAACTTCATCACTGCCAGTGAGATCTAGACAACACAGCAAGCTGGAATGGTAAAAGAATAAATCCTAAGTCCCTGTAGTAATTCTTGCTACTACAACAATTTGCGTGCCTATTTTGCTAATGTGCAGTTTGCTTGTGCCTTTGAGCCTTGCAATCAGTTGCATTATCTGCGTTGTGCAAGCAATTAGCTTGCTGCAGTAACCATGGCTGTAGTGCAATGACCAGGGCTGAGGAGCTGGCCAAATATAGACCAGGTTCCAGCTCCAGCTCCGGAGCTAGCAATTTTCAAATCTAAAGCTCATGCTCCAGCTCCAGAGCTAGTGTTTAAATTCATGTGGAGCCAGCTCCAGCTCTGGCTCCAGCTGCAGTCAAGTTTTCAAGGTTTTACTAATGTAGTCAAATGCAATATATTTTTAGCCATGGATTTTACCAATAATATAACTATAGGTAAAGGAATATCCAAAAATAGTTATGAAATAGCAATGGTTTTTAGATCAGTGAACATAAAATTGAAATGCATCTGAAAAATCAGTAGAATTACAGTACTACAGCAATATCTTTTCTATAATTGGATAGGAGCTGGAGCTGCCAAAAATTTTGATGGCTCCAACTCCAGCTCTGGCTCCACTAACATCTGAAAATAAAGCACCGGCTCCAGCTCCAGCTCCTTCAAAAAATCCCAGCTCCCTGGCTCCCAGCTCTGGCTCCCCAGCCCTGGCAATGACAGTCAGCTAATTAATTGTATTAGAAGAGTTGATTGGTGGTACAAAACTTGAATATTGCAGAAAGTAATACATTCATTTTCTCGAAGCTTTTCGTCTGACTTGTCTTCAGGAGAAATACGTCAGAATGAAAAAGATAGAAGTGTTGCTCGCTTATATAGAGGAAACTCGATAGTGATTGGTCGATGGGTCGACCAATGAAAAGAGAGGAAACTAATGTGAAATTTTTAAGCTGTATACAAATTCTTTTTGCTTACACAAATTTGGTTTAGATGTTTTGATATAAGTAGCTTCAAGAGTTAAAAGATGGAAAGCTGTTCGGCCATGTGCAAGTATGGAGAATTTATCATCTGAATAGTTTTGTGCGCATAATTGGTTATGTAGGAGATGTTGTCCAATCGCTGATGAAGAAATTTCGGTGTTGAGGGATTTGATTGGTTTACAGGAACGGGCCAATGAGGTTCGATCTTGAAAAGTGTGCACACCTCGAACAGATTTTGGCACATGCTGCGTGATTCTCTGCTGCAATCTTTGGGAAGTACGGCCCACGTACCGACTATCGCAGTGGCACAGGTATTGGTAAACAATATTGCTTTTGTGAGAAGCAGGCAGTACATCTTTCGTGGTTGCAGGGAGAAGCTGTCTGGTGGTAAAGACAATTCGCGGTTCGACAGCAAAGTAACAACGTTTAACGGCTGTTTTGATTTGCGTTTCGAACGTCGTCGAAACGTTTCCAAGCCAAGGTAAGTGTAAATAGACTGGGCATTTCTTTGGACCTGACAGAATAGGTTTGAAGAACTGAATGATTTTTCTTTTTGTTACTGCGTCAATAATATTTTCAGGGTAGCCATTGTTTATCAAAATGGAACGGATTTTTGATAGTTCTGCTGAAAGAGTAGATTTTGAACAGATTGCCAAAGCTCTGTGTACAAGCGTAGATATTAAATTTATTTTCCGTTTCTTAGGGCTGAAAGAATTCCAGCGGACATATTGGCCAGTGAAAGTCGGTTTTCTGTATATTGAAGTAATAATATGGCAATCATTTTTCTCTACTAGCACGTCCAGGAAAGGCAAAGTTCCACCACACTCTTTTTCAAAAGTGAAGTGAAGCGAAGGATGAAGAGAGTTAAGGTGGGAGAAAAAAGCATTGCAATTCTCTTCATTGTTGAATGCAGCAAAAGTGTCGTCGACATATCGATAATAAACCATAGGTTTGTTCACTTTTTTAAACAACTCGGCTTCATAATAGCCTACAAAGATATTGGCAAGGGCTGGGCCTAGAGGTGAACCCATAGCTACACCATCAATCTGCCGGTGCATGGTATCATTGAAACTGAATTCAACAGAAGAAGTAGCAGTTTGCATCAGCTCCACGAAGATTTTGCGGGGAAAAGGAGGTGTTTTGAGGTCGCCATTGTAGAGGGCATCAGCACAAATTTTGATGGTTTCTGATAAGGGAACACTAGTAAAGAGGCTGCTGACGTCAAAGGAACAGAGGAAAACAGATGACGGAAATTTGAAGGTTTTAACTTCGTTAGCGAAGGAAAAAGAGTCTGAGATGCAGAAAGTAGAATAAAGGGAAAGTACTGGGTCAATGACTGACGTAAGCCATTGAGCCAATTGGTGTTGGGATGAGCCAGTCATTGACAAGATAGGGCGTAGTGGCACATCTTTCTTGTGGATTTTCGGTAATCCATACATGCGAGGTCGTTGAGAACCAGTAGGTTTTTGTCTTTTTGTCTTTTGTCTTTTGTCAGACAATTTTTGTCTTACTTCGATTTTGTTCGATTCTGCAGGTATATTGCTAACATCGATGAACGAAAAGAGAAGGAACTCTCCGTCAAAAACGAGCAAAATTTGAAGCTTTTGTTTCAACAACGTTTTGGAAATATGGCAAAACCCGACAAGGACACGATTATTAACCTTTCCAGTTATACCCTTTCGTCCAATGAAGAATTCGTCCTCTTGCATGGCTTAAATTTCTGTTTACCTCCAAACAATATCCAACGTGAAAAGATTTTTGCGGAGTTTGAAGTACTGATCGGCCAATTGCTCCACCACGTCCCACACTCCTCTGAACAATTTTCCGCTTTGAAAGCCAGATTGAGTGATCTTGCCCATGCCTTTTGTGGTACCCCCGTCGATATTGGCGACTTTCTTATTTTGAAAGAATGCATCCATGCCATTAAGTCCTTACGTAGTAATAAAAGTATCCTCATCACCAAACCTGATAAAGGATCTGGAGTAGTTATTTTAGACAAAAGTGACTACGTTTCAAAAATGAACTGCATTTTACAGGATAAGTCGAAGTTTGAAAATCTTGGTCCTGCTAATGAATTTGACAATACAGCAAAAACTGAAGGTAAAATACAAAAACGTTTACTTCAACTGAAAAAAGATGATCTTCTTCCCGCCAAAATTTACAACTCCATTCGACCTACTGGTTCTCAACGACCTCGCATGTATGGATTACCGAAAATCCACAAGAAAGATGTGCCACTACGCCCTATCTTGTCAATGACTGGCTCATCCCAACACCAATTGGCTCAATGGCTTACGTCAGTCATTGACCCAGTACTTTCCCTTTATTCTACTTTCTGCATCTCAGACTCTTTTTCCTTCGCTAAC